>JALJEV010000590.1:0-1200000 GCA_026586105.1 Hylodesmum podocarpum
TCCATGTTAGATCTTTTTCCTCTAGTAGTTACGTGGAGGCGCTCAACCCTGGGAGGCCGAGCTCGATACCAAACCGAAAAAGATAAACACAAGAAGGGGGTTGAATTGTGTTAATTAAAAATTTTATCCCTTTCGCCTGCTGGTTTCCAAAGTCGCTCGCATTTAAACAAAAATTTATGTTGAAAGATTGATTTTAATGAACAGACAAGTTATGATATGATTATCCTCGTTAGTTGATCACGAAACAAAAATAAACACAATTATTTTTATACCGATTCGTTTATTCAAGACTACGATCGATTTTTCAAGAACCAATGAAGTTTTCACTACAAACCGTGAAAAGGTTACAAGTATTGTTTGAACCCACCACTTCTCGCTATTACAAAATATTCTTTGCTCCACCTTTCTCAAAGCTAAACCAACAAGGTATTCTTTGAACCCAAACGACCTCCACAAAGCTAATACAAGAGGTATTCTTTGGAACACAACCTCCTCAGGCTAAAATGCCACACAAGTGGACTTTGAAAGATGTTTTGAAAAATAGAGTTTTCCTCTACGCAGAGAGGTGCTTACAATAAAGCACAATCGGAGATATTGAGCGAATCCTTAAGAGGTAGATGAAGATAAGCGTATTCGCCAACTGATTCTTGAAGGTGTGAAGTCCTTTTATAGGCATCTTCTTCAAATAGCCAGCTAGACACGTTTGAATGTCGTTGGTAGTCGTTGAGAAATCTTAGAAGCTTTCCAAAAAGGTTGTCGGTTGTATTTGATTGATTGATAAGAGTCGCAATGATTTAGCGGACTAGGTTGGCTTGCGCAGATAAAGATCTTTTCTGACTTATACAGAGATGTGACAAAAGGTGAAGACCTTTTTGATCTTGGAGTGTAAGTACGAATCCCTATACTGATCTTGGATGCTTTTCTTGAGTACTTCTTCATATTTGAAAACTTGGCGCGAGACTCCAATTTTGACTTCACTTTTGGATAGATGATGTGTGTGATCAGTTGTAGTTGTTTCGTCTCATCCTATCATCTTAGACTTCGCTCTTTAGACAGACGAAGAACTTAAGCTTGAGTAGTCCTCTTTCGTCTGTGCAAGTATCGTCTGATGACTTGGCTTTTGGACAGACTCAGAATCTTCACTTTGTGTTGAAAAAATACTTAGTTTAGCCCGTGTTCAAAGAATACCTGGGTTTATCTTGTGAAGATTGAGGTCAAAGAATACCAATTTAGCCTGAGAAGGTTGCGTTCAAAGAATATTTGTATTTTAGCTAGGAGTGGCTGGGTTCAAAGAATACTCTTAGTGGAACCTCAACAAGTTATTGGGTAACTGGACGTAGTCTTGCATTGACGAACCAGTATAAAAATATTATTGTTTTCATTATCTTTTTCTGTCTACTAACTGGGGATAATAACTTAAACGGATTCTTTCATTAAAAGTAATCTTTATAAGAGAAACTCTCTTTGTGTCTGATCAAATCGTTTATAACAGACGCAAGCTGCATCTCTGAAAAAGTTTTAATTGATAAACACAATTCAACCCCTCTTCTTGTGTATTTGTATTTTATAGAGCTGATGGTTCGACTTGGCGAGAGATGGGTCCATGAAGGTCAAGTGGAACTTGACGAGAGATAGATCCATGAAGGTAAGGTAGGCCTATCTTGAGATGATTCTCTTTGTTAAAAGTCTTCCGTTGCGGGGAGAGAGAAAGTATAGTGGTCATTTGTTTGAATGGAGGATTGTTGAGATGCAATCAAAGTCCCACATCAGAACAACAATGCAAAGCTTGAAGGAGAATAAGAGTTTTGCTAGTTAGAAGTGTTGTGGGTATACATCAATTGTCTCATGGCGGAAGCCGGGGTAGACTAAGTTATAGTCGACTCGTGGCGCTTGGGTTGTTACGCTTTTAAGTAGAAAGAGTTGTGTCATTACTAACAGTTATAACTTTTGGTCTAATGGTAAGCGTCCGATCCAATAATTGGTATTAAGGCCAAGGTCACGAGGTCGATTCTCAATGGTTGCAAAGGAGAGTGCATTTGGAAAATTGTAGGTATTAAGACTACATTAATTTTTGTGTGTTATTTACTTATGTTTTTAAGCAGGTATTAAGACTACATTACTACAGTGAGCATGTCCCTTGCATGTGATAAATAAAATAGAATTATGAATCTGATGTAAGTATAGAGAGTTTATGTAATTGCTTCTGTTTTTCTCGTCAGGTACGGGATGTTATTTGGAACCAAGAAGCAGTGAAAATTGTTGGTTCAACACCACATAGGGTAAAAGCAGCTCAAAGGCTTGTGAAATGTGCCATACATGAATGGAAACGCAAGAGAAGAGGCATTACCATTGATGATATATGAGTAATTTGCCTCTTCTTCCACTCGCATCCCTCTCATAAGAATGTTGGGTGATTAAACTACTCATTGCTGCTTTCTTATGATACAATTAATCTTGGGCAATATTTGTTTGCCTGTACACTTAAAATTCTATGTTTGTTAGTCTTGGACTAATGTATTTGCATGTTCTTTAGCGTAACATTTTGAAATTTAATTTGAAGGATGAATTTGTCTCCAACAATAACTTCAGGATTTTTCTGTACATCTTTTATATACTATAGAGTCATAAAAAAAATTGTTCGAAACTAGTCTCTTTGTCTTCAACAAGTACAATGCCAATTGAAAATTGCCTTTACATCAGATGTTGAAAAATTCCTCGTCAGCGTAACGGGGCCAAAGGACCTGAGAATCACATTTATGATAACATTTATGAAGCTTTAAAAAAATGACAAGGTTAAAGCCTAACTCTAACTAAATATAACATCTTTGAATAACATTTGAATATCTTTTTTTCTGTTTGAGAAATGTGAATTTAATAATGTTTACTAAAGTTTTTCTTCTACATTGATGGCAGGGTGTTGTGCCCAATAGAAGCATACGACTTCATTTGCCAACAATGAAGAAGCAAAAGTTAAGCCCTGTCATTTTTGCAAAGATGAATTGTATACAATTTCTGGGCAATGTAAAAGTGATTGCATTGATCAACATAATATTCTTGATGAAGGGCTTCAATATTTGACAACTGAACTAAGATTTCTTTGTTGGTATTATTATTACCCTCCAAAGAAATGCATTGTATAATATAATCTTTTTATTTATATATATATAAAAGTAAATTTAATTTTTTTATATAAAAATGTGAAATGAAATTTAGAGCACCTCTTACTAAACGCGCGCTGCTGCGTGTCTGGTACGCATTGAGCAGCAGCAGCTCCCAGGACGATGAACATAGCCATCACCAACACATACCTAAACTTCCCCTTCAAATTCACACCACTCTCTCCCTCTCGCGCGTCACAACAACGCGCCACTCTCTCCCTCTCTCGCTCCATGTCCTCCTCCGCCTCTCTCCGCTCCTTTTCGGTCACCGAACTCTCCGACGAATCCGATTTCGATTCTCTCCTCTCTCCCGACGGCTTCATCTCCATCTGCGGCTTCGGCTCTCTCCTCTCCGGTAACAATCAGCAATCACCTTCACTTTCTCCGCTCTATTTATTCTCTACCATCAACAACGTAACTTATGGTAACTACGTACGTAAGTAACGTAACCGAGTCCTTTGTTTCAGAGAGAAGCGCTCGAAGCACTTTCCCCGATTTGGCCAACTTCCGAACCTCGCGGTTGAACGGGTTTCGCCGCGTCTTCGCGCACGTCGCGCCGGTTTTCTTCGAGCGCGGTATTGCCAAGCCTGAAACCATGGTTTGTTCTAACTGTTACTTCTTCGCAGTGTCGAAAGCAACACATTCTCGAATTTTTGTGTATTTTGTTGTGAAATTATTGCATATGATGAAATTTTATTAGGAGATTTCGAGCTTGAGTGTGGAGCCATGTGAAGGAGAAACTCTTGTGGTGACTGTTTTTGAGATTAGAAGATCAGAGGTACAGTATACTCAATGGTTCACTTTCCAAACCGGATTCTGTGTAATTGGACTTTACGCACATTCACATATTCAGATGATTGTAATTGTTTGATGAAGATTGGACAGCATAGATCATGAATAATTATTTAGGTCATGTTTGGATAAGTTTTTCTATTCTAAAAGACGAAAATAAGAAGGTAAAATAAGTTGAGTTTTTTCCATAAGCTAAATTTTGTAAGTAGTTCTTCTATTTAACTTCTCTGCTAGCTGAAGTGCATAAGTTGATTTTAGTTTATGTGAGAAATTCAATTCATTTACGTTTTTATTTTCTTTTCTTTGTAAGTAGTTATAGAAAAATTTATGTAAACAAGACCTAAGTGCGATTTACTAGATAAAGTATGAGTTGTCAAATTTTTATCGGACAGTTCTGATTTGCTCACTGCATGAATGCATAGAAAAACTTACTGCTGTGGATCTGGCAATTTCATGTTAAGTGCATGGTGGTTTTTGTTAACTTGAGCATCAAAGCTAATGTTTTCTGCGGATGAATTTGCAGATTCCAGATTTTATCAAGAGGGAGGTCGAGTTTCGGTTTCTTGCTGTAAGCTTGTAGATGTAGATTTTGAGTCCTGCTGCTTGTCTTGAGATATTTTTGTATGTAGTGGTTTTAGATATTTTTGTTGCTTGTGTGTTAGGTTCTTCCTGAAACGCTTGATGGCAAGTCTTTTGATTTTCCAGCGGTATGTGATGATTGTTGTTGTGCAAACCTTAAATTGTCTCTGCTCATAAGAAATACTAGTTATTTATCTAGCAAATTGATCATTTGATGTGGCAAAAATTTCTCAGGTCCTTTGTGCCCGTTACAGTGACGAGGAATTTTTCAACATCAGATGTAAAGGTAAATTTTCAATTGGCTTTGTACTTGTTAAAGGCAAGAGACTGGTTTCGTTCAATCTTTTTATTTTCTTTTTTATTTTTTTTGAATCCTACCACAGAAACTGTTTAGGGAGATTGCCAACGAATATCTTTTGAATTGAATAGAGTTGTGGAAAAACTCACGAGGACTGAAAGGATCAAAATAGAACATGTTTTTATTTTATGAAGTGTCCGCATATTTCTCAAATTATTATTTATTGTAGCAAATTCTCCAAAGATTCATCGGATAAGGTTTTTCCTGGAAAGGAGAGAAGGGACTCTGTAAGACTAAACAATCACAGTTACTTTCTATAAAGCATGAACACTTAAGTCTGAACAATTACTATAAAGTTACTTTCTAACAAGAGACTTTGATTTATTTTCTTGTGTCAATTTTCTATGTCTGCTTTACAGTAATAAGAAATTACTAGGTTTTCCTCAATATTCCATAACTTTCTTCCTAGGCTGAATGTTCCGATGATTCACTAGATAATAGGAATTTCCTCCGGTCATTGTACTGTTGGCGATTTCTATATTTTACATAAATATTAATCTGATTGTCTGTTTTTGCATACCCCCTTTGTCATGCGTAGATTGTTTCATTTTACTTCATGTTTCTTGTCTTCATTTATGCATTCTAACATTACAGTTCCTTTCAGGAAATAAGGAAATCTATTTCCAGCAATATGGACGATGGAATATAGATAAAATTTGGAGAGATGACGTGTTACCTTGCCGTGTTTATCTTCGACACTGGTAAGAACTTCTTTAGTGAAGGCACTAGTTAATGACTTAATCAATAATTTTTTTATTGGAAATCGTAGTGGAGATGTATTGTAACACTTTCCTGTAAAATCTGTCTATTTTTTATTTTTTAACTAATGTCCTAAGGACACTTGATAGTATTCTCTGCAGTGTAAAATCACCACATTTCATCTAAATTTCTAAGTAGCTAGTGTTTTCCTGGTCAAATGATCCTCACTGTCATACAAAATATAAAAATATAGAATCACATAATGCAACTTAGAGCAATTTTCTGCTTAGTGGCGATTCAGCTTGTGTAAATTAGATTGCTTCTTCACACAGGTCACAAATTCATGGGCAACATTGCTCTTCTTGTTTCTGTCTACTTTTCCCTGTGACATGGTTCACCATATGACTTTTCAATTTCCTTTCAATATGGGGGACAAAAGAGATTATCATTTTCGTCAAAAACAAAGTAAATAGTCGAACGAAGCTTTTTATTATTTAAACCCAATCTACTATTGGATTCCCTGTAAACTAACAGTTTTAGTGAAATTTCGTGTAGTGTACTAGCAGCAAAGAATCTTGGTGAAACAGCCTACAACAACTTTCTGGATCACACTTATCTTGCTGACCGTAAAACAAGCATTCGCGAGTACTTGGCAACAACAGGTTCTGGCATCATGGAAGAGCAACCCCCTGAATCCCTCAAGCACCGCTATGGCGGTTGATAATTCTAACTGCCGACTTTTACTTCTCTCTCTCTCTCTCTCTCTCTCTCTCTCTCTCTCTCTATATATATATATATATATATATATATATATATATATATATATATATATATATATATATATATATATGTCAATGTGAAGTGGTGGCAGAAGACTGAACGGCTTGATTCTTCAGATATAAAAAACCGTACATTCTTTAAAAATAAATCACCCATTCCTTGTTCCGCGTTGGTGCAATTTGGATTTTTAATATATATATATATATATATATATATATATATGTTATCTAATAATTAATATTTTAAAATATTTTAATATATCATATATTAAAATAATTTGTTAAATTATTAAATAATTTTAAAATTGTATAAAAATTTGTATGCCTGATTTTAATGAATATGCCATTAAAATATATATATATATATATAAATATTAATTGTTATTTAATTTTGAAAATTTATATATATACACACACGTGTGTGTGATTTCATTAAAAGAAACAAGAATATCAAGTTTAATAGGTGAAAATACAGGTAAAACAAAGTTAAACCCGCGCACACAGATGTGCTTTACATGCCTTGAGACATATCCAAATTCCAAAAAGAAATGACAGGTAAAAATGTGTTTGACACGTGTTGAAGGCATGACATTGTCAGAGATGTAATGGACACTTAATACATCATTCACTTGGTCTGTCAATGCTTGCTTTTTGTGCATCAAGCTTCATTACAAATACACTCTATTATGTTATTACATTATACATCTGGCACTCCACTATAATAATAAATAGGAACTGAAATGTTATTCTAAGTGATTTATAAATTGCTTATATTGTATTGATTTCAATACTTTCTTAATATTGATTTATTTACAAATTGGTTTGCCATGATGGTCATATTATTGCTAATCCTTAATTTCTCAAATTTGTTGGAAAGGAATAATCCTCATATTTAAGATAACGATCCCTTCATTCTCCAAAGAAAACAAGCTTTAATACAAAGGTGACCACATAATGCGTGAATCAGTAAACACAATGGATATGATACACGGTTACATCGTAAACTTTGAATATCCGAGCTTCACAGTCCAACAACAATGACCCCAACGTAATCAGCAGATCTCCCGTACTAATCCCAGCATCATTGTCAAATAAAAATGCATTTCACATTGATTTGAATAAAGTACATCGTAAGCTTTAACCTTTTTAAATTAACAGTAAATAATACATCGTTAATTTCTCATTTTATACATGTACCTACCTTAAAAGAATCAAATCCTCACAATCAAAATTTTCTACAGGATGGCACCAGAGGTAAAGAGAACTGACATCTATATTCACTTACAATTTTGCAATTGCTATTTTTGTTCTGTTAATTCAAAATATTATTACAGCTGCTATCTTTCTCTAGTTCTCGTATTAATAGTTCCATCATCTTCTTGTACATTGGCATGTAATGATCATTTATCATAGTTCTTGAAAGTCTGAGCTTGCTGTACAGCTCTCTAGGTGTTTCATACAAACCGACTTGTTCTTCTAAAGGGTCATCAGAATTTGAATTCGACTCATCCGATGAAGGTATAGAGACTATATGCATGATCCTGCCAGGCGGATAAAATCGATGGCTGTCCAAGTTATCAGGCGTTGTGATTGAATTGCTACTGCATTCTGCAGCATCAACAAGTTGATTCTCTTCTTCTGTGATCTCTTTTGCGGCTGCAGCCTCTTCTTGAGCATGAATCTTCAGGGTACTATCCTGTTTCTGAAGCTCCTTCTCCAGTTCATACCATAACTGGCCTTCTGTGATTTCACCAACAGCAGACGCAGCAATGTCTTGATTGGAAGAAATGAGTTGTTCCTCTTCATCCGTGTCATCGTGGCCAGATCCTCCACTTGTGGAAGCATTTTCATCCTTAAGTATAGGTTCTCTAACTACCTCTTTGGTCATAAGAGATTCATTGCTTCTCTCGGATATTAAAGAGGCTTCAGATGGACTCACATTCCGGCGACGTGCGCTCATGCAAGACCATGATGACAATGATGAGCGAGTTCTCACAACAGCTTCAGCAACACTTTGTGCACGCTTCATCACAACCTGCTAAGATAAAACAGGATCTCCATCAGATCAAGGATGCATTATACAAGTACGGGGAATCACTGAACAAAATGAGTATCTAATCATAAACAAGTGTCAAAGATCAATTGAAAACTACATCCCAGACATTGCTAGTTTCTGATGAATTCCTAATTGAGAACTACGTCCCAAAAGAGTACTATGTGCAGCATGCTGTGAAATAATCTCAATTGGAGATCAGAGAGCTTGCCAGTTGAAGTTACCTGAGTGCCACTGGTTACTGGCCACAGAATAGCACCAGCACCAGCTACCCTAGCTTTTGCGCTAGATATAGATGGTAAGCGAGATCCAAGTGCAGTTGCAGAGCGGTAGACAACATTCAGGACCTTTGTATGTTCAACCTGATCCCGCAAATCATTCAACCAAGAGGATGCAGTGACCTGATAAAACACCAACTTGAGTAAGAAACAAACCAATATTATATCACAAATTGAGAACTTATGTTAACTCCATTCTCATTGATTGTCACTCTTATTTAATTAACTATTTACATAATTTTTCAAAAATTAGTAGTTTGATTAACAAATGAAAAGGCATTTTAGATAAGAACAAATCTATAGGAATGGCAATAGACACTCGAAGAATTGCATAATGCTTGTCAAAACCATCTAAAGTACTAGCTAGCACACCTCAGAACGGAGATCATCAATAGATGAAGTTGAGAATGTTGGCACCAAGTCAGAACCATTTATGATGGTGGTGATAAAGTGCTTTCCTGATTCTGCTAACCCCCATGTCATACAGGCAGCTGCAAAAGAGGCAATTGTGATACAATGAATTAGCAACAGTTGTATGATAAGTCTGAAAAGGATTCAATATTAGAAAAAATTCAATGTCATAAAGCAGATTCAGCAAGTAAAATAATCAAATGGAATGATGAAAAATGATCATAGCAAACAAAGAATTTCAAATTAAAAAACATCATGAGACGTGTAGCATTCTCCACTCTCCCTCCTTTAGGATTTATTTGAAGAAGTACCTAGACACTACTTAAATTTTACATTATGAGGCAAAAATAGGCGTGCTTGCTATTAAGTGCTAAAACTCAGATAGAAAACCATTACTTTGGTCAGTAAACAAATCACAAGAAAAATACAAACTACATTGATATAGTACATCTCATGCTGGACAATAATAGAGTGCTGCATTGGAAACCTCATATTCCCACCAACAAAGTTCAGTGAACATTGCATGTTCGCACAATCAATCAAGATCATGACATGTAGGTATAAAAATGCAAAAACTAACAAATAATTTAATCGCTCAAATGAATAAAAGCTTCATCAGTAAAGTAGCATGATTACATGCCTGGAGCAAATGTGACACATGTACTTGAAGAGAACTCTTTCTGCTCTCTAAGAATATATGTTAACAGTGCAGCTGTACCGCCACCAAGTGAGTGCCCAACAATCTATAGAAAGATAAAATAGGACAACTGTTCAGTAAACATTCTTATGAAGGCATGTATACAGCAGTCACAAGATGACAAGATAGAATAAAAAGTGGAATACAGTTTTAAAATGAAGAAATTATGAGAAAAGGAATCTAGAGTAATAAGGCATAATGTAAGAAACAAAGAAATGGAAGCAAATATATGATATTGGAATACATCCATTGCCGGTGTATTATCACCTCCATGTACATCAACATAATGATACAGCTTCTTCAAATAAAATATTAGAACAATACCTTGATTTTGAAGTCTGGACATTCACTGAGAGCTGTAACTAGGGTAGGAGTGCAGAGCTTTGCAATCCAACGAGCTGCAGCAACCATACCACAATGCGCATATCCTAAAACCAAGTTGCTTACCCCACCATCATTTAAAACTGAATGGTGGAAGGGGACAACAGCACCAGTTGCAGCTGTCAGTGTGTCTTTTATGCTGTGAGTACCCCGGATCAATAGAAGTAAACATTTTGACTGTTTATCCCGTATAATTGTGAATGCAGGCTTCAGAAGCTGCAAAATTATATCATGACAGAATAAAAAATTAGAAAAACACATGGATATACTTCACAGGTTAAAAGATAGGAAAAAGGGAAGAAAAAAGTAGCAGATGCATACTTTTCCATGACAAAGTAGAACATATTTTGCAATTTAATGACTAAAATATGAAAATAGTTTCAGAATTACAACACATGTTAACACAGAGTGTACAAGGCAGCAATATTAATGATATAAAATATATATAATTATATATTGTTTATAATAGTGACCTCAGAGTGTACAAGACAATCACATCTACCTCACTTGTCTATTTTTCCCATTCCCTCCTTTGAGAGCATTTTCATCCAGTCAGTGAACAATGAAATGGTGATAAAATAAATGAACAACCCATATTATAATCTTACAGGGAATTTATAAAATTTCAGTTTTGTATAATATAAGTCTCCCTCATGGGTTATATTTTGGACACTAATAACAAACCTCTAATCGTTTCACAGTTCAGGACAGGGCAGCAGACAGAAGAAAAGTTGTTGCAATAAAGCTTTACGCCAATTGATATAGGGCAAGATAAAAGTAAAATTGACATGATAAAAAACAACCAAGGTAACTTGTTTTATATACTCGTGTTTAACCTCTTGTGGATTTAAATTTGTTAAAATGCATCTTCTATTATCTAAATTAAAACTCAGACACCTTGTGTTATATCAGGGCATACACACTTCTCTACATAACAAATTTTACATAAAAATACAATACCACAAGGGGAAGAAGATTCTCTTACATGACATGATGTCATGTGTAAGTTTTGTGTCTATATTAAACCATAAAGGGTCTCATAACATTAAAAAGATTAGACTAGGAAAAGTTAGTATTAAAAATTAAAAGAAAAGGGTCACTTTCAAAATGCCAAATGCCACAGGTAGTAAAAACTATAGCTCCCTCTTATCTGAAGAGTCAATAAAGCCGTACCATATATAACCAAATCTGGGGACAAACATGAAGTGGCAAACGTAAGAGCACTTCATGTCACATACAAGGATCTCCACATAAACTCATGTTTTCAAATGATAATCCTTTTCTCTCAGTATATAAAAAATTCATACACAGAGGATCAAGACAAACGCAATGAGTTTTGGATTCAATTCATTGGCATTTCCTTATAAAAAAGTGGTGAGAAACTCAGAATGATGCCACTATCTCTAAACCCATCTTGGTGGCTGAGTCAGACTTTTGGATTCAATTCATTGGCATTTCCTTATAAAAAAGTGGTGAGAAACTCAGAATGATGCCACTATCTCTAAACCCATCTTGGTGGCTGAGTCAGACTCTCATGAGAATTTCTGATTTGTCCTACTCCTCTCCACCACTCACCCCCAAAAACATAAAATACACAAATAAAAAAAAAAAAAAAAGTTCATAGAGAGAGAGGAGGTGGATAAGGACAAAGCAATAAGCATACCCCAGCTTTTGGCTTCTGAATGAGAACATCATTCAGGGAAAACCCAGCAGAATCTAAAAACACAGGAAATGGCTTCTTGGAGAAAAGCATACACAAAGTCAAAAGCCTCAACAACTCATATAGCTCCACAATTATCTCATCCCCTTTCAGCTGCACACAATCAGTCCCAGCATACACACTTGCAACTGCCAAATTACCCTGCAAAGTGCACACACCCATTAGAAAAAATCAAAATTTTCAAACACAATACCCCAAAAAGCTTGCACCTTTCCACATACCCAGAAACAGAAAAACACTTAATTCCACTCAAAATCTCAAATTTCACTCGAAATCTCAGAAAATTCACCTGCTTGCGCATAAAGTAGTTGATTCCAAAGGCCAAATCGCCGATTGGCCACTTCCCGAGTGTCTCGGAATACGTGAATCTCAAAGTCTCCGACAGCGTCACGATCGACTCAAGCAGCGTCGCTGGAGCCTGCGCCGGTCGCCGGGAAATTCTTCTTCGGCGAACCGATCTGCTAGATTTCGAAACATCACCGGCGGCGTGATCCTCGCCGTCGTCCTCCGCCTTCTTCCCCAGCCGCCGGCTCAGAACGTAGTACAGCATGACCGCCGCACCGGCCGCCGTGGCCATTGTCCCCGCCGCCATTCGCCGCCGGAGGTTGGCCACGCGCCGAGAAAACCGCGTCAAGAATCCAAAAAACTTGAGAAATTAACGGAATGGGACCGAATTTTTTTGGGAGGAAATAATGGGGTTTGAGGAAAGATTAAAAACTTAGGGATTTGGGGTTTTGGGTGTGAAATCTGAAACGTAACAGAGAGGAAACAGAGGAATGAGGTGTTCTTTCTCTTTATGGGGAAGGTTACCACTTGCGGACACATCATCTGAAACAAGAAGCTTGGTTTACTGTTATGAGAATATTACTATAATAACCTTTGTTATTTCGGATATTTGGGGATAATGCAAGGGTATAATGGGTAGGGTGAAGCTTTGTTTATTATGATGAGTGGAGATTGGCATCGTTGGAGATGAAAATGGAATAAGAAATAAAGTATATTTGGTAATGCATTTTTAATTGGAAAAGACTTTGAATCCGTTGGGTTTTGATTCTTGTCAAAATCTATTAAAAAGAATTAATGCTACAAGAATTTGTTTGAAACAATTAATGTCAACAAATATTTTATGTTTAGAAAGATATTTTAAAAGTGTGGTTAAAAGAGTTAATTGTATTAAAATGAGAAAATAACTATTCTCAATTATTAAAATGAGGTTTTTCTAAAAAAGTCATAAATTTTATTGATTTTATAGTTTTTTTTAATATATTATTGGATCTATAGAAAAGATTAACATATATCCGTTTACATCAGCAATATCAATGTTATAATTATAATTTTAATTTTCTTGAACTTAAAAAATCTAAAACTTCACTCTTTTTTCAAATCAAGTTATGTTGAATACAAAAAATTGGTTTTGAAAACAATAAATATTAACTTATCAAAAGAGACACAAAATAAAACTATATTATTTAAAATGATTACTTTTTCATTAATTTTTTTCTTATACCCGATTTATTGTTTAGATAAATTACAATTACACAATTACAAAACTTTAATTATAGTAATAACATATTTTAGAATGTGTAAGAAAAAGAGGAGTGGGAGATGCGGTGCAATAAGATTGGTTGGTGGCTGGATCCAACTCAACATTGACCATCCACATTATTTGTCATTTGATGTTTAATTTGTGTAGGGTACCCTTTGTTCTTGTTCATATTATCAGTGGTACTTTCTACGAAATAAAATATTTGATGCTCCTATAATCTATATAGTGTACGCTGTTTTTCTCCTTAATATATGGTATTTTGTCTTTCATAATATCATGTGGCTAATAGGATAAGATTAAACTAATAAAACGAAGTTGGGGTGTCTCATTCTGTGGTTGGAACACTTCCACAGAAAATGTTGATGTGCCTGTCCGTAAATAATTCATCCACAAATATATTTACATGATGTGTATATGAATATGTCCATTAGGTATTTAAATTGACGTGAGAAGTTGTATTGCATCTGAATAAATTCATATCAACGTAAGTTCATTTTAACTTTTTAGAATTTAAAAGTGAAAAATGTTTGTTGGATTCATTCAAATTAAATTGTTTACTTTTGTAATTATTTAAAAAAATTGTGTATAAATTAACTATGCTGGAACTTGAGATAAAGCTTAGATGAGTCAAAATAATTAAGATTGTATATAATATATAAACTAAATCTAATAATTTTGATAAAAAAGAATGTGACAGTTTTTATTATATCATTTATCATAAAAAAAAATTGACCTTTAATAATATAATTAAAATACTAATTGCTTATTAATTAGTTGTTTTATGACACTAAATTAATTTTCCATTTTATTAACAACAATCTTAAGGTTACTATTGCTTATAATTTTTATACCTTCGTTTTCTATTGAATAACTGAATTTTCTTTTTATGAAATTTTCAATAAATTTAAAGAAATAGACATATTTTTGTCACCTTTAATAGAAGTTTTTGGAGAGCAAGTTAAAATTTGAAAGGACATTAGTTTGTGATATAGAAGGGAATAGTATTTTAATAAAGTTTATATATATATATATATATATATATATATATATATATATATATATATATATATATTTTCTTTTATTTTTTTTATTGATTTATGGCATATATCATTTGACATATAATTTCTTGATTTTTTATTAAATAAAATATGGGATAAATAACTTCTTAGTGTCTTAATGATGAAAGACTTTTTATTTAATAAAATATGAGATAAATAAAATTTCACTTATATAAAATTTATATTTTATATCTCTTAAGTTTGATAATAATAAACATTATTAATAATTACACCAGAATAGATGTGAAACTAATTTTCAATGTCAGTTATTAGATGAATCGATATTGATGTTAATATTTCACGTTAGTTTCTTTAATAACTATATAGAAAGTTGGTTTCATGTTGGTTCAATTTAAAATTATTTTTAAAGTTTTAATTTAAGTGATATGTATTTTTTTTTCATGTTTATTTTCATTTATTTTCCGTTTTTACGTTTTTGTCTCTCTCGTCGTTGTTTCTCTTCTTAACATTTCCTTGTTGTTGTTCCATTGTCACTATCGTCTTCTAACCCTGTCTTTGTTAGGTTTTGGCATTGCCTTAGCCACACCATTTCATTTTCACTTCCCGTGAGCCGTTCATATCTTGGGATTCCTCTATTAGTGTTCTCCTCTTTTCCTTGTGGTTCTGCCACCTATTTTGCCTCAACTTACTTATATATGAGTAATGGAAATAGGAAAGTATTATGGAACACAAGAAGATAAGATAAAGATTGTTTTCATGTTTATATATGTAGAGGTCATTGTGAACTTCATCCTTCCCAGCCGTCTTTGGTGATTTGCTATCCTAAATTAGACAATAATCATTATAAAATTAAATAGAATTCTAAGTGTTTGAATAATGAACTTACTGAAATCAAATTTAACTTGAAATGAGGTAAATAAAACACTCTTTAAAGTATGAAAGAATTGCTCAAAAATAACTTTACCAACATAAGAAATAAGCACTCTAACATTATTTAGTAAACAATACCTATTTCAATGTCATTGTTGGAGGATTCAGTGGTAGAGTTCTACACAGAAAAGTTCTGCAAGAGAGTGGATAACTATTACAGCTGCTTTTGTGGAAGAGAGTAGGTTACGTTGTCCTTACTAGCTTTGTCAGAAGTAGTGCCAGATAATTTATTAGCAGAACTAGTAATACCTCTCTTCTATTTCTTTTTCTTGTAATTAGGAGGATAACTAACAATTCTATAGTGTTGTTATTTTGTGTGGCATTTGTATCCACAGTTGGAACAGATAACAATAGCCAAATCCTTGGATCTTTCACTACTTCCCTTGGCAGCTAAGGTAATGTGGGAGTCAATACC
Organism: Hylodesmum podocarpum; assembly: GCA_026586105.1. NCBI lineage: Eukaryota > Viridiplantae > Streptophyta > Magnoliopsida > Fabales > Fabaceae > Hylodesmum > Hylodesmum podocarpum. The sequence goes on from JALJEV010000590.1 coordinate 15,816, forward strand.
ATCACTAGAGGCTCCGATATGAATGTGTCGTTCCTCTTGAAGCACCAGAGAATATACCTTGTTAATTGGAGGTACGGGATCGAGTATCACAATATTGCTCTTAATAGCAACAAACTCATCGTTTAATCGAAGGAGGAAATATAGAACTTGGTCTTTTTTGGAAATGATCATGCACAAGACGTAGACTGACTCGCATTGTCAAACGCTCTCAAATTAGACTAAATCGACTTGAACCTTGCAATAATAACGGACCTAGGTCATCTTCTAGCAGATTACTATATTAATACTCTTAGCCGAAATGTAAATGTGAATTAGGGGGTTGTACGAAGGAATTAATTGATGTAAACAAAACAATGCAATTAAAACGATTAGAATATAACAATGAATTTATGCAAGAACAACAATTAAAAGCAGAATTGGAATTAGGTAAGAAAAACACTAATTCGGTCTCATTCAGTTCTTAATCCCCCTCATTGGATCCTAATTATGAATGCAAGCATTTATGCAAGGCGATTAAAGTCGGGATTCCTGCACTTCAATGCCGAACCAGCGCTCCATAATCATGGAGTATTTTCATCGAACACTTGGTGACCTTTAAACTCATATGATTGTATGACAGCACATAACTGTGTATCGAATCACTTAATTGGTTCTCTACATTCACCATTAATCAATGATGTCAGCCAAATCAGAATTCCAAATCGATTGAACAATGGAACAAACAAAACAGAATATTCAATTACTGGAACATGCACTCAATTTCAACTAAAACAATGAACTTAGGGTAATTAGAGAACCTATTGAAAACAAATTGTTGGAAATATTAGTTAATCATGCTTGCAAATTAAAAACGCAATAATTAAAATTGTGGAATTAAAAGTGATGGTTCCTACGAGTAAATCTAGAGAGGGGTGAATAGATTCTAGTTCCATTATAGCCCAATTTTAATGCGTTTCTACTTTCTTTTAAAATAATCAAAACTATTCTTGATTTACTATCTAACCTTAAGACAGAGAAACAAGATATATCAAAGATGTACAGCGAAAATAACAAAATAAAGATTAAGAAACACGTTAGTGATCAATATGCAGTGTAATCAATTGCAGTATCTAACTGTTCTAGTTTTAGTTGATTACCGAGTCAATTACCGAACGTATAACAGAAATTAATCGATGATAATGAACAACGTAAGGTAAACGATAAAGAGTAGAATGGAGAAGAAGAGTGCATAGTAATTTATACTGGTTCGGCCCACTGCCTACATACAGTCCCAACCCAACAACTGTTGCGATCGGTTTTCCACTATAATGATCCCTTTTGCGTTCTTTTACGTTCACTCTGCAACAAGCAACACAAAAACGAAATCAAAACACCCAAAACACCAGTTTTTTAACCCAAAGAACGGTTCCCTTTGACCTTGGCACATCCAAGATCAACCCTTTGAGAAAATCCTTCTCAAAAAACCTTAATCTATCTAGAGAGACCTCTCTCCTAGAATAATCAACCCAAATTCAAATGGAAACAAAAGATCAGTTAGAAAACACCTGTGGGTGTAGATCTAATCACGTATGAAGACTATGAATGCTAACCAATCAGAATGTTCAATCAAGATTGCCTTTGAAAACAAGTTCTTTTGAAGAACCTTTGAAGTTCTTGATGAATTTCTTGGAGAAAAGATTTAGAGAGAATATGAAAGTGTTTGAGTGTTTGAGCAGTTTAAAAGATGTTTTTCCAAGAATGTAATTTTGTTCTAAAAGATTTTCAAAAAGAGGGGTATTTATATGTTCATTTAAAAACTCAATTTAGGCAATTTCATGACTTTCTGATAGTGGTAATCGACTGCAAGAAACTTGTAAAAGATAAACACAAGAAGGGGGGTTGAATTGTGTTAATTAAAATTTTTATCCCTTTCGTCTGTGGGTTTCAAATGGGTTCAGACGAAACAATGTTTATATTGAAGAATTGATTTTAATATGCAAACGTTAAAGTATGATTATCCCCAGTTAGTTAAACAGACGAAACAAATAAACACGAGTGTTTTTATACTGGTTCGTCTATTCAAGACTACGTCCAGTTACCCAGCAACCACTGAGTTTTCACTACAAACCGTGAAAAGGTTTACAAGTATTGTTTGAACTCAGCCACTTCTGGCTATTACACGATATTCTTTGCTCCCAGCCTTCTCAGGCTAAACTAACAAGGTATTCGTTGAACCCAGCCTCCACAGGCTAATACAAGAGGTATTCTTTGGAACACAGCCTCCTCAGGCTAAAATGCCACACAAGTGGACTTGGAAAGATGTTTTAAAAACAAATTTTTTCCTCTTCGCAGAGAGGGTTTTACAATGAAGTTCTTATATCAGACTTGAGCGAATTCTTAGATGAAGGATGGAGATAAGCGTATTCGCCCACTGATTCTTGAAGCTGTGAAGTCCTTTTATAGACATCTTCTTCAAATGGCCGTTAGACCCATTTGAATGTCGTTGAGAGACGTTGAGAGATCTTCTAGAGAGCTTTCCAAAAAGGTTGTCAGTTGTACTTGATTGATTGATAAAAGTCGCAGCGGATATAGCGGACTAGGTTGTGTGCAGTACTATTTCTGACTTGTACAGAGATGTGACAAAAAGTTGAAGACCTTTTTGACTTTGGTGTGTAAGCTCAAATCCCTATACTGATCTTGGATGCTTCTCATGAGTGCTTCTTTAGATTTGAAACCTTGGCGCGAAGGACTCAATCTTGACTTCAGCTTTTGGATAGACAGTATGATTCTTCTGTCTTCAGTTGTTGTTGTTTTGTCTCATCCTATCGTCTTAGACTTCACTTTTTGAACAGACGAAGGACTTAAGCTTGAATAGTCCTCTTCCGTCTGTGCATGTATCGTCTGATGACTTGGCTTTTTGACAGACGCAGAAAATCTTCTTTGAAGGGTCTCGTTCCGTCTGTGCTGGTTTCGTCTTAGCAAGTCTTGGGTAGCTTGGTTTCGTCTGTCTGTAATTAATCAAAATCTTGAGACGTTAATCATCCTTGATCTAACAAAACTGGTAATCGATTGAACCAGAGGACAAAGCTTTTCCAGGGTGATTTCGCTCATGGTAATCGATTAACCCGAGGGAGTAATCAATTACTCCAAAGGTAAGTGTTTGTTTCCCACTCTGTTACCCACTGATGACAGTTAATTACCTTCTGTTGGTAATCTATTACCTCAGTTGGTTACCAAGACATTTTTCAAAACATTTTAAGAGGGAAAACCAAACATTTGAATCAAGAAAAATCACACAAGATTCGTTTAGTTCTCCAGGGCATTCCAACTAAGAACAACCACATGCACGCCTAAACTAAATAATCAATACATAGGAAACACTTAGTTACATATCATCTAAGAAAATCAAAATTACATAGCATCAAAATCAAAACAACAAGAGAGACACCTAAGCATCTTCAAGCTTTAAGTCCAACAAAAAAGCAAAATGAAACAAAGAAGAGCACAATCAGAAAACTAAATAAGAGAGAAAAGAGAAGCAATACACTAAAACGTAAAACAAGCAAAATGCATGAAATAAATTAAAATTGTTATCTCAATTCACATTGAAGGTATTTTAAATGACATGAGTTTCTTCCCTTTGAACCCCAACCAAAGCATGGAATAAAATTATATAATTTACATATGTATTGGACCTAAATTACTATCCTAATTCGTTCAACATCAGGACAGAATTTAAGCATCATCTTCAAACATTTTTTCGTCATATATGCAATCTGAATTGGGTCTTGGATTCTTCATAACTTATATAGTCCTTCAAGTCTTCTTTGAAATTATACCAAGAACAATTCAATTAGAGTTTTGTAACTCGAGATATGATCAAAATACTGAACTTGTACAAAATAGAAATTAGGTAGCAAATTAGCTCGAAAATTGCATTTTAGGCCCATTCAACTCATATGTCACGAATACAGTAAAACAAATTGATTGACCATTAATTCTGCTCTAAATGTATATAATAAGAATTAGAGAAATGATAAAAAAATAATAACATATCATAGACCACCATATGTGCAAGTAAAAGTTGGCCTACTATCAATGATCTCAAGCCAAATAGTCTTCAATTTAGTGAATTAAGAACTGATCAAGGTATTACCTTGATGCAAGTTCGACAATTTTGATAAGAGAGCAAGAGACGAGGATTGTTCTACTACTAAAAATGATCTTTTGAGATCATTTCGTATCTCAGAGGCAGATCTGTAATGTGACACGATAGAAAAATTTCTTTTGAAGCTGAGTGTAAAAGCTATGTTATCACCTTATTATTATTACTATGAAGCCAAGCATTGTGAAAAAATAGGCTGAAGCATTGGATATGGATTGGTAATAAATCCATCAAGCAAAGCTTAATCTTCGTGGACAAAGCTACCTGCATCGCACGATATCCTCGGTGAGAACTTGATGAATAAGAATCGCACTCAGTGCTTCAGACGAATGAAGATAGAAAGGATTTGAAGGATTCTTAACCATAACCGAACAAAATGAATCATAATTGATTCAAGATAAAGTTACTCATAATCATAAATACAATAGCGTTGAAAACCGAAAAGTGACTCTTTATCAAATCTAATAGATTCAAAATGAAAAAAAAAAAACCAGTGACAGAGAATAAAATCTTAATTTCTTAAAAGTTAATGAAAACGAAGATATACTTAATATATAATTATAAAAAATACCTATATAAATAAAAACAAAATAGAGTTAAAGATGTCCTAATCCATTAATCCAACACTACCACCTAAATCACATTCTCCTGTACCAAAAACTATGAAGGAAGGCTGTATATAACGCTATGTACTCGATATTATTATAAAAATTAAGGTTCGATAAGATGAGAATTCTTTGACGGTGGAACAAGGATCAACTTAGAGGGAGACATTACCGTAACTTATATTGGTATATATCATATATGGTTGCTTGGCTACATCCAATGTACGTAAAAAGTCATTCTTTGGAGAAATAGAATGTGTAGTCCCCACCATCAAAGCGATATTAACTTTGGTTTTGTGTTAGTTCAACGGTTATTTTGGCTAAGTTCTAACTTATGTTTTCGTACTTTCTTTAATATGTAGCATAGAGTCTAAAAGTAACTCCTTCACTAACCTTGACTTGTAATCCAAATACTTAGCTTTATTTGATTCACTGATTAATTTGATAAAAAAAATATGGGATCCGTATTAAAATATTTAATATAGGCAAGTTTGTCCCTGTAAGTTTGCATCCGTAAAACTCGTAACTTGTATAGCCCACTCCTGAAGTTCACAATTTAAACAATATCTATTTTAGTGACTATGCAACCACATCACGAAACATGCCAGCTGCATCTGAAAAAAAAAATCATAAATTTAACCCATTTTTACAATCATTTTAAAACACTTGTCAAAAAAATTAAATTAAGTATCATATTTACCATGAAAGTTACATAAAAAAACAATTGCTTAAAATAAAAACAGTAAATAAGAATAAAGATACCAATGCTAAATAAAAAAAGATACAAATACTAAATAAAAATATACAAATATTATAATGTAATTATTACTAAGTTTTTATTTAAAAGTTCTATTTTTATTTTATATTTTGGTTTATTAAAGTACTAAAAATATATTTTTTTTAACTAAAATATTTGTAAGTAATCCACAGAATTCATGATTAAGTCCGTTTAATCCAAAAACTCTAATAATTTAAAAAAAAAATTTTAAAAAAATAGCTGTGTATAAAATGAGTTACGGATTATACTATAGTATTGAACTTACTTTCCCTTTGAAATTCTGACGAGAAGGTAAAGTTTGGGCCTTAACAACAATATGAACTGGGCTTGAACTTCAGAAGGACATATTAAGAGGGCCCAAGGAAACAGTAAACCCCAACTACAATTTCATGCATAAAAGGAGTATTATACCTATGATTTATAAAATAATAAAAGTTATGGACTGAATAATGAAATTATGTAACTTTGTTACTTAATTTGTAATATTTAAGGTAAATTTAATTTACAAATTCAGAATATTAATTGGATATAAGAAAAGAGTGTTGTGGTAGCTTTTTCTTTTCTTTTTGTAAGTGCTGGATAAGAGCGTTGTGCTTAATTTATGACGATTGCGATTATTGATATAGCAACTGGACACAAGAAAGTGGTACCATATGATTGCTGAATTATTAATAGACAATAATTTACATGTCTCCAGTCTCATGTAAAGGCATGAACAATAATTTAAGAAAAGTTTGATTAAGATAGGTCCCAGAAATTTATCAATATCAAGATATCACACACACACATACATATATATATATATATATATATATATATATATATATATATATATATATATATATATATGTGTGTGTTGATTCAAATGAGTACTCACAAAGTATTTAAAAGTTCAAAGCACAGTGATATTGTCCATAATATTGGCTTTCGGATAACTTAATAAAAAGAACTCTTATAGTTAATATTTATTTCTTAGTCTCACATAATCATTTTAAAAATATTTAAGAATTTAGTTATACACAATCATTCAATTAAAGTTCATGATTAATGACTTTTAAAATATTTTAATTAAAAATCAATAAACATATAATATATAGTAATTTTTTATTAGATGATAATGATAGATATTAGTTAAGTTCTATATTTAAATCTTGATAATTCATGATAATAATCAATTTATTTCTCTCACTTTCACACAGAAAATAGTCTCTCATAATTACATACACTTCCTATCCATAAATAAATTGTTATTAATGCAAGGATATAATGTGGTATTAAAAATAATCATAATCAATTTAAATATTTTAAAAAATTATATTGAAAAATGAATATTTATATTTTATGCCCTTAACAATTTCGATAAATTTTATCACTATTTTTAACATACATATTTCTATCAATCTATCAATATTACGGGTAAAAAATTATTTGAAGTGAGTTTTCCAATATTTGTCACCAGCCTTGTTTACAACAAAAATATTTGTTAGCCGTTGATTTTGATTATAAATGTGTAAAAAAATGTGAAATATAATAAAAAAAAATAATAAATTATTGAATTCACCTTGGATACTGGTATCAAATTTAAGAGGGTGTCATAAAGGAATGAATAACCCATACATTAAAAGGACATAGGTCAAAGTTTTCCACTTTTTTAATTTGGAAGCTGTTTACAAAGATAGGTATGAGCTAGATATCTTTTCCCTCGGGATGCCATAAATGGATATATCACTAAAATATCTCATTCATATTAGCAAATAAGTGGCACAGTTACTTAGACTTTGGTATTCCAACCCTTCAAAAATGGTTTTCATGGGCAATGAGAGCTACACCAACAAAATTTGACTATTTGGTTCTTTCTTACTCTTCTTGGAATTGGTCCCATGCAAAAGAAAAAGCTTTTCCTTGGATTCTGTTGCTGCCTCCTCGATCCAAAATTAAGCTTCAATTACCAATGCATTATTATAAAATAATGCTTTTGTACAAGTGAATGTGTTGCTTAATCTTATATACAAGTGAATACGTCGATTAGTATCCACATTGTTATATACTAGTAATACTATATAGAACATCTTATTTTTTTTGTTATCGTTATTTAATATTTACACGCTGTTTATAGGTACAAATTACTGTAAGGTTGAAAACCCTACTTCATGAACATAGTAGTTTGCTCCCACAAAAAAATTGGTGATCGTGAAAGCCCTGTTTTTCCATTTGGAGCTTTTGGAATTTAATACCAAAATCATCTTGAAGCAAGACAAACTAAAATTTCTAAAGAAATATTATTAACACACCTATATCAACATTTTCATTGTAACAAGGTGCTCTAAAATTTATGCGAGTCTTCTTAATTATGAATTTTTACTAATATGTGAAAATTGAACATAAAATTTGTAAAAAAAAATTATGATAACTCATGTAATCCTTTTCGACAAACTGGATTAGATTTCTTTAACCTTAAATATAGATTTTATTTTTCATTAACTAAGTGTGTATTTAGTTTGATGTTTGATATCTAAATTAAGATTTACTTTTTATTAAAAGTTTTACCTATTTGTTTGATAAAAATTTTCTTTGTTAAGTTGAATATCTCTTAAATGAAGATTAATCTCAAAGTTATTCTTTTTTGTTTTTTCATTGAACACGAAAAACTTCAAATATAAATCAAGCTTTTATAAGTTAAAGTTAAAAATAAGAAAAAAAATAAGTGAAAACTGTTTTGTTAATTTCTATTTTTTATCTTAAAATCTCTGTTCAAGTAAAAAGTTTGGGCAAATATTTTAATATATTCTATGAGGCATTAGTATTATTATTATTATTATTTTGCTCTTTATAAAAAATTAACTGATTTTTTTTATAAAGAATTTTTATTATAAAGTATTTGACTCGACCTTTATTTATAAGTAGTTTTTAAACCCAAAAATAAGTTGGGTCACCCGGTCTCTAAATCTACTTTTAATCTAACTAAATATAACTTTAAAAAGTGAGTTTAATCAAACTTAATTTACATTTTAGGGTTTTGTTAAATAACATGTAAGAAATTTTACACAACACAATTTTACACATCCCAGTAAAAACTTCCTCACTTTAATTTTATGACAATTATCTTTTATCATATACTAACTTTTTAAAGAGTAATCTAAACACACTAAGTCTCATTCATAAACTAATTAAGTTCATTGAACATAAGGGAGCAAGATGGAAGACAATTAGATACTCATATTTTCATCACCCACCCCCACAGGGTACCTTAATTTTTATGCCCAAGATTCGTATGCGTGAATCATCCTACTATCTTCAATTCAAGGGTTATGTATGGGCATCTACCTACTACCTTAAATCTCATGTTAATTTCATCTACATCAATTAAGTGTTCACTATATATAGCCCCATGTAATGAATTGTAAGACCAAAAAAGAAACTCTAAAAAGTCCATGTCATTTATTAGACTCGCAACAATTCATAATTGAGAAAAATATGCCGGTAATATTTTGAGGATTTATCTTAAGTTACTACTTAAAAAATTAAAATAAAAAATATTTAATGTGTATTATAAATAAAGACAATAGAAATCTTGAACGATATAATTTCATACATCCAAATATAAAAAATTTCTTCTTTCACTTTATTAACACATACCATATTTAATAATTGAGATCCCACCTAAACTTAAGCATGTTTGAATTAATTATTTTATTTAAATGATACCTTAAAGTCAAATTTCAAAATAATAATTATAAATAAAACGTGCCTGTTAGTTTTAAAACTAAATAAAGCTAATTCACCAAGTGTAATCGAAATGTATATTTGAAATTTAAATTAGTTTCAACTCCAAATTTTGCATGATAACATATGTAATTGTGTATGACAATATAACAATCAAGCCTTTAAAATGTGCAGTTATATTGCATCATCATGCGCTATATTTTTATTTTTAGTAATCTAAACGCATGTATCATTCTTACACTATATGAAAAATTTCCCGAAAATAGATTCATGAGATAATGAAAGGAATTCAAATTTAACAATATATGTTACCTAAGAGGTGTTAATCTAGCTATTTCCAACGGCAGAATGTGTTATTGGTTGCAACTTGAAACAAGAAACAAGAAAACTAGAGTACTTAAATTCAATCCGATTTTAAATTTGAAAATAATAGGGCTTAAACTAAACCATATAAAAGAAAGAAACGTTACAAACAAATGTGTAAAGTGGTGCCATTTGGAGAAATTTACGTTAACTTCTCTATTTGTTTGTTCCCACCAACTGACCCACTTTAAGAAGAAAAAAAAAATCTACTCCGCACTGCTTGCTCTGTATTCCAAACCGTTCCACCAACGCTATCAGTTATTTATTTCTGCTTGTAAAAACCAACAAAAACAAACACAACCTTTCAATATTTGTAACCCCTTTTGTTCCTTTTCACTTCAGGTTATTGTGAGAATGGGACAAGAATCAGATTACAAAACCAAGTTGGTGTTGGAGATTTGCTCCATTTCCACACGTTCAGTTGTGTGTGATCATAGACTTGTCTCAAACCATGCTAAGACACCTTTTGTAGATTGGTATTGCATTCTTGGAGTGAGTGTTTGTTTGATCCTTAGTTTCTTGTTGGTGCAATTGCACACTTAGTTGTACCATTTTTCTCTCTTCTTTTGTTTGATGCAAATATCTCTATATTGGGTTTTCGTAGGTGGAAGAAAATGCAGGGGTTCATATCATTCGTAAGCAATACCATAAACTTGGTAGGTTTATTTAACTCATTTTATATGGTTTTATTCAGTATGTGTTACCTCTTCTTTCTTATAACAAGGACTGTTATTTTTGTATCAGCCTTGCAACTTCATCCGGACAAGAATAAACACCCAAAGGCTGAAATTGCATTCAGGCTTGTCTCTGAGGTTAGTTTGTGAGTTAATGTTTTGAGGAAATGGTCGACTTTACACTTTCATCTTATCACAAATTGTTATATCATAAATTACTATGTATGATAATTTTATTAAGTTTTATACTAATTATTTTGAGGTTCATAATTGGTTGATGGTGTAAAAGTTTTTTGATTATGCATAGACTTAACTGGGAATACTTGAATAATTACCATGAATCATAACCTGGATCCACTCTTCTTTTTTTGTGCTTTTTCTGTAGGCATATATATGCCTATCTGATGCTGCAAAAAGAAAAGCTTTTGACTTGAAGAGATACAAGAATTTCTGCAATGAGTGCAATAGAATTCCATATACAGCCATAAAAGTCCCTGACAATTCCATTCCTTCAAGTTTCAAGACGTTGAATGTTACTAGTGGATCAAGATCTTACAAAGTTTGGAGAAATATTAGGGAGATGAGAGAAAGACTGGAGGAGGAGGCTAAGGTGATAGAGAACTGTCTGAGGGTAAATTCAATGTCAAAGGAAGAATCTCCCCTTCACAATCCATCTGACTATAGATATGGAAACAGGTTCCAGCATAAAGTTGAGAGAGAAATCCCTGTTTTCAACCCTTTCAAATACTTGTACCAAGGGTACCCTCATATGAGGAGCCATGTTTTCGAGAATTCTGCCACATGTTGGTACTTGCAGACACAAAATATTGTGCACAGTGACAAGGGGGATGCTAAGTATGCCTCCCCAGTTTTTGAGGTCAGATCACAGAGGAGTATGCTCACAAGTAAATTTGCTTATGTCCCATCAAAATCCTAGAGGTGTCCACATTTGATGTTCCAACCGTGTCTCGAACAGGATAACCTTAAAAGAAGAAACATACTTGTAGGAAACAAAATTATTGTTTATGTACCATCATGATGCTAGCTTAAACATTTTTAGGCCAATTGGCGCAATGTGATTGACATGTTCTGATATCTTTAAAGGACTAATTGCATTTTTATTGTGATTTTGTATGAGCCATGGAGCTGCTTAGAACCTGTGTGTGCGGAAGTGCATTGGCTGCCTATTTTAAAATGAAACAGCTAAGTACTACCACATGAACTATACAATAAAACTTGCCATTGTGTGGCAATGACAAAAATGCAGCAATGATTGCAATCTAAAGTATGTATATGTACATTATTTCCAAGATTTTATGAAAGTAGTCTGTGATATCAATTTTAGCTGCAATGCCAAGGTTTTGAGTTTCCACAACTGCAATTGAAGCTGATTCGGTCGCATTTGACTGCAATGTCAAAGATAGTGATGAAATTGTGATTGTGATTATAGTTTAGATTATTTCTTAAAGTAATGACATGGGCTTACATATTAATCTTTTACTTGTCTTAACTAGAGAACAATAGAGAAGTATTCTCAACGTCATATATGCAGCTGCTATTTCTCTGTCTTCTGAGTTCTGATTAAGAGAATCCAGTTAACAATTGGAGCTGCAGCACAAAGCCACAGTAACGGCAAAAGAAATATGCAAATAAACATTCTTTTGTCAATTTAAAAGCAATTTAACAAGTAATAAAATATTTAGGGAAGGGAAAGAAAGAGGAAACCATGCGTATAGAACACGAGTTAAAATTGAAAGGATCAAACGAAACCTTGACCTACAAAGAAGGCATTTTATTTCAGCTGACAGAGAAGCTATGCTTGTGGTTTACACTGTCGTAGCTGCATCCTAGTTGTTCACTTTCTTGATGTTTATTCCAAATATACATGGATCTACCTTATCCAAAATAAACCACAAGCACTAATCTGCTTTATAAACTTTGAAACTACGGTTGAAAATCAATTTGATCTAAAAATTAAAACCCTTAAAGCTGACAATGGCAAAGAATATCTAGCTGTCTACAAAATTTTTCTTACTTGGATCATTCACATATTCAGTTGCCCCTACAAACATGAACAAGATAGTGCTGTTGAAAGGAATCAGTCACATCACTGAATTAGGCCTTTCCCCCTCATAGCCAATGCATCCATACCTCTGAATACTGATCAATTACCCTTCTACACTGCCCCAAGAATCTTTGGTCGTGCTTTGTTCCCAATATTTGAGGCCTTACAGCAGACATAAGATTCAGTTCTGATCTGACTTGTTTTATTTCTTAGGCAATAGCAGTCACTTGTCATAACTCAAAAAGGGTATTTATTTTGCATCTAATGGAAAAGTATATATAAAGAGACATGTACAATATGCTAATCCTCATTTTCTATTACCTAGCTCATCATGTTCACTAACTTCTGCTACTACTTCTAACACTCACCCTATGGTGCCTAGAAGCAACTCAAGTTGAAGCTTAATGTATACTTAACACATGGCATAGGTTACAACTTTTTCTCTTCTTACACTTATATACTAATGAAGCCATTGAACCTAGATCCGTGAAGTTAGGCTGCCCTTCTTCTCTTTCCTGGGAATCTGCATGGAACAAGAATATGCAACACTAACTTTGACAGCCTAATTATTGAAAATAAAATAAAATAAATAAAAATAAATAATAAGATAGAATAAATCAAAATATGTCGAAGGAATTCAAGTGGGTAAATAAATAAAATATCTCACGTGGAGATATCTCGTGTGAGTAGGTGGTTGTTTCTTTCTCTCATCAGACAATTCTATTTAATCGATTTTTCCTATTCTCTTTTCCATTCACTCTAGTGTATCCCTCGTGTCCCGTGTGTTACAAACTTTTCTCTGAAAGGAGATCGAAAACTTCTAATTAAGAATAGAGATTAGGATTTTTTTCATCTCAACTTTTTCTCTTGTACTCAGACTCATATTCAGGTTAAGGTGTTCTCAATTTTAATAATAACAATGCATTATTTTTATTTATATTTATTTGATTAATTTGATTATTTTTGGGTTGTTGTTGGTCCTCTTTTACTTGTGTTATTGTGCTCCCTTTTTGTTCCTGATATTTTATAGTTCTTATTATTTTTAAATCAACCTGGTCAATCTTTTTGGCAAGTATACATTAGGGTGGTTCTCTATTTAATATTAATAATAGTAATAATAATAATAATAATAATAATAATAATAATATGTTATACCCACTTGTTTCCTTTGTTTATTTAATGTGAATTGAATATTTTGAATTAGGTTTGTTTTCTTTCTCCCAACGGAAAATCTCTTGTTTAAATTTCGTTGTTGTTCTTTTTGGCTTGGTTGATTCTTACTTTTTTCTGTCTATGTATACTGCGTGGTGTTATTGGGTTGGGTGTGAAATGTTTTGGTTTTGGGTCCCCTTTGATGTGAAAGGGGAGGGGGATTTGACGGAAGTGCTAGAGAAGAATTACAAGTTTGATTAATATCATTCTTTATAGTCATTCTTTATGTTATTATATACATAACTCAACTGTCTCCATATTGTTATTCTTTGAAATTAAGAACGTGCATGTAATATTATAACAATCTAAATGGTTGTCCTGAAATGTAATTCTATGACGTGAAAATCTTATATACCATTTTATCAATATTAATTATTATCTATAGCATCAGACATTCCTTCCTTTTAATAATTGGAGTGTCGTTGAATTCGTAGTTGAATTTTCAAGGAATTGTAAGTAGACTACTTGAGGTCATCTCAGAAGAAAATACTATAAAACTTCAAATTCAAGGTTTCTGTTATTTTCAGGTTTATTAAAAAAAAAAACATAACGATGATAGTAAATAAGTAAATAGAATAGATAAATAAATAGAAAGTAAGATTCATAAATTTATTGTTAATCATAAAGTTTACAATTAATTTAGATGATGTTTAGTTATTTAATTAGTAAGGGTGTATATTGGTTATTTCATTTACTTAAGTAAATTATGTGGTGGTAAATTTTATTTAGCTTAATATTACTATTTTGTTTAGTTACTTACTTTAGTATGTAAAATTTGGATTAAGCTTTTATGTTGTTATGGATGGTTTAAGTGATCTATGTTATATCCGATGTTATGTTGTGTTTACTTTATGTATGGTTGTTTTGTTGTAATTCAAATGTGGTGTAAAATATTCTCTTATGGTGAAATTGTAACACCCTCAAAAATTAATTTTCATAAATAATTTTGTAATTAAAACATTTACTAAAAATTCTATAAAAATGTGCATATTAACTGTTTACTGTTATAATTTGATTAGACAGAAAATGTAATTCAAAAAAAAAAATAATTTATCATTGGGTAGCAATATTATTACGTAATTTGAGAAAATTATGATTACCTTTCTAAATAAAAATGTAGTAGAAAAATAAATTTGTTGTTTGATATTTTTATTATTATTTGATATTTCGAACATTATTTTAAATTTCTGAATTACGTAATTTACTGTGCAAATAGTAATTTACTGTGTAAATAGTAAAATACTGTACAAATAGTAAAAATACTATATAAATAGTAATTTACTGTGTAAATAGTAATTTACTGTGTAAATAGTAAAATACTGTGCGAATAGTAAATTACTGTGCAAATAGTAAAAAAAAATAATAATAAAAATAAAATAAAAATAAAATATAAATTAACGGGTTACACGAGTTTATTATAATAATCAAATTACTGTGCAAATAGTAAAAATTACTGTGCAAATAGTAACTTTTGAAATTCTATAAATAGGGCCTAGAATTTCAATTATAATCACAAATCCAAGAACATTCTTTCCTTCTCTCAAAATCTCTTAGGAAGAAATCTCTTCAATCAAGAGAGAAGTAAGTAGGTAGAGGAAGATAGGAAGCTAGGAGGAATTGGTAAGGGGAGCTATCCTTATCTTACTATTCTTTGTTATTATTATCTTTATTTTATCTGATACTAAGGTGCTAAGAAAATTCTTAGTATGCTCTGTGGTTGCGGTTTTGTCCGATCTTCCACATCAGAACAGAATTATTCTTGTTGTTAGGAAAATGGTGATAGTGTGGAAGTGCATGTCTTGGAAAGTTCTGACTAAGGAAAGACTTGGTACTTAAGTGTGTCCATTAGTGACCCACCTCTCTTTCCTGGGAACTTACCTGGTGTACTATTCACGGACTACGGTCACTTATACGTTACTATTCATGATACGGATCGTTCACTTATACGTTACTATTCACGTATACGTTACTATTCACTTATACGTTACTATTCACGATATACGTTACTATTCACTTATACGTTACTATTCACGATACGGATCATTCACGATAACGTTACTTTTGATGGGTGTTTTCTTGGTGTTTCTTGATTTCTTGGTTTCATGATGTTTATTGGTATTCTTGGTATTTGATTGTACATCAAAATATGAATGATTATAAATGATATTCTAGAAAGGGAGGTAAAATTTCATTCATGCATACATGCCTCAAAAGAGGTGGCCTCGGTTAGAGGTGCGGATAATAACTTAATCCGTGCGTCTTGGTGGGATGCGGACTTGGGGATTTCCAACGGTGAGAATTCATTTAATTCATGATGATCACATGTTTATTTATGAGATTCTCGTGCACCACCGTGGAATCCCAACTGGTCGGTAAGTTTTACGATGATGATGTCGTATTATCTGAGATGGTACCACATTGCATATTTTTGGAGTTGAGGTTGGAGCATGCATCATATAGAAATTTCATTTAAGTCATAATTCATCCTTTATTGATTTGATTATGATATGTATCATATTAGTATTTTTATATGATATGTATTATATTGACATTTTTATATGATATGTATTATATAAATATTTTTACATGATAAGTATTTTTATTAAGATATTGGAACTTACCCTTGCGTGTTTGTGTCTGTGGTTTGACACCTGTGATGATCCTGAATTTTATTCGGAGGAGCAGATTGACAGGTAGATTCAGTAATCATGTGTGGAGATGTCAAGGATAGCCAACATGAGGATTTTTATGAATAATGTGTATTTTATAATCGTCACAATATTACGTACCTATGTGACGTTTGTAAATAACTTTTGATGTATGATTATGATGTGATCTATGTGATGTGTGTTATTTTTGGTAACGTTTTTGTTAGCAAGAAAAATTATATTAAGATTTTATTTAAAGAAATCTAATTGAAGGGAAACAATTTCAATTAATAATAATAATCAATAGATAAAATTTTAGTAATGAAAAATAGCGGGGCGTTACAGAAATAATGTGTGTGGATTGAGAGAATAATTTATGTGGGTATATTGCATTAATGAGTCACTAGGTTCATGATAATCAGTTATAATTGTATCTTCTGTTGATGAGAGTAATGAATGCCTATTGTCATGGATGAGCAGTGAGGTTCCCCTGGTGGACATGCTTGTAAGCATAGTGTTTTGGAAAAGAGATGAGGATTATCATGAATGTTAGGTGACTAAAAAGGTTTTTGAAAAGTGAGGAGGAATGAAACTAGAACATTTGGTCCCTAACGGGTCGATGTAATGACCTAGGACTTCGAGGATATTCACAGTGGGGAAAACTTTTACTATGGCTGATCACCATGAGTGGGAAATGGTTATCTTGACTGTAACTGTCTAATATATCTAGTAAGAGTGTCAGAGGCGACATGTACTTCTAGACATCGCTCAATTGTTTTAATAGTATCACATGACATAGAGTGAAATGTGAGTAGCATGCATCATATTGGGTTGCACGATGTGATTGATTATGATAAATTGTGAATGAGGTGTTAATGTATTTTCTGATATTTACTATGTTGAACTATCATTGCTAATCTTATTGTAATTATTAAAATGTGAACTAACTTATGGTTATGGCTGTGTCAGAGCTAAAAAAAAAAGGGGTGGGAGGGGTAAATTTTTTTTAAAATTTTAAATTTTAAATTTAATTATTTTTGTAAAATCGGTTGAGCTGAATAAAACCTACTAATTACATAATAGTCTTTTATTAGAGAGTAAAATAAATTTGGGAGAGATTAAAATTTATTATCAATAAACATATATATATATATATATATATATATATATATATATAAAGTGATTATTAGTATATATAAATTTATATATATAAATTAATATATATATATATATAAAAATTTATTTATATATATATATATATATCTATAAAATTATATATAAATTTATTATTAATATATATATATATATATATATATATATATATATATATAAAGTCATTATTAATATATATAAAAGAATTTGGTGGGGGACAATGCCTCCCGAGCTATAATGTATCTCATGAGTGTACAATGTGTCTCCGCGAGTGTATGTGATTAACACCTGTAATGACTTCAAATTACTTTTAAAAATTATTCTATGAAATATAATTTAGTTCCCATCATTTAATTTAATGACATAATTATTTTTTCGCCCCCAATAATTTAGGGGTGTCACATTAATGACTATTTTAGAAAAATAATAATAATAAAATTCTTAAATGAGAAAATAGAAAGAAATGAAATAATATTAAATATTGATGTTTCAACCATTTTCTTTTACTTAGTTTAGATTAAACCAAACTCTTAGAAGATTTAACATTTTTACAAAATTATATAAGTATAGTGAAAAAGTTATGCCTAGTTTATTTATTTATTTTTACAATACCAAAATCATATCCTTTTTCATTTCAATAATATCATCAATACAATGAGGAATTACATGCAAAGGAGGGAGTAACATGAAAACCAATAGAGTTTCTAGCTCATACATGAGCTACTTTAGTTTCTCTCTTAACAAAATTGATAAAGAAATTATGGTAACTGTTAAACAAATTTCTGATATTTTTCAAAATATTCCGCGTATATCTTCTTCCAGACTCTATTATGCTTGATATTTTAGAAATAAACATTCTCGTAGTTAATCATGCTATCATTTCTCAAAACATATTTTAAAAAATATATAAAATTAAACCTTATATAAAATATCATAAAACAAGTCATTCTATATTTAGTTAAAAACCTAAAATTTAATGAGTTTAATTATGCTATAAAGATATATAATAGTTTTACACGATTAAATAATCATAAAGAAAGTTTTGTATGATTCTTAGGGATTATGTTATTAAAATTAATAAATTTATTATACATAATAATAAATTGTGATGAATGGATTATATAAAAATATTTACTATTCAAGAATAAGAACATTAACTTGAATGACAATAATAACAAAAACTACAAAGATAGTTTTTCCTTTTATGTCTTTTGTGCTCTCTCCATTTTTATTCAGATAATATATTTTTTATTTCTTGGTCTTTATTGTTTTTCTTCCTATTTTATTTTTTGGCCAAACAGAGTATATGAATAATTTTTAAAAATGGTGAAATAATGAGTTTGAGTAGTTTATTTTTAATTTCAACTTTTAATATTATAAAAAAATAGTGTCAGAAAATTTTAATTCTTAAATGAATTTATTTGGATAAACGCAAATCAATTATAACTTTTGAATGTTTTAATAATTTGAATAAAATTAAATTTTACTGGTCAATGTATAAAATAAATATTCAAAACAAAAAATCTAATTATATTATGTATTTATTAATTTTTTACCATAACTACGTTTTAAAATAAGTTTTGCTTTTGGAATTTTGTATGTTTCTTCAGACTAAAGGTAATTTATGTTGGTCAATGTATAAATTAAATAAATACTTAAATAAAATAACAGATTAAATGTATAAATTATTAATGTTTTATGAACAATGTTAGCAATAATATCTTTTAACTTTATTCTTCAACCACTCTGCCATGATTAGTTATAAAATTTGTAAAATCTTTCTAGATTCTTTAAATTAATTCACACCCTTTGAGAAAATTCATTAATTTAATTAATAATATTAAATTTATTAACACTTTATATTACTTTTTTGAAATTATTTTAAAATTATTGAGACTTGTCATCTCACTTCCCATTTAATTATTTTCAATTTAATTAATTAATATGCAATAATTACTTTTGGCAATCATCATAAGAGAAAAAATTTAGTATTTATTAAAAGGTAACTAAGAATATTTTGATAAAAAAATATTTAATGCTAGAAATAATTGAAAAGGAATTTTTTTAAAAAATAATCTTATGTTAAAAAAAGTAGTATAAAATTAAGAAAGCTACTCGTTAAATTAAAAGTGAGGTTGACCAAATTTTGTATTTTTTTAATAAATTTTAATTAATAATATAAAAATATTGTTAACATTTCACATGTTTATTCCAAATAATTTTTTCAACATTTTTTTTAAAAATAAGTTTGCTATGGAATGAATAAACTGAAACATATTTATCATTAATCAATATTAAATGGTTTTGAAAATATTATATTTTAATGAAGATATATACTCTCTTCCAATCTTGAAGAGGAGAAAAAAGTCCATATATTAGTCCCAAATTCGCTGAACTACTTTCAACATTTAATGATTTTATTTCTAAAATAACTTTTTTAATTAATTAAAAAATATTTTTAAAAATTATTTAATTCTATATTAAAATTAAATAATAAATAAATTACAAAAAATATTTTTAGATGAGATAGCTATAGTTAATAATATAGATAACATTATCAATTAATAGGAATTAAATATTGTTCCTTGTATTTAAGACGAAATTGAACGTGAGTACAAAGAGAAAGAGAGAGGGGCAGTATGGTAAAAATGTGATATAGAGACAAAGCATGACAGAAGGGGGGAGAAAATAGGTTATGTATGGAAGGCGTAAGCAAATTGGGAAATTTAGGACGGCAGGTTTCCGTAAATACTACTTTTGTTGTCAAACGCATTTAAATCAGGTTTGTATCTTCGTCAACATCAACCTTCAACCACTCCTTTCACTTTCACCTTCAATTTTCAATTCCAACGTCTACCTTCAATTTATTCTTAATTTCTCTTACTCTTATTAAATTATAATCTTTTATCTATGATAATTTTTTCATTTTTATAAATTTATTCTTATAATTTTAATTAAAAAATATATAATCTAGAGAATAAAATCCTCACTTTTCCACTCTTTCAATTAATATTTTTAGCATTTTTTTTTAAGTTTTAAGGAGAGTTACGATGAGACTTCAAAAATTAAAAACGCTTATGTAATCAAGAATTAAATATGTTATTTTCAAGATATAAAGTTCGACTAGACTTCTTGTCTCTTACTAGTATTATTTATTCTCTTTTTTACTTTTAAGATGATATTAAATGTCTATTTTTTTCATATAAATATAATTATAAAGGAATGTATCCGTTGATTAATTTTTTTTTTAACTTCCTTCAGTGAATTGTTGACTGATGTTAATTCCTTAAGATTTGTTTGTAAATATTTTTAGTCTTATTCAAGATTTTTTTGATTAATATTAGTACCTAAATAAGGATAAAAAAATTGAAGATTTGTTTGTAGATATTTTTAGTCTTATTAAAGAAATTTTGATTAATATCAGTACCTAAATAAGGATAAAAAAATTGATAAAATAAATTTAAAGATTAAGATAAGATAAAATTCTATTTAAAAACTGAACATATATTACTCGAGAAAGTTTAGGGATTAAAATTAGTCAACATTTTGTTATAGAACTAAAAATAAATTACTTAAAAAATTTATAAATTAAAAATATATTTAACCCAAAAATCAATTTAGCATTTTATCTTAGTAATATTTTTTTTCCCTTCATCATTTTTATTTTTGGTTTTTTACATATATCTTTTTTCAGATATAACCTTGGAGACAAGACATATTAAATGAGGACAAAGCAAATAATTAAATTTTAATTCACCACGTGGAAAGAAATTAGGCTTTTGCACTAAACTCGACTTTGATTTCAAATTTGATAACTAATATACTTTTTTGACAGAATATTCACTAATATTTAATACGTATCATATATTGCATAAATTATTGCTAGTTACTATTATTAATAGTTAATTACTAGCAATTTGTTCCACTTTATACTTGGAAATATTTTTGGGTACATGAATTAACAAGAAAATTTGAAAGTATAAGTCAAGCAAGTATAATAATTTGGAAAAGGAACAAATGCATGATGCGGTGGTGTTGACTAGTGGCAAACAAATGTGTCAATCCACGTGTCATTCCCTGCTTCCTTCACTCAATAAGTGAGTTGACTTATCACTGCGTATAAGTACGATGACTTATATTGATAAGTCTGTGTGAACAACTGTGAAACAAAAACCACTGCAAAACGCATCAAAAGAAGCGAGACCTAGTCATACTCCTACATATACATCTCTCTCTCTGTGATTTCATTTTCTTCTAACTTTTTTCTTTTTTTCTTTTATTTTTTGCGTGGCGATATTTTCTTCTTCGATTTCACTGTTCGCACTTTCGCGCAACCACGGGAAACCGTTTCCATCTCTGCGCTTTAGACCAAAACGCCGCCGTTTTCCTCTTCTTCCATTGCAACACAACAACACACCCACTCGCGTTCCGAAAAACCTCGTACCCACAAAGTGCTATTTGCTTCTTCGTGTTCAATTCCCAACCCTAGTTCCGAAAGTCGCCATTTTTCTCTGGTGGGTCTTCTGATTCCACCTCTTCGAGGGTAAAAATGTCATCTTTGAGTAGGCAACTCGTCTTCCTCATTCTTCAATTTCTCGACGAAGAGAAATTCAAAGATACCGTGCACAAGTAAAGCCTTTATGTTATTCCTTTCGTTTTTATTTTTATTTTTTTTATATATATATACACACAGAATTTGTATTTTTTAATTTATTTTTGTTGTTGTTTATGTATGCCTTGTATATTGTGAGTAACTGTTGTGGTGAATTGAAATTTGGGAATGTGTTTATGCTGTGTTGTATTGGGATTCAGGTTGGAGCAGGAATCGGGTTTGTTCTTCAATGTGAAGTATTTTGAAGAGAAAGTGCTGGCTGGAGAATGGGACGAAGTTGAGAAATATTTGTGTGGATTTACCAAAGTTGATGACAATCGATATTCCATGAAGATTTTCTTTGAGATTAGGAAGCAGAAGTATCTTGAAGCCTTGGACAGGTTGTTGTTGTCTTAATTACCCTTTATGCTTTTGACGAAGTATTTATTGAAATGTATTATATGTTAGACTATTTTAAGGTTTTGATTCATTTTCCCTCTTCTCATGTTTAAATGATTCTGTTTGTGCTCAGAAATGACAGAGTGAGAGCTGTTGAAATTCTGGTGAATGATTTGAAAGCTTTTTCATCATTTAACGAAGATTTGTTCAAAGAGATAACATATCTTCTAACCCTTAACAATTTCAGGTAAATGCTTGTTTTCTGTTTTTTGTATGATGTTGTTGACCAGGGATTGGGGAAATGCTATTGTTTGGTTGCGTTTTGAATATGAACTTTGACTGAATGCAGGGAAAATGAACAGTTATCAAAGTATGGTGATACTAAGTCAGCACGAAATATAATGCTGGTAGAGCTTAAGAAATTGATTGAAGCAAATCCCCTCTTCCGAGAAAAGCTTATTTTTCCTTCATTTTCGACATCGCGGTTACGAACCCTTATTAATCAAAGGTAGTATAAGTGTATACAATTTTTATATGCGTTGATTGATCTTTACGTGGGATCATTTGATTTGCGTAGTGCTTTAATAATCTGTGTTTATGTAGTTAATGTTTTTCATCTGGTGGTGGCATCGCTTTTTATTGGTAAATTCAATAATTATATTCTTCTTGGTTAAGAAGTGTTTTCCATGTTTTCTATCCAGTTTGAACTGGCAGCATCAGCTGTGCAAGAACCCAAAGTCAAATCCAGACATTAAAAGTTTATTTGTTGACCATTCTTGTTCACCTACAAATGGATCTCGTGCACCTACTCCTGTCACCCTTCCTGTTGCAGCTGTTGCAAAGCCTTCATCTTATGTTCCACTTGGGCCACATGTCGGGGTATGATCTTAGCTTGTCCAGTCGTTTAATTTGAACATTCATTGCTGACACTTTTAGTTCTCCAATTTATTGACATTAGAATGTTTCATTTTCTCCTGTTACTCAATTTTGTGCAGCCATTTGCACCAGCCCCAGCTGCTTCTAATGTTAATGCTTTAGCGGGATGGATGATGAATGGAAATCCTTCCACATCTTCTCAAGCGCCTGTAGTTGCTGCTTCCTCATTGTCCGGTCCCTCAAATCAAGGTAAAATGGCTCAGTTTGTTGTTGTATAATCTGCTTCTTTATCAGGGCAAAGAAAACCATAATAAGATTGATTCGTGAAGTAGTAAATATTCTGGCATACTATTTTCAAGTTTATTAAAATAAAACAAATGCAATATATAAAAAAAAAGTCTCTTTTACTGATTTCTTAGTAGATTGACTTTATTTTTCCTTTCATCAAGTGTAAGAGTCTAAGAAATAATTTAATTTCTCCCCCTTTCCCAATAGAAAACTTCTTCTTTTGCATTATGATACTTATTATGTGGATATAATTTCAACTTTTGTCTACTCAATTGTCCTAGATAATAATTGATTAAGATTTTTATAATTTTTCTATTATCCATTTTCTCATGCATTTGGATGATCAATTCCCGGATTGTTTGTTTGTCTGTTTCATGGGCAAGTTCACATGTTATCCAATTTCTTGTAGTCTCTGTTATGAAGCATCCAAGACCTCCTATGGCTCTAGGAATGATGGATTATCAAAACAATGATCATGAACAACTAATGAAACGGTTGCGGACTGCACAATCTGTTGATGAGGTATTTACAGTAGTTTGGCATTTTTTCTTTTCCATCCGGTTGAATTTCCATTAGTGTAATAAGAACTCTTTACAATCTGTGTAGGTTACATATCCTGCTCCACCCCAACAAGCATCTTCCTTGCTTGATGACCTTCCTAGAACTGCTGTTTGTACGTTACACCAGGGATCAACAGTAACAAGCATGGATTTTCATCCTTCCCTTCATTCGTTACTTGCTGGTAGGTTGAAATAGACTGCATGTGTTGCATTATAAAGATATTCAGTCCTATACTGACTTAGAAATATAATTTCTGAAACAGTTGGTTGTGCAAATGGTGAAATTTCACTTTGGGAAGCTGGGCAGAGAGAGAGGCTGATTTCAAGGCCTTTCAAAATATGGAATATTTCTGCTTGTTCTGTCTTATTTCAGGTGTATATTGCATTATTCAACTGCATTATTATGAACAGATGGATCATGGATATCCAAACAATACCCTTTACAAAAATAAATTTGGTTGTCTATCGTCACCTACTGGCCTTGCATTTTACAGCTAAGACCTTTAGGCAACTAGCATTGTGGGGTGGGGGTGCATTTTTTCCATTTAGTGGAGAATACTTTCAAACTAAAAACATCCACTTAATTCTCCTGGATGAATTATGATAAAATGATAGAACACCAACTGATAAACTAATAAAGTATAATACTAGATACATAAATCCCAGACAATACCGCAACCCACTTTCTATCCAAACTATAAAATGGTAACTTTATATCATTCAATTTCACTATTTCTTTTCCATTGCGTTCCATTTCACTCACCATTAAATATCCAAACATAAGATATTAGTATTAAGGATTTGAATTGGGAAAGCAAATATAGTTAGAAGGGAGATGTTTAATTTGGTCATTTTATGGATCCATATTTAATAAGTGACCAGATGTGCTCATTGTCTTCACAATATCTGCTCAATTTTGAAGTTTATATGGACTTCGGAACTGTTTTAGGACATAGAAATCCATGGTTTGTTTGTCATTCCACTTCTCACCAAATTGTCTGTTACAAAGTAAATTTGTTTTTATATATTGTAAGTGCCACAATATTCTTATGTGATATAGAAATGCTAGCATTTAGTAAATGAGACTGTTGTACAGGCTGCAATTATGAAAGACTCATCTATATCCGTTAGTCGTGCATCATGGAGTTCAGATGGGAATTTTATTGGTAAGTGTTGTAAGGAAACTCAATTTTGGTTTGTTGCATCCGTAGTGGTTAATCATATAATTTCCCTTCATTTCAGGGTTTGCTTTTACAAAACATTTGATTCAGTTGTATGCCTATCAAGCACCTAATGACCTACAGCAGCGTTTAGAGGCATGTTGAGTTCAATTTCTGATATGAATCTAGTGCCTAGTTTTTGTAATTTGTGATGAATGTCTTCTTTTTGTTACAGATTGATGCTCATGTTGGTGGTGTTAATGACTTGGCCTTTTCTAATCCAAACAAACAGCCATGTATTGTAACTTGTGGGGATGATAAGTTAATAAAGGTGACAGAGTAGTTTCTAGTCCGTATTATCTTGTGGTGAGATGAATGCATCTGTAATTATTAATTTTTCAGAAGCGTTATTACAGGTGTGGGATTTGACTGGAAAGAGGCTCTTTAACTTTGAAGGTCATGGAGCACCTGTTTATTCTATTTGTCCTCATCAAAAAGAAAATATTCAGGTAAAAGTCTCCTAACACTTCCTTCCTTGCATGGTGGGGTTTCTATTATTATGTTTTGAGGTATCCTCCTTGATTAATGAACTTTTTGTTACAATCTGATAAATGGTATATGATTATCTGGATTTTCAAACGATAAGTATGAAACCTAAAGGAATACCATCATGTAAAATTTTGGTACATTAATAAACGAACAAGTATGAATTTTAAAAATTGAAGGTTAGTAGATTTGACCATGATACTGTGGGATGTAATGCAAGCCAATTTTCTGGGCACTGGCATCTGCCCTCTCCATGCTTGTGTATGCTTTTGTACAGTTATAATTTGATCTTGTTCCATGTATTGTCAATTCTAGAAAGATGATTGAATAAACATGCAAAGAGAAAATGATGTTATTGCTTTGTTGTAAAGGCTGTTACACTGAATGTTTGACTCATAACAGTTAGACACCATGTATATGCAGTTTATATTTTCAACTTCTGTTGATGGGAAAATCAAGGCTTGGTTGTATGATGACATGGGCCCCAGGGTGGACTATGATGCTCCTGGACAGTGGTGTACCACAATGCTCTATAGTGCTGATGGAACTAGGTAAGAAAATGTGGAATAATTTGTGAAATATATCCATTCAATCTTATACTTTCATTTTTACTTTGGATTTTTCTCTCTGGAAGTTAAAATGTAAGTTGTAACTGGCATTTCCTATTATTTAGATTGTTCTCGTGTGGGACAAGTAGAGATGGAGAATCTTTCCTAGTTGAGTGGAATGAAAGTGAAGGATCTCTAAAAAGAACATATTCTGGGTTTAGAAAGAAATCTGCTGGAACTGTTCAGTTTGACACAGCAAAAGGTCGCTTTTTGGCTGCTGGTGAAGATAACCAGATTAAGTTTTGGGATGTGGATAATGTCAATATTCTGACTAGTACAGATGCTGAGGGTGGTCTTCCTGTGAGTAGTCCCTGTACTTTCCATCTTTTGATGCTATTCTAAGAGCATTGTTTGATATGGTTGATCCCTTGTGTCAGAGTCTCCCTCGCTTGAGGTTCAATAAAGAAGGAAATCTGCTTGCTGTTACTACAGCAGATGGTGGTTTGAAAGTCCTTGCTAATTCTGATGGCATCAAATACTTGAAGGCAATTGAAGCTAGGTCTTATGAAGCATCTAAAGCTCCTTTTGAGACAAAGGTTTTTATCTGCCATAATTCACCATCTAACTTTCCCCTTTAACGAATATCATTTTCTGGTTCTGTTAATGTTTCTATGTGTTCAACCTCAACAAATCAGGTACCCGGCCCTTCTATGGTTGCAAATATGAATCCACTCATCAATAAAATAGATCATATGGACAGAAGCTCTCCTGCTGGACTGACACCTGGCCTTGTAAGATTTAAATAATAAAAGATGGACATTTACAATTATTTTGAGATTAGTAATTTTTTCATCTATTGAATATATTAGCATCAACCTATGTTGGAGATCCCAAATCGCCTAGAGATGTGACTTGTTTAGTGTATATAAGTGGAAAATAATCCTCGCCTTATAAGCCGGTTTTGTAAGAATGAGTTAGGCCTTTATTTGCTATTGTTATCCTAAGATTATTTGCTATTGTTGTTGGGTCTATCGTACCACCTGCCATTGGACTACCTGTTATTTAGTCTTCATGCTCAAGATATCTAGTCTTTGGCGCGAGGGGTGTCTGTTGGAGATTCCATACCGCCTAGAGATATGAGCTATTTAGTATATATAAGTGGAGGACAACTTCCACCTTACAAGCTAGTTTTGTATGATTGAGTTAGGTCATTAACTCACATTTCTAAGAGCCTAACATATGAATTATACATCCTTTTTTAATCAAATAAACTAAGATGTTTTGGTAATTGGTTTAATCAAATTATGCAACCCCAACTGAATTGTTTTGTTATTTGTTTATTTCAGAATGGAGTTGATTCTATGACTAGAAGCATGGAAAGGAAAAGAAGTTTAGATGATGTATCTGACAAATCTAAAGCTTGGGAATTTGCAGAAATAGTTGATCCCATTCATTGTCGAACAGTCACTATGCCAGATATTATAGATCCTGCTAACAAGGTATTCCCTGCAATCATTTTATATATTGGATTCTTAAGTAATATGTTTCTGTTCTAATATCAAGAATTTTATGTTAATAAAATGTGTGGTTTTTGCCAAGGTTGCTCGTCTTCTTTACACAAATTCTGGGGTTGGTCTTCTTGCTCTTGGCTCAAAAGGCAATCAGAGGCTGTGGAAATGGAGCCGTAGTGAACTGAATCCTAGTGGAAAGGTAATTGTACCCTGAGAGACCGAAACATGTGTAAACACTTTCCTGGTGTTTTGTGAATACAAAATGCATCTGTTTATATTATTATATCCTTGTTTCTGTTACACATGTCTGCTCGAATTTTATTATGTATAATACAATTATTCAAATAAGCATCTCTGAGTCTTCTTGTGTCTGTTCAAAAGGCCACGGCAAGTGTTGTTCCACAACATTGGCAACCAAATAGTGGTCTTCTCATGAATAATGATGTCCCAGAAAATTCTGAAGGAGCAGTTCCCTGCATAGCACTCTCAAAGAATGATTCCTACGTAATGTCTGCATGTGGAGGGAAAATTTCACTGTTCAACATGATGACATTTAAGGTGATGCGACAACTTATATGCTAATATATATATATATATATATATATATATATATATATATATATATATATATATATATATATATATATATATATTGTGCCCATCATTAATAGCTTTTATCTTGCAATATTTCAGTATTTGTGAGATCTGAATTTATGTTGAGTTTCAGGTGATGGCAACTTTTATGCAACCTCCCCCTATTTCAACATACCTTGCGTTTCACCCTCAAGATAATAATATCACTGCTATTGGAATGGAAGATTCAACAATTCATATTTACAATGTTAGGGTAGATGAGGTAATTACCTCAAGGTGCTCTTAAGTTTAAGTGTTTAACTTTCAATTTTTTCTCGAATCATTTAGTGATTTGACCTCTCTTTGTTTAGGTCAAAACTAAACTGAAGGGTCACCAGAAGCGCATTACCAGTTTAGCTTTTTCAGCCCAACTGAATATCTTGGTTTCATCAGGTGCTGATGGTCAGGTATGTTTAATCATTATTTATGTTAGAATAATTGTTTTATTGTGTTAACTGTTGTTGCTTTTTAGGAATATGTTTTATATTCTGAATCCTATTGCATATATTCTCTCTTTTCTCCTCTCCACATTTTACTTATAATCCCAAGTATTCTCTTTGGTATTGTCCTTCCCTGTTCACTCTCATTGTCATCATTTTTTTCTTCCCCAGTTCCTTCCCTATCTATATACACTTATTTTTTTATTCATTTGATGCAGCAATAGAAAAGAGCATCTAGGTTTACACTCCACTACAATCAGAATTTTTTTAATCTGGAACTTTTTGATATCTGTCAAAGTTGTTGGAATCATGCTAGTTTCATTGTAGAAAAATTCATGCTGTGAAATTGGGGGTGGGGGGGGGGGGGGGATTAGAATATTAGTTGTATTAGCTTACTCATTACTTGGTTGAACTTGTACTAGAACCCTCGTACTTGACCTAGAATAAATGAGTGTTATGTTGGTGTTTGTATTGTCCCAAGTCCCAGCATTTCAATATGTTGGACCTTAAGTGTCCCATACTTAAATTGAATATATTTTGTCTGTCTCACTTTCATATAATTTCAACTATTTAAATTACCATTTTATCAGTCTAGTCTAGTTATTATATATCTGTTTTGTGCTTGTGTCTTTGTTGTGGTCCTTTCAAATTTTTATTATGATTTAAGTTGTATTCATTTCATATTTCTTAAGACAGTCCATTTTTAATTTCGTAATAAAAAAGGAAACCTTTGGCTGTATTTGTGGGGTTCTTTGTAGCTTTTCTTTTGGAACATTGACTCATGGGATAAGAAGAAATCACTATCAATCCAAATGCCAGCTGGAAATGCAGCTGTTGGTGATACTCGAGTGCAATTCCACCTTGATCAAGTAAACTTGCTCGTATGCCATGAGACGCAGCTAGCAATATATGATGCTTCAAAAATGGAATTGATTCGCCAGGTAAGAAGCTATTCCCCATTCAACTCTCCCTAAAATAGGAATCCTCGAAACAAGACTCTTCTATCCTCCCTCCTTTTGAATTAAGATAAAACACATTCTTTAATTTAAGAAACATGTTTTAAAATTTTGATGATTAAACTCCCTATGTTCTGGGTTCCTTGTAAATGAGTTAGTAACATCTTCATGTTTGGATTATAGTGGGTGCCACAGGATGGATTGTTTGGTTCCATATCCTCTGCAACATATTCCTGCAATAGCCAACTAGTTTATGCTGCTTTTACTGATGGAAATATTGGAGTATTTGATGCTGACACTCTCAAACTAAGATGTCGCATAGCTTCATCTGCATACCTACATCAGACCACATTAAACAGGTTTTCCAACACGTTCCTTATTTATCTATCTATTTACCTATGAGATGTATCAAATGAAAGGGGACGTACAAGCTACAAAGTCATGTGATTTTTTTTTTTGAAAACATGACTTTTTTAAGTTGATCACGCAACTTTAAAATAAAACACTTGATCTTGATCATCCATATATAATTATATGATCCACATTTACTCCTTTCACACTTTATAAAAGAAATAATAAATAAAATTACTCCTTTCAATCGTAAAAATGCTCCTCTCATATACATTTGGCTTCTTTTATGGATTCCCTGTTTGAAATGGACTGAACTTGAAGAGGAGAAAAAAATTGCCCAAGCCATATAAACAGTATTTCTGTGGGACATATTAACAGTTGGCATCGGTGATAACTTTTTTGTCTTGTATTTCTATTAGAAGTTTGAATTTTTTGGACCCATGCTTAGAAGTTGTGGTTGTAATTTGCATTACAAGTTCAATTCATGTTTCATCTTGATGTGGGAAAGTTAAAGTTTGTTTATGTTCAACCAAGCTACCAAAATTTTTCTTACATAATTCCCATCTTTTCCTAACTAAACTAATCCTTAAACTTTGTTTTTGTGCAGCCAAAATGTGTACCCTATTGTTGTTACAGCACATCCACAAGAGCCCAATCAATTTGCAGTTGGACTATCTGATGGCTCAATTAAGGTTGTTGAGCCCAGAGAGAGTGATGGGAGGTGGGGAATTAAAGCACATGTTGACAGTGGAATGCAGAATGGTAGGACAGCGTCACCTTCCACGACAAAATAATGACTCTGAGCACCTTCAATTAAAGATGATATGATTCATGTGAATTGTGCTAGTTTTAGTTTATTTTTTTATATTAATGCAATAATATATAGTAAAACTGTTAATGTTGAATGTTTCTTATTGTGTCACAGTGTTTGGCTGCTCACAGGGATTGTGTAGCTAGAGAAACCTTGTGCATATAATCACCCATGTACTATCTTAAATAAATTTGATAATATGTTATTAATTGCTTCAAATATCCAATGACATCTCAAGAAGTTGATTTTTTATGGTTCGGTTTAGTTTTTTAATGCTTTAGTTAGGCTCGGTTTTTTGTCGCACTCCTATTTTGTTATTGCTTTGTTTATTGATACTAACAACAGTTGGTATACGTGATATAATTTAATCAAGTAGTTTTAGAATCAAATACTGATTAACTTGAGAATGAAAAAGATTGGGTTAAGAGATTTGAGTATGAAATATATTATATTAAAAGGGAAATATATAAACTATATATATATATCCAAAGTTTTTGACAAGATAAGTTAATGACTTCTAATATCATGGTTAAGCTAAAAACAAAAAAAGCTTATGTTTGTTAATACTAATCTATAGTGTACCTTATTTTTTGAAAGAAATATTTATTAACTAATCAAAACTAGATAAACTTTAACGTTCCTTTTAACTTTGGGCACTAATAAAAGTTGAATGATTTGAAAATAATGTGGTAGACTAAAGTGACATGGATTTTGTTTCAAGAGAAAAGAGTGGCATAGATCTGATGCGGCGAGTGTTTAGTTGGCACTATGATACGGTGAATGTTCCAATATGATTAGGTGCATGCATAAGCATAATGTTTGAAACGAGGTCGGGTGGAGAGCATAGAGCTTAGAGATTCCACTTGGGTGTCTCAAACTTTGTGGAGTAATCAGAATTTTATGGAGTAATCAGCGGTAACCAGATATCAATGAAAGGTTGTTAAACACAGTCTCAATCAAACAAAATTGTGGATATATTTGCGTTGAAAAGTTGTGGGTAAAGCACATGCACAAATATTTGTTTTGGTTTGGCAAAAGGTATCAGCAGATCTTAGCGAGATCCGCGGCAGATATTGCAACTTTGTTGCCATCTCACGGTTCTGAATTTTCCCTCCTTACCATTTTAGATTGCTACTGTATCTCACCCCTATTATTGATAGGATGGACCAGGGTTAGATTTATAACCTGCCTAGACTAGTTACAATCAGGATCTTAGGTGTATATAATTTGGATTTTTTTTTAATATAATTTATTTTACATTTAAGTTGATTACTTATATCAACTATTATTTATACTAGCTCACTCCTAATAGAAATAATAATGATAATAATAATCTAATATATCTTACATATTTTTCTTTGTAATGTTTTACCCACTGTTTTTTCACGAGAATGGTTTGTATTTATCCTTATTCACAATCAAGGATAGATTTAAGGGCCCGAGTAGGGTTTTAGCCCCACTCTTCCAATATCCTTCACATATACATGAAAAACATAAAATAAAAGTAATGAAAAAAATAAATAAGAAAAATAAGATAAGTATTTATTTAACTTTTTTAGATGATAAATTTTATTTCTAGCTTTACATGTAAAATTAATTTATGTATTAAACTTGTAAATACTTATATAAAAATTATCATTTATTAAATAAAAATTTATTAAAAATTAAATATTTAAATAATTTTCAACTAATTTTTCAAACTCCCCCTCTGATTGTGTTCTAGACCCGTTCCCTGTTTATAATCTAGCTAAAAGTTTAAAATGCAATACAAAACTAATAAGCTAGAAGCTAAGAATTTAAATAAAAATCAGTTCTTGCTTATTTCCACCATTAACAGAGAGGATTGCTGTGACTGTCACTTGGAGAACTAGTTTCATGTTTTTAACAAAAAGAACACTAAAAGAAGATAGAAGTGGGAGCAATAAAGAGCAGATATTTATCTCATTAAGAATTCATAGTAAGATAGTGTTTATTCATAGAATTTTGTGAAGCTAACAGAAACACGTCAACAAGTTTAATAGTTAACTCTTAGAAAGACTTGCAGATAGTAACATTGTCAATTCAAGTGTATCTATATTTGAGTATAACTTAGCATCAGTTTGAATTGTTTTGAGCAAACTCTTACATAGTTTGGAGCTATGCAAGTACACTGATTGAGCATGTGTGGTACCCACGACCAAAGCATCAAAAATCAGTGTTAGTCAAATAACCTGTTTGGCCCAAAAACGCACATGAGCATGCACCACACTTGGTTTTGTGATTATATTTTAGTGTGTTAATAATTTCACGTGTTGTACAATGTAAAGTGAGTTGGGTAATAACGTACTAATCTCATTATATATTCTTTCTTATGCCCCTTACCAGTTGTTGACACCTTAACATGGCTGTTTACCATAATTATTTTCTCTTATCCTTTGTTGGGTACACATTTATTAGTTTTCCAAAATGTATTTTTAGACACTAAACTCTTCATAATAATTTTACATTTTATATATTTAGCAAAAAAAAAAAAAAAAAAAACTAGCATTGTATCCTGTATAACATGCAAAATAAATGTTAGTTTTCATAACTAAAATTTATAATAAATAAATATGTTTTATAAATAAAATTCATAATAAATAAAAAATTTAGAACGTATAAATTATATTTTAGATTTATAATAAGTAATTTATAGTGTAATACGAGTTTGTTGTTATATATCAATAATTTCTTTTACAAAATATAGAAATAAAGATGTATATATAATCGACTGAACAATACAATTAGGATGTCAAATATTTTTAAAAAACTTATTCTCGTTGAGTAAAATCTAAAAATATACTCTTATTGAATAAAACATGTTAAGAATGATTTTATTGAATATATATTTTATAATTTTTATATATTAAAAATAAAAAAATGTGCATTAAAATATGATTTTAATTATGTAAAAATAATCATATTAAAATAAAAAAAAATATATCTCATTTTGCAGAGACCATTCAGAGCATGTCATACTTTGTAGTGGACCAGGTGGTAGAGCATGCTTAGACACAACCTGTCAATTGATTTTCCTTGGAATATAATCCAAGCATCATAGTACACTTGTAAATTCCAAAACATAACTTTGACAAAAAATAAAAATTCTAAAAAAATTAAAAATACTAAAACATAAAAGAAAACCAATACATATTAAACATAAGGAGTGACTAGTTGACTATGTAGTGTTTGTGTTCCATGTACACGCTTTGTTGAGATAAGAATGTATTTGGTGTTTTCTTTTTAATATTATTTTTATATTTTTTCATAAAGAATATTAATTTAATATGCTTTAAAATTAGGATCCAATGACGTAGTCGATGATACGTAACATTTTAAATAATTAAAATTTTTTATGTAAAGATAAAAAACAATAAATAATTATAAAATCTTGTAAATATATAAAAAATGTCAGTATAATCCCCATCTTCTCCAAAACTTTCAGCAACCAACAAACCCTATAAAAAATGTCAGTATGACATTTTCATCTTTTGTCTGTGTTTCTTAACTTCTTGGAGCTTGAATACGTGAAGACCTTGAATTTTTTATTGTAAAATTAAAAATAAAACATTACGTAAAATTAAAAATAAAACATTACGTAAAAATAAAAATTAAACATCTACGTAATACTTATTATTTAAATTTAAATATATTTGTATGTAATACTTATTATTTAAATTATATATTTTTTATTGCAGCCGTAGATTATGGAGATAAATTATATATTTTTTATTTCAGATTATAGAGATATGATTTATGTAATTATTACATCAAAATATATTTAAATTTAAATAATAAGTATTATGTAGATGTTTAATTTTTATTTTGATATAATGTTTTATTTTTAATTTTACGTAATGTTTCACGTAAATGTTTAATCTGATAGTTTTATTTTTATTTTTATGCAATATTTAATTTTTTATGTAATATTTATTATTTCAATTTAAATATATTTTTACACATTTAATATATTTTTATAAATTTATCTGCATTTAATATTATAAAATTTATTTTAAATTTATTTTATTATCAGTAAGTCAAATTTATTTTTACGTATTTAATTTATTTATAAAATTATTTTAAAATTAAAAATATCAGTAGTATAAATTTATTTAATTTGGTGGTAGAAAGTCTAGAGTCTAGATTGAATTTACTCCCATTAGGTTAAAATTATTTTGGTGTAACTGATGTCAACATTTTACTATAATATTTTATGAAGAGAAAAGAATCACAAAAATCTTTGTGGTGTAGTGGTCTTGGGTTCAAATCTCTAAGAAATAAAAGTTTTTAAATAAAGTGTTACCACAGGAGTGTGACACGTGGCTTCCCCTGGTGAGTTACGCTCATGGACCGGACGTAACCTTAAACGGATATGCCAAACGGATCCGTCCACGGATTAGACGTAACGACCCAAATGCGTAAAAAAAAAATAAAAAAGACCCATACGGGTCAAACAGCCTAGCAATACATTGTATTGATTTGATTTCAGATTTGTGGTCACAGTTTGATTTGGTGTATTTTTTTACACTCATTTCTTGTTGTCTATTGATGGTGTCTTTGCAACATGTTAGATTTTGATTGATTTGATTTACTTTGAAACAATGCAGTCGTGTCAACTTGTCGCAATGAGAGAGTAAAATAAGAATCACACTAAATGTTGATGATGGAGTTGGTTTTTGGGAAGATGAAGAAATATGTTATTTATATATTTTATAACTTTTGCTATTTTTTTAAAATTTTATTTGTGACATGAGTCCTATAAATGAAGTTTCTTCTTTCATTTTCCTATCATACATTATAATATATTATAATTAAGTAATTAAATTATGTTACAATATTAATTTTTTTCTTATTTATATTATATTGGATGTATACATTAAAATTTATGACAATTTATGTATGATAAAAATTTACGTTTCTGGCTGCGATTTCGCATTTCATTTCTCCGAGTTTGAAGTGACAACTTTAATATATATTTCCTCGTTGATTATTATCCATTGTAATAAAAAAACAAATACAGAAAATATTTTTTTTAAGAACTTTTACGAGATTACTTTTGTTGTCTCTTTTGATTTTAAAAGAAATTAAGAATAAATAATATATCCATTATTACGACAACTATCTTAAATATAAAATCAAATTATTAATCTTTGGTATTGCTGGAGGAAGAAAAGAAGCTTAAAAAAGCAAGCGGGGATTAATATTCGCAAGTGTTATATTGTGCAATTCTTTAAAAGGAATTGAAATTTCATTTTGATGACATGCATATTTTTTTTATGTAAAAATTTTATTATGAGATAAAACTCCAATTCTAATAAAAAAAATAAAGTGTATAAATAATATCTAAACAAAATAACTTTCCTTCTTTTTATTTTTTTTCCTACGAAACAATCTAAACCTCAAATAAGAAACTTTATGCTCTTTACACTATAATTCATCTCACTGTTTAACCTTTTCCTTCATTTTCCTTTTCTTTCACTTAAATTTTTTTCCTTTAATTTTCTGTGATAAACTAAGCATGATTTACTACAATTATATCAAAGATGATATTTGATAGCATAATTTTTTCATATTACAAATCAACTTTATTATTTTATTTTTAGATAATATATGTTTTAAATAAAAAAAATAATCTAGTAACCTTTATCATCTATGACCAATTTTCATTAGACAACGTGATTGATCACCTTTAATAATATCTCTTTTCTATGTAACATTTTTTTTTCATTAACTTGTAAGATTCAACTCCAAAATTTTATTAAAGAAACTTGAAACTCAACTTTATTCAAATTAATGATACATAAATATTTTTTGGTGAAATAACCCATACATGTTGGTATCGTGTGTATTAAATTAAACAAAAACTAAATGCATATAAAAAGATTAAAAAACAAATAAGAACAAAAACACGATGTAAATGATAAGATGAGGTTGAATTCAAATAATAGAAGTGAAAGAAAAAACATAGAACGTGAATTGCCAGGTAGTAGTGTACTTGCACTTGACTGTTAGAAGCCAAGTTTGGCTTCTTGCAAGGTCGTCTTCATAATTGCATTAGTGGAATAAGGTTTAACTCTTATCATGGCATGTGGTTAATTAGGACACAAAAGTCAGTTTGCAGTGTTTGTCTTTTGGTTTTTTCCGCAAAATGACGAATAATAATTTATTACAGAAAATGACCTATGGAATTGTCAAAAATTATTTTAGTCCCTATAGGGTTCGTATGTCTTGTGCTTATGTGGAACTTTTCATGTTGGACCCACCATTTCACTATTGTGCCATAATTAGGGTTACTCAGCTTCACCTTCTTTAATTCCCCACCTGTCTTGGCACGTACCACAAAATAACATGCCCTCTTTGCTATCTCTAATTTTCACATTTGAGAAGATATCTGATGAGACGTTCAGATTTTTCTCTCAGTTTCCTCTTTCACTCAAATAGTTGCCCCAGTACGTACCTTCTGTTGCTAAATTTATCGTCACATGCATGCCCACATCAACTTATAACTCAATTAATATGCCACGTTTATTTTGAATATGAAGTCAAATTTACTACTCCCTCTTTTGTTTCTTTGTGATAATTCATTCATGGATTTTATATTTTAACCCAAGAAATTCATTAATATATTTTTTTTATTAAAATTATTGATTTTTTTATATCATTCTTTTTCATTATATATATATATATATATATATATATATATATATATTTATATTCTTCATTTATATCTTTCTGTTTATTTTTTATTCCTTCTCTCTCTCCATCTTTAACTAATCTTTTATGTTTTTACATTATTGACTCATCTCTTTTCATACTTTTAATTAATAAAAATAAGGGTATAAATGATAAAAAATTTAATGTGTCTTGAAATTTATAAACAATGGTTAGATAAATAGAAACAAAATTTTATTAAAAATCCGATAATTAAAAAGGAATAAAGGAGTATCATATATAATTAATTTTAATTCTCATTTTTTTAAAATTTTTAATTGGAGCAGGTTGTTGGTCTAAGTAAAATTAAATTTCAATTCTTTAAATAATATCTCATTCAATTTTGTGGAAAATAACTGGTTTGAAAAAAAAGCATTAATAATTACGAATCACATTCCTAGTAGTTAGAATTGTGAAATGAATTCGGTCAAGTCCATCTTAATTCATTGGAGCAAGAGAATAAGAGTAGTCAAATTTAGTTAGTTTAATTTTTCAAATGGATTATGTTTTCTTTGATCTAATTCTTTCAAATGGATTATGTTTTCTTTGATCTAATTCGACTGATCAACTGAGTCAAACAAATTATTTATTTTTCATTTTTGTTTAAACTTTATAAAGTAAAAGATGTCGAGGCAACATACATCCATCGGGTTGATCATGTTAATCTGATTTTTCTGTGGGTTATTTTTTCTTAAACCAAACTCATTTTGATGAATCTACTGACAAATACAAATTAATTATTAAAAAAATCAAATAATATTTTTTACCTATTGAATAATGAGAATAAATAAATAAATGTAGTCATAAATTTACATTAGAAAGTGGATTTCTTTTGTGGGAAAGGGTAACAATTAATTCTTCAATGCTAAAATAAGCATGCACTTAAACTTTCTAAGGAGATGAACAGTTTTGTATGAAAAGGGTTGTGTCTTGTTGATATGTGATCTAAAACTTTGACCAAGAAAAAATATAAAGCAAACGCTAGCTGTGCAATTATTACAAATGAGATTGGAATTTTCTATATTTGGCAGAACTTTGACGTCTCTTTATAAAGAAATTGAACAGAGAAGTTAAGGTTGTTTAAATTTATTTTCTTTTTCATACATAGCACGATACAGCTAAACCCTAAACCCTTACGACACTGCCATGCAGGATACAGCTGGCTGAATAGAGATACAAAAATCAGCTGAACGAAGCCAGGTAACAACATTGAATTAATGTTGTCAATATATATACATATACATACATATATATATATTTACAAATAGTCATTTCAGTTTAATTTTTGTCAGAATCATCTTGCATGAGCATGATTATATATATATATATATATATATATATATATATCCCTTAGGATCTAAGTATCCTTGGAACTAACTTGTACCCATTTTATCATTATCACAGGAAAACATCATCGTTACACTACAATGACAACAATCATACAAAGAACCTAGTTAGCTTTAGTCTTTTATCATATCCTTATCTAAAAAAAACTAAAACTAAAACAATACAAAAAAATAATGTGTCAGTGACGAAAATTGTTTAATTTGTTGTCACTAAAATGCTAGTGACACAAAAATTCTAGTGGCAAATTCTGCAAATTTATGTGTAAATTGTTTTGTCATTGGTATTAATTCATTTTAAAGTAATGCAAATTGATATGGCCACAGTGGGGTTACAGATTTTCTTACCTTAATTAGAAGAATTCACATATGTAGCTTTAACACTACAACTCAATGAGGGTTTTAATTAGTTTGGCTGATAATTAATATATTGAGTTATATGTAGTATAGCTATGTCAGGTGCTGTGTTGTTCAAAGAATACCCCACATGTGGCACCATTGAAAAGCAATATCAGATCACCCCTATATAATATGTACGCATTTTGAATTGGTTACCTTTTGGTGCGGTTTAAAAAGTGGTCAGGATAATAGTTGTAGGGAGGGGAGGTTTTGAACGTGAAAAGTCATGAATTTTGCCATGTTTCTTATAAGAATAAATTATGTGCTTGAGCTAGAATCTTCCCCCATTTGGAATTTTCTTGGTTTTGTTTTTGGTCATTTTCATTAATGAATATGTGAACACTGAGTACATTAATAAATGACCTTGAAAAGTCTTGGGGTTCCTATTCTAAAGATGGGCGTTATAAAGTTGTGGGACAGACACACAAGTGAATGTTGTTGAGACTTGAGAGGTGTTGATTATGAACACTAATCAAAAGAAATGAACATATGACGAAAGTGACTGCGAAAGTGTATGCCAGAGTTTATAAAATTATGTTAATGATTGATCCACCAAAATGTTTTTAGTTCAAGATAACTTATGTCAATAGCTTATGCAAACCTTGTAACATTAGTGTATATTCAAACTCAAATATAACCGTAAATAAATGAGAATATGGGTGTGTGGGTTGATTTTGATAATAAATCAATTCATTATATAAAATCTGATCAATGTTAATTTATGTTTGAATGACTGTAAGAAATTACTTTACATTATTAAAACATAATTTTTAAACTCTAATTTTTTTTTCTCCAAAATAAATATTATATTTTTTCCTCACCCAAATTAAATAAATATTAACTTTTACATGGAACCAATTATAGTCATTTGTTGTTTGTATTCTTTTTTGTTAATCTTTGTATTTCCTTCTTTTTCACCTAAAATTATAATTTAGTTAATTAAATAAATTTATATTTTTATCTGTTGCTAGCCAATAAATTTTTCTATTAAGTTGTTAATAATTTTTAATATGTTTCCTCCTATCCTATAATGGTGTCTAGTGATTGAATTTTTGTGATGATTTACTATTTTTATATATACTCAATGTTCATGTTTGAAACTCGATGAACAGTGTGAAACAAAAAGGGTGAGAACATTTGGTGATATCTTTAGGATGTACCAATGGTTCATCAAGTGTAGTTTTGACTAGAGAGTGTCGTTGTGCCTTGTTAATGGTCTGTTTGACAAAGTGAAGTGAAATGGAATTGAGAAAAAATAATTTAAAATTAGAGTGTAAAAAGTTAGACCCACAATCATATCCTTTTGGAGACTCATACAAGCCAACCAGGATCACCAAAGTTCGTTTCAATATCATATATAATATATTTAATGTTCTAAATTTAACATGAAACTAAACTAAATATGTGATAACATTTAAACTTAATAACACATAATAATATTCAGTAGCAACTAAAATTAGAAATTAAATAAAATAATTGACTCTTTCTTAATATAATTTCTATTCTTAGTTTTATATATATTTTTCGATCCACAAAACTTGAATTTAAGAAGCTTCAAAATATAAAGTAGTTTCACTTGAACATAAGGACATGTGTGTTTACATTAGGTTAGAAACACAGTTCATAATAACATCGAGATTTTTAATGAAAACATATAGAAGAAGAAAATATTTTTCCTTTAAATCAAATATTAAAACTTGATTTTTGCTCGATTTTCACGTATTTTTCCAAATTTGGACCAGTTCTA
Source organism: Hylodesmum podocarpum (assembly GCA_026586105.1). Lineage (NCBI taxonomy): Eukaryota > Viridiplantae > Streptophyta > Magnoliopsida > Fabales > Fabaceae > Hylodesmum > Hylodesmum podocarpum. Next base: position 57,068 of record JALJEV010000590.1, read on the forward strand.
TTAATTTTATAACAATTATTTTGAAAGACTGTATATATTTTAGTGCTAATTGGATCAATAGCTGATTTTTTTTTTTAATCAGATGCGAAATATATTATGTCGTATTAATTTTATAAAAATTTTAAATGCATACATTGCTCTTCTAACATAATATATTCTATATTTATTATATGATAAATTCTTGTTTCAATGATCGGTCATGTCAACACAACTAATTAAAGTAGGATATTAAAGTTATATTTGACCATTTCAGTCACCAAATGAGTTCTTGTTAATTTTGTAATTATAATATTAATGCAAAATATCCATGATTGATTTTTGATAATTAATATCATTATTACTAAAAAAAATTGATATAAAATACTTATTCATTTTATTGAGGATTAGTTTTTATTGAAGAATGTAGTTTGCAATTTTAGTTAGATCTTCATTCTCAATAACGTATTTTTCCATCTATAATTCTCAATCAAAATATATAAGTACTGTTTCACTATCATAGTAAGAACAAGTTTTGTAATATCTATATTAACCACTCAAAATTAATAAATATTTATTGATTAAAAACTATAATAAATAAATTAATGATTGAAAATTAAATATTTATTAATTGAAACAAAAACTTCAATAAACAAATATAATAAAATTAACCAGTGTAATATAACATGTTTAATAAATATTTATTTTTCAAAATATGTGGTTAAGAATTTAATTTCAGATTCATGCATATAAAAAATATCTATCAACCAACCCAAGATCAATTCTTAACTCCTATAATTAAAGAATACCTGAATTAAAAAGAATAATAAATATTTACTGTATTTATTTTAAGAAATAGTTTCCCACATTATCTTAATCATTACATTGAATACTAGATATTACATACGTGTAGCCTGATCTTCATATTGTTAAATTTAGAATGTATTAAAAATAATATTAATTATATATAAATTTAACTTATAATATTTAGGAAAATACATTTGAGTTTTTTTTATAAATAATACTTTCAATTTTAATTTTGTCACAGTTAAATCCTTAAACTTTTCTCATTTTCTATATACCATAAACTTTGATTTTAGTTCAATCAATCGTTAAATTTTACCATTTTTACAAATAAGTGTCCCGAACTTTAATTACTTTATAATTTATTCTTAAAATTTACTTTTACCATTAATTTTTTCATCAAATTAAAATTAAATTATTTTATCTTAAATATTGATAATAACTCATTCATTTTTTCTTCTTTTATTATAATTCATTTTTCATACAAGAAATTGTAATAAAAATATGAATTTAGAAATAATAAAAATAATTATTTTATTTTTAATTTTATTGTTTGAAATTTTTTCATAAAATAAATTAATCAATAATTGAGATTTATTTATTTGTAATCCAATGTAAATATTAATTGATTAAAAATTGAAATTGAAGTCATTTTGTATAAATATAATAAAGCTTAAGAATTTACAGTATTTATTTGAAAATAAAATAAAATATAATGATTAACTATAATAAAATTAAAACTAAAACACTTATTTATAAAATATATAAAACAAAAGATATTTAAATATATATATTTTTCTAATATTTAACATAGTGTAATACCTAAAATTGGTTCACCCATATGAATTTCCTTTTGAAATGATGCCACCAACCTTTATTTAACCCAATAAGAGAAGAAACCAAAACTCCAAAAGAGAGTATATTATTAATGAACAGAAAATTGCAAGATGATTAAGAAGCTACTAATATTGACTAAAATTGTTGAATACTCAAATGTGAAATGTGAGTGAGTGGGTGTAGTTAGACTTAGACATGTATTATGCTGAATGTTCTGTCAAGAGAGTGAAGCCAGCCTAGCATCTCTCCCATCATTCATCTGGGTCCCACCATCCCTCCATTTCTGCTCTGTCAATCCACATGCACTCTCCCCTTCCCTCCTACCTCCTCACCTCTTTCTTACACCTGTCCCTCCCACCATCACAACCACAATGTCTTTATCATTTCCCATCTTCTAAACCTTCTCTCAATTCTTAACACATAACCTTACTTCTTACATCTTCAAACATGCCCACTCACTTCTACTAAATAAATCCCTGTCTCCACAAATTCCATCATATTAATTTTAAAATTTAGGATATTATTTAAAGATGAGCTTAGAAGAAATTCTATAGTAAAATTTTATATTTAAGATAATGATTGGCATTTATCTAAAATTTTTAAAATTATTTCAAATCAAAGCCAATTTTAAATTAAAATTAATTAAACATGTTTGATAGTTTTAGTATAAAACTAAATATATCAAATGATATAAAATGAAAATCTTAATTTAAATCAAAATAGTAGAACTTGAGTAGTAAATATGTGACAAGTAAAAACAGCACAGACTATTTTTTTCTGTATAGTGAGTGCAGGGACAATCTATGAGGGCCGTTTGGAACGATTTTGTCGGCGAGAGACGTTATTAATCATGTTCATTAACAGGAGCAATCACCCATTATTACAATTTAATTTACTTTGTTTTTATGCTTTTTATTTTTTTTGTCTCCTTATTATTATTATTCTCTTGTCCACTTGACCACACCTTCTCCTTGATTTGCTTCCACCCTTTTTCCTCAAACTATTAATTAATTAATTTATTTTTTTCTATATATTTAAATAAATTAATATCATTGTGTGCATGAAAAAGCTGGCATTGTATGTGAAAATTCAGATTTTGTATTACCAAAAAAGAAATAAAAATAAAAATTTGTTACCAATGTTTGTATATTGAATTCATGAGCATGTAGGAAGGACTATTAATCTTCTCCTTTTTCTGTGCGTAGATTAATGCTTATAATAATACTCACAAAACTGCATAAAGCTGTTTCTGTTCTGGTGGCTGGTTCTACTTCTTCTTCTCCCTTTTCCTTCTTTCTTTCTCTCTCTCTTTCTTCTCTCTGCTTCTTCTGCATTTTTTTTCTTTTTTATTTATTTTTGGTTACTTGTTTCTTGTTTGGCACTAGTGCCGGTTCTTGTCTCCCTTGAACTCTGACCCTTTTGCCAGCTTTGACTCAAGAAGATGCTTGTAAGTACGTTTTTGATATTCATTCTGTTCTGTTTGTTTTTGTTTCTGCTATGATGTCTTTGCCTTTTGACCTTAGGACTTCTTTCAAATCTGGGATTTCTTTGATAAGTAAAAGGGCATTCTCAAGTTCAATTTTTTTGTTTGGTTTTTATTGTTTAAGTCAAAGCATGCGTGAAGGATCATAAATGGCTCTTGTTCTGTTGTTGCTTTTGTTAGGCACGTGGCAATGTTAATTGCTGTTAGATGATGGGGGATTTGATCAAATTCCATTTTGTTTGATCTGATAAATTTGCATTCTCGATGTGGAATCTTTTTGAAGTGATGTTTTTGATCAATGATGAGATTCTTATTTCTATTCCAATTGAATTGTGCTTGGTTTTGGTTTTCTCCATGTGTGTGGCTCTTGAGTCTTACTCTGGGGTATAATTCTGTGGTTAATTAATAATTATTGTATTTGTAGGATATCTTCTGAGAATCAATGGGTTGCATTTTGGTTTTTCTACCCTCTTTCAGGTGGCATTGCTCTTGCTGTTGGCATTGAGCAATGCCGTGAGAGTTATTGGAGATGGTGGTGGGCAATGTGGTTCCAATCCAGCACTAGACCCGAGACCACACAGTGTCTCTATTTTGGAGTTTGGTGCTGTTGGAGATGGTAAAACACTCAACACAATTGCATTCCAGAATGCCATCTTCTATCTCAAGTCATTTGCTGATAAGGGTGGCGCTCAGCTCTATGTACCTCCGGGAAAATGGCTCACTGGAAGCATCAATCTCACCAGCCACCTCACCCTCTTTTTGGAAAAAGGTGCTGTCATCATTGGAACTCAGGTATTGCTTCTATTTTCGCTGGCTTTTGATTGCTCTTGTCTCTAGTTTTTGTTGATCCTTTGTATGCACAGATGGTTCATGTTTTATATGGCTTTTGGTTTTTACATTGTTGTTACTTCTTGTTTAGGATCCATCTCATTGGGATGTAGTTGAACCGTTGCCTTCTTATGGCCGAGGTCTTGAAGTTCCTGGGGGAAGATATCAGAGCTTGATAAATGGATACATGTTACATGATGTGGTCATAACAGGTATTTTTTCTCTCCCAAGTTTGTGTCTTTCCAGCAAGCCTTTCATGTGTCTGTTTCTTGATTGCAATTTCATCTTTGTGTGATTCCTTAGGTAACAATGGAACCATTGATGGCATGGGAATGGTTTGGTGGGAATGGTATAGCTCTCATTCCTTGAACCACAGCCGGCCTCATCTGGTTGAAATTGTGGCATCTGATTCTGTTGTGGTTTCAAATCTTACATTCTTGAATGCCCCAGCTTATAGTATACACCCAGTTTATTGCAGGTATGTGTATCTTCTTACTTCTTATAGACATTAAATGAAATGATACTTAATTTTAAGAAAGTAAAAGGTCAAATTGATTTAGTATATGTAATTTGATGCAGCCATGTACATATTCAAAATGTTTCAATCTCGGCTCCTCCAGAATCCCCTTATACAGTTGGAATAGTGCCAGGTTTGTAACAAACTGATTATCATTATTATGCACTCTACTTGTGGTTATAGTTGTGAAACATTGCTTCTAAAATATCATCATTAGCCTACCAAACTATGGTCCGTGTCACTTAGGTAACGTTTGTGCACTTAATGATTTCAGATTCTTCTGATAATGTGTGTATAGAAGATTGTATTGTGGCCATGGGATTTGATGCAATTTCTCTCAAAAGTGGCTGGGATGAGTATGGCATTGCCTATGGCAGGCCTACTGAGAATGTACACATCAGAAGGGTGCATCTTGATGCATTTTCTGGTTCTGCTCTTGCGTTTGGCAGTGACATGTCTGGTGGAATTTCAAATGTTCTAGTGGAACATGCTCATGTTTTCAACTCAAATACTGGCATTGAGTTCAGAACCACCAAAGGAAGAGGTGGTTATATGAAAGAAATTGTCATATCAGACATACAAATGGAGAATATCCACACAGCAATTGCTGCCACAGGTAATTGTGGCTCTCATCCTGATGACAAGTTTGATCCAAATGCACTCCCACTTTTGGATCACATTACCTTGAAGGATGTCACAGGTACAAATATTACCATTGCTGGAAACTTTGTTGGAATAGAAGAATCCCCTTTCACAAACATATGCCTTTCAAACATAACCTTGTCTACAAATTCTGTTTCTCCAATTACTTGGGAATGCTCAAATGTGTCTGGATTTTCAGACTCAGTGCTCCCAGAACCTTGTCCTGAACTTAGCAACCCCTCATCATACGATTTTCCATCATGTTTCAACCTGCCGGGTAGCATCAGTGGCAAAACTGCAGTGCAGTGATAATAGTCCTTTCTCAACAGAAGATTCATATTCTTGAGTACCCTGCAGCTTGATGTTGATGAAAAAGTGAATGGCCATTTGCCATCAAAGATTACTAGGCCAAATTCTTTTCAATAAGACGGTTGTGAGGATTATTCATTTTTTCATCCCTTAGATTTGCATTCTTGCATGTTCCTACCAGCACATTATTTGTACAGCTTAATTTCTTCATTCATGTGTAAGGAAATTTTGGTAGTGCCACCACAGGAGGACTCAAAAAAAAGTTTGATAGTTTCGCATTAGTTCCATTGTGATTTCACTGTAAAGCATGTAGTGGATTTGGTGATACTTCAATCAAAGAAAGTTCAACTTTTTGTTATCATTATCCATTTCTTGTTAGTGATGTCATGCCCACAATATTAATCACTATTTTTCAATGAGCCATAGAAAAGATGTCTACAGCCTCTCTATTATCCACTTGATAAATTACATTTTTTTTTTCTTTTAGTTTGTAGATATTCAAGTCAATATGTCTGGAATCAATTTGAGCAGTTAAGAGCTTATAACAGTTTAATTTACAATGAAATTTGATGACAATGACAAGATTATTTTCAAATGTGACAGTCAACAAAAGTGACATGACATCAAATAATGAAGTAGCTAAACTTGACAATTGCCACCTAGCATAAATATAAAATATCTTTTAAAAAGCACGGTACCTCACTTTCCTTTGCATTTGTCTGGCGTCGTCTTACACTGGAACTATTCTTATACACACATATGATATGATAATAATGATAAGCTTATCACTTATGTGTCTTAGGGTCCAAAGAAAGACATGAAAACATAATACTTTTCAATGAAAGTAAGAAAATTTTTACCAAATAATTTAATTACAATATACTGATGTCTCTTATTTAATGACAATGTGTCGTGTATAACAAATTTTGTTTATTTTATGGCAATTATTTTTAATTGATAATACATAGAAATTAAATTCTTTATCAAATAATATCTCTTGACATTTTGATTTTTTTTTACATTATTTCCATAACCCTCTTTATATTTATGAAAAAAAAAGCGTAAAAAAGTTTAAAGGTGCAAAAATATATATGTAAATAAAGATTGAAATAGTAGTTCAGCAAAACAAGATACGAGGACTCTTTTCCAATTTTGAGAACCACATTGTATGCTTTCGTTGTTTTTGATATTTTTTGTGCGATTGAGATAATTTTGCTTCATTTTTTCTTTTTCTTTTTGGGTTTGGTCAAGGGTTATAATTTGCAAGATTTTCTGCAGCAGACACAATTCGAATAGATTAAATCCATATTTGTACAAGTGTGTTAGGAGATATTTCCAAGGTTTAAGGTATCTTTGGCCCTTTTTTATTTTTTTTTCTTTTAAGATTTTAAAGCTAATTATAGTAAAAATTAAGTCAAATATTTATAAAAAAATTATTTATTTTTTAATAGAATAATAATAATAATAATAATCAATGAATTTTAGGATATATTTTAAGGTTAAAAATGGAATTTAACAAATATTAGCATAATAGTAATGCAACGTAAATGTAAATTTTCTTTGTATTTTTTTTCTTTTTTCACTAGCTGCACTTTGATGTATTTTGTATATGAAACTTCTTATGAGTTAAGCAAAATTAATGAATTTAGTTTTTTTTTATGAGATTCAATAACAAATAATTTTTACTCTTTTAAGATCTCAATTTTAACTTAGGTCAAATAATACCTAAACCTATTTTTCTTATTTTTAGTTTTAATTCAATTTTGGTTTCCAGCAAATTTTCTTGTACATTTAATCTCTCATATTTATAATTGAACAATGTTAGATTGTCAATAATCTATTGCCAAATTTTTAATGACATTTATTCACATGACGTTTTAGTGACCTAAAGTATCATGGTTGTGCAATTTCGATCCCAAATATCACTTCAGCACATGTGCCAGGTTCACATCAATAATTTTTATCAAAAATTAACAATAGACCAACAATAGATTAACGTTGTTCCTTTAAAAAAAAAAAAAAGTGGGTATTAAATGTGCCCCAAAATTTGTTTTAGGGACCAATATTGCACAATAACAAAATAATAGGACTAAAAAAAGATTTTAAGAAGAAAAATAATTTTATTTAAAGTTAGATTTAATTACTTATTTAACTAATATGATTTCATTATCTTTACCTTTAGGTCCATATAATTTATAAATAATATTTTTAATCTCTATATTTAAAATTTCAATTTCTTTCTTTTTTTTGCCCATCAAAACATCCATATTACATAGACATCATAAAAAAAAAATAATACAATACAATACTCATGCAAATATGAAAAAAACTTACCACTCCTTTTACAAGTGTGAACACATAGGCATCATATTATTTTCATTAAATTCTACTTCTCCGAAGTGTAAAACAAAAAATAAAAATAAAAATAAAAAAAATAATGAAGCACGCGAGGTTCCTTTAATATATCTTACGATTCTTAATAGTATTCTACTGCTCTTTAAGCAGAATTTGCAATTACTCAATTGACAATCCCAATTGTTTAATCTTACGCAAATCATCGTATATAAGGTATGGCATTTGAATCCTTGGAAGCTAGAATTTAAATATGAAAACCATAGGATTAGTGGGGTTACTATTTCCGTAACTATGAAAGCTTAAGTTGTTACATGAAATATACTAGGCAGTATGGTGTTTACCTAATATAACAAAAGAAACCCAGAATCAATTACTCTGGCACCCAGAATCTGATTCTTGCTATTCCATTTTCACATGCACACCAATTTTGTTTTATTTTTTCCCATTTTCTACCATTAGATTTTATGGTTTAGTTCACTAATTAATACATCTGATAACAGAATTGCTGAATTTGATATTCTATAAGTTTAGCTTTTGACATTGTATATTCTTCTAGACTATCCTACATGCATTTGGATTTTCATCGCTGAACATGGATGTGATGTTACCATTGCCATTTTGATAGTCTTCACTGTAGTGTTCCATACGGTTGTAATGTGTGTGCCTTGGTGGTGACCCCATACACTCATATTCAGTGACATAAGGTGATGGCCTATATGTTTTATATCTGTGTGTCACATGCGCTGGTTGAGGTGATTCTTGAAGAAATGCTGGACTATTATGGTATCCAACATAATTGTGACCAGAACCAAATCTGTTTGCATAGCTAGGTGGAACATTGTGGTGTATCACATGAAACTCTCCAACATCTTTTGTTCTTGGTGATTGCTGGTTTAGACTATTCTCTGCATGTGTTGATGATGGTATTGTCTCAGGTGGTGGCTGTTCAAAGGGTGTTGTGTGTTTTGGTTCCTCTTGAGTTTGTGTTGGTGGAATTTCTATAGGTTGTGCTTCTTCAGGGGCTTGTGCAACATTTTCTTCAGGGTTTGGTTCTGTTGGTTGAGATGATGATTGTTCTGCTTGAGATGGAAACTCAATTGGTTCAATGTTGCAAATAGTGGCCATCTTCCTTGTTTTCTTAATTGCTTTGACAATTTTTTCAGGTTCTGTCCACCCAATTATTGTTATTTTTTGTTGAGGGAAATCAATATAGAGATTATATATACCTGCAAGAGTTAAAAGTTTAGTTGAAAAGTAATGATTAATGCATGTTGTGGCATCGATTAGTTGGGAAATTATGGCACATGCTTACCATTTATGCAACAGAGTGCTTTCTTAATCTTCTGCACGCATCCTTTGCAGTTCATTCTGACATGTAACTCTGTGACTTGAGGTTTCTGCATTTGAAGGGGTTGATCAGATATCACTCAAAGAATTCTTGCAGTTTTTACCTGAATTGCTAATATCCAAGCCATAATTGAATGACATGTTAGCCAATAAACATGCATGGATTTCAGATGCCGTACCTGGAACTCTGGAACCATGGAGCTGAATCAGAAAGACTAAGGTCTGTGTTTGTCAAATGAAAGTAGTAGGTTATGGCTGTGAAGAATATGTGACAAACATATATTTGTTCAATGGAAGGGAATATGTTAAGATAAAATGTGTAGGACATATATGGAATCTCCCTTTTAGCATAGGAAAGATAAGAAAAATTGTATTAATGCTTGGTTGGTCCAGGAAAGTTATTGTCTAAAGCTTAGATTAGTTCATTAGAATATTGGACATGGGAAGGGGATTGTCAAGAACAAGGGTAGGCATTGCCTATGAGTATTTATAAAGATGAGTCAAATGGAATTTGCTTTATGATGCTTTAGAACAGCCACATGATTCTATCACAGTCAAAAAGACCAAAGTAGCTTTCTTATGTGAAGAATCCACTCCCTATGAATCCTTTTATGTAAGAAAGATCAGCATGATGAGTTTATAAAATGACAGTTTTTCTTTCATGGGAATAGATTGTATCCAGTGAATGATGGTAATGTAAGAAGAAAATCTAAATAATAAAAAAGGATAATAAGTTATTTTAATGGTTGAGAATTTTACTCAAGATTTTACTCAATATTACTACACTGGAGAGGATCTATTTCCTTTTTTATCATACAGGATAATTGAAAAAGAAATTGTGGTTTTTGTTTTAGATATTGTATGTCTTTATTGGTAAAAAATATTGAGTCAAGAATGATTATTGTGTTGAAGACTACAACAGAGTATTTTGAAAAGCTTCTTTTACATTTATTCTAAATCTTAACATTTTAAAATTGATGAATTTTATATTTTTTTTTATATTGATTACTTATGCTTATAAATTATTTTTTAGTTTAATATACAGTTTGGATCCCTAAATTTTAAATAATTATTCATTTATTTAAATTAATTATACATATTAATTTGTAATTTTTAATACAATAACATAATTCATTAATCATCATCGTCGTCTGAAGTGAAAACATGTTAATTAAGACATGTTGTATGTATGAATGTTTTTATTTTAAAAAAAATATTTTAACCATTAAGGATATATATATTATAAAATTATCAAAAAATTATTTATGTAATCATGTGACATGGGTTCTATCAAAAGCCTGATTTATTTTTAATAATCGGTAAAATTATAAATGATAAACCTTATTTACTGGATTTCCTAATGGTTTGAATTAGATTTGGTAACCCTTGTCAACTACACAACTCCAAAATTCTTTCCCTTGCCATGGTTTAATCAACATTCTGCAATAAAAGAATCCAACCAACTTTCTTAGTTTTTGCTTCCTCTAAAGTGCAGATTGCCTCATAGGCTCACAATTGCTTGATGCTCATGTGTTTTTCCGTTTTTGTAAGTTTTTCAAGAATTTGGTTGGAAAAGAAAGTCAATGCAGGACCATTTGGTAAGATATTTTTTGAAAAAAACAACAAATACAAAACATGAGAAGGGTTGAATTGTGTTTTGTTATCTCTAGAAACAATTTGACGGATAAATGGTTGAATGGAAATCTTTGAAAGGATGGAAGTCAAGCAAGATAAAAGAGGAGCCTTTACTAGTCAGAAGAAATATGCAAAAGAAATTCCTAAGACGTTTAAGATGGTGAACAACAATCCTATGAGCACTCCAATGTTTTAGAAGTTGAATCTATGCAAGGAAGATGGTGCAGAAAAGGTGGACAAGATTGATTACAGAAGTCTTGTTGGCTGTTGCATGTATCTAATAGCAACAAGATTTGATATCTTGCTTGCTAAGTTTTTTCAAGATTTTTACATTTTGCTAATGAAATACTGGCTTAATAAAAAAAAAGTTAGTCTTTATAGATTTTCTTATAGTAATGGGGAGGCTCATCGGATGAAATGAAATCATTTCAGGTTGTTCTTTTAAATTTAGTTATGGAGTCTTTTCTTGGACTTCAAAAAGAAGCAAGATACTGTGTCACAATCAATTGTGGAAGAATTTTCATTGCAATATTGCAAGACACAAGATCAATTTGTAAATGCCTACACAAAGGCACTACTTAAAGGATGATTAGAGAACTGAAGAGAAAAGCTGTTAAATACCTACTGTTAGAGTTTAATAGCAATAATTTAGAAATCTTACTGATATGAATGCTATTACTGTAGGAATTATTATGAGCAGTTACATATTTATGGACAATTATATTTGTCATTGATTTTCAAATTAATAGGTATAATTAGTAGCAATTGTCAGTTACAAATTTCTTGTATTTTTAAAAAATGTTAGCGTCAATAAAACTGCGAGTTTATAAATTTTTTTAGCAATTTTGTGCCTTTTCAATTGTAGATATAATTGCTATCTATCAGGTATTGGACTATAAAATTACCCTATATGAGAACTGGCATTAGTTTGGCAATATCAGAATTTTATACTCAACTATTAACTAACTCGGAAGTTATTGCACTCAAAGAAACAAAATGCCTAACAAAAAGATCTTCTCTGACATAAAGTAGCACAAAAAGGTTGATTTATTTAGTCTTTGGTTCAATTCATGAATTAGAACTGTTATACCATTAGACTTCCTGGTGAACTTGACTAAGTCCTTAGTCAATTTTTTGTTCCTCTTTTTTCCATGGATTTTAATTTTATTGCTTTAGTTACACAAAGGAAGAATTACCAGTATAAATCTATACATACCATCAGTTTAAAACTTTCAGGTAGGAGTAATTAACTTGTATATATTTACTTTTGGTCAGCAGTTAACTTGTATATATTCTTTGATTATGTTAGCATGCTATTTTAGTTACATAGAATGAAGCTCTAATTCTTTTAACTTTTCACCCAATTGACCAGCATAAGAAAATTCTCAAGAACCATAAAGTTTTGAGGTGGGCCAAGTGGTCATCAACCCCTCCTTTTTGATTCAAAACGTTGTGTTTGTGCACTTCTATAAAGTGCAAGAAGTGGCAATCTCTACTTTTTATCATGAGGAATATACAATCTTGCTATGCATGCGTTGAGTTGCCATGCTTTTGGCTGATTATGATTGCAAGTTTTCCAACCAAAATGAAAGAAGAAAAATCTCAAATTCAGACAAAATTATCATTGGTGGTCTACATACTCCAATCCAGCTGTGAAGCAGTAGAGAATTTATGAATCATGGCATCCACACTTCAAATCCTAACATGACTTTTATTTAGTTTGAATTTCATCATACATGATTGAACATTAATTCTTGATACCAAAGTCCAAACCTAAACCCTTTAGTATGCTCAGATGTTCATAGCATAAACATTTATTAGTTCCACACAATGATTTGGCAGTATTTTTACCATATATATAATGCACTATCAATTCATAAAGAGAATATTGTATCTCCAACTCGTAAAAGTACATATCTTTTTTTGCCAAACCACAAAGCATGCCCTTAAAGACTAAGGACTTATTAACGAGTTCAATACTTTGCAAACATTCAAATTGTCTATATACTTTTGTTCACCCTATCATTCAAAAATTAAATAAATTTGTATTTTTATCTTACAACAGCATCTATATACTTGACAGAAACAAATGAATAATAATTAAGCATAGACTTGTGGATTCTCCAGCAGGTAGGATTCTACAACTTTGCAGACTCCAATAGAACTTTCCCTTCCTTCCTTTATCTCTTCCTCTTTGAGTTCAAAACCCCCAATGACACTGTATTTGCTTGTCATTTTACAAAGGCAACCTCCATCACTACTGGCCTCAAACTTAACCTCATAAGCTATAGACTCAATCTTGTCCCCCAATGGACCTCCTTCAATCATAGTGTATTTGCACACCAAGTTGTCATTATCAACATCATCAATCCTGTTTTTCACATATTTGAAGGGGGCAGCTGCACAAAAAAGAAACATCCAAGAAATTTTCAAGAAATATACAACAACAACAACAAAAACTTTTTCTTTCCAAGTGAGATCAGTACATGGGTCACATGATACTATTTTTTCGGTTAAAGACCGAATTTTCAAGCAATATAGATAGAGATTTATAGCTTTATAATCTATTAATTTAACTTTAGTTTGTCAAAGTTTATTTGCTAACCTTCAGCAAAGTTAACTTGTTCAATGCTTCCAGCTCCCCCATCTCCTTGGATCACGTTGACCTCTTTTATGAACTGTGGTAAGAGCTTTGGAAGCAAAGTTCTGGAGTCAGTGATCAAGGCCTTGAACATGCGCGATGGAGCAACAGGGGATGAATAATCATGTGTAAAAGTTGTGGATCCCATGATGAATATTGTTTTGATAGCAAAAATCAAGGTTGTGAAAGTTTGATCCTAAGGGAGAGAACTTTATATGTCCTATGGTTTTATGTGAAGTAAATTAGTATGAATGATCATTTTGGATGGAAATGGAAATATTTATAATTGCGGCTTTAGAAAAATGGACATTTACTTGGTAGTTAAGAATGAGAATTTTTTATTTGAATTGAAGACTTTCAATGTTAGTGGCTGATTAAGAAGTTTTGTCTTTCATATTTCCAAATAATTGTATCAATCAATCAAACTTATGCAATACACATGGGCGGCTGTTGATACAATCAAACCATTTTGCCAGCATTATGGACTTGAATTCGTACAAGTGAAAATAGTGCATTACCTGCCTTATATATAGTTTGAATCACGAGGTGTTATTTATCATTTTTGAGCCATCAATTTACCTTGAGGTAATTAACCAAGAGCAGTGGCTAGATAGGAAGTAAAAGAAAAATGTAACAAACAATTCAACTTCTAATTGAACCAAATTTTACACTACCGGGTAATTGGTTAACCTTATGTTAACCAAAAAGAGAAGTTTGCGTAAGTGTAATGATTGTGGCACATAATGTTTTGGAATTTAGTTAATAAGCACAGTAAAGAATAGTTTCTGAATCTTGATTCATATGTCTGATTAGAAAAAGGAAAGGCACAAACATACAAGGAGCAATTCTAGTTTCATATATAGAGACGAATTGCTTTAAAATATTTGATACTTGATATGATTTACTTATGTGGATTTTATCTATATGCGAATTTAATATTTAATTAAACAGATAAGTAAAACTAAACAAATAAATATAAATTGATTATGAATCAACTAAGTGAATTAACTTAAGTGTTATTTCAGTTGTCCCAAAAATCACACATAATTGAATTGAGTACCACTGTCACACCTAAGAAGTGTACTAATATTTGAAGAATCCAAATTTCAAACATTGCAGAAGTCCCTTATTATACAAAAGCTAACCATCAAAGAAACATGTGGACTAGTTAATGATTCAAGCATACACATCAGGGTTCTGAAGGAGATAGGCTTCCACAACTTTGTAAATGTCTAGAACCTTTCCCTTGCTGGCCTTAATGTCCTCTTCATTGATCTCAACATCACCTTTAAGATAATATTTGCTTGTCACTTTACTTGTGCTACCACCATCAGGTGCTGCTTCAAACTTAATCTCGTGAGCAATGGATGTAAACTTATCCTTTAATGCTTCACCTTCAATCAATGTGTAATTGTAAGTAAATGTGTCCTCGTTTATCTCATCAACCCGGTTCTTAACACTTTTCACTTGGCTGCCTGCTAGAAAAAGGAGGGTCATCTTAAAAGTCAAAACTTTGAACTTAAAAAAAGTAAAAGAATCAATGGAAAATTATGTATTTATTCTTCAAAACTTTCCATAAATTCCGATTTAGTTTTTAAACCAAAAACAAGTTATAGTTCCTAAATTTTATTTCAGTTATATTTTTAGTTGTTATCTATAATTATTTTATGATACATGTTATAACAAAAAATTATTAGTCATAATGATTTTTAACAATAATAACTAAAAAAAACATAACAGAAATAATGTTTAGGCACTAATGCTAAACAATTTTTAGTTTATGAACTAAATTTAAATATTGTCAAAATTTTAAAAAACTAAATACGTAATTTTCACAATAATCAAATTATATGTCTACGCATGGTCATAAATATGTAGAAATGTCAACTGTTTATTTTCTTATCAACAATTGATATTATTGAAATCATAATCAAGGAGACAAATCTTTTACCAACAGATTTAGCCCTTCTAAAGTAATAAACATAGTTTATTGATAAGCAAATAAAGAATGATAATTATTTTGTCATCAACAATTACTATTACTTACTTTAACTCCTAAGTGAAATCCTTAACCAGCAAATGTGATGCTACGTAATTATAAAATTGCAATAAACTAAGTCTGCTAGAAAGTTACATGCCTTCAACAAAGTTAAATTGCTTGATGCTTCCAGGCCCACCATTGCCCTGTATGAGTTCAATGCTTGTCACAGCATGTGGCAGAAGTTTTGGAATGAGGTTGGGAGCATCAACAACCAAGGCCTTGAACAACCTTGATGGAGAGATTGGAGAGGGGTACTCAGCTGTGTCAGTGTACACACCCATGCTACAAAGTAATATTAAGACACCACTGCTAATCAACTACTAACTGCTTTGCTGAACTTACCAAGAATTCCATGTTGAGGGACTGTTATTTATACTGTCCTAGTTAATACCCCCTTTCTGCATTTCTTTGTCCCAAGGTGCTAACTACGTTGATTTCGAGACTTGTTTCATAAAAAAATACAAGATTGCATAGAAAAGAAAAATAATTTTACAAGACTACTTCATTTTGATTATTATATTTTTAAATTTAAAAAATAATGGGTCAAAATTAAATAATCTAAACTGAGTAATCATTTCTAAACAAGACAAAGGTGAAACTGATTCTCGATTAGAAAAAAAAGAAAAAAATTGTTTTCATATGCCAACTCACAACCTGACTCATCAGAACAAAGTGATGATGCTTAATTGGTCTCTTGAGTTATTACAGTTAAATGATTTTGGCATAACCAAGCAGCATTGTAGAAGCATGAAGCAATAGGGTCCAGGGATCCTTTGCATTTGGACAATTTTCGTTTCGGGGCTTTCAAGAGGAGGATTTGCCATTTTGTGTGGAAGTATATCCCACATATTATTCTACGAGAATAAAATTGTTTCATATTATATTTAGTAATCAGTCATATTTTTCCATATGTCACAATCTTAATCAATAATGTAGTTAAATATTTGTTAAGAATCCTTGGCAGTTTGTTTAGTTATTGGCTTATTGCCTAGAAGAAATCAGAAGTGGTTTCAGTATACATTGCTTTTTGAAGTTCCAAAATGATCAATCACTCTGCTCAGATCAGCTGCTTTCAGGTTCGAAAAAGAGTTTGGGACAAAAGTAATCGTCCAAGTTCCTGTAAATCAAATATTAACCATTCTATTTGATTATCTCGTCATTGATTAGTATATTGTGTGGATAGTATAATCTTCTGTACCTTAACTCTCAAACCTCATCAAAGTAACTAAAACATTTTATTATAAGCCATATCATATTTGGCTTCAAAGCAGACTATAGGCTAAATTTAGAGTACAACATATTATTAAGTAATGCAAGGGTGTCCCCTATAAATAAGATCACTTCAAGCATAGGCCTCTGGGTTTGCAACAAGATAGGCATCCACTACCTTGAGGAGAGCCAAACCTTCCTCCTTGGCAGCCTTGAAATCCTCCTCTTTGATCTCAACCCCTGCTTTGGGAAGATACTTGCTCACATTCTTGGTCTTGCAACCTCCCTCTTCAATGGCCTCAAACTTTATCTCATGTGAAATTGATTCCACCTTTTCAAGTGCACCATCCCCCTCAATCACTGCGTAGCTGTATGTCAGATTCTCTAAGTCTATTGCATCAACCCTATGCTTCAAGTGTTTTATTTTATCACCTGCATTGAAGGCATTACCAATAATGATCTCTTTGTTAGTCATCTCAGTTTGAAACCTACCAATATATATATATATGGCATTATGGTAACTAAAATTTTCCAAATTCGGTTTTAGTTCATCTAATATAATTTTTTTTCTTCTAAATTTAGCTTCTCTATTTTAGATAACACTCTATAACAAATATTGAAAATTATCTACATCACATTAAAAAAATGTAATACATTTTCAAATTAAAGAGGTTAAAATAGGATAAATTTTATTTTGAAAGATTAAAACTGAATTAAGAAAATTTTAGAAAGATTTAAAACATATTTTATACTGAAATATATTTACAAAACCAACTCATAAGAAGGTGAGAAGTGAAAACAAATGACTGGTGGACTCAGTTCACAAAGTACGAGAGATTATTATATGATCCAGACATGATTTCAACCAATTTCACATGAGATGTAAATAAGTTTTTCAATTTACAACAGACTTAACAAAACTCAGTTATATGTCACATAAAAATTGTCAAAAACTATTATAAACCCATATCCATATAATAATTTCTCTATATAATAAATTTCTTAGCCTTTGAAGGTTAGGATCTGCAATTCTGTGTGGGGATTTTGAGCCCCCTTATATGCCAATTTTCCCTAGGATCCAAATTTTTAGTCACAAACAACAAGAAGAAGAAAAACATGATAAAGTGAAAAGTAGTGTGAAAAGTTACTACTGGCCTTCAGCAATGGTTATCTCTTGAATGCTTCCAGGTCCTCCGTTCCCTTCAACAAGTTGAACATTCTTAATGGCCTCAGGCATCAGCTTGGGGATGAGGTTAGGCGCATCAAGGATCAAAGCCTTGAACAACCTTCCTGCCTGGACAGTGCTAGTAAACTCCTGAGTGAAAGTAAGGGCCTCCATATTGCTTATAAGTTTGAAGTGATCTACAAGAAATGGCTAGAATCTTAAAGTCTATTAAGAAGCTCTTAGAAATGCAGTGATGTGAGCTATCAGATACGTGTGTATTTATAGATGAACAGAATAAACAAGTAATGTGAATTTGACAATATTTCAACAAACTACGAATTACGGTGGCTGTCCCACTATTGTTGAATGGACCGTCCTTGCATGCCTTATTAATAACATCTAATCAATGCAATATGTGAGCCCATTACTCCTAAATCCATGCAATTAGTAACATCTAATCAATATTGCAAAGTCACATACAAGTAGGTTAGTAAGCTAATCAATAAATTTCTCTGGTTTGTTTTTTTTCAGCTACTTCATAAGCTTTGAAGTTTAGAGTAAAGTTAATTTTCCTTGAAACCTTTGTTCTTGCAAAGATGCTACAACTTTCCAATATTTTCCTTCTGGCTTGAGTAATTATTTTCCATAAGGGCTACATTATATGATCACCGACTCGCCGCTATTTTAAGTTAGAGAAACACAGGCAAACATAAATGAGGGGGTTGGGTATCCATTTGAACCACTAAAACAGTTGAAAATTTATTGGCTGCAAATAGAGACGAGGATATTAAATTATTAACTTTAACTAAGATATGATCTAGATATGATCTTAATACCAGATTAAATTATATTGTAAAGTCTTCTTAAATATATTTCCTTCAATTATTTATATATGTTTTGCTCTCATCAGTTTTAAAGTGCTTAACAAAAATTTTGTTTGGTTATTTCCATCGTAATGCTATTGTTCTCCTTCTCCCTGTCATGTCTGATAGGAACCAACTCCAATCCGGCCCAATCAAATGAAGAAACATGGGAACTCGGGTGGAAAGTATAGATAGAAAGAAAAAAACAGATAGAGAAAATTAAACGTGATCAGATATCTTAAAACTTATTATATGATTTAATTGGGACAAAATTTAGATAATTTTAGACTAAAAAGTTACAGATTCTAGATACTATTTAAATTTAAATACACATTTTTATTATTTATATATTTAAGGTTGACGCGAGTGAAAAAAAACTTTATCACTCCACCTCTTTTATTTCTCTTCTTTAATATCTCTGTGTATATTATATTTTGAATTAATATAATATATAATAAAATTTTCCTTCAATTCAAAGTCTTATATTTCTGAGATTATCCTTTTTTTATTAGAATCTTCACATTATTATAATTTTTTTCTTTTTTAAATCAATCCTGTTAGCAGAATCTTTTAATTTTTAAAGCGATATTTTGTTACAAAGTTGTATTATTGTTAACTTTATTATGCGTAAAACTAAAGAATTTCTTTGCCAGAATGGATAAGTTGTATTGTATTATTTTCTTTTCATTATATTTTCTTCGGTTATTCTTAAATTCTTTTGTTCTTATCCTATTGTAAATAGGAGGCTATATATTTTTCAGATGAATTTCATGAATAGACAAGACAATCAAGACAATATTGTGCCCTTTTTTACCTAATGTTACACTCCTTTTACTGTCTATAGCCACGAGTGATTGAAAGATGATATTCATCTTTGCTATTTTTATACACAATACATCACATCCACCTAGTGTGCTTGCCTATAAATGTAAGGCAATAAATATGGCATTCATTGATGAGTTCCCATTCCTTACCTTGTTAGAGATTGCTTTAAACGTTTAATTAATTGTTTGACTATCTTCAGGAAAAACACAAAATATATGTAGAAAAATACGAGTTTATCGAAACTTGTCCTATTTAATGGCCGTAAAACGTATCTGTGGTCTTATTTGTCATCTCCAAGTTCAGAGAAAAGAAATAATTAGTTAAAAAGAATTACTCAATCATTTTAAAGAATAATTATTTTAAACTACCCAATAATATTTTCCATTTTCCTTATAAATAAATAATTTCTTTTTTCCACCTCTTTAGTTCTTGTTGGTTTTGATTTTAAAAAATTAAATTTCACTAAGTTTTAATAAAAAAACACATTTATACATAAAACATTTAAATTAGTTTTTGTTTTTAACTCTTAAGAGGTACCATTGTTTGAGTTTGACAAACTCTTTTTAAAAGAAAAAGCAAACAAATATTCAAAAAGACTAACTCCATTGACTATACCTAAATATAATTGGTTAAATTAATTTGAGTATATATTTTAATTATATTTAATAACTAGATGTTGATCATAAGACTTTTTATTAAAAATTATCTTAGAAATGTGTTAAAAATGATAATAAATTATACTAACAGTGCTATTCGTTAAAATAAATAGATTACTATGTATATGCATTGATACTATAAAAAATTTATTATGTTCTATTTTACCTCTCTCTCTCTCTCTCTCTCTCTCTCTATATATATATATATATATATATATATATATATATATATATATATATGCATTGGTACTATAAAAAAATTATATACATTTATATCTATTATAATTGTTATAATAACAACACCTACTTTTCATTTTTGTATTTTATGACTACGTATAAAATTGATCTATTCTTTTAATTCTTCGTTTTGTATTGTTTATTTTATTTGTTTAATTGATATCATAAATTAAAATACTACTACATCTTAGTCGCGTGTAAGAAAATCACCCCAAACAACACTTAAAAAAACCGATCTAAAAATATTCGTGCACTCTTATGTCTTATTTAACATTCATCATCTTTTTTTATGTATTTAATTTTTGAAGAAAGAAATATAGTTTTTTTTTTTAATACAGAGAGGAAATAAAGTGTACATTTTCGTAATGATATATAATAAATTTATTAATTTTTATAAAAAAACGATTCAAAAATCATAATAAAAATAATTTATAATTGATAAAATATAAAAAGTTTCAGAACCTATTAAATTAAGTTTCTAAAAACCTAACTTTTTATCAAAACCAGGCCTACACTAAATCGGCACGGTGACCTTGGCAGCGTCTGCGCCACCTCGCTTCCATAATCATCGCTTTTCATTTTCACAGGTATATATACTATCAACTTATTTCAAACAATTTCAATTCACATATATAAATTACACCATAACCTAATTTCTAAACAGGAAAAAGAAAGAGAAAGAATCAGAATGATTGAGTAAAATTACATGATAGAATTGAATAGCATGAATTAGGTTAGGGAAATTGTTGAGCTACAAGTTACGTTGATGAGAAGAGAGGCAGAGGGAGAGAGAAAGCTGAGCCTGTTCGCATTGGTGGCGCTTCAGGGCGGTCCCGGCGGTGGAGCAAAGACTGCGAACCGCTTCCCATTCTTCCGGACACGCCAGAGAGACGAGGCACGTCGCCAGCGCCTGGTTAAGATGCCGACACGCTGAGTCACGACTCGGACCAGGTGGAACTCGACGGTGGCACTCCCGTAGCGCCTTCTCCACGCGCTCGCACGTGTTTTCCCTCCTCATTCTTTTCGTCCGTTCCCGATCCCACGCGTTTTCACCTCACTCGCGCGTGTAACACCAATACATTATTACTCATTCGGTTGTTCACTTGAAATTTTAAGATATTAGATTTCTGATTCATTTTCACTTATATAACTAAGTTAATTAAAAGTCATACAAATTGTAAATCAAAGTAACTAAAGGTAAAAAAAAAAAAAAAAAAAAAGAGAAAGAAATAGAGAAAGAAACCTTTGGATGTTCATCCGCCAAATTTCATGTTTTCAAATTAATCATTAATGGTAAAAATACTAATGACATATTTTTCAATGCAAATGTATAAAAAATAAAAATAGAGCAGATGGTTTATTAATTAATAATGTAATTCTTTTATAATGGCAATGTATAAATATTAAATTAATGAAAATGGGCTTATTTTCTCTAATTAGAGTTACCTTTTCCTAAGTTAACATTTTTTTTAAAAGAATAAAAATAAAAACCTTTTAAACAAAGATATATTTTAAAATAATATATGACGTAACATTTATAGTTGGATATCATGTCATTAATAAATTATAATAGAGATTATGTTTTTAAAAAAAACTAAATTAAAAAAACTGAATTATTACAAATTAAAAAAATTAAAAGATATTTTATGTGAGTAAAATTAATCATTATACAAATTAAATTAGCATATATAAATAGTTGTGAACATGGGTCCACACTACTTTCATTCCCGCCAGTGTAAGCTACAGGTTTTTAGATTCGACACAATCAGCCTCGGACATTAATCCCTAATTTGTTTATCACTCACAACACTTCAATTTGAAGACAAAATCAAAAAAGGTTTCGACTTTCATTTGATTAAGGTTCCTTCACCCTACTTAACCTTTGAATTTTCTCTCCCTCTTTTTGTTTTTTTATTCTTTGTAAAAGTTTTACCAAATTCAAAACTAGTGCATCACATTCTGCTAACAAAGCTTTCAGGATCATGGCAAATGCTGCGGAAGATTTTTCCCAATTCGGAATTACGAGGGAGGTGCTTTGCTTCTTCCTTTGTTTTCATGACACGCTCTTAAAAATCCAAACTTTAGGGTATGGCATCTTATTTGATTTTATTTTTTTATTTTTCAGGAAAAGGATAAGCTTGTTGGAGAAGTGATTAGATACATGCTTTTTAAGATCCATCAAAATTCAGGGTGCCCTATTAAGAGAGAGGAACTCACTCAACTTGTGACACAGAACTATCATCAGCGTAACCTTCCTACATTTGTGATCAATGAGGTTAAAGAAAAGCTTTCCTCTGTATTTGGCTATGAAATGAGGGAGCTTCAAAGGGCTCTTCCTTCTTCCAAAACCCAGACACGGTCATCCCAAAGTGAGCTTTTTGCTTACTCTATCTTATTTTGCCCTTTTGGCCATGTTAATGATGTTATAGCTTGCATGCCATGGTAATGAGTTCTAGAAATGTTTTATTTTAGAGATTGTTTTTGCGAATTTTTGACAACAATTTCAGCTTGAGTTATGGTTGTATGCAAAGTTTTAAATTGCGATCATGGATGTGTTTTTGTCATGTTCACTGATATTACAGGAAGTTGTGGATAAATTCGGCTTATGCGGCCACAATTGCTGTCATGAAGACTCCAAATGCCTTAATATTACGGCCAAAAATGCTGTTGCAGACTGTTTTTTTAAAACCTTGGGTGCATGCAGAAAAATAGTGGAACAAACATTTGGGATGAATTGCTTATTCAGTTATTTGTTGATTATGAATATTTTAATGGCTGTATCTGGGTAGGTTCTTAATGAACGGTTTGTGGCTGTGATTTCAGCTGCAATGTTAAGGTTTCTGGAGTCTCTATGACTGCAATTGTGGCTGCTGCATATGTCCAAACTTTCTCATAATGTCAAGGAATGTGGCAAGATCGCGACTGCAGCCACAATTTAAAACCTTGATTGCTGGGGCGCTATGAGTCATGTGTGTAGTTTTTATGAACTTGTATGTTTGTTGTATGTTTTACCTGTTGTCGATTTCAAGACAAGTTACCGCCTTCTTGAATTATAAGCAAATCTGGATCTACTTCTATTCTATGAATTGATTGACAATGTATTACCTATCTTTATAATCATCCTACTCTAGTATATTCAATGAGTTAATAATTAATTGATGATTGATCTGCCTTTCTGGTTGCTTTGGCTATGCCTATATGTAAAGTATCATCTGGGATTTGAAGATGAGTGTCCTCAAAATACTTTTACCTAGATCGAGCCTAGACATGCTTAGGTTTTGTTTGACATTGTTTTTTTCCCTATCTTTAAAAGTGTTGTGCAGGTCACACTTAGGGGGAGTGATTGAATTTTATTTGTTCGAATCTGTTTGTGTTCCCAGGAGTTTTTCAACGTTTTAGTTGTTGCTGTTTATGTTTTCCTCTAATGATCTTAGATGTTTGTTCTTTCAGGTGTTTCGGAGGCAAAATCATATATTCTCATCAGTCAACTTCCTCCCGACGTATATGAAAAACATGTTGTTGATGTGAATACTGCGCATCTGTCTGGATTCACTTTTGTCGTAATTAGTATTGTATATCTTGCTGGTGGCAAAATTCCAGAAGGTATGACTGCAAATTTAGTGTAATAATGTTATAGTTATTTGTATAAATATGCATATTCACCTAGTAAACTCATGGAAGTCAATGCTACTACTTTAAGGTCTCTAGACAAATGTAATAAATAGAGGTTCTGCTTTTTACTGTTTTCTTTGTTATCGGCATAAAACTTCACTGGAAGTTTCAAGGGCAATTCTCATGCTGTCCTTTTAACACAATGGAACTCCTGGTATGAGTATTGCAGAAAACCTATGGAGTCAATTGAGGAGGATGGGTTTGGGTGAAAATGAAACTAGTCATCCAGTCCTCGGAAATGTTAAGCAAGCATTGGAACTTCTTGTTCAGCAAAGGTGAAGTTTGTTTGTTTAATTTGATGGATTTAAATCACAAGATTTGTTTCATTTTGTGGCACCTCAGGTTGCTGCTGACAAATGATGAAGTGATTCATTATTCATCTTTTTCTTTGTAGGTATTTACTGAAGGACAAAGTTAATGGTCCTGAAGGCAATACTGTAAATTATGAGCTTGCTGAGAGAGCTTTAGATGGAACCATGAATGACAGGATTAAGGAATACATCTCTCAGGTAGTGTTTTGGGAAAGTAGATTATAGAAGTCTACTGTTAGTTCTTTCTTCTTTTTTTAATTGATTTAACTCAATTTACTGTTAGACAATAAGGGTGAATTTGAACATACAGTTTAATTAAGAGCTTATTCAAGAAGCTCTTATCACACAAGGTTTTATGCTATAAATTTGACCATGAAACTCATTGGAATATGTTAGAAAAAGATGAAGTTAATTTTGATAAGCTATACGAATCTTGTTCAAATAATCTTAAAAATATCTTAGGAAGCTGTAAGCAACTTTTACAAGTTAAAACAAGCTCTTCCAATGAATTAGTCAATGTCTTATCAACTTTTATTGTTGGAGCTTTAGCCCCATGGTGATACATGTTGCTATTTATATGATTAAATTGTTGCTGAACGCAGTCAACATTGAAAAAGAAGTAAGTAAATAGAACAGTGTGTGTGGAGGGTTGTTCACAACTTCAGATATGTTTCCTTGAAAGACCAATGAGGATTAAAATTTTGTGGCCTATTTCCCATGTAGCACTGCAGTTGTACCTATATAGGCAAAGAAATTTAATGTTCGATTTGTTTTAAAATATATCGAAGGAAATAGTTTAGTTCATGTTTCAAGTAATGTTGGGATTGCTGTTTCTGACAATAACCATTGCTCTTTATCAAAGAAATTTAATGTTGATCCTATTATATTACATATGCGGTATGCCTGTCTGAAACATCATTTCTCTTGCAGATTATGAAGGAAAATACTGCAGGTGGTGGTGCCCAAGAGTAGCAGGCTCTTCAGTGTCTCAATTGAGATATAACTATGCTGATAAAAAGAGAAATAGAGATGCTAACGTGGCTCCAATTGATTACTGAATTTAAGCCCTAAGCTCTTCAAGAATCTCAATCTAAATTTTGTCTTCAGAGAAATCTTCTGATTGGTACTTATTAGAGAAAAATCAGCCCATGCATAAATCACTTGTCATACTTGGGGAGGGTATATTTGGTTCAGATTGTGATTTATATAAATTGTGATTTATATAATTTTTTCCTTGTCCAGAGGAATGTGTTCATGGCATTATGTTGTTTTTTAATTGAATTATAGTTGCATTCCAGAAATATGTATAATTATAATTATATAGATATATAGATTATGGAGATGAAATTCTAAATCTAATTGAACAACAGTAAAAATAGTGTCTCTCTCTCTCTCTCTCTCTCTCTCTATATATATATATATATATATATATATATATATATATAATTTTACTTAAGTTCTATTAATATATACCTTGTCAACATAAACAAATAATAAAAGTTGTAGGTGACATAAAACTACGAATACCAAATAGAACTATTGCAGATGAGCTGTGATAAGTGGTGTAATGCATATATTAGAAAAGGAAGAATTATACCCCAATAAGCTACCGTTTCAGTTTTTTTTTTTTTTTTTTTGGAAATTAGTTTCGAATTATTGTATTTGAGAGTTTTAGCCTAATTTATATAAAAAAAATTGTTTGAAAAAAAAGATGTTTTGATATTATCTGGACTCTATAAAAGAGTATAATAAGTTTACCACATTTCCAATTCTGAAAATTACACTAATCACAAGATACTTAAATATTACATTATCTAAACTTTACAAGTGAAGCAAAACGAGGGTTGAGAGGATACAAGCACAACTGCACAAGAATCAACACCGAAAATAAAACAGGTGAATTGTCAATGTTTCAGTTGCAATCATGAGGATTAGCCAAAAGATAATCCACAACAGCCTTGGTGAACGCATGAGATATTTCATCGTTAGCCTTCAAAAAGTCTTGTGTGAGTTGAGCATCACCTTTTGTGTAGTATTTGACTGTGCACTTGATATTGCATCCTCCATCAGGTATTGGCACCAATTTGTACTCATAACACACCTTCTCCAATGTCTCCGACAATACACCACCTTCAATCACTGTGTAGTGATAAACATAGTTTTTCATATCCACCACATCTACCTTTTGCTGCACACATCCTAATCATATACAAAAGCTACTACATATAAGCTCAAAAAACACTCCGAATGAGATACATTGACTAATTGTTTAATGTATAAAATAAAATAAAATAAATTATATATGATACATATATAACACTTTATAAGCTCTCCACTATTATAAGATGTGATGAATAATATATGAAACTCAATAATATAAATTTTATTTCGAAGTTAAATTTAATTTACCTTGAGCAAGAATGAGCTTCTTAATGGATCCTGGTCCTCCGTCACCTTCAATTTCAGCACTCTTAACTATGTTTGGTAAAGCTTTTGGAAGAACACTGCTAAAATCAAATGCCATGGCTTTGAATAATCTTGAAGGAGCTACGCCACAAACTTGCTCGCGTTCTGTAGTGATAATTCCCATGATTTTTTACACAAAAGGTTTATTTATTAATGCAGGTAGAAGAAGAAAACGCACGAAGTTTTGTAATCAAATTTCTTTGTTCCCACGGATTTTAAGGATTGTGTATATGGCATTTTATATATGCTTTGCATGTTACGCCACAAGTTGGAGAGTACCATACTCAAAATTAAAGTTCAATTAGTTTGAATTTTTTAATATAAAATGTTAATTAATGAAATAGTCAAATCAAAATAGAAGACTTTAGAAGGAACTAGCTCCTTCTAGATGATGACTTGTTAAATTGTTTAATATTACGTATATTTAACTAAACTATGGATAAGAAGATTATGTACCAAAAATTCAAACCGACAAATAAGTCAAGTCAACCTGCTGTTTTACCCATTGGGTTTGGTAGGCTATGCAGGTTGAAAATAAGTGTATTGGTAATTACTAAGGAAGGTGATAATACTATTGGGGTTCAATAATATATATCACCCTATCTAATTCTTTTAGATTGAATAGTTAGATATAACTAATCTATTTTGGTATCTCTATAAATATACAGGTTAAATCATATTTTTTAATATGAAAGTAATAAATATCAAAGTAATACCCGTATTCTAGTGTAAGATTGTATTTGGTATTTTTTTTGTTTTATAATCTTATGTTTACTTTCTGTCTAAAATATTTTAGTGTAATATTTTTAAAATTAAGAGAACCAATGTAATATATAGAGATCTAATTGATCATGTTAATCAGTACCAAATTGAAAGAAAAATATATCTGATGTATAAATGTAGATCTAATGCATAAACTATACGTGAATACAAAAAAGAAAAAGTTTTGTACAGAATAATTTTATATATTTTAATAAAAAATTATTTTTAATTCTTTAATTAGTGCCCTGAAAACACTAATTGATATTTAACTTTTTTAAATGATCTCAATTAAGTAAGATATGATTGGAAAGTGCACTTTAAAACATAATTAAGGTATATGGAATAATAATCATTAAATAAGAAATAAAAAATTAATTGAGGTTTTATAAATAATTTTAATATATATATATATATATATATATATATATATATATATATATATATATATAATCTTATTATGATTTTTACATTAATTTTCTAATTAATAAAATGCATTTTTTCCGCTAAAAGTTAAAAGCACGTCTTCTCACTTTAAAAGTCAAATGCATGTACAAAGAGATAAATATAAAAAATAGCTTTCAAACAATGTCACAAATAGGAATCTTCGAATTTGTCACTATAGTTTACGATTAACTTTTAGAATAAACACACAAATAACTTCTTAACATAATCTCGCTTAACATATAATCTCGCACTTGTGACTCAATCAAATAAAATAGACGACTTACACACACAGTACACAGAACAAACAAGATTGAAGCAACATACATAATCAAAACAAAATTAAAGTAAACATATTGTTTTGTTTGAATTAGTTGTAAAGATGAATTAGTTGTAAAGATGAGGATTGGCTGAAAGATAATCGACAACAGCCTGGAGCATCCCGGCAGTCTTTTGTTTGTTGCCATTCAAAAACTCTTGAGTGAGGTTTTCATCACCTTTAGTGTAGAATTTGGCTGTGCCTTTAATGATGGCTTCTCCATTAGGACTTGTTTCCAATGTGTATTCATAACTCACCTTCTCCAATTTTGGCTCTTCCAACAATACACCACCTTCAACTACTGAGTAATGGTACCGACAGCTTCCAAAATCAGCCTCAGCCTCCGTCACATCTACCCTTTGCTTCACAGATCCTAATCATATAACATCAATCATCATATTCTATTCTATTTGATCTATGTGTTCAATATTTAAAAGCTTTCAATTATGTAACAATTTACTATTGGACGATAGCATAAATATTGTGAATATAATCTAACTAAATTCGCATTTAATTCAGTAACGTACTTGATGGGAAAAAAATATAAGAAACTTAATGATATATATAACTTAATTTACCTTCAGTTGTAACAAGCTTCTTGATTGTTCCGGGCCCTCCGTCTCCTTCAAATTCAATACTCTTAATGAAGTTTGGTGCAACTTTTGGAAGAACATTGATAAAATCTAAGACCATGGCTTTGTATAGTCTTGAAGGAGCCACGGGATAAACTTGCTCGCGTTCTGTAGTGATAATTCCCATTATTTTTGACACAAGTGAGACAAAAGGAATAATGCAAATTATGAGGGTTTGTAATAACTTGCTTTATGGTCTGAATGTGAGTTTATGGATTGTGGATTTGGAGATATATATATAAGTTTATAGTCTACGAGATGCGCCAGCAAAATTGAAGTTCAACTAATTAGTTTGAATTTTTCAAAAATAATCTGCCAAAATGGTCCAGAAGTTAGGCAACTTTAGATAAGACAATAATCTTGGTGGCTTTCAAATGGAATAATTTTGTTCACGGTGAATGTACAGGCCAAAACCTAAGCCCAACTCACATAGTAATATTACATAAATACCCTTACACAATGTTGGTTATAAATTTGAGGTTATTATCAGGTTTTATCTCTTTGATCCCTATTACTTTTACCGTAATTTTCTCTGATTAATACTCATTTAGTCACCGAAGTCCCCTTCAGATACCCACCACCCGTCGCATAAAGCTTGAAAGGGATACTCTACGTCAGCATACTCGTCACTATGTGATCCAGGTTCGATCATTTGGTGCCCACCGTGGGGTCAGTAAACTCCCCACGACCACAAGTTGAATGGTAACTGTACCGGGCTGAGGATGAGCACCGAGCTCATCCCCTGGACCCGGGCTCACCCCACTGACCGGGCTGAGCTCGACATAAACGGAACATATCTGGACAAATATGGACATATATCTTTTCCCTGATTTATCGGGATTCTTGGGCCTGAAACAATCTTCCCCATGAAATCCACGAGTATTGAACCCTAATTATGATCCCTATAAATAACGGATGGACGCTCGCGTGGAAGCTTTGCGAGCCCATAATCGAGAAATTGAGAGGGCCTTGCAGACCACACAGGCGAACTTAGATACTGTCCAGCGACAGCGTGAAGCCGATCTTCTGGAATTACAGGCCCTGCGACAAAGGAACCAAGAAGTTCCGGGTAGGACCCCCCTTATTCCCAACCGGGATGACGAGCCAAGGCCTTGAGAGGAGGCTAGGTCCAATTCGCGCGTCGGTCCCAACAACCCACGCACTACGGGGGAGGATATGCATGTCGCAACCTCTGCGCCCCGGCATGATCTCTCCCAGATTTTGGCGGCTATCTCTTCAGCTCGGCCAGGCCCCTCCCAGGCTCAACCTTTCGCGGACCTCAGACCTCCTCCTCGGACACCAGGACTTGGTAAAGTCTGGAACCTCCACCCGCTCATCCCGACCATCCTCTCTGTCCGGGTTCCCGAGTCTTGGAGGTGGTCGTCCCAGGACAAATACGATGGGACTACGGACCCAATTACTCATGTGAGGGCCTTCCTCACTCAAGCTGCTATGACCGTAGATGACGACTACGTACTCTGTCGAATGTTCCCCTCAACCTTGAAGGGGACAGCCCTTGATTGGTATTACTCGCTCCCCCCCGTTGTCAGTAGGCTCCTTTGATTCCCTGTACAAACACTTCCAAGCCTGGTTTGCGGACGCCAGATCGACACCAACCACTTCGATATCGCTTCATCACCTGGTGCAGGGAGACAAAGAATCCCTCAGGGACTATATGGCCCGCTTCGCGTTGGCCTGCCGGACTATACCTAACCTCCACCCTACTGTCGCATTACATTCCATTCAGGTCGGACTCAACCCCGACCCCTTCTCAAACTCCCTTTTCACTGAACCTACTATCAATATGAACGACCTCCGCTCTCGAGCTTCCCGCGTCATGAACATAGAAGAAAACACTGCGGCTAAGCGTCGAGCTCGGGAGCACGGTCATCCACCCAAGCAAAAGGAGTCCTCCTCCTCCCGTCGGGCGGAGTCAAATAGAGAGCGCCACACCAACTCGTATACCTCATACACCCCTCTGAATGCGTCCAGGGACAGGATCTTTAAGGAAGCATGCGCGTTAGACTTAGTTCGCCGTCCTAAAGCTTCACAATCTTCCGCGGACGCCGACCTGACCAAGCAGTGCGCTTATCACCAGAACACGGGGCACACCACCGAAGAATGTCGCCAAGTACGAGACCTCATAGAACGACTCATTAGATCAGGCGAGCTACGAAGATTCGTACAAGACCCGGCCCCGGGACCCAGATCGGGACACCCGAGATGGCCCAAATAAACGCACGGACAGAGGCTGGGGTAAGGGGACTGACCAAAATCCTGATAAGGTAAAGGGGACTATCAATACCATTGCTGGAGGTTTCGCAGGGGGGAGCTACCTCTTCGGCCCGAAAATAATACGCGAGAAGCGTCAACCACATAGGATCGCCCAAGAAAAGAACTTTGCCCTCCATCACATTCTCTGACGCCGACTTCAGCATAGAGGATCCCGACCAGACTGACCCCATGGTCATCTCGTGTACCATAGCCAACTGGCGAGTTCGCAAAGTGCTGATCGACCAAGGAAGCTTGGCCGATGTATTATATTGGTCCGTCTTCAAGCAATTGGAGCTGCCCGAGTCCATCATCAAGCCATACCCCGAGCCACTACTTAGATTTGCTGGAGAAAGAGTCCATTCCTGGGGCTATATTGATCTGCTCACTACTTTCGGCGGAAGCGAGGCTTACAAAATAGTGGAGGTCAGGTACATTTTGATTGACGCCGACACCTCTTAC
Organism: Hylodesmum podocarpum; assembly: GCA_026586105.1. Lineage (NCBI taxonomy): Eukaryota > Viridiplantae > Streptophyta > Magnoliopsida > Fabales > Fabaceae > Hylodesmum > Hylodesmum podocarpum. The sequence goes on from JALJEV010000590.1 coordinate 88,774, forward strand.
AACGTCATCATCGACAGAAGAACACTGAACCAGTTGGGAGCCATTGTGTCCACACCGCACATGGCCATGAAGTTCCCAGAGGAAGGGGAAAAAATAGTCATAGTCAAGGCCGACCCGAGGACGGCCCGGGTATGTTACGCCCGGAGTCTGAAGGTCGCACCATACTCCATCAAGAAAGAAGATAGGAGACCTACCTCGAACATATGCTCTGTCCACAGCAGTGCTGATGAACCACTGGATATTGATCCCCGAGCTGAGTTTGAAGAGGAACGTCCCTCCTTTGCTGAGCCTCTTGAGCTGCTACAACTCGGCCCGGAAACAGGCCAAGTAACTAAGGTCGGCACCTCCATGCCGACCTCCTTCCTCCAAGAAGTTGTATCAACTCTGCGTGAAAACGCGGACCTCTTCGCATGGAAACCATCCGATATGCCCGGTATCGATCCTAATCTGATGTGCCACAAATTGTCCCTGCTTCCTCATGCTCGGCCAGTGGCGCAACAAAAAAGAAAGTTAGGCGAGGAGTGCCGTCTGGTAGTTCAAAAGGAGGTCGGTAAGCTTCTGGAGGCTCGCTTCATTCAAAAAATAATATACACCACTTGGCTGGCCAATGTCGTGATGGTCAAAAAGGCAAACGGGAAATGGAGGATGTGCACGGACTACACCGACTTGAACAAAGCCTGCCCGAAGGACACCTACCCCTTGCCTAGCATTGACCGGTTAGTGGACAGCATAGCAGGATATGAAGCATTCAGTTTCTTGGATGCTTATTCTGGTTACAATCAGATACCGATGTATCCCCTTGATGAACCGAAGACTGCGTTCATGTTAGCCACAACCAACTACTGCTACCAAGTCATGCCTTTCGGCCTCAAGAACGCAGGGGCCACCTACCAGCGACTAATGGACAAGGTCTTTAGTGCCCAGATCGGACGTAACATGAAGGTCTACGTTGATGACATGGTGGTGAAGTCGAAAACTCATGCTCAACACGCTGCCGATCTAAGGGAAATCATTGCAGAAATACGCCGACATCAAATCCGGCTGAATCCGGAAAAGTGTGCTTTCGACGTAGGTGGGGGTAAATTCCTCAGCTTTATGATCTCCCAAAGAGGAATAGAGGCCAACCCGGACAAGTGTACGACCATCACTAACATGCCCAGCCCGACCTGCTTGAAAGACTTGCAGAAACTTAATGGATGCCTGGCCGCCCTATCTCGGTTTCTGCCTAAACTGGCTGAACAAAGTAAACCCCTGTTCACGTTATTGAAACGCTTAACTCGTTTTGAATGGAACGATGAATGTGCCTCCGCATTCGACAGGTTGAAAACACAGATAGCCTACTTACCAACCCTGACCAACCTTTCCCCGAGCTGCCTTCTGTATATTTACTTAGCCGTTTCCGAGGTCGCCATCAGCTCGGTCCTGGTCAAGGAGATTGACAGAGTTCAGACCCCGGTGTACTTTGTGAGCCGAACACTCCAACCTGCGGAGACTAGGTATCAAACCATAGAAAGGCTAGTGCTCGCCCTCGTCTTCACTGCTCGCCAACTAAGACACTACTTTCGTAGCCATGACATAGTTGTAAGGTCGGACTATCCAATCAAACAGATATTGCAGTGACCCAACCTTGCTGGTCGCATGACAGCCTGGGCTGTAGAGTTGTCCGAGTTCGGGCTTCAATTTGAACCCCGAGGTCCCATGAAGGCACAGTTCCTGGCCGAGTTCCTCACCGAGTTACCCGAGCTCGGCGATTGTGAGCTAGGCTGGACGTTGAGAGTTGATGGCTCTTCTAACAAGAAAGGGAGCGGAGCAGGAGTTATACTGGAGGGACCAGATGATCTCGTGTTGGAACAGGCTATACGCTTCTCTTTTGCAGTCTCAAACAATCAGGCTGAGTATGAGGCCCTGCTGGCCAGCCTCAGGTTGGCTCGGGACATGGGCGTCCGACACTTGAAATGCCTAAGTGATTCCCAGCTAGTTACTTCTCAGGTTAGAGATGAATTCCAAGCCAAGGAGCCCCTCCTACAGCAGTACTATCATAGAGTGAAGAACATGCTCTCCCACTTCGCCAAGTTTGAGATCGTCCATGTTCCCCGCGAACAAAATGACAGAGCTGACATCCTGTCCAAGCTGGCGAGTTCCCGCAAAGGGGGACAACACCATTCAATCATTCAGGAAGTACTCATCTCCCCGAGCTGGGACAAGGATGAGGTCTACTCGGTCAATACAGAACCGAGCTCGTGGATGACCCCCCTCATATCATATTTGCAAGACAACGTCTTGCCCGATGACAAGAATGAGGCCCAAAGGGTACATCGTCAAGCCCCTTACTACGTACTACGGGATTGAGACCTGTTCCGAAGAGGCTTTTCTTCCCCTTTACTGAAATGTTTGACCAAAGAACAAGCCTAGTACGTGATTGATAATCCATTTCATATACATTTTCTTTACTTTGTTTTTGGTTCATTTAGCTTTTATATGTGTCATATTTTGGGAGTTTATCTTAGATATTGAGTTAGAGGTATAGTTTAGTACTAAAAGTAAATAATAGTTAAATTTCCATAAGTTCTTATGTTTCTATACTGATGCGTGTGCAGTTACATCTAGAGCTCTGAGGATTGGAGAAGAGATAGGAGCATGGAAGGATTGAATGCTAGAATGGAAGCTTGGAATGAAAGACCCAAGACCTGAGATAAGAACTTGGAGTGCAAGTCAGCAAGAAGGAGAGAAATTGAAGCTCAAGACAAGGAAGCACTCCCATTTGCGCCAAGGCATGAAAGCAAGGGCGCAATTTGACCCTTCTCCTCCAGTAAAATGCGCCTAGGCGCAATTGTGAAGGAGCTAGGGCGCAAAACTCGCGCCTAGGCGCAGCACAGGACAAGGTGTGGCGCAAATTGATACCTCCTCTCTGGAGAAACGCGCCTAGGCGCAAATAGGAAGCATGTGGGGGCGCAAACTCACGCCAAGGCGCAAGCAAGGGCGCAAGACTTGTGCCAGGGCGCAACCAGAGGCGCAACTTCTCCCTCCTCTCTGTCCAAATGCGCCAGGGCGCGAATTAACTTACATGGAGGCGCAAATCTTCACCTATATAAGGGCTTTTGGGCGCGAAATGAAAAGGGGGATTTCATAACTGTCACTTCTAGTTTCTCTTGTACACTTCAATTGCGCGATTGCGCAATTCTCTCTTCTCTCTTCTCTGTTTTTTCTCTTCTTCTTTCTCTCGTCTTCTTAGCTCTCGATGTTCATGTATTCAATTTCTCTTTACAACCTTGGATACTGCACAAGTGAATTCGATTCTTGATTTTGATCCTCTAGTTTCCAATTCTGCAACAGATCTCTGGTTCAATTTACATTTGCAATCTATTATTCTGTTCTTAATTTTTCTAGGTTTCTCTTCGCATTTTGTACTATTGCGCTTTACTCCTTTCCTGCATTTGTCTTCTGTTTAATTCACTGTTTCAATTTACATTTCTCAGTTCTATTCTCAATTTCTAGTCATCTTCTCGTTTTATGCTAAGTGTTCATCGTTCCTTTTCTGCTCTTATCTTTTGCTCAACTTACTACTTCAATTTACCTCACTTTGCCTCTGTCTTTAGCTTTTCAGTTTTGTTTAGTTTTATTGAATTGTTCAATGAAAATCCCCTTTCTAATTGTGAATGATTCCGAATCAAGTGCATGCATGTCTGCAGAGAGATGACCTAGGTTGAATTCTCTATATTACAAGTTTAATTGGGGATAAATCTAGTTTTTGATGTTCATTCGACAGTGAATTATCAGTGATGGACGAGCTCCATACAAGCATCTGCAGCATGCACTCAGGGGCAAAAAACATGGCGGCCCGATTAGTCCGTGCTGGATACTATTGGCCCACGATGAAGAAGGATGCCAAAGACTATGTTCGGAGCTGTAAAAAGTGCCAGGAACACGGTTCGCTGCCAGCAGCACCGTCGACCGAGCTCCAGCTCATTTCGTCACCTTGGCCATTTGCCTTATGGGGGATGGACATCCTCGGCCCATTCCCACCCGCGCAGAGGCAAATCAAGTTCTTGCTCGTGGCCATCGACTACTTCACCAAATGGATCGAGGCCGAACCTGTAGCAACGATATCGGCCAAGTAGGTTCAAATATTCGTTTGGAGACATATCGTTTGCCGACATGGCATACCTCACGGCCTGATCACCGACAATGGGCGGCAGTTCACAGATGCTACATTTTGCACATTCTTATCCCAGCCCGATATCCAGCACAGGACGTCATCGGTGAAGCATCCCCAAACAAATGGGCAAGCCAAAGCAGCCAATAAGGTTATCCTCAACGAGTTGAAGAAGAAGCTTGGTCGAGTAAAGGGAGATTGGGCGGAAGAAATACTGGGCGTATTATGGGGATACCACTGCACGCCTCATTCCTCCACTAACGAAACGCCGTTCCGCCTCACATATGGGTTCGATGCCATGATACCGGTTGAGGTCGGCGAACCTCGTTGCAGGAGGTTAACGTACACATCCTCAAGCAACGACACGACCCTCAGGGAGGAGCTCGACCTTATCGAAGAAGTCCGAGAAGAAGCTAGAGTAAGGGAGTTAGCCACAAAGTTGCGAGCAGCTCGTCGTTATAACTCCCGAGTTCGGGAACGGTCTTTCGTCCCGGGTGACCTCGTTTGGAGAAAGACCGGGGAGGCTAGGCGAGACCGAGCTCATGGCAAGCTCGCCGCCAACTGGGACGGCCCCTTTCGCGTCCTCGAGACCCATCAGAATGGAGCTTACAAGTTACAAGAAATTGGGGGACGTCTAATTCCCAGAACTTGGAACGCCAGTCATCTGAAGCCCTACTTTAGCTAGCGTATGCCTTTTTAATTTAATGTTCAATTTGGTAAAATTAAAGCAATTTGTTAGGTTTTTAATTTGTCATAGAGGTGTACTCTTTTTCCTAAGCCCGGGTTTTTCACTAAGGAGGGTTTTTCCGGGAAAGGTTTTAACGAGGCACCACGTTAGTATTCAATAAAGGAGAATTTTACCGTCACACTATGTTTCTACCGTGCTCGGCGGCTACCGAGGTAAAGGAGACATCGCGTCCCTTTACAAACTTTCTACCGAGCTCGGCGACTACCGAGTTAAAGGAGACATCGCGTCCCTTTACAAACTTTCTACCGAGCTCGACGGCTACCGAGTTAAAGGAGACATCGCGTCCCTTTACAAGTCTTTACCGTACTCGGCGGCTACCAAGGTAAAGGAGACATCGTGTCCCTTTACAAACTTTCTACAGAGCTCGGCGGCTACCAAGTTAAAGGAGACATCGCGTCCCTTTATGAACTTTCTACCGAGCTCGGCGACTACCGAGTTAAAGGAGACATCGCGTCCCTTTACAAACTTTCTACCGAGCTCGGCGGCTACCGAGTTAAAGGAGACATCGCGTCCCTTTACAAGTCTTTACCATACTCGGCGGCTACCGAGGTAAAAGAGACATCGCGTCCCTTTACTAACCCCTTACCGAACTCGGAACGGCTACCGAGTTAAAGGAGACCTTGCGTCCCTTACGAGTTTCTACCCTGCTCGGTTACTATCGGGCTTGCCATGGACATTCCGACCGGGCTCAATCAGCACCGGGCTGCGAGCTTGTACCCGAGACCCGTTGGAGGTCGGTCGGGCGAACGACACAAGCAAGCATTCAAGTAAAACAAGTGTAGAATAATGCGATGAGAAGAAGAATAGAGCAGCAATACTAAAGCAGAAGAACGTAGCATGAAGGCAAGACAACAATATTAAATGGAAGAAAAGTAAACATTGTACGACCTAGAAGACCTTAGTTACAAACCAAGGCCGACCTTAAAGGCCGGCAACAAAGAAAGTACAAAAAAAAAAAGAGGAAAGTTTAGTCCGTGCGGTCCACCCACTCCCCATCCACGACGTCTTTGACATAGTCAAAGGACTCGGGATCCAACGTCGGAGCTAGGTAGCAGGCTTGCCGGACTGCCCCGTCAAAGCCCGAGCAGAAGCTGGACACAGCGGCCTCCTCCATCTGCTCCATCTTAGCTTTTTGACTCGAGATGATCTGCTCGACCGCACCGAGCTGCTCTGTCAATCCCAACACCTTAGCCTCAGCACTCACAGCCCGGTCGCCTGCCGAGGCCAGCCTGCCCTGTAGCTCCTCTTCTTCAGCCTTGGCGGAGACAAGTTCCCGCTCCATCTCTTCTCTAGCCAACCTCAGCTTGGTGGCCTCTATTTCCCAGGTAGCCACCCGGGCCGCAAACTCTCTTTCTCGGCGTAGTGAGACAACCTCCAACTCGGCTACCCGGGCTTCCATCTGAGACGCCCGCCTCTTGCTGTGCCGAGTTATCGCGGTCAGGCGGCTCAGCAAGACCTCGGCACCGTCTAGGTTGTCCACCACCCCCACTGTGTCAAGAAGTAGGTTGTCGTAAGAGCTGGGGAAGGGTTGACCGAGCTGAATGTGCTCTCCCCGAAGAGAGGAATCCCACAGGGATTGGCCGGGTAGTACGTCGGCCGCCATTTGCTCTATGCGGGGCTCAGCGCCTTCCTTGCCGAGCCAAGAGGCGCCCGGAGGTAGCTTGGCAGAAGTTTTCACAGTAGTTGGCGGCACACCCCCGTCCTCAGATACTGGGTTGGACGTGGCCACCTCTGCCCGAGGGGTAGGAGTAGGGGAGGCTGAAGCAGAATGATCTTCTCCAGGGGAAACAGCAGCCTCCTCGACCCTTGGCCTCTTAGCGGGGCTAGGGGCGATTTCGGGAAGGGGAGGTTGGGAGAGAGGTCCCCGCCCCTTTTGTCTGGAGCCCGGCCTGCGAGCCCTCAAGGCAGCCACCAAGCTGAAATTATCCGACATCAAATTTGTAAACAAAGGCGCAAGTCAGTAGCGTATTCAATAATTCAAGATAAAAGACGCAAAGTATTACCTAGGAAATGTTGGAAAGGGTCCTCCTCCCGGGCCGAGTGTATCAGAGCCCGGCTACTAATTGGTAAGGGGAGGCCATGAAGGACTTGGATAATGTTCCTATCGCCCGAGGTCAGCCGCTTCCTCGGGAATTTGGTGTATTTATGAGGAAGGCACCAGTATATAGGGTACCTCGGCTCTAGGTTATCCTTCAGGAAAAGGGACTTAACAGCCCTATTGTCGACAGGGGACAACTTGAAGTAGCGCTCTTTAAACTTTTTGTACGACTGAGCATAAGGAATGAGCAGGCCGCCCCCAGCACGGGAGCTACTCAAGGAAGCCCAGCCCACCTTGGGACCGTGCTTGAGTTGGTAATGGTAAAGAAAGACACGAGAGCTCGGCCTCAGGCCGAGCATCTAGCACAAGATTTGGAAGGCGCGGAGGAAGCCCCAACTGTTGGGATGGAGCTGACTAGGTACCACATTGAGAAAGGATAACACCTCGGTCTCGCAGCGGCTAAGGGGAAACACCAGACCGTACTCCTTGAACATATACTCGTCCACGGTTATGGTGTACCGGCCTGAAACGAGGGCACGAGCGTGCACCCTCTGATTACGCTTACAAGTCCGGAACCTGACAGCGTCATCGTACTTTTCGTGAACAACCTCGTATTGATCTATAAGGGCTTGGACTTTGTCGGCGCTATCATAAATAGAAACTCGGCTAGAGACTTCTCCTATGAGCCATGAGAAGTTGGGCTCGCCGGCGGGGATGGGGACATCGAGGTCGGCCTCCTCAGGCTCCCTCGCTATCCCCTCCTCGGCTGATCTAGGAGGGGCATCCCCGCCACCCGATGCCTCCACGGCACCGTCGACATACCGTACCCCGATCTCAGCAGGGGAGACCTCGGCAACCCCGGCCCTAGTGAAGGAGCACTCGGTTACCTCGGCCTCGGTCAGGGGGACCTTGGGATTGTCTCCACCACTTAGTGCCCTTGCGACACCTTCAGTGGACCTTACCGCGGCCCCAGTAGGGGAGACCCCGGTAGCGGCAGAGTTGGGTCCAGACCCGGAATCGGCCTCCGCCGTGGACACCTCAAGGGAGGGGGAAGAAGCCTCCATTGACTCGGGCTCGGAGCCCGAAACTGAAAGGGGAATCAGACTCTCTACACTATGGGTGGCAGAGGAGTGCGAGGAAGACATACCTAGGGTGAGCGAAGAGCAGAAATTGGGGACGAGCGAAAACGACGAACGTGGAGACAGTGATGAGACAAACACACAGTCCGAACCAAGCCTTGGAACACCATAGGTGACGAACAAGGCAGACGAAGATGACGACGAACAAGAGTGAACTTTGAGCGGCGAAGCAGAAAACAATTGCAAGAGGGGAATGACACAGAGGAGATGAGAAAGCGAAGTGGTCGCGTAAAGGAGAAAATGAAGGGCCCAAGAGGTATTTTAAGGAAGGAAAAGACCCGTTAGAAAGGGTGCAGTTAACAAAAATGGTAACTGAAAAGCCCTTAACGGTCCACTAACCGCATTTAACGCAAAATTAAATAAAAAACTTAATAAAATTAAATGAAGGAATACCAACCGTTTTGACAGTTTCCCACCATTAGACATCGGAAGACCGGGCTCATGACTTAAACTCATGCCACTTGATCGCTTGGCCTGAGCTTGGGGGGCTGATGTACCGGGCTGAGGATGAGCATCGGGCTCACCCCATTGACCGGGCTGAGCTCGACATAAACGGAACATATTTGGACAAATATGAACATATATCTTTTCCCTGATTTATCGGGATTCTTGGGCCTGAAGCAATCTTCCCCATGAAATCCACGAGTATTGAACCCTAATTATTATCCCTATAAATACCAATAGAGGACTAAAAAATAAAACCTAACTTACTCATACAAATCAACGAGGGTTCCCACCCCTCACGCCGCCGGAATTCTCAGGGCCGAGCTGAGCTCGGGCCACCTCAGAATCCAGCGAGAACAGTAACTACAAGAAGCAGATTTTCAGTATCGCACAGGGACTCATCAATCTTAGATGCCCTCCGGTCTCACATCGACACTACCATGAACGACGCTCTCCGAACCCACATTGACACCACCATGAACGAGGCCCAACAACAGATCGGTCAGGAGATAGCGACCCTTCGAAATCAACACAGGGAGGAATTGTGCATTATGCAAGAACAACACCAAGCTGAGTTACCAACACTCCGCAAACAACTCTCCATCCAGCATCGCGAGAACCCCAATCTACCCAACCATAGTCCAACAACCCCCCTCTCGGGTCTGATAAGCTACATCCCCATCCTATAGACCAAGAAGCTGACTTCTGCCAAGGCCAGTTGGGAACCTGGAAAGTCCAACCCACTCCCATTGGGGGCCTCGTGTGACGCAGCCCGATGCGTGTTCCCAAATACAACACGCCCAACCCTGCCCCCAACAAATCTCATTCAATGCATTCTCTCCCTTCTCGCAACCACATACCACAACCCAACACATATCAGGTTTCCACCCCTTCATTACTGAAATAATGCAGACACGGCTGCCAGATAACTGGAGATGACCTACATTTGATAAATACGATAGAACCTCCGACCCGACAACCCATGTCAAGGCATTCATGACTCAAGCTAATCTTGTTACAAACAACTCTCTATCGGCTCTTGTCTACCACTCTGAAAGGCTTGGCATTGGAATGGTATTATGCCCTCCCGACCCAATCTATAGATTCCTTCGACACCCTCTGCATCCGGTTTCAAGCCTAGTTTGTCGATTGCAAGCCCATTGCCACTGACTCTACCTCCCTTCAACATATAGCGCAAGGGAAACGAGAAAGCCTGTGCAACTTCATGGCTCGGATCGTCAAAGCTACCATGACTATTCCCGATCTCCATCCCGCTGTGGCCATGCATGCCATCAAAGTAGGTCTCCAACCCGGCTCTTTTTCTGACTCCCTCTATGTCGAACACCTGCCAACATGGAAGAACTTCGGGCTAGGGCCGCCAGATATATAGGTATAGAGGAGAACGCGACCATCCACAAATGGCACAGGAGTGTTCTGCCATGAGTCTGCGAACCACCCCTTACCTAGTCTCCACCCATGCTAACCCCACCACAACCACCTGCCCACCCAGGCCAATCTTCCACCCAACTTGCCCACCTAGGTCAGTCATTCACCCGACCTGCCTACCGAGGCCGGTCATCCACCCCCCTGCCCATCCAGGCCAGTCATCAACCTGACCTGCCCAACTAGGTCAGTCATCCACCTGATTTGCCCTCTAGGCCGATCATCCACCTAACCCGCCCACCTAGGCCTGTCATCCACCTGCCGAAATTGGTCCTCCACCCCACTTACCAACCCAGGCTGGTTATCCACCCCACCTGCCCACCCAGGCGGGTCATCCACCCCACCTGCCCACCCAGGTCATTCCTCCACCCCACCTGCACACCTAGGTCGATCATCCACCTAACCAACCCAATCAGGTCGGTCATCCAACCGACCTGCCCACCCTAGCTAGCCACCCCCTTCTGCCCGCACCAGCCAACACACCTGATGTAAGCCTTCCATAGAAGTCTCACTTGTTTTGCCCAATCTTCACTTCTCAAGCATAAGCTTCACGGTCTTAATGGAGTATTTTGCGGATTCAAAACTCAAAGAAGAATAAAGGTATAAAATGGAGTAGAGAAGAAGATGAGGAGTGTCATGCCTAAGCAATAAGCTCTAGGTAGAATCGCCACATGGAGAATGTACCATGATAAGACTCAAGAAGGTTTTCTCAAGAAACCTAGAAGAGAACTTTCTCTCTCAAAGCAATTAGCTTCTTTCTAAAATTCATCAAAAGTGTGTACAATTCAGAAAATTTCCTATATATACTAGAAAGCTTGGCGCCAAAAATATGAATCTAAGATCCATTCCTAATCCTTGGATTAGTATTAGGATCAACGTATGGTAAGCCAAGAGAGGCACCTCACACGGATCACTAATTCTATCCTTAGGATTAGTAAGTGATCATATGGTCACGGTGAAGCCAAAGGAAGCATGGAACATGTGTTGCAAGTTTGAATTTCCACCTCTTGATTGGATCTAGATCATGTGGCCGGAATTCAAATTTGAGTAGCATGAGAAATGTGACTCAACTTTGAAATTTGGCCTCTTGATTGAATCAAGATCAAGTGATGCTAATTCACTCTTGCATTGGTGCCTTAAGCATGCTTCTCCACGGCTCAATCTCCTCCCTTGATGGAGCATAGAACAAATGGTCAAATTTGAAAGGAGTTAATGGAATTTCCACTAACTCCCCTCCAAAATCTCTCCCACTCTCTAGGGAGAGTGTGCGCCACTCTCTCCCACACTTAGCACATAATTCAGTTCTTCTAGCTTAAGAAAAGGCCATGGCACACACTTGCCAAAATAAACCAAATTATTGAGTTCCTAATTCCTAATTACAAGTTCAAATCATCCTAAGACTATTACAAGGCTTGTTGACCAAGAAGGCTTGTTGACTTTCTTGTTGACTTTGACTTTGGGTCAGCTTCAACTTTTCTTCTTCTTGCATCCTCTTGAGCATTGACCTTGTAACTCTCCTAGTATCATTGACTTCTATGGTTGTGGTAGATGGACCTCCATCAACACCACCCAATTGAAGATGTATTACAGTTGACAAGTTGTATTTATACAAGTACTGTTTTTCCTACCTTAGATTTTTCCCTAAGGAGGGTTTCATCATGTACTTAACAATCCCCATAAAGCACAAACTCGACCTTGAGCTCGATCGTCATGGACTTAATCGTCCCCATCAAGCACGATCTCGACCCTACGAGCCCGATCGTCATGGACTTAACCTTCCTAATCAAGCATAAGCTTTGCCCTACGAGTCCGGTTGTTATGGACTTAATTGTCCCCATCAAGAACGAGCCCGACCTTACGCGTCCGGTCATCATGGACTTAACCGTCCCCATCAAGCATGAGCTGGCCTTACGAGCCCGGTCGTCATGCACTTAATTGTCCCCATCAAGTACGAGCTCGACCCTACGAGCTCGGTCACCATGGACTTAACCGTCCCTATCAAGCACGAGCTCGACCCTATGATCTCGGTCGTCATGGACTTAACTCTTCCCATCAAGCACGAGCTCGACCCTACGAGCTCAGTCATCATGGACATAACCGTCCCCATCAAGCACGAGCTCAGTTGTCATGGACTTAATCGTTCCCATCAAGCATGAGCTCGACCCTACGAGCCTGGTTGTCACAGACTTAATCGTCCCCACTAAGCACGAGCTCATCCCTATGAGTCCAGTCGTCATGGACTTAACTGTCCCATCAAGAACAAGCTCGACCCTACGCGTCCGGTCATCATGGACTTAACCGTCCCCAACAAGCACGAGCTCGGTCGTCATGGACTTAACCGACCCCATCAAGCACGAGCTCGGTCATCATAGACTTAATTGTCCCCATCAAGCACGAGCTCGGTCCTACGAGCTTGGTCGTCATGGACTTAACCGTCCCCATCAAGCACGAGTTCAGCCCTACGAGTTCAGTCATCATGGACTTAATCGTCCCCATTAGGCACGAGCTCAACCCTATGAGCTCGACCAGAACAGAATTGAACCATCCTCGTCAATCTCGAGCTTGACCCTACAAGCTTGGCCAAAATTTGACTTAAATCTTCGTTACTCTCGAACTTGGCCATAATTGGACTAAATTGCCCACACTCACCCTAGAGCTTAGTCCGATACATAGGACTTAACTGTCCACGCTTACCCTTGAACTCAACACATAAGACTTAGTTGCCTAACCTATCGTACCTAGGCAACAACAAAGTTCACTTACTCGAAAAAGAGAATTTCCATCAGGAGCTATGTAAAATACAAATAGACAAGAAAGGGGTTGAATTGTGTTTATTATTAAAATCTTTTTCAGACGATGTGTTTAGCGTCTGTACTAAAACATTTGATCAGACATAAACTTAAACTTCTCTTTCAAAGATTGATTTTAATTCAAGAAACTTAGTTTAAATTATTATCCCCTGTTAGTATGCAGATAAAAATAACTAAACCAGTAATATTTTTATATTGGTTCGTCTATTCAAGACTACGTCCAGTTACTCAACAACTTGTTGAGATTCCACTAAGAGTATTCTTTGAACCCAGCTACTCCTGACTTAAATACAGATATTCTTTGAACACAACCTTTTTAGGCTAAACCAGTATTCTTTGACCCCAGCCTCCGCAGGCTAAACCCAAGTATTGTTTGAACCCAGCCTCATTAGGCTAACCAAGGTATTTTTTTAACACTTAGTCTCCTCAGGCTAAAATAGGTATTCTTTTGGACCTTAGCCTTCTTAGGCTAAACTAAAGGTATTCTTTAAACACTTAGCCTCCTCAGGCTATAGATTACCACAACAGTGGTTTACAATTAAGATCAAATAGAAAATAGCCTCTACATAGAGAGGGAGTTTACAATGTGAATTCTATTATAAGTTCGTAGCGAGCGAACTTTAAAACTGGAGAGCTTGAGCGAGATAGATGAATACAATCTTTGCAGTGTAGTTCGCCGACTTGAACTCACAACAATGAAGTCCTTTTATAGGCGTTCTTGTGAAGTATCCATTAGACTGTAGAAGTGAAAGTTAGTCCTTTGTCTTAGGTACTTTCACATCTGACAGAGTGAGCAATCAAAACATTTAATGTAAAGTCAGCGGATGTCAGCGTGAGATCGGACTTTGACTTGATATGCTCAGAGATTTCACTAAAACGTACAACTGCTTTTCGTGTTGTAGAGGTTTATTTTAAAATCTCTTTCCACCTTTAGAAGCTTGTGAGTAACGACTTGATTTGAAACGAATGCACGTGTTACTCAGCGTCCTGAACTTCATTAAACAGATAGACGAATGAACAAATATATGAGTTGTGTGTTGAATTCATTCGTCTGTCTTCTTCCTTCGTCTTCAACTTCAGTCTTCATATCTTCACACTTGAGCAAATGACTTGAAGTTAGGACTAGCTCTCCGCCTAGTCTATGAAGGTTCTTCGTCTGATGAGATTACCTTGAAGCATGATGACTTGAACCTTTCGTCTGGTGCATCTTCTGTTTTGATGGTGCATCTTTCGTCTATGCTAATAATGATCTGTCTGATCATTCTTCCCTCTACGCCTGTTGATACATTCGTCCGTCTTGTAATTATCAAAATTAAGATACTAAGACATTTTGACTTAACAATCTCCCACTTTTTGATGATTACAGGCCATACGAGCAAAATTTGATCTTCTTCTAGAATTGGAGCTTTTAAGGATTATCAGAGCTTGAAAGATGCAGACGCTTCAGCTTGGTCTTCATCAGACTGATAAGATCATACTTGATATATTGTGTAGATATCATATCAAAATCTGCATAAGATATGTTAGTTCAAAATACACAGAATATATCAGAGCATAGTAAAATCACATTGAGATGATGTTCTTATACATTCTTCTTTCATATTAATGTATTACATCAATGAGATGTAATTTTGTACAAGTATCAAAGCAACAAAAAATGTTAGAGCCACATGCTCTAAAATACAGAAGAGATTTAAAAAAAATAATTCTTAGCTCCCCCTAAGCTCTATCTTTTTCTCTCTTTCTTTTTCGACTCCCCCTCAGCTTTTGATCTTCTTTCTTTTCTCCCCCTTGAGCTGCAATCATCAAAACATTATGATGAAATGATCATTTAATGCCCAGACGTAAACGATGTGCCATGATCTCCTTGAGCTAGAAAAGCCTTCATCATTGTCTCCAAGGATTCAATTCTACTTTCAAGAACGCTCTGTTTGGACTTATAAGCCAAATTTTCTTGTTCTAGAACATAACACTTTTGTTTGAGAGAATTGTAGGCATCAATAAAAGGAATTTCAATCTCCAAAAAGTAAATAGTTAAGAATGGGAGAACAGTTGTAACTACCTGAGGTTCATCCTATCTCCAACTAAATTCGCGCTTGATTGGAGAGATTTGAAGATTGTGAAGAGACTCAACATTCCCATATGCAAATCCATCTTTAGGGTAGACGCGTCCACAAACCACAACGTCTTGCATTCCAACCATCTTGCTAGAGGAATGAGCCAATGTGGCTTCATGATTACAAATCTTGGCAAGGGTCATACTGTCAAAGGGACCATGTTGAAGTAGATAATCATATTCAGGTTGAGACAACAACTTTGGGATGTGACGTGCCCATAGAAACTTCTTGGGTGCAAGATATTCTTTCTTCTATTTTCCTTTGGCCAAGTACTTTATTCTACATGGACAAGGTCTGTCCATTTGAACAAAGAACTTAGTTGATAGAGAAGAGATAGACAAAAATTGAGTGCCAAGAAATTGAGGTAGAGGCTTTTGTTCTTTTATGGCGTTGCGACTGATATGATTCAGAGAGGTAGCATGAGATTTTCATTCTTTGCGATATGAAATGGCCATATTGTGAAAGGCATGATCATGGTCAAGTGAAAAAGCATGTGAGAGATCTTCTGGAGACTTAAAATCTTTGAGAACTAGCTCCTAAGTGATGTGAACTCTTGAACAATGCGGTCTAGTCCAGGGAAGAGTAATTCCAAGTGAATATCAAAGTCCGAGATATTCAGTCTTGTTCATGGGGATAGAGAAGGTAACGGGGTCATGTTCATCAATGGCATCCAGTGACCACCATTTGCAACCGTTGAGTACAGAGGGACTCCATTTACTAGCATCAAACAACGAATGAAAGAAGATGGTTGAATCATGCTTCTTTGGAGTTTTCCATGGACGAGCTTCTCTTGTTCTAATGAAGGGCTCATAACTGAGAGCAGGTCCTTCAATCAGAGAGTCTTCAAGATGTTCTTTGATGTGTGAGCTCCTTCTAGGCCTTTGATGTTGGTCTTTATTAGCCCATTCCAATCAAGATTCTTCAGCCAAGTTCTTTGTTGTTCTGCAGAGTATATCTTCTGAGTATCAAGATGAACTGGCTTAAAAGGATGGTTGAATAGAAAAGGATTTAGACTTCTCTTCCTTGAGAATCCTCTTCGTCCTATGAAGGTGTAAGGATCAACAGTTTCAAAGAAAGAGGATGACTCTTTGAGAGCTGACATCCTTTCTTTATCTTCTTCACCTTCTATAGTGACTGTTGGAGAAGTGGAAGGTTGAGGTGATCAATCACCAAGAATCCAATCAGGCATGATTTTCTTCTCATTTTCATACCCATACATAGAAAGTTTCTTCATGCATAGTTCATCAAGGAAGGAATAATCCATTTTCCTTGGAGGTGTAGGCTCAACAATTTCTGAGTACAACAATGACTTTGTTCGAGTATATGTTGTTATTGTTGACACATCAGACACTGATGCATCAATGGATGCAGATCGTACACCACAATGGACTTCTTCCATATGTACCAGTTTGATCTCTTCAGACGCAGATACTTCCTTCTGAGCAGAAGCAGGTTCAGTAGACGCACCATCTTCTTTTTGTTAGAATGATGGTGAAGTAGACTCAAAAGGTACCACAATGGGTTCAACTTCGGTTTCTGGTCTGTTTTTCATCCTTTCTTCAGCTATATCCAAATGCATAAATGTGTGTAAATTATCATCTAGCATGGTGGATAGTTGTTCTGACAATAGCTCATTATCTTTCAGAATTTGAGCAGATTCAACTGTATCTGGCTCAGTATGTTTGGGTTCAGGTACTATTGCAGATGGTAAATTTTGCTTTTCTTCAAGAAGTTCAGCAGCCTCAACTGCATTTGTCATAATGACATCGCCTGCTTCAACTTTCTTTCTTGTAGACTCAGGTTTATCAACCTTCCTTTTTATTCTTCGTTCAGAGTGTTCGTCTGATCTCTTCTTCTTCTTGGTTTCGTTTTTGCGAGACAAAGATGATTGATTTGGATCAATGATAAAAGAGCGAAGACATTTTGGTGCAGGTGGTTGTTCTGGTAAATGATCAGTGAGTGATTCATTTACTTGCTCTCGTGTTAGGGTTTGTGTTTGAGATGATTTGGTGAGTTTGATGGACAAGTGAGGCTTTCTTTTTGGAGATAATGAAGGTGGTTGTTCTGTTTGGCCTTTTCTGATGGGAAGTTTGATTTTTTTAGTTTGTTTAGATGGTGAGAGATTCTGTTCAGATGCACTCTTCTTTGAAAGAGATTCAGATGGCAAACACATTTTGGAAAATGTGCTCTGCTTAACTTCTTAGGCACAAGGATACCATTTCTCGTCATTAACCTTGAACCATGGGCTAATGATGATGCTTGAGAAGAGGGCAGGATAAGGGACACTTGATTTTCTTTTCAAGTTCCTACTTCTGAGGGCACTCTGCCAGTGGTCTAAGATGATTTGAGGGAGACTTATCTTCTCCTTCTTTAGTAGATCATAGAGACAAAATCTGTCTCTGTTGCTCACATTATCCCTAGACTCAGTCATATGGGTGAAGATGTTAAAGAGAAGATTGTGCAATATTCTGCACTCAGGAATCAAGTTTCCAGCTCTTAGAAACTTGTTATCTTTAGAGGCACGAACCCTTCCATACAGAGCTCTGTATATGGCGTCTTCGTCTAATTGTGCATTCCAGTTGGAGTGAAAGAAAACTCCTTCTACTTTGCATCTTCCACCAGCAGCAATGACATTTGTGTTTATCAGAAACTTCTTTTCTAATACGAACCCGAAAATGGTGCCATTGACATCCTGAGCTTCACTACAGAACTCAGCATAAGGCTCTATCCATGCTCCTTGCCATTCAGCGAAGTCCATCCATCCAACAACTTCCAATATCTCAAGAATATTCTCAAAAAGATCCTTGAAAGTTTCTATTCTAGTCCACTTGCAAGGAAGAAACAATTCTTCAGTGCAGAAAGTTTCTATGCTCTCAGCGGTTTTCACATTCTTGGCGGCCATTTTAGATTTAAAAAATAAGAGAGTGTAGAGAGTATGAGAATTTTTGTTAAGGAATAAGATTTTTGAGAGTAGAAAGTAATGAGAATAGTTGGCAGTTTCTTGTATTTATATGAAGATGAAACATTTTTAGGTTAAAGAGTAGACGAAAGAAAAGTAACCGTCCCTAATTTGACGTTTCCCATCATTGTCTCTCTAATGATTGATTTGACTCTATAAATCCTACGCGTGTCTTGTTGTCTTAAGAATTTTTGCCATAAATGTCAGACACATTAAATGTTGCATTAGATGCTTCTTTCTACACACTTGTTAGATCAAGATGATTAACATCTCTAAAGTTTTGATTATTACAAGTCAGACGGAACATCTACAGACGGAACATCAAGTCAGACGGAAGATGACTCCTCAAAATTGAAGTCATTCATCTGTCTCAAGTAAAGTCATCAGATGATAGGCTAAGACGAAAACTCTTAAGACTGAAGAAGTTCATCGTCTGCCAAAGAAGTGAAGTAAAGTATGAGTCACTCGCGCCAAGATTTCAAATCTTAAGAAGTACTCTTTAGAAGCATCCAAGATCAGTATAGGGATTCACGCCTACATATGCAACTCGAAAAGGTCTTCACCTTTTCCTATCAAATCTTTGTACAAGTCAGAAAAAGTACTGCGCACACTATCTATATCCGTTGCACACGCCATCAATCAATTAAGTGCTCTCTGACACCTTTTTGGACTTTGCTTGGAAAACGCTCAACGGCTTTCTTCTGTGTCTAACGGGTATCTGAAGATTTTTCCTATTTAAAGACTTCGCTTCTTCAAAGTTCAGTTGGCGAAGACGCTTCAATATTCTATTTCATTGTGATTTCGCTCTTTGTTACTTTTACTCTTCATTTGTAAAACTCTCTCTGCGAAGAGGAAACTCTCTTTTATAGATCTCTTTCAAATCCACTTGTATGGTGTTTTAGCCTGAGGAGGCTGGTGAAGGTTGTGTTCAAGCCAGAAGTGGCTGGGGGCAAATAATACTTGTATTCTTTTCACGATTTGTAGTGAAAACTCAGTTGTTACTAGGTAACTGGACGTAGTCTTGCATAGACGAACCAGTATAAAAATACTTGTGTATTTGTGCTATTAAGTATTTGACTAACAAGGATAATTAAACCATAACGTCTGTTTATTAAAATCAACCTTTGAAGATTAAGATTGTTTCGTTTGAACATATTTAAACACACAGACGAAAGAAATTTTTTTTTAAGTAACACAATTCAACCCCCATTCTTGTGTTCTATCTTTTACAACACTCAATAAAATATGTTAAAAGATAACATAACGTTGCGCCTGTTGAAGAGTTAGACAAACTAATTCAACTTTTAATCGGACGCAGCGTTTCGTCTTAACACCAAATAATATAAACGTAAAACATGCAGACAAAAGCAGTAAATAGACTGAAAGATTTAATAGACGAAAGAACTTATTCAGACAGAGGAATAATTCCCAAATTTTCTTTTATGAAATTAAATCTAGTTTTGTCTAATGCCTTTGTAAATTTATCAGCCCATTGGAAATCGGTTTGCACAAACTGCATATCAAAGATACCTTTTTGAACATAATCTCTAATGAAATGGAATCTGATGTCAATATGTGTGGCCTTTGAATGCTGAATAGGATTTTTGATTAAGTTGATCGCACTGGTATTATCACAATATATAGGTATATGATTTTCAAACCTGAAATAATCTTCCAGTTGATGTTTCACCCATAATAGTTGTGAACAACACCCAGCAGCAAAAACATATTCTGATTCTGTTGTAGAAAGTGCTATGGAGTTTTGTTTCTTGCTAGACTAAGAGATAAGTGACGATCCTAGAAACTGGCATCCTCCATTAGTACTCTTTCTCTCCACTTTATCACCAGCATAATCAGCATCACAGAACCCACTCAAATTGAAATCATCATTTCTTTTGTAAAACAAAGAGAGATTAATGGATCCAACAAGATATCTTAATATACGCTTTACAGCTTGTAGATGAGATTCTTTTGGGTTAGACTGAAATCTAGCACAAAGACAGACGCTAAACATAATGTCTGGTCTGCTAACAGTTAAGTAAAGTAGAGATCCAATCATACCTCGGTATACAGTCTGATCAACAGACTTACCAAACTCATCTTTACTTAAACTAGCTTCAGATGAATTCATGGAAGTCTTCATAGGTTTGACATTATCCATTTTGAACTTCTTCAAAAGTTCTTTTGTATATTTCTGTTGATGGATATAGATGTCTTGTTCCGTCTGCTTAATTTGCAGCCCTAAGAAGAATTTCAATTCTCCCATCATGCTCATCTCTAACTCATTCTGGCATCGTTTAGAGAAATCTTTGCATAAAGATTCATTAGTTACACCAAACACATTATCATCTACATATATTTTTACAATAATGAAATCCTTTGAGAGGTTTTCCTTAAAGAAAGTGGTATCAACTTTTCCTCTTGAAAACCATTTTTTAAGCAAAAAAGAACTTAGTTTGTCGTACCAAGCTCTTGGAGTTTGTTTCAGATCATATAATGCTTTCTTCAACTTAAAAACGTTATTTGGCAAAGATGGATGTTCAAAACCAGGTGGTTGTTTCACAAAAACTTCTTCTACAATAAAACCATTTAAAAACGCACTTTTTACATCCATCTGATACAAAACAATATTTTTATGAGCAGCAAATGCAAGCAATATACGAATAACTTCTATTCTAGCAACATGAGCAAAGGTTTCAGTGAAATCAATACCTTCTTGCTGATTATACCCTTGAGCCACTATCCTTGCTTTGTTTTTTATGACTTTTCCGTCTTCATTTAGCTTGTTTCTGAAAACCCATCTCGTTCTAATGATACTTTTATCTTTGGGTTTTTCAACCAGCGTCCATACATCATTTCTTATGAACTGGTTTAGTTCTTCTTCCATGGAAAATATCCATTCATCTTCTTTAAGTGCTTCCTCAATGCTTTTGGGTTCCACTTCTGACACCAAAGCATATCTAGAAAGGTCTTTAAAATTTGACCTAGTTTACACTCCTTGATGCTTGTCTCCTATGATCAGGTCTTGGGAGTGATTCGAGGCAAATTTCCACGTTCTGACAAGAGTCTGGATATTGTCAGGTTGAAGAATAGACGATGAGGGTTCGTCTGATCCAGCAGATGCACTTTCGTCTGATTTACCTTTTGCGTCTATTCTGACGATAACATCATTTTGTTGATTTGATGGGTTGACCTGCAAAAGATCAAATGATGTTTCTAGGTCTGACATTTCTTTGTCAGCCTTTGAACTATCTTGAAATTTGGCGTGGATGGATTCTTCTATAAATTGAGTGTTAGAGTTGAAAATACTATAAGCTTTAGATGTATGAGAATGTCCAAGAAAGAATCTTTTATAGATTTTCGAGTTAAACTTTCCAAGATGATCCTTAGTATTAAGAATAAAACATTCACATCCAAAAGGATGGAAATAGGATATGTTGGGTTTTCTTCCTCTCCATAATTCATAAGGAGTCTTATTCAATATGGGTCATATCAAAATTTTATTTTGTAAATAACAGGATGTATTTATTGCTTCTGCCTATTTTGGAAGTGAACTTTCATGTAAAAGAGTTCTAGCCATTTCTTGTAAAGTCCTATTTTTCCTTTCCACAACTCCATTCTGCTGAGGAGTTATTGGAGACGAAAAATTATGGAATATGCCATTTTCAAAACAAAAGGCTTTAAACTCATAATTTTCAAGCCATAATTCATAAGGAGTCTTATTCAATATGAGTCTTATCAAAATTCTGTTTTGTAAATAACAGGATGTATTTATTGCTTCTGCCCAAAAATATTTTAGAAGTGAGCTTTCATGTAAAAGAGTTCTAGCCATTTCTTGTAAAGTCCTATATTTCCTTTCCACAACTCCATTCTGTTGAGGAGTTCTTGGAGACAAAAAATTATGGAATATGTCATTTTCAAAACAAAAGGCTTTAGACTCAGAATTTTTAAATTCAGTTCCGTGATCACTTCTTATAGATGTAATGCATACTCCTTTCTCATTTTGAACATGTTTGCATAAAATCTCAAAGACATTGAAAGACTCGTGTTTTTGAGTTAGGAAGTATACCCATGTAAATCTAGAGTAGTCATCTACAATGACAAATCCATATCTCTTTCCTCCAAGACTCTGCGTCTGGATAGGACCAAAGAGATCAATGTGTAACAACTCTAGTGGTCTTGTCGTAGAAAAAACATCTTTAGATTTGAAAGATGATTTAAGTTGTTTCCCATCCTGACAAGGTTCACACAGACAATTAGTTTTCCAGGAAATATTTGGCAAGCCTTTCACAAGATTCCTCTTGGATATTTTTGAAATATATTTCAGATTTAAATGTCCAAGCTATTTATGCCATATTTCTCTTTCATCGTCTACTATGAGTAGACATGTTACATTCTGATCACTAAGATCAAAAAGACAAACCTTATAGAAATTATTCTTTCTTTCACCCTTAAACAGAATGGATTTATCATTGTTTCTAACTATGTACTTATCAGAGTTAAAGGAAACTTCATATCCGCTGTCATAGAATTGACTTATGCTAAGCAGATTGAAGTTTAACCCTTCACCATACGACACATTTTGTATAAGTGGGTTGGGTGTCTTACCAATAGTCCCAATCCTAAGAATCTTACCTTTTCCAGACCCGCACAAGACAGACCCTTTACTTGGTCTAAGGTCTTGGAACATAGACAGGTTTCCTGTCATGTGTCGTGAGCATCCACTGTCCAGATACTAGCTTGAATCCTTCTTTCTTTCTGTAGAGGATATTTGCAACAAGAATGATTTGTGATTTTGGTACCCAAATCTTCTTGGGTCCTGCATTGTTAGTAAAGGGTTTTCTTATGTTAAAAGTCTTTGGATGACTTTTATATACATTTAAAACCTTGTTATAATTAACATGCATGCTTTTACGTATAGACGGAACAGTTGATGACTTATTTTCGTTTGTACCTTGATCGTAACCAAGTCCACTTTTATCAGAAGGAGGTATTCCATAAATTAAAATATTTTTAAGTTTGGAAGAACTTGATGTGAACTTGATTAGATCTTTTCTTAAGATATCATTTTTTTCTTTTAATCTTTTGATTTCAGAAAGCATTTTTTTCTTTTAATCTTTTGATTTCAGAAAGAGAATGATTCTGAGAAGATGTTTCGTCTAATGTTCCTTTTTGTGACATACTTTCATATATAGCTTTTAGTCTTGAGACTTCTTCCCAGATAAGAAGGACGCATGAGACATATATAACGAACTCGTGACCTTGGCTCTGATACCAATTATAGGATCGAGCGCTTACCACTAGACCAAAAGCTATAGTTGTTAGTAAGGGCGCAACTCTTTCTACTTAAGAGCGTAACAGCCCAAGCGCCACAAGTCGACTATGACTTGGCCTACCCCAGCCTCCGCCATGGGACAATTGATGTATACCCACAACAAAAGGCTAGTAAGCTTAAAGAGTGAAGCTTAATAGGGTGAATAAATTTAAGTTCAAGTTCATATTAAATTCTCATTTGAAATTTAAATTTAATTTGGTTTAAGTTTGAATTTCAAATTGTGAATTTAAGTGATTTTGGTTCAAGTAGACTTTTTCTTGGATTAGGATCCATGCCTAATCCAAGAGAAAATCTTAACCCTTGATTAGATGCACTCATCCAATGGATGATAATCAAGTGGAAAGTGACATGTAACCTTTGAAAGTGACATGAAACACTTGAAAGTGACATGTACTTGAACCTTTGAACTTGTGGCTCTTATTCATTGACTTGTAGAGTACTCTAAAGTTGTTTAGCTTCGTCTTCAAGTCTTCCTAAGTCTATAAAAAGCCAAAAATGGAATTGTAAAGAACTTTTGACCAATTGAATAAAACTTTGAGTTTTGTGAGAGATAAGTCTCATGTCTTCCTTAGGAAGGTTTTTTGAATCTTATCAATGGATCCTCATCTCCATTGTGGCAGTTCCTCCTAGGCTTATTGGCCATGTCATGGCGCCTTTCTAAACCATTTCTCTTCCTCCCCCTCCCCCCTCTCACTTTCTTTTTTGGTTCATTCTTTAAGTTCCATGGAAGCTTGATCAAAAGGTTCCCTTGAAGCTTTGTTTTGAGATAATTGAAGAAGCTAGATTGGGAACTTCAAGGGCTCTTTGGAATCTCTCTAAGGAGGCCTCTATCAAGTGGTATCATGAGTTTTTTGTCTTCTTCAATGGTTCATCTTCAACCGGTTAGTAATGGGTTTCCTAAGTGTTCATAGTTTTCCTTTGAGTTTTCATGTTCCATGTCTTTTTTGAATATCCTAGTCTTAGTTTCCTTGATTTGTCTTTGTTTTATTCGGTTGGTTTGTGTCTAAGCATGCTTTTCTTCTTTCTTTCATCTTCAAACCGTGGGTTTCCATGGTTATGCATGCTTATCTTGAAGTTTTACTCATAGTTACTTTAGTTTCCATAACAAGATTCCTTGTTCTTGAGTAACTTTCTTTGTAAGCTTCTTTGTTTGATTTGTTTTCTTGTAGTTTTGTTTAGTCCTTTGTGTTTTGTCTTCCATAACCGTGGGTATGTGGTATGTGCTGCACCATTTTTTATTTGGGTTTCATGTTTTATATGGGTTCCATGAGATAGAAGAGGCTTCTAGTGTAAGTTTCACATGAACATCATATAATAATCAATTTGAGGAACCTTGTTTGGTCTTTGATCCAGGTGGATTGTGTTGGTAGGTAAAGACCAATGTAACTTGGAGATTCCCATGGATCATGGAGATAGTAATTCTTTTAATGTTAATGATCTTTCTTTGTTTGATGTAGGTACAAATGAATACAATAACTTGAGGATAAGTTTAAGCAAAGAAGGAGGTGTTGGTCCCTATGCAGAATTTAGAGGGGGCGGGGGTGAATGGATTCTGGTTCCCTTTTATGGTCTTTTGTCTAATTCAACTTTCTTCCTATTTACTATTGATCCTATCTTTATTAATTTTACCACTTTAAAGATCAATATCAATTTAGAGTTATAACAGCGGAATGATAAAGAAAGTAAACGTACTTTTTCTTTTACAAACTCTTTTGAATCAAAACATATAAAGATTGCATTAAGAATATGATTCATCAAAATAAAAGAGTTCAAGGTAAAGAGAGATGTGCACAGAAAATTATATTGGTTCGGCGTTCGGCCTACATCCAGTCACTATACACCAACTGATGTGATTGGTATTCCACTATCAACAATATTGATCCCTTGTGTCAATTACAATCACATTGCACATACACAAAACGAAATCAAAATCAACCAATACAAATTGTTCTTTTCCCAAGAATCTGTCTCCCTAACTCTTGAGACCTTTAAGAATCAGCCTTGAGAATCATTTCTCAAGTTCCCAAAAACTCTTTTTCCAGAGAATACCTTTCTCTAAGAGTTTGAACAATTCCAAATCAAAAAGAAAATTAAAGATCAGAATGAGTACACCTGTTGTACAAGAACTAATCAATCTGTAGTCCAATGTAAATGCTTCATTCTTCACACACAATTCATCTCTTGAGAAAAATCTTTTGAATTCTTGGAGAAGAAAGTTAGGAACACAATGTTCTTCTTAAAACTTGTTTTTTGCTCTCCCTCTTTCTTTTTTAAAATCAAATATTACTCTCTCTTTTTAAATCTTCCAAGAAAGTGTTTATATAAAACATTTGAAATGCAGTTGAGATGAATTCTGGTGGGGATAATCGATTACTATGGAGTGGTAATCGATTACTCCAGAGAGTTTTAAACTTCCTATGTTTCTCAAGCACAAGGTAATCGATTACGGGTATGGGGTAATCGATTACTCTAGAAAGTTCTTTGGTTTCCCAATTTCAGTTACTGTTGGTAGTCGATTACTTTGAAACGACAATCGATTACTTCAGTTAAAAACAGTTTAAAACTATCAAACCAAGTGTTTTACCACTTAAGCTTGATTTTTCTCTTTTTCAAAACAAAATGTGGGTTCCCAAATCACTTAGCTTGAACATCAAAAGCAGGTTCAAACTCTCTTAGAAGCATAACAATTCAAATCACATACTCAAAGCCTAGTCTAAACAATCAATACACTTGAGATCATATATACACACTATTTAAACTTCAAGATTACAAATACATCAAAATCAAAATCAAAAGGGTCCAGCTAAATACATCAAAATCAAAATCAAAAAGGTTCGGCTTCTTCATGCTTCAATTCTAACAGGAGGGTTTGATGTAGGAACATCCATTACTAGAAGAGTTACTTGAAGCTCCAAGACCAAGCACACACTCAATCAAGCTAACTTAGTTAGGATTTGATTTTTGTAATTTACTTGTGAATAATTTTGATGGTCTTGTAAATTTTCGGCCAAAAGTGTATTTTCTTATAAGTGTTTGCTTAACATTGTGCTTAAAAAGCTAGTAAGCTTAAAGAGTGAAGCTTAATAGGGTGAATGAATTTAAGTTCAAGTTCATATTAAATTCTCATTTGAAATTTAAATTTAATTTGGTTTAAGTTTTAATTTCAAATTGTGAATCTAAGTGGTTTTGGTTCAAGTAGACTTTATCTTGGATTAGGATCCATGCCTAATCCAAGAGCAAATCTTAACACTTGATTAGATGCACTCATCCAATGGATGATAATCAAGTGGAAAGTGACATGTAACCTTTGAAAGTGACATGAAACACTCTTGAAAGTAACATGTACTTGAACCTTTGAACTTGTGGCTCTTATTCATTGACTTGTAGAGTACTCTAAAAGTTGTTTAGCTTCCTCTTCAAGACTTTCTAAGTCTATAAAAAGCCAAAAACGGAATTGTAAAGAAATTTTGACCAATTGAATAAAACTTTGAGTTTTGTGAGAGATAAGTCTTTTGTCTTCCTTAGGAAGGTTTCTTGAATCTTATCAATGGATCCTCATCTCCATTGTGACGGTTCCTCCTAGGCTTATTGGTCATGTCATGACGTCTTTCTAAACCATTTCTCTTCCCCCCTTCCACTTTCTTTTTTGGTTCATTCTTTGAGTTCCATGGAAGCTTGACCAAAAGCTTCCCTTGAAGCTTTGTTTTGAGATAATTGAAGAAGCTAGATTGGGAACTTCAAGGGCTCTTTGGAATCTCTCTAAGGAGGCCTCTATCACAATCAGTTTTTATATGTCCTGGTTTTCTGCACTCATATCAGACAACTTCAGATTCTTCTTCTTTGTTAGAAGGTTTCTCAGGGAACCGTCTGTCTTTTCTTTTGAAGAATCTTTGGCCACGTCCTTTCTTCATCATCATTCTCTTGAATCTCGTGGCCATCAAGGAGATCTCGTCGTCGGTTGATTCTTTTGACTTTTCAAATTCAGTTGAGTCAGCTTTAAGAACTTTGTGTTTCTTTTTGTCTCTTTTGCTAGACTGATCTTTTTGAACTTCATCAATGGAAGGTAGAGCGATAGGCTCTTTGACTTTAATTTTCTCCCTTTTGCTCAGGTGAACTTCATGCACTCTTAGAGCACCGATGAGTTCATCAAGAGTTAAAGTTTTCATGTCTCTGCCAATAGATATAGCAGTGGACATGGCTTTCCATAGGGCATGAAGACTATCTAGAATCTTCATACTGTTTTGGGCTTTTGAGAAGGTGATGCCCAAGGCAATTAGCCCGTTCAGAATTGTTTGGAATCTTCCAAACATTCCATCTATCGATTCTCCTTTCTCCATGGAGAACATTTCATACTTTCTTTGAAGGGTGGAAACTTTTCTGAGTATGACATCCTCAGTTCCTTCATGAGAGATTTTCATAGCATCCAAGAGTGTTTTGGCAGTTTTGTAGGCACAAAATCTATTATATTTTGTCCTAGATAGACCGCACGTTATAACATATCGTGCTTTGTTGTTGAACTCCATTATTGCATATTCTTCACTTCCCCATTGTGCTTCAGGTTTAGTTAGGGGAATATCTCCTTCAGTAATAGGTGGACTTTATGTACATCTCCATTCTGTCCATCCAGTAAGGATAATCATCTCTAGAGAAAGTTGGAGGTTTGTTCATGGAAGATCCTTCTACAATCAGCATCGTCTTGGAGTTCTCCATCTCGGATCTTTTCCTCTAACAGCTGTCAGGCGCTCAACCCTTAGAGGTTGAGCTCTGATACCAAACTGTAAAATTCAAATACACAAGAAGGGGGTTTGTGTTTGTACTAAAACTTTGATCAGACGCAAACTTAAACTTCTCTTTCAAAAATTGATTTTAATTCAAGAAACTTAGTTTAAGTTATTATCCTCTGTTAGTATGTAGATAAAAATAATCAAAGCAATAATATTTTTATATTGGTTCGTCTATCCAGGATTGGTTCCACTAAGAGTATTCTTTGAACCCAGTCACTCTGTTGGACTTGAAGCTGAAGAAGTCTTTCCTAGTTTTAGTTTTGATATACTTGTAATTTTGATCTTTATGATAGATTGTATATAGGAGTTTAAATATATTGTTTGTTATAGTTTAGGCTTTGAGTGTGGTTTTTATTCAATCTTTTCATTGAGAATTTGTTTTAACTCTTGTAAGATGAGCTAGAGTAGTTGTGAACCCCATTTTGTTTGAAAAGAACTAAAAAAACTTTAGTTTTAAAGTTTAAGCTGAAGTAATCGATTACCCTGAAGCTGTAATCGATTACCAACAGACTTAGAAAACAGGGGAACTCAACTAGCTCTGGAGTAATCGATTACCACTCCACAGTAATCGATTACTTCGTGCTTGAAATGCAAGGGAAGATAAAATCTCTCTGTAGTAATCGATTACCAACATCTGTAATCAATTATTACACCAGAATTCATCTCAAAATGGTTTTGAAACTGCTTTAAATAGATCTTCTTCGTTTTGTTTTCAAGAGAGGAAATCTTTTAATGTTTTAGAAAGGAAAAAGAAGAGAAAAAATATTGGTTTACAAGTTCTGGAAATTCTCTTCAAAGATTTCAAAAAGAATTTCTCAAAGAGATGAAGGTTGTGTGAAGAAAGGATTGGAAACTTTTAGTTATCATTGTGATCAGAGCATACACACAGGTGTAATCTTTACTGATCTTTATCTTTTGTTTGATAGTTTCGTTTTGGGTTGAAAACTCTTAAGAGAAGGTGTTCTCTAGAAGAAGAGTTAAAGGTTGAGAGAGAGACTCTCAAAGGAGATTCTTGAAGGATTCAAGAATTGGAGAGATATGTTCTTAGGTGAAGAACATAGAGAGTTTTGAGTATTTGATTTGTTTTGTGTTTGTGCAGAAGTGATTGTATTGAACACAAGATTATAGTGGAATACCAATTGCAACAGATTGTTGGGTTGGGACTGGATGTAGGCCGAAAGCCGAACCAGTATAAATCTCTGTCTTCTCTCTTCTCTATACCTTGACTTTACTTTCCATTGATTTCTTGCATTATATTTTCCTGTATCTTTCCGCTGTTATATCTCTAGTACATTGCTTATAATATAGATAAAATTGAATCGGGAAAAAGCGAGTAAAGAATTGTAGTATTAGGGAACTTGAATCTATTCTCCCCCCCTCTAGATTCATATAGGGACCAACAATTGGTATCAAGAGCTTTAACTAGTAAATCAATCTAGTAATCCTTGTTAGTTCCCTCGGAATGGCTAGTAATCTTTTACCCTTCGCCGAAGGAGCTTGATAAATAGACCTCCATTGTTCTGCGGTGATAACTATCCTTTTTGGAAAGTTCGCATGAAGATCTTTATGGAATCTATTCACAGAAGCATCTGGCAGGCTATGGTAAATGACTACAAAGTTCCAATGAAAATAGAAAATGGAAAAGAGATAGAGAAACCTTTTGAGGATTGGGACATGGATGAGATTAGAAGGGCTGAAAATGACGCTAAGGCCTTGAATATCATACACTCTGCTTTGAATTCTGATGAGTTTTTCAGGATATCAGCTTGCACAACAGCAAAAGAAGCATGGGAACTTATCATGGTAACCCATGAAGGTACTGCTGAGGTGAGGAGAGCTAGGATGAACACACTCATTCAAGAGTATGAGACATTCAGAATGTTCCAAGGAGAGTCAATCATGGAAATGCAAAAGAGATTCACACATATCATCAACCATCTCAAAGGACTTGGCAAGAACTTCATTGAAGAAGAGGTGAATGTCAAGATTCTGAAATCATTGAACAGAAAGTGGCAACCTACAGAGACAGCCATAACTGAATCAAAGAACCTTGCTGCTATAACAAGTGCTGAACTGTTTGGAAAATTGAGAGAATATGAAATGGACATGACTCGAATGGCGGATGAGGAACAGAAAGACAAAAGAGCCAAAGGAATTGCTCTCAAGATAGATAATACTGAAACTGAATCTGAATCCTCTGAAGACGAAAATGATTCACAAGAAGACCAAGTGAATTTAATGGTGAAGAAGTTCAGAAAGTTTATGAAGAACAACACCAAGAAGAAATTTGGTCAACCCAGAAAAGGAGTCAAGAAGCAGGATAACACTTTAGTCAAAGTAACTTGCTATGAATGTGGAAAGATTGGGCACTACAGGTCAGACTGTCCAACCTTGAAGAGAAGCAACAACACTAAAGTGAGAAAAGTTGAGAATGAAAGAAATGCCAGAAAAGAAAAGAAGAAAAAGAAGGCATACATAGCTTGGGATGAAGGCTACACATCCTCAACATCTGAAAGTGAAGATGAGGAGGCAAATCTGTGCTTGATGACCAAAACATCCAATGAGGTATGTGATATGAACTCAATTATGGATGATTATGATGAATTGCATTTTGCCTTTTGTGAGCTTTATAATCAAGCTGAAACCTTTGAAAAAGAAAACATAACACTGAAAAAGGAAATATCCATGCTAAAACAGAAAATATGTGAACTAGAAAATGATATTTCAAAGTTAAAAGAACTCAACATCTCTACAAACTGTGTTCATATGAAACCTGGAAATACTAAGCATGCTAAATACACTTGCACATATTGCATGAAACCTGGACATAAATCATATAACTGCATGATTAGGAAGAAAGGGATTTCCAGTGGCAAATATAAATGGATTAAGAAAGTAACCAGTAGCACTAACATGTATGGACCCAAGAGAAACTGGGTACCACTAACAAAATAAGTTCTTTTTCTCTTGTAGGAAAGCCTGAACAGCAGAAGCTCAACTTGATACTTAGACAGTGGCTGCTCAAGGCATATGACGGGTGATAGAAGGAACCTGAGCACCTTCACACCAAGAGAATCAGGATCTGTTGTATACGGAGACAACAACAAAGGAAAAATCCTAGGCTACGGTACTGTTGGATATAAGGCAAACACAGTGATAGAGGATGTATTGCTGGTCGATGGATTGAGGTTTAATCTGCTGAGCATAAGCCAACTATGTGACAAGAACTACAGAATTGCTTTTGATGATGAACATTGCCTCATCAGCAACAAAGACTCAGATGAACTTCTAATGATTGGTAAGAGATCTAATAACATTTACATACTGGAAGTAGATCATTTTCCTCCCTACTCTACATGTTTAACTTCTAATGATAATCTGTCTTGGCTATGGCATAGGAGAATAGCACACATTGTCACATTGCATTTAAATAAGCTTGTTTCTAAAGAGTTAGTTTTTGGTCTCCCCAAGATTAGATTTTCCAAAGAAGGACTATGTGAGGCTTGTCAAAAGTCCAAGCAGGCAAAAACATCTTTCAAAAATGTAAAACATGTCTCTACAAATCAGCCGCTTGAACTATTACATTTAGACTTATTTGGTCCATCTAGGATAGCTAGTATTGGTGGAAATCTGTATGGTCTAGTCATAGTAGATGACTATTCAAGATTTACTTGGGTTTTGTTTATCAAGAAAAAGGATCAAGCCTTTGGAGTTTTCAAGGTACTTGCCAAAAAGATTCAAAACAAAAAGGATTTGAAAATCAAAGCTTTAAGAAGTGATAATGGAACTGAATTTAAGAATTGCCTTTTTGAAAGGTTTTGTGAAAAACATGGGATATCACACTGCTTTTCAGCTCCTAGAACTCCACAACAAAATGGAGTGGTGGAGAGGAAAAACAGGTCCCTTATAGAACTTGGGAGAACCATGCTAAATGAGCATATGATGCCTAAACATTTTTGGGCAGATGTTGTGAACACTGCATGTTATGTTCTCAATAGAGTCTCTATAAGACCCATTTTGAAGAAAACCCCTTATGAGTTTTTCTATGAAAGAAAACCAAACATTTCTTACTTCAAAGTTTTTGGATGCAGATGTTTTGTTTTAAATAATGGCAAAGACCCTATTGGAAAGTTTGATGCAAAGGCTGATGAAGCCATTTTCCTTGGTTATTCAAACATCAGTAAAGCATATAGGATCTTTAATAAAAGAACAATGTGCATTGAAGAATCTGTCCATATTAGATTTGATGAAACTAACACTTTCCAGAAGGAAAGATTGTTGCATGATGATGAAACAGGTGAAGAAAACATAGACATCGATAACAAGCATCGCAAACTCAACCTCGACCTGTGCGGAACAAGCAAAAGAGTGGAGGACACCTAGGAACCTATCACTTGACAATGTCATTGGTGACATCCACAAGGGGGTAACTACTAGATCCTCAAAGAATCTGTTTTGCTATAATACTGCTTTTGTAGCTCAGGTAGAACCATCCTCCATAGAAGAAGCCTTGAACAATGAATTTTGGATCATGGCTATGCAAGAAGAACTCAACCAGTTCAAAAGGAATGGAGTTTGGGAACTTGTTCCAGACAAGGGCAATATGAACATCATAGGTACAAAATGGGTTTACAAGAACAAATTGAGTGAAGAAGGAGTTGTGGTCAGAAACAAAGCAAGACTTGTGGCAAAAGGATATAATCAACAAGAAGGGATTGACTTCGAAGAAACCTTTGCTCCTGTCGCAAGACTTGAAGCTGTTAGACTACTCCTGGCATATGCTTGCATTAACAATTTCAAGTTATACCAGATGGATGTAAAGAGTGCATTCGTGAATGGTTATATCAATGAAGAAGTCTATGTAGCTCAACCACCCGGTTTCATAGATGCTACTTGGCCTACACATGTCTACAAACTTTATAAAGGCTTGTATGGGTTGAAGCAGGCCCCTAGGCAATGGTATGACAGACTGAGTAAGTTTCTCATATCCAAAGGATTCCACAGAGGTAAAGTAGATAAGACTTTGTTCATTAAGGACAAGTCTGACTACATTCTATTGGTTCAAATTTATGTTGATGACATTATCTTTGGATCTTCTAACCAACAACTTTGTGAAGAGTTTGTGAAAGACATGCAGGAAGAATTTGATATGTCTATGATTGGAGAACTGAGTTTCTTCTTAGGACTTCAAATCAAGCAAATGGAAGGTGGCACTTTCATACATCAGGCTAAGTACACTAAAGAACTACTTAAGAAATATGATATGACAAATTGCAAAATGTCTAACACACCTATTTCTACTAACACTTACCTTGAGATTGATGAAGCAGGTGATGAAGTTGATACTACCCTATACAGAAGTGTTATAGGATCTTTACTCTACCTTACAGCCAGTAGACCTGATATCATGTTTTCTGTATGTTTATGAGCTAGATTTCAATCTGCACCTAAGCAATCTCATTGGCTAACAGTGAAGAAGATTCTTAAATACCTAAAAGGAACAATAAGTTGTGGACTATGGTATCCGAAAGGAACCTCACCACTTCTTGTTGGTTTCAGTGACTCTGATTTTGCAGGTAGCAAAACGGATAGGAAAAGTACTAGTGGCACATGTCACATCTTCGGAGAATGCTTGATTTCTTGGAATAGCAGAAAGCAAGCTTGTGTAGCACTATCAACTGCAGAAGCAGAATATGTAGCTGCGGGAAGTTGCTGTGCTCAAGCAATTTGGTTGAAACACCAACTTGAGGACTTTGGGCTAAGGATAGATCACATTCCCTTGAAATGCGACAACACAAGCGCCATAAGTATCACAAGAAATCATGTACTACACTCAAGGACAAAACACATTGAAGTCAGACATCACTTTATCAGAGATCACATTGAGAAAGGAGATTGTAACATCGAATACATAGACATGGAGAATCAATTAGCAGATATATTCACAAAAGCATTACCAAAGGAAAGGTTTTACAAACTTAGATCAAACCTCGGCATACTGAGTGAGGAACATCTAAACTAAACCTTCTTACTTGATTACATTTATCCATAACTCTGTTTTTATGAAAATTTTTCAAGAAAAACCTTCTTCTGATAGAAATAATCGATTACCAAGGAAGGATAATCGATTACTTCATGAGAAATTCACTCTGAGAAGGATTTTGGGACTAAGATAATCGATTACCACGACCTGTAATCAATTACCAAAGCACCAGTTTTCAAAATTTTTGTGAAACACCCCTGGAGTGATCGATTACCACGAGCAGTAATCGATTACCACAGAACATGCTTTTTATGTTTTAAGAGGAATCCACTGGAGTAATCGATTACCATTTTACAGTAATCGATTACCACGACTGTTTTCTCATTTTTTCTTTCTTCCCTCTATATAAGGAACTGAGATAATCGATTTCCAACTGCTGGTAATCAATTACCTCGTTCTTGGGCTAATCTTTTGGGCTTTATTCTCTCTTATAAGAAGTGCAGGAGTGACTCTTCATTCACCACTCAACCTCTTACTCAGAAAAACCCTCCATCTTCTTCCTCCAAACCCTAGGTTTTCACTCTCTCTCAAACAATGGAAGGACAAGGAAAAGGTAAGAGAATCAAAATGAGGGCAAGCCGCTACACTCAAGAAGAGATCAAAGGAAAGAAAAAGGTGGGAGAATCCTCCAAGAGGAAGAAATCTACCACCTCGGAGCAGCAACCGGAAGTTCCTCCTCCTCCACAACCACAAGTATCAGAAATCAACTGATGGTTCACTTCAAAGGGACAAGAAACGCGGTTCAATCTGGACTTTGCAAACAAAGGTCTAGTTCCTCCAAAGATACTTGACCTTGGATGGCTTGACGTTCAGAGTTTCATATTCCAGACTTTCCTCAGGAAACAGCATTCGGAAAGGTTTGTAGGGATGAAAGGATTCATCTATCCAGATTTGGTTTGAGTTTTCTACTCCAACCTCAAACCGAATATGGAGAGGATGACTGTGACATCTGAAATTAAAGGTATCAAAATTTCCCTAACCCCTGCACACTTTATGGATATTGCTGGGATTCGAAAGGAAGGGATTATAGCATATACAGACAAACTCAGAGAGAAAGGGTTTGATTTGCAAAAAGACACCTTCTTTATGAGCCTTCTGAGGAACCCTCAACACTGGGAAGAGGACAGAAATTTAAAAAGGGCTTTGGGCAAGAAAATTACCTACAAAATTGGTGGCCTCACAGCAGATGATCGGCTACTTCACTACACCGTTTGCTGGATCTTGGCTGCAAGAGGAGCAAACCATGCCCAGTTGACTGAGGATGACATGATCCTCATTGCTGCCTTGAAGAACAACATTCAAGTGGATTGGACTCACGTGATCATGGACAACATGCTGAAAACAAGGAGACTACTTGATAATAAGTGTCCTTACTCTATTTTTATTTCTAGGCTAATTGAAATTTTTCAGATAGACACTACTGATGAAGCAAGAGAATTAGTCAAGGATGTTCATGTCATCGGCGATGGAGCACTGAAAAAGATGAGACTTATCAAACCGATTTGGATGGATAACAAGAGAAGAGGCACAACAAGAGCATGACATACCACAACAAGAGCATGAAGAAGCAGAACAAGAGCAAGAGGAAGCACATCATGAAGATATGGATGAAGACAATCCTGGAGAGTACATTCCATGATCTCGCTTCGAATCCATTATGATAGACCGATTGGATGAATTAGAAGCAACCGTCAACAAGCGCATTGATGCTCTGGGAAAGCGACAGGATCTGCATTTCCTAGAAATGAAGGACTTGATGGAAACTATCATGGAACGACTCAATCAGGATGATGACGACTCAGAATAGTAACTTCATTTACTTCTCTCTTTTGATTTGATATACCAAATAGGGGGAGTATATGTAGTTAGTGATTTTGGTTGTTTAGTCTTTAGCCTTTAGTATTTGATTTGCTCTGCTTTTACTCTATTTTGAACTATTTTGATTTGAAAAGTTTTAAAATCTGTTTGTACCTAGGCATCTGACTTAGGGGGAGCAGGTTAACACATTTAATACATTTGAGACTATTATTGGATGACTGTAATAGATAGATTTAAAATTTCTGCAAATGATTGTCTTTATATATCACTAAATATTGATGTTTCTAACATGAGTTGGATGATACACATAACTGTATGTGAATTGCTGAATAGAATTGATGAAAAAAAAGAAAGAAAAGAAAAAGAAAAACACTAACATTGCAGGACACATCAAAGCCATCATCTACATAAGGGATCAACTACACAAGATTTGGTACATCAAAACCAAAAAGGGGGAGATTGTTAGACTTGAAGCTGAAGAAGTCTTTCCTAGTTTTAGTTTTGATATACTTGTAATTTTGATCTTTATGATAGATTGTATATAGGAGTTTAAATGTATTGTTTGTTATAGTTTAGGCTTTGAGTGTGGTTTTTATTTAATCTTTTCATTGAGAATTTGTTTTAACTCTTGTAAGATGAGCTAGAGTAGTTGTGAACCCCATTTTGTTTGAAAAGAACTCAAAAAACTTTGGTTTTAAAGTTTAAACTGAAGTAATCGATTACCCTGAAGCTGTAATCGATTACCAACAGACTTAGAAAACAGGGGAACTCAACTAGCTCTGGAGTAATTGATTACTGAGTAATCGATTACCACTCCACAGTAATCGATTACTTCGTGCTTGAAATACAAGGGAAGATAAAATCTCTCTGTAGTAATCGATTACCAACATCTGTAATCGATTACCACAGCAGAATTCATCTCAAAATGGTTTTGAAACTGCTTTAAGATCTTCTTCGTTTTGTTTTCAAGAGAGGAAATCTTTTAATGTTTTAGAAAGGAAAAAGAAGAGAAAAAACATTGGTTTACAAGTTCTGAAAATTCTCTTCAAAGATTTCAAAAAGAATTTCTCAAAGAGATGAAGGTTGTGTGAAGAAAGGATTGGAAACTTTTAGTTATCATTGTGATCAGAGCATACACACAGGTGTAATCTTTACTGATCTTTATCTTTTGTTTGATAGTTTCGTTTTGGGTTGAAAACTCTTAA
Source organism: Hylodesmum podocarpum (assembly GCA_026586105.1). Taxonomy (NCBI): domain Eukaryota; kingdom Viridiplantae; phylum Streptophyta; class Magnoliopsida; order Fabales; family Fabaceae; genus Hylodesmum; species Hylodesmum podocarpum. The sequence continues at coordinate 125,810 of JALJEV010000590.1, forward strand.
GAGAAGGTGTTCTCTAGAAGAAGAGTTAAAGGTTGAGAGAGAGACTCTCAAAGGAGATTCTTGAAGGATTCAAGAATTGGAGAGATATGTTCTTAGGTGAAGAACATAGAGAGTTTTGAGTATTTGATTTGTTTTGTGTTTGTGCAGAAGTGATTGTATTGAACACAAGATTATAGTGGAATACCAATTGCAACAGATTGTTGGGTTGGGACTGGATGTAGGCCGAAAGCCGAACCAGTATAAATCTCTGTCTTCTCTCTTCTCTATACCTTGACTTTACTTTCCATTGATTTCTTGCATTATATTTTCCTGTATCTTTCCGCTGTTATATCTCTGGTACATTGCTTATAATATAGATAAAATTGAATCGGGAAAAAGCGAGAAAAGAATTGTAGTATTAGGGAACTTGAATCTATTCACCCCCCCCTCTAGATTCATATAGGGACCAACACACTCCTGGCTAAAATACAAATATTCTTTGAACACAACCTTCTCAGGCTAAACTAGTATTCTTTGACCCCAGCCTCCGCAGGGCTAAACCAGGTATTCTTTGAACCCAGCCTCCTCAGGCTAACTAGGGTATTCTTTCAACACTTAACCTCCTCAGGCTAAAATAGGTATTCTTTTGAACCTTAGCCTCTTTAGGCTAAACTCAAGGTATTCTTTAAACACTTAGCCTCCTCAAGCTATAGATTACCACAACAGTGGTTTATAATTAAGATCAAATAGAAAATAGCCTCTACACAGAGAGAGATTTTACAATGTGAATTCTATTCTAAGTTCGTGACGAGCGAACTTTAAAACTGACGAGCTTGAGCGAGATAGATGAATATAATCTTTGCAGTGTAGTTCGCTGACTTGAACTCGCAACAATGAAGTCATTTTATATGTGTTCTTGTGAATTATCTGTTAGACTGTAGAAGTGAATGTTAGTCCTTTGTCTTGGGTACTTTCACATTTGGCAGAGTGAGCAATCATAACATTTAATGTAAAGTCAGCGGATGTCAGCGTGAGATCGGGCTTTGACTTGATATGCTCAGAGATTTCACTGGAACGTACAACTATTTTTCGTGTTGCAGAAGTTTATTTTGAAATCTATTTCCACCTTTAGAAGCTTCTGAGTAACGGCTTGATTTGAAATGAATGCATGTGTTACTCAGTATCTTGAACTTCATTAAACAGTTAGACGAGTGAACAAGTAGATGAGTTGTGTGTTGAATTCATTCGTCTATCTTCTTCCTTCGTCTTCAACTTCAGTCTTCATATCTTCACACTTGAGCACATGACTTGAAGTTGAGACTAGCTCTCCGTCTGGTCTATAAAGGTTCTTCGTCTGATGAGATTGCCTTGAAACATGATGACTTGAACCTTTCGTCTGGTGTATCTTCTATTTTGAGAGTGCATCTTTCATCTATGCTTGATAATGATCCATCGATCATTTTTCCCTCTACGTCTGTTAATACATTTATCTGTCTTGTAATTATCAAAATTAAGATATTAAGTTATTTTAACTCACCAAGCTAATCATTCAAATTTTCACCATTAATCGAGTTCACTTCGAATTAATATAAAATTTTAATTAATGAAATAGTCAAATCAAAGTAGAAGACTGTAGAAGAACCACCTCCTTCTAAATGATGACTTGCTAAATTGTTTAATATTATATATTTGCAAAGTAATATTAAACTAAACTATGGATAAGATATGTACCAAAAATTTAAACCGATAAATAAGTCAATTCAACCTGTCACAAATAAGTCAATTCAACAAGCTGTTTTACTCATTGGGCTTAGTAGGTTATGAAGGTGGGAATAAGTGTATTAATAATTACTAAGGAAGGTGTAAATACTATTAGGGTTCAATAATATATATTACCCAACACAATTCTTTTAGATTGAATAGTTTGATATAACTAATCCACTTTGGTATTTCTATAAATATAGAGGTTAAATCATATTTTTTAACATGAAAGTAATAAATTTCAAACTAATACTCGTATTTTAGTGTAAGATTGTATCCGGTATTTTTCTTTTGTTTTATAATATTATGCTTACTTTTTGTCAAAAATATTTTAGTAAAATATTTTTAAAATTAAGAGAACAAATGTAATATATAGGGAGGGTGATGGTGTAACATTTTTTAAACATTTAAAATGTTTTATATATGAATAAAAAGGAGTATTAATGAAATTTTGCAAAATCAAAAACGTATGAATTTAATTTAATCTAAAATTTTAAAAAGTTTAGTGTAATTAGTTTTTCATTCTAAACCTTAATTGTGTACAATTATTTTGATCACTTAAAAGTGACTATTTAGTCTTATTTTATTATCTAAAAGTGTTTATTTATTATTAATTTAATCTCTTAAAATTCTTAAAAGGTTATTAAAATTAAAATGACAGTAGGTTGAAACTTTCAATAGAAATTAAAATAAAAAAATTAATGATTATTTCTAAGAAATTTTAGAATTTTCTTACATAACACTTTATCAAATGGTCTTTCACTCAAACATGCATTATTTGAAATCCATGTTAGTTTAGTTTTGATATTTTAAGTATAGGTGGGTAAACAGGGCCGCCCTATCTAAAGCCTGCCCACGTAGATTCCTGAAAAAATTTGTTTGTCCATCCCGCAATGTCAAACGGACCTAACTTGGTGGTCCGCCCCTGCCATACGGGTCACGCGGGTCAAATGGGTTAGCCCACAGGTCTAGTTAAAAACTTAAAAAATACTAAATTTAGAATTTTAAAAAATGCTACAAAATATTATATTTTACCTCTTAAATTCTTAAGAAAATAAATCAACACCATAAATTTTTAATTATCTCCAACAACAAATTTAAATTCTAAATAAGTCAATAACATAAACTTTTAATTATCTCCAACAAATGATTTTGAAACTTGACCATTTTCCATCACCACATCTTCCTCTTCTTTTCCTAAAAACATTAGAATCAAGTCAAGTAGTTAAGTAATTAAAACAAAAGTTAATGACATAATTTATTGATTTACCTTGCACATCAAATCTTAGCAATCAATTTTTAGTACATATCAAGGCTTGCACATTATCAGGAAGAAGCCTAGTACGATATTTGTTAAGCACTCATAAACTAATATTAAATGCCGATTCGGAAGCCACAATTGTAATTTGGATGCTTAAATATCGGAAGCCAACAATGAAAGATCTGAAAATCTAGCTTGATTGTCTTTCCAATATTGTAAAACATCAAGATTTGGATGATATTTATTTAGAAGATTTGCCTCTTCCAAATATGTATCCAATTGAGATTTACCCACTTGTGAAACATCTTCATCTTCAAATTGTATAAATTCCTACATTAATTCCACATCATTGCTTATTTTTTCTTTGAAATACATTTGAGCATATTCATTATATAAAATATACAACTTGTGATCCACAATTTTCAACTTTTCTTGGCAAGATATTGTCACAGATAGGAATCTTCGAATTTGTCACTATAATTTACGATTAACTTTTAGAATAAACACACAAATAACTCCTTAACATAATCTCGCTTAACATATAATCTCGCACTTGTGACTCAATCAAATAAAATAGACGACTTACACAGTACACAGAACAAACAAGATTGAAGCAACATACATAATCAAAACAAAATTAAAGTAAACATATTGTTTTGTTTGAATTAGTTGTAAAGATGAGGATTGGCTGAAAGATAATCGACAACAGCCTGGAGCATCCCAGCAGTCTTTTGTTTGTTGCCATTCAAAAACTCTTGAGTGAGGTTTTCATCACCTTTAGTGTAGAATTTGGCTGTGCCTTTAATGATGGCTTCTCCATTAGGACTTGTTTCCAATGTGTATTCATAACTCACCTTCTCCAATTTTGGCTCTTCCAACAATACACCACCTTCAACTACTGAGTAATGGTACCGACAGCTTCCAAAATCAGCCTCAGCCTCCGTCACATCTACCCTTTGCTTCACAGATCCTAATCATATAACATCAATCATCATATTCTATTCTATTTGATCTATGTGTTCAATATTTAAAAGCTTTCAATTATGTAACAATTTACTATTGGACGATAGCATAAATATTGTGAATATAATCTAACTAAATTCGCATTTAATTCAGTAACGTACTTGATGGGAAAAAAATATAAGAAACTTAATGATATATATAACTTAATTTACCTTCAGTTGTAACAAGCTTCTTGATTGTTCCGGGCCCTCCGTCTCCTTCAAATTCAATACTCTTAATGAAGTTTGGTGCAACTTTTGGAAGAACATTGATAAAATCTAAGACCATGGCTTTGTATAGTCTTGAAGGAGCCACGGGATAAACTTGCTCGCGTTCTGTAGTGATAATTCCCATTATTTTTGACACAAGTGAGACAAAAGGAATAATGCAAATTATGAGGGTTTGTAATAACTTGCTTTATGGTCTGAATGTGAGTTTATGGATTGTGGATTTGGAGATATATAAGCGCAGCATGTTGCACGGGCAAGTTGGTATTTACGGGATGCGCCAGCATAATTGAAGTTCAACTAATTAGTTTGATATTTTTCAAAAATAATCTGCCAAAATTTCATTAATTAATGGAATTAATATTCTAGAAGTGAGGCAACTTTAGATAAGAAAATACAGATAAGAGTAAAGTGGCTTTCAAATGGAATAATCTTGGTCATGGTCAATATTATAATGCTACCACTTATGTGTCTGCATTAATATTATAATGAATAATATGCCAAAATTGACCACTTATGTGTCTGCTGCATTAATATTATAATGAATATTCATTTGACTTTTCGTTTTATTAATTTAATTTTCAGTATGTCTAGAATTATTATATATTTCAAAGTTTTTTATATGAGATGATATGTCTTTCATAATCAAATATTTTATTTAATATATATAATTAATTTAATTATAAAATAATTTATTTAATTTTTGTATTTATGTTTATATGGATGATAATATCTCTAGATATTATGCATACTTCATTTTCTACGCTTAAAAGAAAGAGATAGTACTATTTTTTTAATCTTAATTTTTATCAAATGTTTGACCATTGAGACATCAGGGATTTTTAATTATATATAGAACGAGAAATTATTTCTCTTTATTATCACACCATAGAGCTAACCTTCTATTATTTCCTCTATCAAAAATCAATTAACATGTTTATTATGTATTTTATTATATATTTTATAATAAATCATTGTCAAATAATTAATTCTAATAAGAAGATAGTGATTAAAGTCATGTTCAATTCTTAATACATGAATAACGTAATATTTTTTAACGGTACACTGAAATCAACATGAACTACGAGTCATCGTGGTGACAAACAATATTGGAAACACAGTTGAACTTTACGAAGGGAGAATTTTATTTATTTTTTTCGCGGGGATCGAACATAAACTTATTACTGTATTTTTTTTACTAATGATGATTTTATTACTTTATCCGTGTGTAGTGTTACCCTGAGTGGTTAAAATGGGCAATTGTTGAGGATTCTACTTATAGAGGGACACCAAAATAAATTATTATATTTATATAAATATTAAAAAAAATATATATATGCAAATAAAATAAAAAATATATATGAAAATTTCATTATAAAAATTAAAATAATCACTAATAATTATCAAATGATATTGTTATTTTCATGCCTCAACGAACATACTCATTTCGAGAGGGATACCAAAAGAACTATTTAATTTACATAAATATTAAAATAAAAGTTACATAAAATTTTCATTATAAAAATTAAAATAATCAGTAAAAATTGATATATATACCCCTAATTGAATTCGCCGGAAACAACAAAATTCCAAGACGGACTATACCCCAATGCTTCCCTATTTTTGACATGAGACTTGTTTTCAATATGTTTTTTTTAGAACTAATTTTGGTTTTCGTAACATAACTTCAATATTGAGCAAGGGTTTATTCTAAATAACTTTAAAGCTCAAAAATGAAAGTTTGAATTTATTTATTATTTTTCTCATTTAACTTTGTCTTAGGTTTCATAGCATAGAATATTCAGTAATTTGGAATCATTATGTTTTCTTCTGATCTCTACATGTCACGTATATATAAGTTAAATATTGTTAATTCTTTGCTGCAAATCAAAAAGTTTACGATGTGTCGTAACGTTGTTAGTAGTAACAATTGGAAGGAAAGTAAATATGAGGTTAATGGTAGGAGATGGAGTGAGAAGATTTGATGGTAACATGTGTTTAATACTAGCTAGATTTTGTTTCTAGTGATGAAATAATTCAAGTGTTTTTCAATTAAAAGAATTGTATGAATAACTAAATATTAGTTCTTTTCACTTAGATAAAAAAATAAGTTGTGTCCACTTTGGTGGTTATTAAGAAAATAAGAAAAAATAAAAATAATGATCTCTTTTTCATTTTAAGATTTTTTATTTTTAGTTAATTTTATAGATAATATTACTGATAGAAAAAATATATCTTTACAATAACAAATGATCATTGTCATCAAGATCTTACAAACTTGATTTAGGCCTAATACCCTACATAATTGTTCATCCTAATGATCATTACACCTCACATTACATCTCTTAAATATCACTTGTTGTTAACCAATATGTAAGTAAATGAATCTCTTTATCTTTTCTCACAAGATTTACTTTCTATATGTAAGGTAATCATCATGTATAAGTAGTACTAGACATTAGTCGAGAATATGTTATATATATTACTTTTTTAGGAAGCAGTATTCCTATCACCAACTTTTCTTTCTGGGAGGACGAAGTGTGACACTTTAAAGTCCTTAATTGTTTATTTTCTAAAAGCAACATATCTATAAACATTCGTCTTTGTGTAAGTTTCCTTCATTTTATCTTCTTTGTTGGGAATATCTTGGGTTTATCAACTACATCCTTTCACTATGAAAATTTGCAACTTAATATAATTTCTCTTATAACTCAAACTTCATCAAATAGCTTACACGACTCATCCATGTCTAGAACTCCACCAAATTTCACACTTATATATCTCTTCCTCACTACACATTTAACAATCAATCACTTATTGTTAAGTCAAAATGACTTAGCATCTTAATTTTGATAATTACAAGACAGACGAATGTGTCATCAGACGTAGAGGGAGACAGGTCATTATCAGCATAGAGGAAAAATGCACCCTCAAACAGAAGACGCAAAAGATGAAGTGCTCAAGTCATCAAACTTCAAAGTAACCACATCAGATGAAGAACCTTCAATGTTCAAGACGGAAAGTTTATCTCAATTTCAAGTCACGCACTCAAGAGTGAAGACATCAAGACTGAAGTTGAAGACAAAGAAAGAGGACAAACGAATGAGTTCAACATAATTCATCTTTATTCATTCGTTTATCCGTTTAATGAAGATGTTGAGTACACGTGCCTTCATTCAAATCAAGTCGTTACATAGAAGCTTGTAAAGGTGGAAAGAGATTTTGAAGTAAACCTCTGCAATACGAAATGCAGTTGCACGTTTCTATGAAATCTCTGAGCAAATCAGTCAAAGTCCGATCTCACGCTGACATCCGTTGAAATGAATGTTCTGATTGCTCACTTTGCCAGATGTTGGAGTACCCAAGAATATGACAAACATTCAAATCTTCAGTCTAACAGATACTTCACGGATCTGTCTATAAAAGGACTTCATCACAACGAGTTGAAGTTGGCGAGTTACACTGCAAAGATATTATACTCAAACTTCGCTCTCAAGCTCTCAAGCAAAAGTTCACTCGTCCTGAACTTAAAATAGAACTCACTTTGTAATATCTCTCTCTGCGTAAAGGATTATTTTTACTTGATCTTAATTATAAACCACTGATACGAGGTCGCACTCGCACAAATTAATACAATTTAGTATGTAGTACTAGGAAGTGACTCCTAGATCGTCTCTCTCAAGGACCATCATTCAAATTTCTATCAAGTGTAGAACAAAAAGTAGGGGGGTTTGGTTGGATAGTTCAAAACAGAATTTGTCAAAACAGATTTACTAAACAAGTTCAATTGATAAAAATAGGTTAACCTCTTGATTGGATTGCAATTTACTTATCCTTGATAATAGAAAATCATGCTCAAATTACTGATGTTCTTAATCAAACCAAAATCAATCAACTAAGCGAAAATTAATTATGGTTTTCCTTATGTGAATTAAGCAAACACATACATCATTCATTCTAGTTATAACAACTTATACTTCACTTCATTAAGCATGAAACCAAGGTATAAGTTGTTACCAAATCTGGAATATTAAGCATAAACCAAATCATAAAGAACTAGCATGAATGATAAAGAACAATCAACAATTACAGCAGAAACTAAGTTATACAGAATCTCAAAGCATCATTACAATCCTTAATCAAGAGATTAACCTTTTGATATTTAGCCTTCCATCTTATTTAAAAACGAAATTGCAAGCAAGAAATTGAAATTATAGCAAGTTAAGATCAAGGTGAGATGATTATAAACGAAAATTGAAAGCTAGAAAAATAGAACAAAGTGCAGATTGGAAAAATGTAGAGAAAACAGATTGAATAAAACAGATTTTCATACAAGAACCAAGTCTCCTCTCCAACGAAAATTACAATCTGAATTCCCGGGGGAAAACTCTCACTACCAATCCCTCATAGCTGGACATGCCCCACACACTACATAATAAGTCAATATGACAAGAGAAGGTGGGGAGAAAAAGCCCTAAAATCAGCCCAAAGTTTCTCCCTAAAATCTGGAATGTCCCCCCACCAAGTCTTTGGAATGTACCCCACCAATTGTCCAATGTGCTCCAGCTTGCCTCTCACTTTCTCTTCACTTTGGCAGCCACCTTTCACGTGTTAAAATAGAGTGTAAGGTCCAGGGCTCAAATCCTTATGTAGGCATTACAAAGTGATCAATTAAATGCATCTAAATTCAGTCCAATTTCGCTGGAATTCTGTTCTTGGAACCATGGTTTACGTTCAAGGCTAAATTCACCCCAGATGCAATCCGAATTGGATCTTCATGCCTTCACAACTTTTGTAGATCTATCTCTCTTCTTTAAGAGGCAATTAATCGCTCATCAATTGGACATCTGTGGAGGGAGTTATGCCTATTTTACCGAGACTAGTCAAATCCTTAAATGCTGGAATTTTAGAATAGTTCATATGCTGCATTCAAAGACATTTTCACACTAGATGCACTCCGACTGGGAATTTTATGTCTTCATAGAAGTTGTAGATCTTTGAGTCCTCTTTAATTTGACATAAAATTCAGCTAAATCAGAGGTCTGTAGTGAAAGTTATGCTCAGTTTTGTAAACCTTGTCAAATCTGGATAAAAATAACGAATTAGACCAAATTTATCATTTAAAGCCAAAATGAGTATAAACTCATAAATACATTAAATCATACTAATTGACCACTAATAATGCTATTTTAGGATATAAATAATGTAGAGAAAGTAATCAAAATATTGACTTATCAAATTCCCCCACACTTATTCTTTTGCACTCTGGGCAAAACTAAATCCTAAGAAAACATGAACTTGGATAAAAGATCATCTGGTCTAAGCTATTTCATACTCTCCAAAACAGTCATGAATGTATAAAAATTGAACACATTAATCAGAGCATAATTAATCTAGAGATTACATATCATAGTGTTGAACAATTCCTGCTTCGAGATAGGATTAAACGAGATATTGAATTAATCATGCATGTCAATCATAAGCATTGATCTCACCAGAAGTGTATCTCTCAAAATCTCAAGTGTATCGGGTAAGTGTTTAATCTCGGACCATTAAAATAAAAATTATTTTATCATAGGCTTGCAATTATTCTAATTCTCTACCACTAACAATCACAGTCATGCATGATTCAAGAGGACTTTCGAGAGGTTGTAATGGGGCTAAGGATGAGGTTTGATAAATATAGTTCGGTGACTACTATTTCACGAGATGTTGAACAGTGCACCGACGGATTACAAAAGATATCTGAATTACATAATAAACCTGTAAAGTCTCAAATTCAATCATATTTTCCACACTTATTCAGGTTAAATTTTTTTATTTTTTTATTTTATTTTTTTTTTGTTTTTTTTTTTTGGAAAAATCTACTAAAAATTTATCCAAATTATACAAACTTCATAACTCAGACCCGAATCATATAATTCAAGTATTCACTCCACTCCCCCACACTTAATTTTCTGCAAGTCCCGAGCAGATACCCCCACACTTATCTGTTTCACAATACCAAAAGATAAACAATTCAATCGATATCTGTAAAATTAGGACAACATTGTTTTACTCTTCAGGTTTGTAATGCGCAGTCATTACCAAAGAAAAGGTTTCAGGCTCAAAGGGGCTAGCAAGGGATACAATTGCAAGGTAGGCTATCTGGTCAAGTGGGAAAAATAGAAATGAATGCCTCAATCATAATCATGCATTATATGATAAAATGCAGCTTTGAAAAGAATAAAAGCAAGTTCTGAAAAACAACATTCACCAATGGCATATATCACACTGAAAGAAAGAGAATGGCATAAAGATGAATCCATTCAAAATAGGCTCAAATAACTCACAGGTTCAAATTGTGAAGTACTTATCAAAGATAATACACAACCAATCCATACAGACTAATCCACAATCCATCAGAGGAATTTATCAACACCACAAAATAATCCAAAAATTAACTTAGCTCAGATTTCAGTTCAAATTTTTAATGTATAAACCATAATGCAGATATAATAATAGTTAGACCAGAATCACAAAATCTCCAAGTGTAACAAAACAAATACGAAATCCTAATTAAAATAAAACAGGAAAGAGTGAAAGAAGAAAAGAAAAACTCCCTTAGCCGCTAAGAACGGCAAAGTACTGCGGGCTGTTCAATGGTGGTGGAGGATGGCAGAGGAATGAGGTCAAGCAAAGAAGTCTCCTCCACAACTGTGTTCAGCAGAGATGGATTGCTGAGGAATGGCTTCAGCCTGTGCCCATTAACCTTGAAGCTTTTATCTATGGACTCACTTTTGATCTCAACTGTACCATAAGGATAAACATTAGTAACAACAAAAGGTCCAATCCACTTAGAACGTAACTTACCACCCATGATTCCGAGCCTAGAATTATATAACAGAACTCTCTGGCCAACCACAAAGTCCTTTCTGGCTATCAAGCTGTCATGAAACTTTTTGGTTTTCTCTTTGTAAAACTTAGAATTCTCATATGCTTCCAGACGGATTTCATCCAGTTCATTCAATTGCAACTTCCTCTCCTCTCCGGCCTCATCAATGGAGAAGTTACAGGTCTTCACAGCCCAATATGCTTTGTGCTCTATTTCCACAGGTAAATGACATGCCTTTCCAAAGACGACTCGATAAGGAGACATCCCTATGGGTGCTTTGTAGGCAGTCCTATGTGCCCAAAGAGCATCATCCATCGAGACTCAATCCTTCCTATTGGGTTGGATAATCTTCTCCAATATTCTCTTGATCTCTCCTTTGTTGGAGATTTCGCCGCCCGTTTGTGCGGGGGTGGTATGGTGTAGAAACTTTGTGCACAACCCCATACTTCTTAAGCGAGCTTTGCATGGATCCGTTGCAAAAATGGGTGCCTTGATCACTAATAATGACTCGGGTACTCCAAACCCGCAAAATAGGTGAGATCTAACAAAATCCACAACAACCCGAGCATCATTAGTTTGGTGGCTTTGGCTTCCACCCATTTCGAAACATAATCCTGCTAAGAGAATGTAAATAAAACCAAAAGAAATAGGAAAGGGACCCATGAAATCTATACCCCAGACGTCAAATACCTCACAGAACAACATGGGATGTTGAGGCATTTGTTGTCTCCATGTAAGGGATCCTCCTGCTCTTTGGCATTGCTCACAAGTGCTACAAATCTTCCATGCATCTCTGAAGATAGTGGGCCAGTAGAAACCACAGTCTAGCACCTTGCGAGCTGTCCTTTGAATGCCCAGATGACCACCTGGTGCGGAAGAATGGCAAAACCGCAGACCGAATCAATCTCGTGATCCGGAATACATCTCCTAATTACCCGGTCACCGCACAACTTCCATAAATAGGGGTCATCCCAAATATAATGCTTAGCATCACTCTTAATTTTATCAATCGAGCTCTAGATGCTAAGGGAGGAAAAACAGAAGCAACCAAGAAATTAACAATATTCGCAAACCAAGGGGTGGTGGGGTAAGAAGCGAGATATAGATAATAAACTTTCATCCGGAAAGTTATCTCGATGGGCAATTTGTCATCCTTACCCTCAGGTCTCTCAATCCGCTTAGATGGTCCGCTACCGCAGTTCGTGCTCCATTCCTATCACGGATATCCAAATCAAACTCTTGGAGCCATAACATCCATCGATCGGCCTAGGCTTTGACTCACCTTCTTCAACAGGTATTTCGTAGCTGCATGATCGGTGTACACAATAACACGAGAACCAAGCAAATATGATCTAAACTTATCAAGAGCAAAAACAATGGCTAGAAGCTCTTTCTACGTAGTAGTGTAATTTGCTTGGGCAAAGCATCCAAAGTCTGGAAGCATAATATATCACCCGAGGCAGCTTATCTACTCTTTGTGCAAGGACAGCTCCTAATGCATAATTTGATGCATCACACATAAGCTCGAAAGGAACTGTCCAATCGGGTGCTTGGATGATAGGGGTGGTGGTTAGTGCTTTCTTGAGGCAGTCAAAAGCCTCTTTGCATTGATCATTAAAATCAAAGTCGACATCCTTTTGAAGTAATTTGGATAGTGGAAGGGCCTTCTTACTGAAGTCTTTGATAAAGCGCCGTAGAAACTCGCATGTCCAAGAAAAGATCGAACCTCTCGCACGCAAGAGGGGTAAGGCAACCGTGAAATAAGCGATATTTTTGCAGCGTCTACCTCTATGCCCTTCCTAGAAATGATATGCCCTAAAACTATACCTTGTTCTACCATGAAGTGACATTTCTCAAAATTAAGAACAAGATTAGTTTCAATGCATCTATTAAGTACTTTATCCAAACTATCTAAGCATGCATCAAAAGAGGATCCATAAACAGTAAAATCATCCATAAACACCTCTATGCAATTTTCTAGAAAATCACTAAAAATACTCATCATACACATTTGGAAGGTACCGGGGGCATTGCACAAACCGAAAGGCATCCTCCTATAGGCAAAAGTGCCAAAGGGGCAGGTGAATGTGGTTTTTCTTGATCCTCGGAGCAATATGGACTTGAAAATAACCGAGAAAATCCATCAAGGAAACAATAATGGGATTTACGCAGACGTTCCAACATCGATCAATGAAAGGCAATGGGAAATGATCTTTCCTTGTTGCTAAATTAAGCCTTCGATAATCTATACATACCCTCCAACTATTCGCATTCTAGTTGGGAGAAGCTCGTCCCTCTCATTCTTAACAACGGATCGGGCTGTCTTCTTAGGGACTACTTGGACTGGACTAACCCACTTACTTGTCGTCGAGATAGGATAGATGATCCCGACTTGTAGAAGCTTGGTTACCTCCTTCTTCACTACATCCCAAATCAGGGTTTAGTCTCCTTTGTGGCTGTCTCTTGGTTTTGCACCATCCTCCAATAATATTCTATGCATACATGTGGATGGGTGATACCAGAATATCCGCCAAGGTCCAACCGATGGCTTTCTTATGTCTTCTTAACAATTGCAACAACTTCTCCTCTTGAAAAGCATCAAGGGAGGTGGAAATAATCACCGGCAACTTTTCATTATCCTCCAAGTAAGCATACTTGAGGTTTTCGGTAGGGGTTTAAGTTTAGAAGTGGGTGTTGGGTGAACGGTAGGAACCAAAGAAGGAAGAAGAACAGGTTCCACGACTTGTACCTCAACTTGTAAGTCGGATTCGGATGTCTTGTCGTGACATGGTTAGTGCAATCGACTTTAAGAATTCAATGTCTAGAGGTACAACACCTAAAGGTTCATCACAAATAGTCTCGAGCATGATTCGGATGTATAATCATCATATTCAACATCATCACATTCGACATCGAAACAAAAGAATGTTTCATATGATGCAAAGAGTTAAAATCAGTATAGTACCCATCCACAATATCATCTATAATCTCGAAAAGAAAAAAGAATGATCCTCGGGTGGATGTTTCATGGCATCAAGAATGTTAAAATGGATAACACTTGTCACCAAACTCCATAGATAAGGTACCGCATGCACATCTATCTTAGTTCGGGGTTTGTTTTCAAAAATGGTGCCAATATAATTGGAACGGATCCATGGGAGAATCCCTCCTCCATATCAAGGACATAAAAATCAGCGGGGAAAATAAGCTCTCCAACCCTAACTAAGACATCTTCAACGAGACCGGTGGGGTGGGCAACACTTCTATTTGCCAATTGTATTACCACACCGTAGGTTGCAAAGGTCCAAGAGATAAAGATTTAAAAATGGACAGAGGCATGACATTAATGGATGCACCCAAATCAAGCATGGCATTTTCAAACTTATTATTTCCAATAACACAAGGTATGCGAGAATGTACTGGGTCCTTACATTTTTCGGGAATATGAGGAACAGATTTTCCTATTAATGCAGATACATTTCTGCCCATGCTAATTCGCTCATTACCCTTCATCCTCCTCTTGTGTGTACACAACTCCTTCAAGAATTTTGCATATCTTGGAATTTGCTTAATAGCATCAAGCGAGAGGTATGTTCACCTCTACCTTTCGAAGGTATCCAAGATCTCCTTATCTACTTCTTCCATCTTTTTGCTTGGAATCAACGGGAGGAAATGGAAGAGGTACGGAGGAGGCTGATGCAAGTCACTACTAGTACTAGGAACTGGTGTAGAATGTGGAGTTGAAGAAGGAATAGAGGATGGTTCGGGTACATGTGTAGGAATAGGTGCGGTGAAGAAGAAGATGCCGATATTGGGTCACTCATCCGTTTACCCGACCTCGGTGTGATGGCACTAACATTCTTTGGATTCGCAGACCGTCCGAGAAGGTAATTTGTCCGAGTTACGTGTGAGTGCTCGATTCAACTGAGTAGCCATCTGCCCCATCTGATTAGTCAAGCTTTGAATAGAGGCTCTATTCTCTTGAATAGAAGCTCTAGTCTCTTGCTGAAATTGCATATTTCGAAGAGTCATCCGCCCGACCAACTCCTCAGTGAAGGTTCGAATTAGAAGGTTGAGAGGTGGTGGTGGTGCGGATGTCGGATTGCCTCCGATACCGCTGTTGCATAGGTGGAGGTACATAAGGCCTATTCGACTAGCGAATTCGAAAGGAGGTGCCGATTCTTTCTTCTTGTGGAGTGTTAGACCATCTCAAATTCGGGTGATTTCTCCAACCCGGATTGTATCTCGTTCTTCGGACAAGTCATAATTTCTTCTTTGTTGGGGTCTATTATTATAGATGTTAGCAAAGCATAGGCTTGAGGAGATTGGGAGTCGAGCCACAGATTGATGTAAAGAAGGACATGAATCTGTATGATGATCATTAGAGGTGCACACCCCACACACTCTAGCAACAGATGTAGATTTTTGATTGACAGCCATCTGTGTCATCAAATTCACAAGAGCATCAAGCTTGCTCTCTATCTTGGTCTCTGAAGAAGATCCAGCAGCTATGTCATGAACTCCTCTAACAACAATAGCATCATTTCTAGCACCGAGCGTTGTTGGGAGTTAGAGGCCATTTTCTCAATCAAAAGTCTGGCTTCACAGTCATATCACCAAGCGCTCCACCACTAGCAGCGTCTATCATACTCCTTTCCATACTATTCAAACCTTCATAGAAATATTGTAGAAGGAGTTGTTCAGAAATTTGGTGATGTGGACAACTTGCACAAAGTTTCTTGAATCTCTCCCAGTACTCATACAGTGTTTCCCCACCAAGTTGTCTAATGCCCGATATATCTTTTCTTATTGCAGTGGTCCTAGACGCGGGAAAGAATTTTTCCAGAAACATCCTCTTAAGGTCATCCCAGCCAGTAATAGATCTAGGCGCAAGGTAGTACAACCAATCCTTAGCTACACCTTCTAGAGAATGAGGGAATGCCTTCAAAAAGATGTGGTCCTCTAAAACATCTGGAGGCTTCATTGTAGAACAAACAATATGGAACTCCTTTAGATGTTTATGAGGACATTCTCCCGCAAGTCCATGGAACTTGGGCAAGAGATGTATGAGTCCAGTTTTTAGAACATATGGAACATCCTCATCAGGATACTGGATGCACAGACTTTCATAGGTGAAGTCAGGTGCAGCCAACTTCTAAGAGTCCTCTCACGAGGATTAGGTTGAGCCATAATGTTCTCAAAGTATAATTACCAAAAGAATCTGTATGAACCAAATTAGAATTGGTTCTGCTGCAGATGGGGAATGATCACTATCAGTCAAACTAACAATATCTAATGGGATGTGCTCTAAAGACAAATTCCTAAATTGCCTATCTAGTTCATGAAAGGTCCTATCTATCTCAGGGTCAAAAGGTTGTAAAACACCTGGATTACCTCTAGTCATGCACTAAACACAACATACCATGTGGTTCACACTAAGCAAAACCAAAAATCACAGTTAATAAGAAAATGCTCACAGTTAATTACTGTTTTACTATTCACTAATTACTATTCACTATTTACTATTTATTATTTACTAATTACTATTCACTATTTACTATTCACTATTTACTATTTACTGATACAAGTTCCTGCATAATCAGTTTCTGGTGCATGTTCTGAATCTGATTTTCTAGAAAACTTCATTGCAGCCTATGTAATTCATGTTCAACTATCCCAAATACATTCAGCAATGATGAAGCATGCAGAAATCACTAACAACAAAGTGCAGTAACAGTTGCACAACAGATTGATTTTATTGAACACCAAATTAGCACCTATGCAACAACAGATTGCCTTATACTAGCAAATTAAGTGCAACGAATTGAGGTGTAGTGCAGCAAAATTAACAACACAACAACCTAAATTAACTACACTAATATGCAGAAATAGAATGCACTAATATACAGCAGTATGCAGATTGTGCAGATGCAGATAATGGCAAAACCGAAAATGCAGTGATAGCAACTAGTATGTGCAACAAAATGCAAACAACATGCAGTAAGGTTTCAGATGACAGCAGATTGCAGTACATGACAGATGCAGTTGATGCAGAGCAACACTTAAAACAGCACCTTATGCGGCCTGAGATGGTCCTAACAAATGCAGATTCAAAGTGAGCAACCACAGTGCAAAAGTAGGCCGGGCGCATTTCAGAGCTTCGAGTGGCGTAAAGTACGCGCCGGGCGCAAAAAGCGCGCAAAACATGCCAACTCCCTGGAAAAGTACGCCGGGCGTACTTTCACTTGCGGGGTGGCGCAAAAGTACGCCCGGGGCGCAAAGGCTGGCGCAAAAGTATGCCAACTCCTGGAAAAGTATGCCGGGCGCAAAGGTGGCGCAAAAGTATGCCAGGCAATAGGCCGGGCGTAAAATCTGATCTTTCGCTTCTTCTCCAATGCGCCGGGCGAACTCTCACTTATGTTAGTCCTGTAATTGGAGTTACCATTCTAGTGCTCTAAATTGAGTTTCCAGTGCTCCACTTCACTTGCTACTCTGCTACATGAACAACAACCACGAGAAAACGAAAATTAAACAAATTAACGACAAAGCACAAACATACTTCACAAGAACTTGATAGAAACCGATGATCCCAAGACAACGGCGCCAAAATTTGATCGAGGTCGCACTCGCACAAATTAATACAATTTAGTATGTAGTACTAGGAAGTGACTCCTAGATCGTCTCTCTCAAGGACCATCATTCAAATTTCTATCAAGTGTAGAACAAAAGTAGGGGGGTTTGGTTGGATAGTTCAAAACGAGAATTTGTCAAAGCAGTTACTAAACAAGTTCAATTGATAAAAATAGGTTAACCTCTTGATTGGATTGCAATTTACTTATCCTTGATAATAGAAAATCATGCTCAAATTACTGATGTTCTTAATCAAACCAAAATCAATCAACTAAGCGAAAATTAATTATGGTTTTCCTTATGTGAATTAAGCAAACACATACATCATTCATTCTAGTTATAACAACTTATACTTCACTTCATTAAGCATGAAACCAAGGTATAAGTTGTTACCAAATCTGGAATATTAAGCATAAACCAAATCATAAAGAACTAGCATGAATGATAAAGAACAATCAACAATTACAGCAGAAACTAAGTTATACAGAATCTCAAAGCATCATTACAATCCTTAATCAAGAGATTAACCTTTTGATATTTAGCCTTCCATCTTATTTAAAAACGAAATTGCAAGCAAGAAATTGAAATTATAGCAAGTTAAGATCAAGGTGAGATGATTATAAACGAAAATTGAAAGCTAGAAAAATAGAACAAAGTGCAGATTGGAAAAATGCAGAGAAAACAGATTGAATAAAAACAGATTTTCATACAAGAACCAAGTCTCCTCTCCAACGAAAATTACAATCTGAATTCCCAGGAAAACTCTCACTACCAATCCCTCATAGCTGGACATGCCCCACACACTACATAATAAGTCAATATGACAAGAGAAGGTGGGGAGAAAAAGCCCTAAAATCAGCCCAAAGTTTCTCCCTAAAATCTGGAATGTCCCCCCACCAAGTGCTGGAATGTACCCCACCAATTGTCCAATGTGCTCCAGCTTGCCTCTCACTTTCTCTTCACTTTGGCAGCCACCTTTCACGTGTTAAAATAGAGTGTAAGGTCCAGGGCTCAAATCCTTATGTAGGCATTACAAAGTGATCAATTAAATGCATCTAAATTCAGTCCAATTTCGCTGGAATTCTGTTACTGGAACCATGGTTTACGTTCAAGGCTAAATTCACCCCAGATGCAATCCGAATTGGATCTTCATGCCTTCACAACTTTTGTAGATCTATCTCTCTTCTTTAAGAGGCAATTAATCGCTCATCAATTGGACATCTGTGGAGGGAGTTATGCCTATTTTACCGAGACTAGTCAAATCCTTAAATGCTGGAATTTTCAGAATAGTTCATATGCTGCATTCAAAGACATTTTCACACTAGATGCACTCCGACTGGGAATTTTATGTCTTCATAGAAGTTGTAGATCTTTGAGTCCTCTTTAATTTGACATAAAATTCAGCTAAATCAGAGATCTGTAGTGAAAGTTATGCTCAGTTTTGTAAACCTTGTCAAATCTGGATAAAAATAACGAATTAGACCAAATTTATCATTTAAAGCCAAAATGAGTATAAACTCATAAATACATTAAATCATACTAATTGACCACTAATAATGCTATTTTAGGATATAAATAATGTAGAGAAAGTAATCAAAATATTGACTTATCAACCACTATTGTTGGTATCTATAATCTGAGGAGGCTAAGTGTTTAAATAATACATTGAGTTTTAGCCTGAGGAGGTTAAGGTCCAAAAGAATACCTATTTTAACCTGAAAAGACTAAGTATTGAAAGAATACATTTATATATCCTGAGGATGATTACCACATCTTTACATCATTATCGATAATCAACATAACCTTCATTCACATTATCATCATCCATCAATATAATTTATAACATCATCATCATCTATCAATATCATTATCATCAACATCACCGTCAAATCAAAATAGAGTAAATTTCTTATTATTTAGAAATTTCATTTCAAGAGTACATTTAATTCTTCAATCTCAATTCTTCATTGCATAAGTTAATTAACTTTTGATCGAAGAGTCTATCAACACAATGATTCTTACTCTTAAATCAAAAGTTACTTAACCCTTAAACATTCAAATTGAGTCCCTTAATCTAGAGTTTCAATTTCACATAAAACCTTTAATTTCTTAAAATCACTCTAAATGAGTTAGGAAACCTCTTACCAAAAGAAACCTCGATGCTTAGACAAAATCTTTTTAGTAGTTAATGTTTTCCTCGACTTGTCAAGATACTCAAAAGTCACAAAATAACACGTGCATGCAACGATAACATACACATAATTCTCAATCATACCCCTTTCATTGAAAACTTAGTTCTTAACTAATTAAATTTAAAGGAAAACACATGCGATGGGTGTTTACACAATCCGCATGGTCAAGTCCTATCAATATTACTGTAACTGATTTTGAATGAGAGAAATTCCATTTACCTAAAAATAAGTACATTGGTGTGTAGAGATTATAGCTTTTAGCTCGTAACGGAATTAAATTCTTCTGATGATCACATGTTGACTTTGATCATTAAATTGTAACTCTACCCCTCTCTTCTTTCTTCTATGATTATCGCTACTTTTATATTAATTTTACAGTGATACATACAATGTTCCTGCTATCATCACCTCTAATTAAGAAGTGATCCTTTTATTTTTAGTTTATTTTTAGTTCACTTTTATTTTATTTTATTTACAAAACGATTCAAAGTCAGTGTCACACGTCAACTTCCACATGCTTTGTTTCTCACTCTGTCAACTTATATCTTGTAACTTTCGCCAAATCATTAGGAATAACTTGAATACTTTCTTTATTTCCTTCTTTCTTTTTTATTTGTCTTATGTTCTAATATATCTTATACACAATAGTGCAAGCGGCAACACATCAATTTCACAAATGCAACAGGACACATATATTAGCCAAAACTATAGAAAGTGTAAATAAAGAAAAATTGAGAAGACATCACAGAAGAAAGCCTTAGTGCCGAACCAACTGATACATCACGATTTATTAATTTGCACCAAAGCATACTCTTAATTAATCACTATAGAAACGTGATCGATCAGTAATCAGGATTTTCCAGAAGGTACCCTTCAACTAGCTTGACGAGCCCTTGGATCTTGGTTTGGTTAGCCTTGAGCTCTTCCTCGCTGAGCGTAGCATCACCTTTCGTGAAAAATTGGACACGAACCTTCCTAATGGATCCTCCATTTGGGCCTTCCACCAATTGGCTCTCGAATGAGACCTTCTCTAATGTGTCAGCCAAGCCAGTACCCTCAATTATGCTGAAGTTATACACATAGGTAGCCTCGTCTATTGCATCAACTCTGTGCAGCACGTACTTGGTTTTGTCACCTACGCCCATTAATTAAATTCAACCATTTCACATTTGCCAAACTAAACCATGTATATATGACCATTAATTCCATTAATTTGTACTAATTATAATTATTATAAGACCAAACAGTGTACATATTATACACTATCATTTAATTATAAATTGACATGTAAAGTTAATTTACTAATTTTAAAAACCATTACTGAAATTAAGTCATACTATACATGGTTTTTATAAATTATTAAATTTCTTTTACAATGGGAGTAGAAAAGATTGAATCTAAGATTTCATATCTATTATTCATCCTCATCAATAAGTCAAGCCTGATGATCTTGATAAATTATTAGATAACATTATAAAGAAATTGAAATTTTATCATAATAAAATGCTACCATGTCAAAAAACATGTCAGAGATGAAAAAACTCATTAAAGGAGGCGTGCTCATTTTATTTTTTTGACAAAAATTAGTCATTAACAAAATTGATGGATATTCTTTACTAATATCATGATTTATGAGAAGAAAAAAAAATGGTACCATGAGTTGGATTAATAAAAAATGTAGCATTAGTTCTCTGACCTTCAGTGGTAGTGATTTTCTTGATGGTGCCAGGACCTCCAGTTCCTTGGGTGAATACAATGCTGTGGATGTTATTCACAAGAATTGGGAAGAGGTTATGAAAATCTAGTGTCATGGCTTTGAAAAGCCTAGAAGGAGGCACAGCAGCGGGGGTGTCATATTCTTGAGTAAATACACCCATGATCAAGATGGAAAATCAACACAAAGACAAAAGACTAGTTATATGTGGTTTCTGAAGTGAAGAGGGTTGCATTATAAAGCACTGGTTGAGGTTGCACTTGTCAAATGTGCTTATGGTTAGGTAAAGAACTACTTCTGTGAGGTTGGTGTGCTTGTGTCTTTCCTCTATTGGGATAATTCTTATGCCTTGAAAAATAATTAAGGGGTTAAAACTGATTAAACAAAATGGCTTTGACAATCATTTTTGGTAGACACAATGTTTTTCTACAAATCACATGTATCCTTAAATTAATATTTAACCTTTTAAATTCATATATCTAAAATAATTTTATACTTATATTTAAATATGAAATACTAAATTAAAATAATTTTATGTCAAATTCATTTACATACTCAATAATATTATGTGATATAATTATTTAAATATTATTAGACAACTTTATAGTAAGTTATTACTATAATAAACATTGATAGTTATGGAGGGCAGCCGGCAAAGCCAAAATCTAAAAACGTACAATCAATCGTCAACTTTTAAATCAATGATTGCATTTTATACTCTAAAATATAAATCTTTTACATTTTATTCTAGAAGATATCCCCTCGTTTTTTCTCAAATATCTGGGAAACAAAAATTAGTAACGTGTGTCATTCGAAGTGTTATTCACTTGAGAACAAACACATTAGTACACTTTCTTGTACATTCTAGATCCTTCTAGTTTTCCAATCCATCACATTCTAGAAGTACCCACCGAAGTACTTATAATAATAAATAAAAAATAAAATTAAAAAACAAGAAGTGCATGAATACTATTGAATAAACAAACAATAAAATCCTTGTTCTAATTCGCGGTCTCGTTAGTTGTTGCAACCCGTTACTCTAACGAACTCGTTTCTAGTTCTAACTATCTTTTCACGCCGGAATTCAGTCCTCAATGCCGGTCTTCGGTGGTGCCGTCGTCGCCGGCGGGAACATCAGGAGAAACCACCTTCACCTCGGAGAGAGCCGTTTCTACTATCCACCACAGTTGCGGAAATATATTCAAGTGCAGGAACATGAGGAAGAGGATCAGGGTTCAACGTTGTCGAACGGTTCCTCTTCCGATTGCTCTGTCTCTTCGACTGGAACAACGTGTCATGTCTCCAATTTGTGTCGGTTCTTGGAGCACACTACTCCACATGTTCCCGCACAGTGTTTTCCCGTGGTAAAGTAAACAAAATCAATGTCTTACGATTCAAATGATGTATGATTTCATGGCTTTTATTATGTTTTGAACAGTTCAGTAGTCTTAATTTTGAGTGAAAAATAGTTTTTTTTTTAGTAAAAGTTATATGTGCTTCATCATTTAATAATGTCCCATGGAGTGAAGAAATTACTGCATGATCTGAATTACGAGAAATTATTTGGTAGTCTGAATCCTTACGTGTTTATGGTTTTGATCAATCTCTCTGTGACACATTCAAACTTTTCAATTTACCAAAAATAATCAATAATACTCATCTCTATGTTCGTATAGAGATTAATAATTTTTTCCGAACTACCACAAGTCTATGATTCAGGTGCATCTCTAAGTGGCAATGTGACATTGACATTTTCAAATTACAGGAAAAAAGGAGATGATATTATGATAAAACTAGGGTACTTGTTGCAGATTGACTAGTACTATGATCACGTAGTGATTTTGCACTGTATAATAATGCAAACAAATGTGTTACAGTTTGGGTGTGGTGTTAGTTTTTTTTATTTGTTTAAGAGAGGATTGTTGTTGGGACTAATTGGGTTTGTGTGGGAATGAACAGAATAGTAAGAGGAGATGGAAAACAGTGGGGGAAGAGTTGCATGATGTGTATTTTGTGCTAGGGGACTTGTGGGAATCTTTCAAAGAATGGAGTGCATATGGGGCTGGTGTTCCATTGGTGTTGGATGGGAGTGAATGCGTCACACAGTATTACAATGTCTCCTTGTCCGCTATTCAGCTTTATGCTCATCCATCAAAGTCTTTTCCCCGGTTAAGGTCAGTGTTTCACTCTCAAAGGTTTTAGTTCTACATGTGCCTCTCCAATGATTGATCCTTGTGGTGAAGTTTAGATTTTTTTTTTTTTTCTCTAAGAGGACTTATAAGAGGAAAAGTAATAAGAAAAAAAATTAATTTATTTTTTCTAAAGAATAAAATAATCTTTTTAATAGCTAATTTGTAAAAAGTTTTGCAATTTTTAATTAAAAGATAAATTTTTTATAAATTAGTTAATGAAAAATTTAACTTTTAAAGAATTTTATTCAAACTGACCCGGGTGTTTGTAGTTGGCTATTTGTTGTTGTGTTGATTTGGATCTTAATAAATAGTAAATAGATAAGTTTATTTCTTTATTGCCTCTCAATGCCCTGTCATGAACCAAGAAGCTCTACCAATTTTAAGGATCCACCGTCCCATAGGTTGGAATGTTAAGCTTAAGCTTAAGAATCTTAAAGGCTACACTAGCTTGATTAGTCTCTTTTTAAAGTATTGTAGTTACAGAGATGCCATTGTCATAGTAGTTATCTTTTTAATTTAGTTAATCAAACGTTATAGTAGTTATATGTCTTTTTTAAATTTAGCATACTTGCATGACAGTCTGCGGTACAGAGTCTCTGGAATTCAATACGATTCATGTTTAACCTATAGTTTTATAGTGACAACCACAATCATTTAGATACTAGAATTTTACCATAAGGAGACTGCTTTACTATTTCTCAAATGAATGGCACCTTTTCCCTGTACCATTTGGCTGAATTACAAAACTTCACATACTACATTTTTGTTTGCTAGTTATGAATGGTTTCATTCTCATTTCTATTATATTACAGGAGACCCAGTAAGAAGAATGACTCTGGATCAGCTAGAGATACAAGCGATGATAGCAGCAGTGGCTATTGCCAAAGAGAGGATAAGAGTGTCCATGGCAATTGGAACCAGCATAACTTGTCATATGCAAGCAATGGTGAACCTTTAACATGTTCATCAAGTGATGAGTTCGAGAGCTGCAGCTCACCCGGTCAGCTTATGTTTGAGTACTTTGAGCATGAAATACCTTACAATCGCGAGCCATTAGCAGATAAGGCAAGATCATTATGCTTTAGCTCAACTCCACCTTGAGATTATGTTGCTTTCCAATCCTATTTTACATTCGTATTTCCTGCCGCAGATTTCTCACCTCGCAAGTCAATTTCCTGAGCTGAAGACATACAGGAGCTGTGATCTTTCCCCTGCAAGTTGGGTTTCTTTGGCTTGGTATGTTCTATCTCATCCTTTTGGTTAATAAGATTGTTAGGGTGGATAATGAACATGATAATTACTAATTTGAAAATTATTTTGTTCCTGCATAAATTATAAAGGTATCCAATATACAGAATACCTACTGGTCAAACACTAGAGAGCTTGAGCACGTGCTTCCTGACCTTTCATTGTCTATCAACAGCTTTGCAAAGTATGAATTGCTGTCTTTGTTTAGTTTCTGTATGTGATTATATGCAAAGGTATCGTTGTATTAACTATAGCATTGTTATTGGAACCAGGTCCAAATAATGATGGGTTTCACCTTCATAGTTCAAGAGGTATGGACTTGTCATCTAAACTGTCATTACCAATCTTTGGGCTTGCCTTTCACAAGTTGAAAGCTTCTGTGTGGGATCCTGATGGAGTTTCTGAAGGTCAGAAAGCCAATTCTCTGTTGCGAGCTGCTGATAACTGGATTAGGCTATTGCAAGTTAACCATCCTGATTACAATTACTTCATGTCCAAATATCTATATTGGAGATGAACAGAGTTTTCTATAGCAAGGTTACTACCTCAGTGAGTGAAACAATAATGACACTGAAAATTATAGATGATTCATATGAAAAAGGTTCGTTCTGATCTTCTGTTTTCAGAGGATGCAAGACCCAAGTCTAGCCAACAGATTTTGCTTCTTTCATGTGACTTGTCTGATAATGATGAAAAGGTCCAAAGGTGGATGTAAAATACGTATTTCATGTGTCTTGTTTTGTGCATTTGAATGCTATCATCTTAATCCTCAAGATACTATTAGGACATTTGGATTTTCCTATTTTGTGACCAGACCTGGTCTTCCTGCGAATAATGAATAGAATGGAATGAAAGGGCAAAGTTCTTGAATATCAGAAATACGTTCACTGTAATGAATTTGTTCTCGTCCCTAGTCCTGAGAAAAGAAGAAACATTACAAGTGGGGGATATTTAGCAAATTTGAGAGAATTGTTGTTGCAAGTAGATCCTGAGAATTGTTATGGCTGACTGTAGCAATTATACATCTTAAATTTTGTAATTATAGACTAAAAATTTGTTTCAATTGAAGTTTATAACCTGATTTTTTTTTTTAGTTTGAATATATTCTAAATCCTGTATTTTGCCTTATCTTTTATTGCGATTCTTATACTTTTCATCCCCGTATGACTGTTTTCAATTCTATTTAAGTTTTGGTTTCTTTTAACTAAACATATGCCGAAATAACTATTAACTAATATGTAGTAAAGTATAAGGATAAAAATTTAAAATTTTCAAATATATGAATTACAACTTAAAAGGTAATCATTATGTTTATAATTTGATTTAATATGTTTAATATATTCAATTCATTAATTTAATACGTCAGTATATCTTGTCTCGGAATTACTTTAGCTAAGATTGTGTACGTTTTGCCCAAGCTAGACTAAAATTGGATAAAGTTGAACAAAAACTCATGGGGATAAAGTAATCCTCCCCAATGTCCACGTGTAGAAATTGATTAATACGCTCTCGAGAGAGGTTAAAGTGTATGCATTATATTTTATATATTCATGCCATATTATATTTTATATATTCATAAAATGAAAAATTAGATTTTATATAATTTTTAAGAATTTTAAAAAATTTTGTTATCAATTTAAAGTTGATAGGATTTTATTATCTTAGTTGACAAACTTATTTTATAAATATATATATATATATAATTTTTTTCTCTTAATTTAAACACACAATAAACAAAGTTGTTTAATCTTTTCTCAAGAAACTTTCCTATTCTTCGTTATTTTATTAAATACTAGATTTGATCTTATATAAAAAATAAATATCTAATTCATTAGATTGAGTAATGCTGTAAGTTTACTCGGATTTCAAGAGATAATATTTTTAACCAATGAGTATGTCTTATTTTGTTAATAAGTTTATGCACTTTAATGAAAAAATGAATATATATTATTGGTAGGCGTACAATTGAAAATAGTCCCATTAAGATAAAAGAAATGTAGCCTTTTCTTTAGCGACCGCGTGTGTGTATATATACATGACCAAAAGCAGTAAATGAAACTATAGCAAGTAAAATACTTTAGAATAAGAAAACATTTTAATGGAATACGCGATCTTCGGTGTAAAAGAATAATTAATAACTTGTGCAATCATTATGCAATTAAAAAGTATTAATAGCTTGTACTTGGTCCCAAGAACACGACTATTCCACGCTCCACATCAAGCTTCCTATAGGAGAATTCAACTAATTGGAACGCAAGACTGGCTCAAATTGACACTTCACCACCCTCCCTACATAAAAAATGCAATATCTAGAAATTTCTTGAAAGAAAAACCATAAAAAGAGAGGAAAAAATTGGTTTGTAAATTCTACTCATTCTCTGCTCATGAAAGATATTTTATTTCCAATGATTATTTTGGAACTAACATAGGTCACAAGTAGGATATAAGGAAAAAGGTTGCATTTATGAACTAAACTATAGACACATTACATATTTATCCAATATAGCTAAATGCCACTTCGCATCGTTCTGAATAACTCTCCCTCTCTCTTTTCCTCTCATGCTTACCGCTTCAGCACCTAATACAACAGCGGCATAGGAACTACAAATGCAGTCATAAAGTATCATCAAGAATGGTGGACATCAGAAGCCCTTGCACGAAATCAAACCTCCGAGCCTTCTCTACTTGCTCCTCTTCTGACAGATGTAACTGTTGAGGTTTTCTGTCACCATACACTATTGTCAGACTACAAGTTTTCGAATAGATAGTGAGTGACAAAAAAGTTCAAAAAATAAAGGATTAAGAAGCAGTGTGACATAATGCTAAAATGATATCATATAACAGTTTAACATCACGGCTGATAACAGTTCAATAAGTCCAACTTGAAATATGTATTCAAAATGTGAAACTTTCCTATTTTCATTTAAAGGTTATGATTTATGAATATGTGAGTGTGTGGATGCGGGAAGCCATTTCCTGTTTTATCAGTTATTTTCGCAAAACAATATGGCTTCAAATTTAACTGCAGCGTTTAAGACCTATTGCACCTATGTTCGCATGCATCCAATACCAAAACTTCCATATAAACAACCTAAAAATTTCCATTTATGCCTGTTTTTGGTTTAAGGATGAGATTCTTCATGATAGTTTTTTAAGTAAAGAAAGAAAAAACTACCCTCGATCCTTGCCAAAGCAAAGTTTAATCAAACAGCAATATCATACCTTTCCAAGATATCATCTTTTGAGCTTTCTTTTCTAAGGGCATCTTCAATGGAATGACAAGGTGCGTTCACAGTTTCAACAGCTACAACTGGGTTAAACATAAACGACGATAACAGAGGATCAGGCTCAGAATTAGAGGAAGTTAAGTATGAAGAACCTCCAAGAAGAGACTGCAAGGCTCCTTCTCGTAACTCTTTTCTCAGTAAAGTAGAAAATGTAGAACCAGAGCTTCCTTTCCTGACCCTCCTTTTACGCTGCACGTAACCTCTGGTTATGGAAAAACTTTGCAGTTTTAAAGTAACTAACTCCAAGAGAATATAGTACTTGAAATGAAGCAGTTATATGAGGCAATGCAAGGAAGAGATGGGTTTACAGTTTACCTCACAAAGAGTTGATATACATACATAGATAAATAGATAGAACAGAAAAAACACACAACATTACCATTTACCAATGCTGAAATCAAAAGAAAAGGCACACAAAACAATTAGCCACGGTGGAAAATTTCAAAATTATCAGATAAAGGATACTTATGAGGCAAGTAACTCCTGTTCGTCACTTCAAAATTCAAATAAACTAACATATGCTTTCTACACAGAAACATACACTAAAGGTGGCTCACTGAAATCTATCTCACTCTACAAAATAAATCGAAGTTCTCTCTTTAAGTTAAAACCAATTAATACATAACTTAATTTTCTTCTGAGAAGAAAAAAAGTTCCTTAATCTTACTCCCTATCTCTCCTACTACATATGTGCACAAGTTTTCAAACTTGAAATGCATCAAACAACTGAAACCCAGATTCAAAACTATCAAATAACTAACGTAGAGAGGAACAGCAAGACAAAGCAAATGAGAAACAGAGCAACGTGCAAAAAGGATATCCTTAAAAAGTTCCCATGCTGTGTGGTAAGATGTCCAACGAGATCCACTCCCACCTTTTTCCCACAAATGGGACACACCTGAAGACACAAGCTCCAACCAACAATTAAAAACCATAAGTTTTTCAACTTTTACAAACACTGAAAACTTACACTAACAATGCTTTCTCATTTGTTGGCAATACAAAACTTTTTCACACTAACAATGCAAAGAAATTAACCTTGGAAAAAAAGATTGATTCATCTTGCTTCCTATTCACTGGAGCACTTAGAGGAATAAATAGCAGAGTGTTGATAAAAAAAATGCACAATATATTTATTCTACGATTATTAATTATTAATATATATTATTTTAGGATAACGACCAGGGTGGGTGTTAGGGTAAAGAATTGAAGTAGCATGCAGAAAGTCCTAAGTTCGATTGTGTGATTCTTAAAAAGA
Organism: Hylodesmum podocarpum; assembly: GCA_026586105.1. Lineage (NCBI taxonomy): Eukaryota > Viridiplantae > Streptophyta > Magnoliopsida > Fabales > Fabaceae > Hylodesmum > Hylodesmum podocarpum. Next base: position 155,435 of record JALJEV010000590.1, read on the forward strand.
GAGAAACGAACCCCATTTTTGGCTTGAAAAGGGTGATCATCATCAATGTGGCAACAGAGGGAAACGACGTCGTAATCCTCAGCGCAGAAGGGGCAGAGAAACTCTGCTTTCAAATCATCGTTTCCTTCACTCTCCTCCACGTACAGATCTGCAACTACAGAAATTGGTTATACGATAATCGCAATTGAAATAATCTTTGGAAATGAAAAAAATAAAAAAAGAGGGAAATCGAGGAATGTTGGGAGAGACCAGATCGAGAAACATAGCGGCGTGTAGAGGTAGGGATTCGTGTAGTGGAAACCCAGGAATCGGAGTCCATCAAACCCTACCTACGATTCAATGGAAATGGAGATGAAATGTACGTCGGAGAGAGAGAGAGAGAGTAGAGAGAGAAAGGGGTTTGTGTTTGTGGCACAGGCTAGGAAGAGAGAGAAAGTTTGTTGCTCTGTTTTATGTTTTATATATCACAGACCATTTTTTGTTAAAATAAATAACTATTTCCTGTCTAAATAACAGACATCAAATTTGTTAAAACAAATAACTATTTGCTGTCTGAATAACAGATAAAATAAGTAAAGAAAAAAAATAAAATCAATCAATAAACTTGTATTGTATCGCGTGTATAATGTTAGGTTGACAACTGAATACGGATTATTCTTCTAAAATTTATATTTTATTTAAAAAATATAAAATATTTATAGATTTAATATTATATATATTCTTTAAAACATGTTCTTATATTTTTGTAAGATGTGTTATATACTTGTGTAACATGTTATATATATTTTTTTGTATTTTAATTCTTTTTTAATAGAATATACACTTTGAAATATAGAAGTTGGTAGATTTATATTCAAGTTATCTATACAGTATTATTCTGAGAAAACAATATAAAACATTCTAACTTTGAAAAAAAAAATAATAATGAACTTCTTAATATTTTATTTCTATTTAAATTTTAATACATTTTCCTTTTGATTTATGGTTAAATATTTTATGAAAACAACTGCTTTAAATAACATTTGAATATTTTGATTATCTGAATCAAGAAAATAATCAATCTACAACTAAAATTAAAAAAGAAAAAACAAAACAAAAATCTCAAAAACTAGTTATGTATATTATATCTGTAATATTTTTTCACTAAAAATTATTGCAAATGTTCCTGCGCGTGAGGTATGACACAGTGACAGTGATAGAGCCAAGTATATTTTTGCAAATCTTTATATGAGCAATCCTTTTAAATTATAAACATGAGCCAAATTTTATTTTTGATTCAAAAATAATGAAGCTCCTTTTACCATGGAAGCAATTGGAAAGAGTTGGAAGTACTTTTTTATACCCGAATTTCTTAATACTACTTTACTTTTCAAAACTACCATACCAGGAATAGACTTTTTCATCTTTGAATCATGACCACTTTGATACTTTAAATCGTAGCTACGAGTTCTTTTTGAAATTTTTTGAAATACTTTAAGATGTTGTGATAATTTTTTGAAATTTAGTTAATTGAATAGTCAATATTTAATTTAAATTAACAATATAAATTAAATCTGTTAAATTACAGTAAATTATCGGAAGCATATATTAAAACAATTATAAAGTTTTTAAGTATTAACCAGGAGAAAATAATAGTTTAAAATACCTATTTGTAATAAAAAAAAAAAGTTTGGAGTATTTAGATGTTTCATTCCCAAGAAATAAAAAAAAAAAATTAAGAAGAGAAATAAAAAGAATTAATAAAAATTGGTTTAGTTGTTAAATGACATGTTTTTATTTCGGTGAATTTTCTTGGTGGAATTTGTTTTGAACAATTTCACATCAAAGAAGTATGATAAGAAATAAAAATAGTATCTGTGTTAACAAAATATTTTTAAAAAAATAAAATTTAACATAATTAATGCAAGATCTTTAAATGAAATGTTAAGTAATAATCTATTAGGATTAGCATGAATCTTACATTCTATATTTCTGTATATTGAGATTTTAATCGTTTCAACGTAAGACATTCAAACATTCTTTTTATAGCTCTTATATAAACTCTGACTAATTATTTTTTATCTAAGATTATGAATTGTATTTTAAAATCTCATTGAATGGGTGTTTGTGAGAGTATTCTCTATCTAAATATCACATGCTTATAAACATGGTGACTTATTTTTAGTAATTTGATGGGTGGATTAGGGTGTTTTATATTTATAGAATATTTCATACATGTATTTAATTATTATAAATAAAAATAGTATTATAATTATCATTTTAATTTATATATATATAATATTATCATATTCCTTTACCGGTTCTATTATGGACCTTCGTGGTTTATTTTTTGTATTTTTAAGAGTTGTCATTTTTTTCTCAAATTATATTTTAAGGTTTGTGTTGATCCCTGAACTTCTCCATTTCTCGTTCTTACTTTTCGCTTCATTATTGGTACATATTTTCCTCAAACTGCTGTCTCATAGCAGTTAATATTGTTTCCATATGCACTTTCAACGTTTCAACTATTGTGGGATCTATAGGCGTTCTTAACGAATGTTGTCCAATTTAACTTCTGGTATGTATCATAAGAAATGTGGTCTCTGGGAAAGTTTTACTAGGGCCTCACGGTGGGCGCCAAAATGTTCCTCCAAGAACTCAGGTTGAGCTCTGCCGAGGTGATCAATGCGCTTGAGCTCATGATTATGCTTGAGTGAGCCGCTACAATGTGGGGAGATACCTGCAAAAGGCACTCCAATGCTTAAGTCATTATATTTCTTAATGGGAGGAGTGTTTCCGGGATAAGATTACCTACCTTTTCGCTTCTGCATTTTCCTTTTATATCTCTGGTCCTACTGAGTTGGTAGGTGAGGGGTAGTCTTGTCAGCCGACTTCCCCATGTCCCTTAGACACGTGCCTATCAAGGAAATCTCAACCAATTCCCGATACGACCTCCCTAGTCATGATGAGGAGGGGAAACTGTTATGTCACAGTCATTTCATGTCTCCAGTTCCCTCTGCTCAACATTTGTCGTTTTCATGCATTACACCTATACACTAATTCGTCTCTTCGAGCTTTACTCGACTATTCTCAATGATAACTAGAGTAGCCAATTATCGCATACAACGGAACTATCCTTAGCTCGACACATAGCTCGGTACGGTACACTAGTAATTAAAATTAAAATTTTCCAAATAAGTTTACGAAATTTGCAATTATTTTGTTCAAAAATTATAATTTTAATTATTTACATTTATTTTAATTTCAAAATATATATTAATATTATTACGTAAACTACATATTTTTTAAATTTTAAACTATGTAAATTTCAATTTACACTTTTAAGAGTTTATTAAAAATTTTATTTTAACTTTAACACTGATATAACAACATTATTTATATAGGAAAGAGAAAGGATTGGTTCCTGTTGGTCATAGACAAAATACAACGATGTGATAGGTTTAACCTCTAATATGGTTAACTTTATTTCAGTTTATAAATATAATATTTAATTTACTTTTAACATGCAGCTCTCGTAGCTCAGTTGGTTAGAGCACCCGTTTAGTAAGCGGGAGGTCTTGAGTTCGACTCTCAACGAGAGCATTAGCTTTTTATTCTTTTCATTTTACCTTTTATAAATTCTTCTTTAATCATATTATTTAAAAAAATTACATCTCAACATAAAATGAATCTAGATTTTTTTAAATAGTACATTTCAACATAAAATGGCTTTTATTTGAAGGAAATGAATTTTAGATTCCATGACTAATCAATTAAAACAGAGAATTATACTCAATATTGGACAAAATATACCCAACAACAGACCACTAAGGTAATCATATTTGGCTCAAAGTGTTCATTATCAATGTCATCAACTCCCATTTTGATGTTGTTGTTATTGTCGGATATAGGATTATTTAAAAAATAAAATTTATGATGATTATTATTATATAAATAAAGATCAATATATAATATATTTATCTTTATATATTAAATTAAAATTTCTAACATAAATGTTGAATTACATCTCTTCTAATGTAGTTAAAGTCCCCATTTTTCTTATTTTTAATTTGTTCTTAATTTAGATCATTCCTATCTTTCCAATTTTTTTCACTCTCCTTCAATCTTTTTTTTTTCTTCATTACTAATTTTAATATTTGTTATAAAAATATTTTTGAAGAAAATATATATTGAAAATAAAAATAGAAATATACTTATCATCAATTGAAATTATAAATATATTTAAATTAATATTGATAATAAATAAATATATTCTTAAATTTTCATTTTAATTATTTAGAAAAAAATTATCTTCTCTTTAATTCTACTATTTAATAAACATTATATTTAACAGTTATCTTTAGATGTATTCTATTATTTTTTATATATTTATCATCATTTTTATTTTAAAAATTTTATTATTAATTTATTAAAATCAAATAAATATTTTAGTAAAAAATTATTTTTTTCTGAGAAAAGAATATTCCTATACAATAAAAATAAAAATTTTATCCAAATATTTTGATAATTATTTATTTATTTTGAAGTATATTACTACACTGTATTTTTAATATACAATATTTTTTATCTTAATTATAAATTTTAAATATTTTTAACACGTATTAATATAATTCATATGATTTGTATGATATTTAATATTAGCAATGGATTTGTAAGTAGAACAAGAAAAAAAATAGTGTAAGATAGGCATATCATTGATTATTTGTTTAAAAAAATTTATTTAAAATAAAAAAAATTACACAGTATACATAAAATAATTCATACTTAGAATTCTTCGACGAAAAGATCTAACTCAATTAATTGAACAAAATGTCTGAATTATTATATATAAATTCTTTTAACATGTGTCTTTGATTTCTACAAATAAAAAATACATTGATAATCAATCTAAGAATAATTTACTTAATATCCTTTATGTGTTTTAAAGGAATATACTTTGTTAAATATTTAAGTTATCTAACAAGTCATGTCCTAAATGGTTTTCTACTTTTTAGGATGATAATTACAAACACGACAAAACATGATATAATTGAGCATGTGAAACGAAATAGTGGAATATGTTTTATACATATGCAACGAAGTATGTACAATGAAAAGAATCATCAAATAAATCATTTCATTGTACAAAAAGCATTACAAAAAAAATATCGGAGAAAAATAAAACTAATAAAATTACCGTTACAATAATAATAATAATAAAAAAAAAGTATGTCAATAACGAAGGCACGGACTGACGCACAAACATAAGATTAAAAATCTTAGAGAAAAAATTTAAAACGAATATCAAATCATCGTTTAAAAAAAAGGTCAAATGTGAATAATAGGTGAATACATACATGGAAATCGGAATATGATGCAAATGCTGGAATGTAAAAATGATCTCAACAAAAATAACAAAAAAATAAAAAAGAAGGCGAAGAACAGAACAATCCAATGATGACTACCCAGTAATCAAATATGAGAGGTCCATTAGTCATCAAACAAAGAAACTTAACATATCTAACAAAATAAATTGTGTAGCTTATAATTGTCTTCTACTAATTCCATATATTAAATTGGTAACAGATCAAACAAATTTCAATGCAAAAAGAAGTTTTGTAAATGAGTTAAAATATTTAAAAGCAGGTGACGAAATAGAAAAGAAATATAGACATACATTCTCTTATCAAAGTCAGGGGTGCATGATATTGGATAACATATATAAACTTTTCATCTTTGATCAATGAAACACCACAAATCAAGTAAAGATGGACAACATAAAAGCTTAGTCTTTTGTCACTTGATAAACCATGTGACAGTTCTTTGGTTCAACTACAAGATACAAGGAAAGAAAAATACTCATTTTTATTTCTCATCCAATAACAATATATTGTCACCATTGTCATTATCAATGCAATCATCATTATCATCTCGATGAACATTATTGCTCCCGTTGCGAATTCCACCATTAACTGAGTTGATTAGAAACCCAGGAACCATAATCTTTAGGAGAAACTGCTTCTACAACAATAGGCATAAAGGCATGGTTAGTTCCACAAATCTCACTACACTGGCCATAATAAACCCCTTCTCGCTGTACAAAAGCAGAGACTTGATTTAAACGTCCAGGTACAGCATCACATTTGACACCTAAGGAAGGTACTGCCCAGCTATGAAGTACATCAGCTGATGTTATAATAACACGTAGATGAGTTTTGGCAGGCACTACCACTCTATTGTCCACTTCCAACAAACGTAGTTGGCCCAATTCTAAATCACTTTCTGGAATCATATAACTATCAAAAGCAAGTGATTGTTCATCAGAACTATTATAGTCTGAATACTCATAAGACCAATACCATTGATGTCCAATAGCTTTGATAGTAATGGCTGGATCTACCACTACCTCGTCCATTGAGTATAATAGAGCAAATGATGGTATGGCAATGAACATCAAGATGATACTAGGAAACATGGTCCAAAGAATCTCAATTGTTGTTCCATGAACAATCCTTTGTGGGATTGGATTTCTTTTATGGCTGAAATGCCATAACGCACGAGCCAAGATCCATACCACAAAAACTAAAATTTGAATGTTGAAAAAAGTGATATCATGATGTAAGTCTATTATTCCTTGCATCATAGGTGATGCTGCATCTTGAAATCCTAATTGCCATGGTTCAGCAGCATCACAAGGAGCTACGGTGCAGAAGTCCCCAAGACCCCATCTATTAATAATGAAAAATAATGTATAATAATTATAAAATAATTTGTATACCTTAAACAATCAACTAACTCTTTTTTTAAAGAAAAATGAACATAGCATTGTTTCTTAGCATGAATGAGTACACACACAAAAAAAAATGGAAAACAACACAGTTGTATTTCATTGAATAAAAGTGAAAAAATTAAAATATAGAAGGAAACAAATGAGATGAAGATCATAGGGTAGCAGTATTCATATGTGATATGATTTCATACCAAGAAACATTTTCCTTATAAAATACATTAAGTACTAGTCATTATAATTAACTTGGTAAAATTCAATCCCCAGCTTATACATATACACTCGTCTTATGTTTCACCTTCTTGCATTTTGTTGTAACACAATTTGAAAGTCATTTCTCATTTTCTCACTATTCAACAGAGGAACCATCAATAACCAGATACATCCCAATACTCACCAAACCAATCACCCACCCACCCACATATTTATGAAATTTACTCTTTCTAAACAGTATTTTCTCAATCTTATATGGTTACTTAAACTTGCAAATTATATAAGTCTAATAATTATATATAACACAAATATTAACATACAAATGGTAGAGAAAGAATACAAACCTTGTGATCCCCGACTGCTGCACCATCTCATTAGTGATATTATGGATTTCAGAATTTTGAACAACCTGTTCAGGGTTCACCAGAGTTGTGGAACAACTACTTTTGCTATCAAAATGGATTGATCTTGAATTTCTCATGGCAATTGATAGATAAGTTGAACCCATTAATCCTTCAGTTCCCATCATATTTGGCATCTTGATTCTAGCACTTGCAATCCTACTCTCAGTTCCAACTCTGATAGAATTAAGTGCAGAGTATGATCTCTTGCTTAAATGTCCATAATATGATTCATTACCACTGGACAAAATCAACTTGTGCTGAGGATTGTTAGTATTCAGGAATCTTGACACACCAATGTTTCCTTTACCACATTTTTTCAGGAAGCTAGATCCAACATAAGATAGCAGCCCCATGCTACAATTTTTGAAATTCTTCTCCTGACTTTGGTTTCACTGAAATAAAAATAACAAAATCTTGGTATATGCCCCAAAATATTATAAAATGATTTCAAATGAAAAACACAGATTAAATGCACCACCTTTGTATATGCCAATAAGATCACTAACAAAAACCATAAAATCAAACCAGCTACTACATGAATCCTTTTTTCTAGGTTTTATACTTAAAATTTCTATCATCTAGTAATAATTTTGAAAAAAAAATACTTACATCAATTGTTTCATATTCAAGCACAGATCAAAATAAAAGATCCCACACCAACGATTAAACCTTTTACATCAGAAAAATTACAAAATTTTATGCTAAATCTACTCACCGAAAACCAGGACGATCAAGTAGGTGCGCGATCTGGTTTTTTCTCTTCTCTTTTCTCTCTGTCTTTTGTTATCATTCAGGAAAAAAGTGTGCCTCTCTTACCCTAATTTGAACGCTACTTAGATGGGCTTGCCAAGCCCATTTGGATCTTTCTCCAAGGAGCCCAAAACCCAATAATTTCAAAGTTTTATACTTTAATTTGTAAGTAAATGATATTACACTTCTCTTTATTAATAAACATATACCTTTTTCCTTTTGTTCAATAAATTTATTTAAATATTTTTCTAATTTATTCCTCTTGGGAAAATAATGCTTACGGAGCAAAGTGTTTTTTTTTTTTCCTTTTTCTTTTATGATCTCTTTTTTTCCAACTCATTCCATGTTGATTCGCCTTTTTTTTCTTTTTATTTTATAGTTTCTTTCTCATCCACCAATTTACACGTTCCCACACTTAAATACTAGTGACAGGTTGGTGCAAAAACATGATACATCATCTCATGTTAAAATATTGCATATAATGGAAAATGTTTGTTAGCTAACTCTAGTATAAGTTAATTAATTAACTATTTTAAAAAATATAAAGAAAAAAGAAAAAAGAGAAAAATAATAAAATAAAATACACTTTAAAACATAGTTGAGTGATTAATTTTATTATAATTAGTCACGGAATATTTTTCGTATATAGTACAGAATAAACAATAATATCTGATGTGTATCTCCTCTCAAATAATTAATAACAAAAGCCTACCCTTCAATCCTTCTAAAATAACTTCATATAAGATATGATTTCCACTGCAAGTTCTTCACTACACATTTCTTATTGCATGAAATTGGCATTCCTATGCTTAATGTAAACTATATTATATTTTGTAAAAATGTCTATCAAATACTACCAGAAATAGAGAAAGGTTAAGTTTTCCATTCTGCATAGAGAAAAATGAAAGAAGAAGCATTAGAACCTGGTGGCATTCAAAGAGATGGAGAAGAGCAATAGTTTGCATATAAGGTGTGAAAATGAGATGTAAAAAGTTTATATAGAGAGTAACATTTGTAGTATAAGGGACCTCAAAGATAGGAATATGTAAGCTCATGATGAAGTACGTGGAGTTAAAAGCAAAATTAAATTGTTGGTCTTCCTTCAATTTTGGCTCCAAATTATGTGGCATGTGCGCTTCTTTTGCCTTTTTTTCATTGATATATAAGAATTGATCAATGTTAACATATATGACCCCCTCAAAAATTTAAAACTTGTATACCCGTGATGAGTAATTTGTGTAACAAAGTTGATTTTTACTTTATTTAATTACTTTAAAAGTATGTAAAAAAAAAAACTTATTTTGTTAGTTTTAAGTATGTTGAGAATCTCAATTCACGTTGTATTTGAAATGACAAGCTCTTAATTTTTTTTTTCATTTTTAATCTTCATTTTCTCATTAAAATTTCTTATTTATCCTTGTGTTACATTGTTTCGTTACTTTATTATTTTGATAACATATTATATTTTATTTGATTAAAAAAATAAAATTATAAAAAAAAAACTACTTTTCCCTAAAATAATGTCATTTAAAATTTTTTATATGAAAAGCGCATCACTAAACACAAAAATCTAAATAATTATATATTCAAGTACTCTGTTTTTACAATATAAGTTTATTTAAGATGATAAATTACTTTAAATAAATTAAAAAAGGAAATTAATTAATATTTGAAATATATATTCAAGTAATTAATACTGTTCTTTTATGTCATGTCCTTTTACACTAATAAATTACTTCAATATTTACATCTACTAAATAATTTTAATTTAATCAATTAGTTAATTAATTTATTTTTTAGTTTTATCTAACACGCGTAATCCACTGAACCTACTAACCTACAACTAGAATTAATTTTCATGTTTACTCTCTTAAGTTGATTTGCGAGATTTATTTATTTTATAATGTAAGAATTATAACATTCATCTTAATAACTAGTATTTTTCTTTTCTATTATTTAATCAAAAAGTAGATGGATGACTCAAAACTTGAGTGAAGTGTAATATAACATAGAAAAAAGATGTCCATACCGTAAAATATTTTATTCAATTACTAATCAATCACAACGTTCAATGTGGCGAGAATTTGATCACACTATCCTTAAAAATGACATAAAATATAAATTATAATAGAATAACGTTATAAAACTCCTAAGAGTTAAATTCTTTAAAATATTTGTCTATTTATCTCCTTAACCTTTTTCTTTCAAACCCATTTATTCTTTTGTGGGCATATTTAATGTTAACTTCACCTGTGCTTTTATAGTCTATCCTAACACCAAATTAAGGAGGGGGATTATTGTAGACCCCATGTTTGCTAACATAAACTTAAAACTAAGGGGACTATTTGATTTGCTATGTTACAGTACTCAATAAGATAAGGAGAATTATTTAAGTTATAAGACAATTTTTTTTATTATGCTTTATGTTTGATAAAGAATATACAATATAAATAAAATAATATAAAATTTATTAAAATATCTTATTTAATATTAGTTTTCTTTATGTAATTTATGATAATTATATACTATGTAATTTCAAAATTCAGAATATATATATATATATAATAACTTAATAATAATAATTAAAGATAAATTATATGCATATGTTTCAGATAGTAAATAATGTTAACTTCAAATAACTAGATGATAATGTTTTTGAATAATTAAAATTTAAATATAATATTTAAAATTAAAGGATAAGTGAGAATATGTGTATCTTTTTGATACTTTGCATGTTGTACATCTTTTTTTTTTTTTATTGTTCAATGACTTTTTTACTTAAAAACCATTAAATTTTTATGCAGCATTATATGTTTAATTTGTGCACTTGAAACCAAACATTAAACAAAAATTTTATCCTATACAATAGGATATTCAACCGTATGTTAAACATGTGAAGACCACAAACCCACGACAATTAAGATTTAACATTGAGTTTTGGTGTGATTGCTCTAGGTTTGAAGAGGCCTTGCTAGTGTCTTAAATAAACCCCAGTTCTTTTAATTTAGATTTTGGAAATTAAAAATCATATAGTACGAACAGGTAAATGGAGTGCACTGCACATTGCTCAAGCATTCTAGTTAATGGAGTCAATTACACATTACCAGAAAATTCTTTAAAATTTTGATATTACATTGTCAATTTGATCATACCCTTTTTTTCCCGAGGCGCACACACACATCCATAATCAATTTATATAGTTCAATTGTTGCAATTTATGTAGAAATTACATGGGACAAAGGTTGGAACCAACTGTGGCTCGAGTTTGACTCAATAGTAGTCGTCATAGCAACTTTCTCATTTCCAAATGTTGTCCATGGATTTTGATTTTGTTCTCCATCTCTTGATCTGCTCTTTTATTTATTTATTTATTTGTTTCAATGAATTGAAGGTGTGTTGTTGATGGTTGATAAGTTTTGTGGTGCCAACCTAGTTGAAAGCTTTTCCCTTTTGCTTTGTATACTTTTTTACAAAAATGTTTGTGTTCAATCATTGATTCATTAGTATAGACTTACATTGAGGGCATTAAGTGCCGAAAAAAAAGTTTAGAAAAAAAGGGAGATAAAATTTTGCAAAAATTAAAATTAACTTTACAAAAGCTCTCTTTTTCTAGAAAAACTAAATAAAATAACTAATTCCTCCAAATAAGCTAAAGCAGAAACTAATTATATTTGTAGTTTGAATAAAATGATAATTATTCTACTAATTCTAATGATTGTGTAATGAAGGTTCTCTTAAAATGAAATGGTCAAGCTTTACAAAGCATGTCACATTAATCACTATAGATGACAGACGGGCTTGCAATGGTTTGTTTTCTTGGCATCAGATTTTATGACTTATATAAAGCTTAATTTGGTTTGAAGAAATCTATTACTCCTCGACATATAAGTAGTTTGTTAACGAGAGTGATATATTGCATTTTTATGCGTTGACAATAAGCTATAAATCAGTTAATCCAGTGACCCTAATTGATAAATTCTAAAAAGATATATTTCATATGTATATGAGTTGCAATGAAACACACTTTAACTCTAGGTTCATGCCTTCAACTTCTGCTTTTGCTTGATTATATCAGAGAGGCTGAATGATTTTTTCAAAAGATCACTCGCTGAAAGATTCAAGTCTTCTATCAACTTCCTAAATATTGCTGATAACAAGTTCACATCTGGCATGGCCCTATGACGTGTACCTAATAGCGGAATTCTATAATGTTCAGAAAGTGCTAACAATGTTAGTTTTGGTTTCGTGGGGCCCCATAACCCTGAAACAATCATCAAAATTATCATTAATAGTGAGTTATAAAAGGAATGAAATGAAATAAATCTTTATACCTTTCAATTTCATTGCTTCACGTGACAGAGGCAATGTATCAATGAATAGCCAATCCGAAGGAACATCATATGAATTTCGATGAAATTCCTTAATCAAGAATTGTGCATCAAAGCTACGTGCATTGTGACCAACAAATAAAGGTTGTTCCCCAGGTAATAAACGACTTTTTATATACTCTAATAAAATTGGTATCAACTCCTTCATCCTGGAGAAATATCATAAAAGAGAATTATGTTATTTATACACCGTATATTTTTTTATATTATATCATCTATCTTATCCTGCACTGTTTTTTCTTTTTTTTCTTCTTTTCATTTTTCTCTCTCTTTATGAACAAAGATAATTTATACATAAACTAATTCACAATATAACAGTTGTTATAAAATACATACTAGTAATTTTAAAAATGGTTAATAATGTTGGGAAAACAAATACATTCACCTTGTATTTTATTATATCAAACATATCTTATTTCACCTACTTGTATTTTTGTTAATTGATTGACAAGCAGTTGTATATTTTTCTTAACTTTTTAAATGGCTAGTAATTAAAAGGGGCAAATCATATAAGTGTAATAACATGAATATTAACATATTGATGGTAGTAAAGGAACACAAACCTTGGGGCCCCCGGTTGCTTCACCATCTCAGTTTTTATATTATGGATTTCAGAATTTGGAATGGTCTGTTCAGGGTTCACTAAGGTTGTGAAACAACTATTCTTGCCTCCTTGAAGATCTCGAATTGCAATTTCAATAACACGATCTCTTTCTCTACTAAGACCAGTGGTTTCGGTATCAATTATAAACACTCTCACAATATGATTCGAGTCTTGGTTCAAGAAAATTCCTGCTTCAGCATCATAGTACTCAATGCTATTGAAATGAATCGAACTTGAATTACTTTTGGCAATTGATACATAATTTCTTGAGTACATGAATCCTTTACTTCCTATAATTGACATCCTAATTTTTGTCTTACACTTAACTCCAACTGCCATACATGATGAAGTGTATGATCTTTTGCTTAATTGTCCACAATATGATTCATTATTACAACTAGAAAATTTCAACTTGTGTCGAAAATTGTTTGTATGGAAGAATCTTGACATGCCAAAGTTTCCTTTACAACACTTGCCCAGGAAGGTGCACCCAATATAAGATAGCATGCCCATGCTGCAACTATGAAAATTCTTGCATTCACCTTGGTTTCACTGAAATTGAAAGAACAAAATCTTGGTAAATAGTAAATACCCCAAATTCCAAAAATATTATTAATATGTTCAAATGAAAAAATACACATTAAATTTTATCCAAGAAATACATGCCAATGATATCGGTAACCAACAAATTAAGATCGAATTAGCTCCAACCTAAATCATTGTTTGTGTTATAACGACAAACCTCCAAAAAAAAGTCACATTAATTGTTTAATTCATGCACATGATTAAGAAAATAACTCCATGCAAACATCAATACTAATTGAATGGCACATGATGTATGATTTAGTCCTCTTACACCCCAACCCCCTACCATTTTTGGAAGAATAAAAGTAAAATATATTTTCTAACCTCATGTAAAGTTTTGTCTTATATTTAAAAACGTATCAACTATAACTAAAACACATATTAAGTCTTAATTAGTTTATGTTTATCAAATACTATCATGAAAATGGAAAATGTTGAGTTTTTCACACTGCACAGAAACAAAAACAAACCAAAAGAACAAAACAATGACTAGTACCTGGTGGCATTTCAAAGAGGTATATACGCTTGAGTCAAATGATTAATATCATAAGTTTATGTTAGAGAAAGATTGGCTGTGAGGAGGCCTCATAAATCAGACTTTTGTATGCTTGTGTAGGACTACGTGGAAGTAGAGGAAGCCAATTCGTGGGTCTTGCATCATTGTGGCTATGCGGTTTATTCGCTTTTGTTGCTTCACGAATCATCAATGTAAACATACGGTATACCACGATCAATCTGTTTAACAAAGATCATTTTTAATTATTCAATAAGAAAATAATATATACACTGCCCGTATAAATTTTTATTAGTTAAAATAAATCTGTTTGGTAAAAATATTTATAATAAAGGCTATGTATTGACATATCTGCATTGTTTTTTTAAGCTTACTTCTCATGTTGTATTTAAATTAATAAGTCTCTAGTTAATTTTTTAAAAATTTAATCTTTGCTATCTAAAGTACACATGCTCACAAGCAGATACAAGTGAGGTTGGAGCTATATATAGTTACTGAGTGCAAGTCTTTCCTCTATCAGTGTCAAAATTTTAGAGTTCAATTTGTAAGGAGGGAAGCAAACGTAGTTGCTTAAACTCTAGCAAAAGCTGCTACATCTTTCCTAATTTTACATTCTTTCATCAGATTCCTCAATGTATATTCATCATCTAATCTTAAGCCTGTTATTATAAAACTCAACATAACCAAAGATTGTGTTATAATTTAAGTGTTTATCCTATAATATTTTCTTTTAAATTATATGTTAGTGCCTTCTTTGGGTTAATGTTTTAATAAAATATTTGATCTTTATTTGATAAAAAAATCAATATTATAAAGAAAATAAATTGATTTTCCCAAACCAATGCTATTTAAAATTTTATTAAAAATTAAAATAGACATCCTTGATTTTAAAGAAATATAATTTTATTTAATTAAATTATACTGTAATTTTTTTAAAATAAATAAAGTACAAAAACACATTTCCAAATAAAAAAACTAAATAATTACATAAAATCCATTTTTGTCGGAAAGAATAAAAGGTTAACTCAAAAGATTATTTAACAAAATCATGATATACTTACTTTTTTATAACATAAATTTATTTATATTAAACTATTTCATTTCATAAAAATATTTTTAATATGAGAGTAAAATTTAAAAAATTATGATCCTAATTTTTAATATGATAAAATATTTTAAATAAATTATGAAAAAGAAAAAATATATATTTGAAAAAATGTTACCAACTAATTTTAAGTTATCATGAAGTAGTGGAATTCATTATTATTCACCAAAATAATGGGAGAATATATGTATTATTTTATGTTGGCAGTTTTCACTTGTAAATTACGTTAATAATTACATTTATCAAATATTTTTAATCTAATTTGTTTCTTTATTATATTTCACGAATAAAAAAATGACGGATCGAAAAGTTAGTTTATTTGCTTTCATTTTACGTATTAGTCAATTTGTCAAACACGCATGTAATTTACTAAATCGATAAACCTATATTTAATAATGGAAAAATCTTTCATTTTTATCAATGATTGCTAATATGTTTACCATCTAAAGTGATTTTTAATATTCAATTATTTTGTCTACAACATTTGAATTTTAAAATTAATCCTAAGAATTATTATATCCTTTTCTATTTTTTTATTAAAAATGAATGGAAGAATCAAATTTTAAATGAAATGCAAGTATCATTGAAAGTCAAACAAAATGATCAATTATTATAAGAAATATAAAATTATTCAATTGTAAATAAAATTTTATCCCGATAAATGCGTAATAAGATATGGACAAAATTATTTTTTCTGTTACTCAATTATAACATAACACTTAAATTTCTTTTTCCACATCAAATTAGTAACTCAAGCTGCTTATTACTCCTCCATTAACTTGGTAGATAACTTTTCTGCTAAAACTCTTCAATATCTCATGTGATGTATCAAACCATGCCTCTTTGACTACTCAATCACTCAACGAGAGAACATCCAATTAATCTCTTATACACAAACAACTCAAACATTGCATTGCTTGTGATATTTCATTTCTTCTCTTATAGCATGATTCTTTTGTAATTGAATACTGTTTTTTCTCTATGTGTGGACAATTCTTAAATAAACGTTTTATGTTCTGTCACTTAAAAGATATGTTTATGAAATCTTGACTTGCATGAGATGAATTGAAATAACATACATGATATACTACAATTGGATATGATGAATGAAAATAATATACATGTATATTATAATTGGATAATAGTAAAAAAAGCATCTAAAAATACTGTATAAGTTTTGTCCATAAAGCATTTCATTAAATATTTATATAGATTATATCGAAGTAAAACTTCAACATATGGAGTTTTACCCTTATTATAAGAATATATAGAGATAAAAAAAAAAAAAACCACATATTAACGGGCTGAATCTTCTCCAAAAAATACGAACTTTTATGGCCCAAGTTTTTCAAGTTCAGTCCAACAATCAGTGAATAGAAAAATGTCTAGAGAGTTAAGTTTTTCCTTCCTACACCCTAAGTTTTTCCCCTGCACCCTAATCTGCAATATAAATCCCATTTTATCTATTATTAAACAATTGCCCTATCACCTACGTAGAACTAATAGTTGACAAATGCAAAAAATTACAAAAGAAAAAAATAAAAAAAATATAACTCGCAGAGAGAATAAGGTTGCCTATGGGAAGATATTATCTAATGAAAACGATTTAATGTTTACCGGGTATAAGATGAATTCTTAAATAAGCATTTTATGTTCTATCACTTAAAAGATAAGAATATGGAATGTGACTTGCATAAGATGAATTGAAATAAGATAATCAGAGATAATATCTCATGATCACTGGGTGATAGGAATGTGACAAAACAGACCTACTACTAACTAAAGAATTGGTAATAATTAAATAACTAAGTAATCAAAGCTAGCTAATAAATAAATAAAAGAAATGTGAAGATAAACTCAGTCAACAAATAATTAAGTGTTAGTTTTTTGGCGTTGATATCTTTAATATTTCTCTCAACACTAGTTTTTTTTTTGTTTATCTCGCCAACCCGCCAAGTTGATGATAGAAACTTTTAAACTTGGTGCCACTCAAGTTTTTGGAAATAAATTTGTAGCTTAATTTTCTGTTCTAACATGCTTCAACTCAATTTTTTCTTGCAAGAATTTCTCTCGGATAAAGTGGTAATGTACCTCCATATGCTTAGTTCTTACATGAAAAATTAGATTCTTTGTCAAACACATTGCTAACAAATTATCGTAATACAAAGAAATTGGATACGTCATTAGTAGATGCAAGTACTTTAACAATTGTATAAGCTAACTACTTTCTTAGTTGCCATCGTTGCTGCTCGGTACTTCACTTTGGAGGTTGATAAAGACATTGTTGATTGTCTTTTGCTACACCAAGAAATTGCTCCCGACCCAAGTATGGAAACATACTTGGTAGTTAAGCATTGATTATTATGATCACCTACATAGTCAGCATCACAATAGTCAACTATTTTACAATCTCTACCTCTTTCGTACATAATACCATAGTCAAGCATATTCTTCACATATCTCAAAATTCGATAAATTACTTCCAAATGAGGCTTCTTCGGATGTTGCATGTACCAGCTCATCACACCAACTGCAAAAGAAATATTTGGTTTTTTTAAAGTTAAGTTGACAAGACTTCCCATCATCTGCCGGTACATTGTAACATCTTCTACATATTTCCTTTCATTAGTACATATTTTGGCGTTTGACTCCATTGACGTAGAGATTGGCTTACACTTAAGCATTCCAAACATTTTTAGCAAATCTTTGGAATACTTTTACTTATGGAAAAATATTCCTTCTTGAGAATGATCAACCAATATACCAAGAAAATACTTAAGCTGTCTAAGTTCTTTCATCTAAAATCGAACTGGAAAGTTCTCCTTGGTTCGAAAATTTTCCATGATTTTGGCTAAGTGATTGTTGAATTTTTTCCTTCGAATCAATGGAAAAAAATGGATTGATTTTGGTCCGATCCGACTCATTATCCAAGATAAATCCCGAACCGGGCGGATCATTCCTTTTTCTTATATATGAAATATGGGATTTCACTAAGTCAATTCTTAAGAAATATCTAACCAAATCATTTGTACTTACTTCAACAAAAGAAGCATGCGCATTTTCGATAGAAGAAAATTTTTTGTCTTGATCCCAATTTAATTCTTAACAATCTCCTGTGATGATTAAATCATCCACATATACTAGCACGATAGCTAGCTTTTCTCTTTTAGCTTTGACAAACAAGCTAGCATCCACACTTGTCTCCAAATAACTATGAGTAAGAAATTCAACAATCTTACCATACCAAGCCCTTAGTGCTTATTTTAATCCATAAAGTGCCTTCCATAGCTAACACATATACTCAAGATGATCTTGATTCTAAAATTCCATCAGTTGGTCAATGTAGATCTCTCAATCTAACTCCCCATGCAAAAATGAATTCTTCATGTCCATTTGCCACAAATTCTAATTTTTGAAAGCCGCAAGTGTTAATAGAACTCGTATAGTTGTAAGTTTTGGAACTAGATTGAACGTTTCTCCATAGTATAGTCCATATTGTTGAGAGAACCCTCGAGCTACCAGGAGAGCCTTGTGTCTCTCTATTGGTCCATCTGTGAGGCGCTTTATCTAGTATACCCATTTGCAAGAAATATGCTTAACATCTTTTGGCTTTGGCATGAGCTCCCAAATCTGTTTTTTGTCTAACGCAAAATTTTCTTCTTCCATAGCTTTAATCCATTCTAGATGCCAAAACGTTTCCTCAAATGTCTTCGGCTCTATTACATCTGCTTCTACCACTATAGCGACATTAGCATACTTTAGATTTGGCTTTTTGATTCTAGTTGACCATCTTAGTGAAGTTGGTGTTTCCACTCCCCTAGGCTCATCTTGTTCGCTTGGTTGTTGATACACATCAATTTGCCAAGGACTTTGAGCTACACCTTCTTTGACATTGCCTTTATTGTCTACATCTTTAACTTCACCCAAACCTAATTGGATATGAGAAAATTGCACCACTTCTTTAAAACCATTTGAGTCTGGCAATACTTTTTTATTAAAGGACCACCATGAAGAAGCTTCATCAAACACCACATTCTGGGATGTGTAGCATTTTCTAGTACTCAGGTCACAACATCTCCACCCTTTTCTTTGATTATCGTATCTTGCAAAAATACATCTAACAACTATTTTGTCCATTTTGCTACATAAATGATCATGTACAAATACATAGCGAACAAATCGAAAACTCCGAAATAAACAACTGAAGGTTTCATGTTCCACAATTTTTCAATAGGAGAAATAAAACATAACCTTTGTTGAGGAAGCCTATGATCACAAGCTACCGTCCTCATTACTTTTACCTAAAAATGTCCTGGTACATTCTCCGTGTGAAACATGCTTCGACAAATTTCTACCAAATGTCTATTCTTTCTTTCTGCTACAACATTATGTTGTAGAGTGCTAACATATGTGAACTGATGGTGTATTCGACATTCTTAAAGGAAATCACAAAACTTGATGTATACTCTCCCCCATTGTTATTATGTAGACAACGAATTCCTTTGTTAACTTCCACTTCTGCTACCACTTTGAGCTTTTTGAATTTTGGAAGAGTTTCAGATGTTTCCTTCATGAAGTAAATATGTACATACCTTGAGAAGTTGTTAATGAAATTCACCACGTATTTTATCTCACCAATGGATGCTTGTTTAACTACTACAAACACATCAGAGTGGACTAACTCTAATCATTTCTTCACTTTAAATTTGAACTCTTCGTATGACAACTAGTGTTCTTTTCTATACTGGCAGCGTACATAGCGTGTGTCACTTCAAGTTGTGGAAGTACCTTCATCATCGACCTCTTCATCGTCACATCTAATTTGAAATAGCAAACGTGACTTAGCTGCATGGGCCACACGTTTGTCGTTTCATTCCTTTTCGTCTTGTTTACGTATGCGGATTCTATAAACATTATGTAGATTGATGCAAACCTTTGTCCCTTCATCATCGATTTTTCTATAATTTCTCGATAAACCTTCACATCTTGTGGACCAAAGAGAACAAAATGGCCAAAAGATGCTAATTGTGTCATCGAGAGAAGATTTTTCTTTGTACCTAGGACATGGTAGACATTTTGGAGTGCCACCTCAGTATCACTATGTTGAGGAGAAACTACCATATTACTGATGTGAGCTATCGATAACTTTGAGTTGTTCACCATGACCACCCAATTTCCCTTATACTCTGACAGGTTTTGCAGCTTCTCTTTATCACCCGTCATATGATTTGAACATCCCGGGTTGACGATCCAATCTTTCTCGTAATCAATCTTTTCAAATGTTCTTGTGGTAAATAGTGTCTCAAGATCCCATTCATCTTCGTTTATGGAAGCAGCTATATTACTCTCTACCGACTTTGTATCAACAAACAAGCTTTCTCCATGTGACCCTTCTTCCTGCAATTGTAGTAGTTCCCTTCAAACTTTTTGTCGTTGTCTTGATTCTTCGAAGCTCTCCTTGCATGAACGCTCCCTTCACATTAATGACTACTTTTTGGATTTTCCATGGTATGTTGCTTGGAATTCCACTTGCCTCTATTGGCATAGAGTGCCTCTTCTTCCTTATTCAACGAGACTTCTCCCATTTGCTTAGCTTCATCTAGACCAGCTCGCAAATTTTTGAATTCTACAATAGATGGATGAGTTTGCCATCCTTATATGTACCAACAAAACTCTTGAATTCTGGCTTTAAATCATGAATGATGATTCGCTTCATCCTAGTGTCACCAATAGGAGCCTCTAGATCAAACTCAGAAATCTTCCAACATAGCATCTTTACTTTAACAAAGTGTTATGAGATTTTCATGTCGTGTTGTGACACCGAAAACAACTCGCCTGCTAAGAGTTAGAGCTTCATATCATTCTTCTTTTAGAACAACTTGGTGAACATATCTCAACACTAGCACGTCTTCTTCGATAGTGGTCTTTAAGGCGAATATTACTTTACCCGCTTTGATTCTCCACTTTCATAAGATACCATTCGGGTCTTCTACTTCGGGCGACATAACCTCTTTTCCATTTACTACTTCCCACAAGTCTTGACCTTACAAGTACAACATCATGCATGTAGTCTAAGAATTGTAGTTTTGGTTGTTAAGTTTTTTAATTCCACCAACCACTTGAAGGTGCCCAAGAGAACCAAGCTTTGATATCAGATTATAAAACTAATAGTTCACAAATGACAAAAAACAAAAGAACATATAACTTATAAAAAGAATAAGACTGCAAATGGGATGATTTTATTCATTGAAATGACTGTTTATTTATAGGCTTAACAAAGACACGTGTTGCACTAATACTCTCGTCTGTTTATCAGATCATAAGAATGTGGCAAAATAGACTCACTACCAACTAAAAATTCAGAAATAACCAAACAACCAAGTAACTAAAGCTGACTAATAAATAAGTAAAGGAAATATGGGAATAAACTCAGTCAACAAATGACCACGTGTTGGTGTTCTAGTGCTGCTATCTTCGATAAATTACCCACTTTTTCAATGTTCTAGCCCATTTTAAATTTTTATTTTTATTTTTACATTTTCAAATTTCTTGTTTTTATAATTTTACTGAAATTTAAAATTCGTAAAGCAAAATTACTAGAATTTTTGGATTCTATAAGATAGCGAATTTATGAAATTTGTAGAATTACGAAATTTAGAAATTCGTAACCTTGTGTTTGGATGGAGAATTTGAAAATTTCTAAGAAATTTAAATTCATAGCATTTTAATTGTCTTGATTTAAATTCCTTTTATTTTTTAAGTATTTTGTTTGGATGAAGAAATTCAATTTCTTGTATTTTAATTTCCTTTTTGGATAAAGTAATTCAATTTCAAAGATATTTAAATTTTCATTTTTAAATATTTATTTGAAAATTAAATTTTTAATATTGAATAAAAATAAATATTAATCATTTTTAAATACTTAAATATTCAAAATAATCTTTAATGCTACATGATGAATTCTAATGCTACAAAATATTTAATAATTAATCTTTTAATATTGGATAATTTGAAACATAATAAATAATTAATTGTAATTAATTTAACCAATTTTAAATTACGTAATCTCATAATAATTTTAAAAATTATTAGAAATAAATAATTTTGTGACTTAAAGATAATCATCTCATGTAAAATTCAAATATTGATATTAATTTCATTTTTTATAAGAGAATAAAATATTTCAATATATATCAAAACTTAAAATCATATATCACTCATATTGATGTCACTTCACTGGTAATAGTTAAACATTCACCAACTATTTTGCAAATTAGAGGATCCAAAACAAACAACATAATCAAATAATTTTGGAATAATCAACTTCTCTTCTTACTTTGTGAGAATGTGACTCCTTCGTTCATTGTTAATAATAACTTGACATAGAAGAAACAAACTAATAAAGTCACAATAAGAATGAAAAATAACTTAGTTAGACATATGATTCCATTCAATGAAAAATTAACCAATGTAGAGAAAATGTTACCTACCAAGTTTCATTTTTCAAGATGAGTTAAAACATAATCATTCTTTTCATCGATTGGAAGACACTTCACAATAGCTAATTGTTTTGGATCATCAACTAACCATTTAATAGCTTTAGTCCATTGTTGTCTATTAAGATCATTATCAAAGCTGCCTCACGTAGCATTTCTTAAATATCTTCATTATCAACTTTACCATCCATTTTTTCTACCATTCGATCAAAAGAGTTGGTCATTCTATTCAAAGAAGTTGTTATTCCTTCCTTTTCTCTAATCTGTCTCTTGTGAGATTGTGTGCCAACAGAAGTTGAACCTTGTCCTTTTCCTTTTGTAGTAGAGCTTGGCTCCTCTAAGTTTATAGTAGTAGTAGCACCAAAACCCATGAATCCACTTCATTTGTTTCTCTGCTCATCGCTTCATCAGCATCTATAGTAGTTTCAGCTTCATGACCAATGGCTCTATCTTTAGCACACAAATCCACTTTATCATCCCAATTTTGAAGCACTTTGAATCAAAACGATTTGGCTAATTTATGCGACTAAGAAAAAAAAACAAAAAAATTTAAACCCAATATGCTTTGAATAACAAATAAAAAAAAATATATAAAAAAAATTACTTACAGTGCAATATTCATTCTAAACATTTTCATTTTCAACTGTGTTCAGATGCTTAGTGCCATCCCAATCAAATCTGTTAAGTCAAAATGACTTAGTATCTTAATTTTGATAATTACAAGACAGACGGAAACATCTACAGACGCAGAGGGAACAATGATCAGATGGATCATTACTCGCATAGATGAAAGATGCACCCTCGAAACATTAGAAGTTCCAGACGTAAAGTTCAAGTCGTCACACCTCCAAGTATTTTCATCAGACGAAGAACTTTCAAGATCAGACGGAGAGCGCATCTCAACTTCAAGTTATGAGCTCAAGTGTGAAGATTTGAAGACTAGAGTTGAAGACGAAGATTGAAGATAGACGAATGAATTCAACACACAACCTTGTTAGATCAAGATGATTAACACATCTAAGGTTTTAATTTCTACAAGACAGACGAAACTTTCTCAGACGGAACATCAACGAGCAAGTCAGACGATACAAACACAGACGAAAGATGACTCCTCAGACTGAAGTCATTCGTCTGTCTCAAGTCAAAGTCATCAGACGATAGGATAAGACAAAACCTCTTAAAGACTGAAGAAGTATATCGTTTGTCCAAGAAGTGAAGCAAAGTTTGAGTCACTCGCGCCAAGATTTCAAATCTTAAGAAGTACTCATTAGAAGCATCCAAGATCAGTATAGGGATTCGTGCTTACACATGCAACTCAAAAAGGTCTTCACCTTTTTGTCAAAGTCTCTGTACAAGTCAGAAAAGGTACTGTCCACGCAATCTAAATCCGCTGCACACACCATCAATCACTCAAGTATTATCTGAAACCTTTTGGAAAGCTCTCAAGAAAATATTCAACGGCATTCTCATGTGTCTAACGGTTATCTGAAGATGGTGCCTATTTAAAGACTTCACTTCATCAGAGATAAGCTGGCGAAAACGCTTATATTATTCTATCTTTTGTGATTTCGCTCAATACATCTGATTGTACTTCATTGTAAAACTCTCTCTACGAAGAGGAATCTTTCTGTTCTTTAAAACATCTTTTTAAAATCCACTTGTGTGGTAGTTTAGCCTGAGGAGACTGGTTGTTCAAAGAATACCTCTATTGTTTAGCCTGCGAAGGCTGTGTTCAAAGAATATCTTGTTATAGTTAGAAGTGGTTGGATGCAAATAATACTTGTAACCATTTCACGGTTGGTAGTGAAAACTCAGTGGTTGCTGGGTAACTGGACGTAGTCTTGTATAGACGAACCAGTATAAAAATAGTTGTGTACTTATCTTCTTAAGTGTTTGACTAACGAGGATAATTAAGCTATAACGTATCTTACTTAAAAACAATCCTTGAAGATTAAGTAATACTTCATCTGAACATATTCAAACCCACAGACGAAAGGGAAATTTTTTTTTTAAAACACAATTCAACCCCCCCTTCTTGTGTTCTATCTTTTACAGTTTGGTATCAAAGCTCAACCTCTAAGGGTTGAGCGCTTTACAGCTGCTAGAGGAAAAGATCCTGGATGGAGTCTCAAGGACCTTCGTTCTTATCTACAGGGTCATCCATGAACAAGCCACCGGCGTTCTCTGGTGATGACTACCCTTACTGGACGGATCGGATGGAGATGTACATCAAATCCACACAGTACAGGCTGTGGAACATCATAACTCAAGGAAACATCCCTATTGTCAAACCTGAGGTTGAATGGGGAAATGAAGAATTCTCGCTTGTGGAACTCAATAACAAAGCCAGATATGTCATCATGTGTGCATTATCAAGGACAGAATACAACAGATTCTGTGCATACAAAACAACTAAAGAACTCTGGGATGCCCTCAAAATTTCCCATGAAGGAACTGAGGATGTGCGAATGAGGAAAGCTGCTACTCTTCAAAGAGAATATGAGATGTTCTCAATGAAGAAAGGAGAATCTATTGATATGATGTTTGGTAGATTCCAAACGATATTGAATGGACTCACTACGCTGGATATTACCTTCACCAAAGCTCAAAACAACATGAAGATATTGGATAGTCTTCCTCCTCCATGGGAAGCTATGTCCACTGTCATTTCAGTCGGGCGTGATATGAAGACATTAACTCTTGACGAGTTAATAGGAGCTTTGAGAGTACATGAAGTACTCTTGTGCAAAAGAGACAAGATCAAGGTTCAAGAACCAATAGCTCTTCCGTTTGTCAATAACACAACAAAGGAGGAAACTCCTAAGAAAGAAAGAAAGAAGAAGCACAAAGTTTTGAAAGCTGACACCACTGAATCTGATTCGTCTGATGAATCGTCTGATGATGAGATTTCTCTCATGGCCAGATGCTTTAAAAAGATGATGATGAAAAAGGGGAGAGGTCAACGCTTCTTTTAGAAGAAGGAAAGAAAGCTCCCTGAAAAATCATCAAGCAAGGAAGAGAGCTCAAAAGTTATCTACTATGAATGCAGAAAACCTGGACACATGAGAATAGAGTGTCCAAGATTAAAGAAAAGATGGAATCCTCGCAAAGACAAGGGTAAGAAAAGTCTAGTGACTTGGGAAGACCTTGATAGCAAAAGCTCAGAGGAATCCACTGAAGAAGAAGAAACTGCGAATATCTGCCTCATGGCTGGAGACACCGTCTCATCAGAGGTAATTGAATCTGAAACTTCTTCATCCTCCTCATCTGAGTCAGAGTCAGAATCAGAAGAAATTTCATACGATACACTTTTGGCCAACTCACATTTTATTGCTAAGCAATACAAAGTATGCAAAGCCAAGTTAAAACAAACTTTGGAGGAAAATGCTACTTTGAGAACTGAAAATGAGTTACTGCGAAAAGAGGTATCAGTTGAAAAATCATCTCAGTCTGAAAAGGATAATTTTATCTCTGAAATTGAAAGATTGAAGAAAGAAAATGAATCCTTACTTAGAGACTTAACAAAGTTCACTAAGGGATCCTCCATGCTAGAAAATATTTTAAAATATGGGAGATCTCCATCTGACAAGAGTGGACTTGATTATGTTGAAGAGTCAGACAAAATGAAAAAAATTTTTGTTCCGTCTGCTCATAAAAAGAAGATAAAAAATTATAATAAGGTTCCAAATAATTATAGAAAAGATAAAATGTTGGAACTAAAGCTTGATGAGGCTTTGGAAGGTCTCTCTTGGTGTTTTTGATTTTGATGTCTATGTAATTTTTTGGTTTTCTTAGATGAATGTATCTAGGAGTTTTTCATATGTATTGATTGTTTAGATTAAGAATATATGTGTTGTTCTGTGCTTGAATACCCTAGAGAGTTTGGCAAACTTGATTGATTTCTCAAGTGTTCAAATGGTTTGAGTTCCCTCCTTTGAAAATGCTTTGAAAAACTGTTATTTAACTGAAGTAATCGATTACCAACAATTGGTAATAGATTACCAACAGTAACAGAGGGAAAATAAAGTCCAGAAACCCATTTTGCACTAGAGTAATCGATTACCATTGGGTGGTGTCGATTACCACGAACCGATGTCGATTACCATAAGTAATGTCGATTACCATCTTGAAAACTCACCCCAGAATGAATTTCATCTCGTGATGTCGATTACCACGCCTGTATGTCGATTACCACGCAAGTAAACAAATGTCTAAAAGTTACTGAAATGAGTTTTCTAACATCCCACTTGATTCCCCACTTGTTCTAATCAATTTTAAAACTCCAGAAAGTCAATTTTTGGGGCTCCAACGTTCTGAAATTAAATGCTCCAACGTTCAGATGATTTGAGGCTCCAATTGTTTGAAATTTGAGGTTTCAAATGTCAACAATTGAGGCTCCATCTGCATCTATAAATGGAGGCCATTTGAAAAACCAAGAGATAGTTTTTGTACTGATTTGAATACACTCTTGAAAGACTTGAAATCCATTTTCAGAAAAGCTTATACACTTTCAAATCTTCTCTAAGAGAACTTATCATTTTCTTCAAGAGAAATCACTAAGAACTTCAAAGAGTTCTTGAAAGAGTTTTGAGAAAAGGCAACTATATTCATTTTACTGATTGGGTGGTATTCAAAGTTCTATTAAATTGTGATCAGAATCTACACTCCAGGTGTTTTCTAAACTGATCTTTTGTTTATCTATTTGATTGTTGAGTTATTACTCTAGGAGAGAGGTCTCTCTGGATAGAGTAAGAGTTTGAGAAGTGTTTTCTCAAAGGTTAGATCTTGGGTGTGCTAAGATCAGTGAAGAACAGTTCTTTGGGTTAAAGAACTGGTTTGGGTGTTTTGATTTCGTTTTTGTGTTGCTTGTTGCAGAGTGAATGTAAAAGAACACAAAAGGGATCATTTGATAGTGGAAAACCAATTGCAACAGTTGTTGGATTGGGATTTGGATGTAAGGCGAGTTGGTGAACTAGTATAAATCACTGTGCACTCTTCTTCTTCCTTACACTCATTACCATTTACCTTACACTGCTATTATCATTGTTAAATTCTACAAATTGTTTGGTAACTGAATTGGTAATTAACTCAGTAATTAACTTGGTAATCAACTTAAACTGGAAAGGGTAGATACAAACATATTGTATAAACTGAAAATTGATTACAAACTTGTTATTGATAATTCCTTTGATATTTCTGCTGCATAAAATTGATTATATTCTGTTTGAATCAAAAGGAATTAGTAACTCACGAAAAATAGGCCAAAGTGAGATAGAATCTATTCACCCCCCCTCTAGATTCACCCAAAGGGACCATCAATTGGTATCAGAGCTACCTCTAGTAAGTTGCTCTAGAATTTGATCCATAATGGCCAGTAATCAATTACCATTTGCTGAAGGTGCTTCTATTAACAGACCTCCTCTGTTTTGTGGAGATAACTATCCATTTTGGAAAGTAAGAATGAAAATCTTTATGGAGTCTCGTACATAGAAACATTTTTTGTTGTAACGATTTCAAAATTCCACACACATAGTTGATAGAAAAGAGATTGAAAAACCATTTGATAAATGGGAACAAGAAGAAATTAAGAGAGCTGAAAATGATTCTAAAGCTTTAAACATTATACATTTACGCTCTTAACTCGATGAATTTTTTAGAACTTCGCTTGTACAACAAAGACAAAAGAAGCTTGGGAGCTTATCATGGTAACTCATGAAGGTACAACGGAAGTACGAAGGGCAAGGAAGAATAACTTGATCCAAGAGTATGAAACCTTCAGAATGTTGCAAGGAGAATCCATAATGGAGATGCAGAAACGGTTCATACACATCATCAATCATCTCAAGGGACTTGGCAAAAGCTTCGTAGAAAAAGAAGTGAATGTCAAGATTCTAAAGTCTCTAAATAGAAAATGGAAATCCACTGTGACAGCCATAACTGAGTCAAAGAATCTTGCTGCAATGACAAGTGCGAGCTATTTGGCAAACTAAGAGAATATGAGATGGATATGTCTCGTATTGCGAGATGAAGAACATAAGGACAAGAAAGCCAAAGGCATAGCACTCAAGATGGAGGACACGGCTAGTGATAGTGATACATCAAGTGTGGAAGTGAATCGAACAAGAAAACATGAATCTCATGGTAAGAAAATTCAAAAGATTCATGAAGAAGAACAATAATAAAAAGAGATTCAACCCCAGAAAAGGCTTCAAGAAGTTTGAGGGTTCATCTTCAAAGGTCACATGCTATGAGTGTGGAAAGACGGGACATTACAAATCGGAATGCCCCAACATCAAGAAAAAGTAACAGAGTGAACCAAGAAGAATAGAACATGAGGAAAGGCAAAAGAAGGATAAATTTAGAAAGAAGAAGACCTACATTGCTTGGGAAGACAATGATTCCTCATCCTCTAGTGAGAGTGAGAATGAAGAAGCAAACTTGTGTCTTATGGCGAATCCAACTTCAGATGATGATGAGGTAAGTGATTCCAATTCATCTATACAAGATTATGATGAGCTGTATGATGCATTTTGTGATCTTGTTAAGGAAGCTGAAAAATTAGATAAGTTGAACGAGAGGTTTGAAAAACAAAAATCTTGATTTGGAAAATAAAATTTGTTTTAAAAAGCGATGTTCAAACTTTGAGAAAAGAAAATGATGACTTGAAACTACCCTGTTCAAAGTGTAAGTCTTATGATGCCTCTTTGAAAAACAATAATAAGAAGTTCTCTGCATTTAAACAAACCAGCAATAACAAAACTTTTCCATGCAGTTATTGTTTGAAATCTGGACACACATCTTATAATTGCATGATTAGAAAGAAAGGAATTTCAAATGGCTTGTTTAAATGAATTAAGAAAGATAATCACTGCACTGACATTCATGGACCCAAAAAGGTTTGGGTACCAAAATCAAAGTGATCT
This sequence comes from Hylodesmum podocarpum, assembly GCA_026586105.1. Classification (NCBI taxonomy): domain Eukaryota; kingdom Viridiplantae; phylum Streptophyta; class Magnoliopsida; order Fabales; family Fabaceae; genus Hylodesmum; species Hylodesmum podocarpum. Next base: position 185,183 of record JALJEV010000590.1, read on the forward strand.
CTTTTTCTGTGTAGGTGTGCTTGAGAGCCAAGAACTCAACTTGGTACTTAGATAGTGGCTGCTCAAGACATATGACTGGTGACAAGAGCAATTTTATCTCTTTCAAATCAAAAGAATCTGGATCGGTAGTGTATGGAGATAATAACAAAGGGAAAATTAAGGTATTGGTGCTGTTGGAGACAAATCCAATCTGTCATTGAAGATGTCTGCTTGTGGAAGGATTGAGATACAATCTTCTGAGTATTAGCCAACTTTGTGACAAAGGTTATCATGTGTCATTTGATCAAGGAAGCTGCAAGATTAGTAGCAGTAAATCAAATGAGGTACTAATGATTGGTAAGAGACATGGTAACATCTACATCCTTGAACTTAACCATTCATCATCATATCACGCATGCCTTACATCAAATGATGATATATCTTGGCTTTGGCATAGACGCATAGCACATATTGATGTTCATCAACTTAATAAACTGTCATCTAAAAACTTAGTGGAAGGGTTACCTAACTTAAAGTTCAATAGAGAAAGTCTATGTGATGCATGTCAAAAGGGCAAGCAGTCTAGAAATTCTTTTAAATCTAAAAATATTGTTTCAACTTCTAGACCACATGAACTATTGCACATGGATTTGTTTGGACCCTCTAGAACTGCTAGTTTAGGTGGAAACCTATATGGATTAGTTTTAGTAGATGACTACTCTAGATTTACTTGGGTTGCATTTATACCAAGTAAAGACAATGCCTTCAAAGTTTTCAAAGTCATTGCCAAAAGGATACAAAACGAAAAAGATTTGAAAATCAAGTCCATTAGGAGTAATCATGGAGGTGAATTTGAAAATGAATATTTTGAAAAATTCTGTGAAAAATATGGAATTAATCACAACTTTTCTGCTCCAAGAACTCCACAACAAAATGGAGTTGTTGAGAGGAAAAATAGATCTTTAGTAGAACTAGCTAGAACTATGTTAAATGAAAATGATTTGCCTAAATATTTTTGGGCGGAAAGCAGTTTCAACGCTTGCTATGTTCTAAATAGAATTGTGATTCGTCCTATTTTAAAGAAAACCCCCTATGAACTCTATAAGGATAAGAAGCCAAATATATCTCATTTTAAGGTATTTGGCTGCAAATGTTTTGTTTTGAATAATGGCAAAGAACCTCTTGGTAAGTTTGATGCCAAGGCGGATGAGGCTGTTTTTATTGGGTATTCATCAACTAGTAAAGCATATAGAGTTTACAATAAAAGAAGAATGTGCATTGAGGAATCTGTGCATGTAAAATTTGATGAATCTAACAATCCCCAAAAGGGAAGTGCTGTTGTTGATAATGATGAAGAAACAGGTGAAGACAATAGTAGCAAACCTCAAGAACAGCAAAATCCACCAACCATTTCTCACGAACAGCTAAAAGAATGGAGGAAACCAAGAGATCTTTCTCTTGACAACATCATTGGTGACATCCATAAGGGAGTATCTACTAGATCTTCCTATAATATGTTCTGTGATGATTATGCATTTGTATCTCAATTTGAACCCTCTTGTGTTGATGATGCTATTAATGATGAATTTTGGATAAATGCTATGCATGAGGAGTTAAATCAATTTAAAAGGAATGACGTATGGGAGTTAGTACCTTTTAATAGAGATATGAATGTAATTGGAACAAAATGGGTGTTTAAAAATAAGCTAGATGAGAATGGTAAAGTGGTTAGGAATAAAGCAAGATTAGTAGCAAAGGGCTATAACCAACAAGAAGGAATAGATTTTGATGAAACTTATGCCCTGTTGCTAGATTAGAAGTTGTGAGAGTTTTACTTGCTTTTGCTTTGCATTCATGATTTTAAACTATATCAAATGGATGTGAAAAGTGCATTTCGAATGGCTATATCAATGAGGAAGTTTTTGTTTCACAACCTCCTGGATTTACTGACTTTAGTTACCCGAGCATGTATATAAACTTAAAAAGGCCCTCTATGGTCTTAAGCAAGCCCCTAGACAATGGTATGAAAGATTAAGTACATTTCTTTCGTCAAAAGGGTATCACAGAGGAAATGTGGATAAAACTCTCTTTATTAGAAAGAAGTCTAACTGCATTTTATTGGTTCAAGTATATGTTGATGATATCATTTTTGGATCAACCAATCAATCTCTGTGTAAAGAATTTGTAGATAGCATGCGGGGTGAGTTTGACATGTCTATGATGGGAGAACTCAAATTCTTCCTAGACCGCAAGTCAAACAACTAAAGGAAGAAATCTTCATTCATCAAGCAAAGTACACTAAGGAATTCTGAAGAAATTTGACATGGAGAGTTGTAAAATCTCTAATATCCCTATGTCAACTAATCTCTATTTAGATAATGATCTTTGCAGGACTAGGAGTAGACAAACCAAATATAGAGGGATCATAGGATCACTTTTATATCTTACTGACAAGCGGACGACATAATGTTTAGTGTATGTGTTTGTGCAAGATTTCAATCTGCACCCAAACAATCACATATGAATCTTTGTTAAGAGAATTTTAAAATATCTCAAAGGAACTACAACTGTGGTTTGTGGTATCCTAAAGGAACATCCCTAATCTGGTTGGGTTTAGTGATGCAGATTTTCTTTGGGTGCAAAACTGATAGGAAAAGCACAAGTGGAGTATGTCACTTGTTTGGAGAATGCTTAGTCTCTTGGTATAGCAAGAAACAAGCATGTGTTGCTCTCATAGCAATGAAGCGAGTATGTTGCTGCTGGTAGCTGCTGTGCTCAAACCATTTGGTTGAAGCAACAACTTGAGGATTTTGGACTAAAGCTTGATCACATTCCAATCAAGTGTGACAACACAAGTGCCATTAGTATCACAAAGAATCCGGTCTTACACTCGAACAAAGCACATTGAGGTGCGACATCATTTCATAAGAGATCACGTTGAGAAAGGTGATTGCGATGTAGAGTTTATTGATCTGAGAGAATCAACTCATGAGATATCTTCACAAAACCTTTGCCAAAGGAGAGATTCTTCAAACTTAGAACCAATCTTGGTATACTAAGTGAAGAACACAGTAAGAATACTCATTCATAATGCTTTAACATGATATGAATTCATTACATTCAATAGATATGACCAACACAATTGCAGAATATGAAAAATTAAGTGTTTTTAAGATTACTCTCGGTAGTAATTGATTACCATACACCTTGTAATCGATTACCATGCTGTTTCATTAAAATTTTAAGATTACTCTCGCAAGTAATCGATTACCACCTAATGGTAATCGATTACCACGAGTCGAAAAAACCCCTCTTTAGATTACTCTCAGCAAAGATGTCGATTACCTCCTAATGGTAATCGATTACCTCGTCTGAAGAAGAGCCCTCTTTTGATTACTCTCGCGATAATCGATTACCATACCATGGTAATCGATTACCTCTCGAATCTTGATAGCATATTTCACATGCAAATGGGCTTTTCGGAAATCAATCCATAGATTCAACGAATGTAGTCCACATTTGAGAAGTTCTTATAGAAAATTTCAGAAATTGGGTTTCATTCTCATCTTTCCAAACCCTAGAACCCCTTTCTCTCTCTAAAACTCTCTCATCTCTCTCTAGAAACTCTTCATCTTCTTCCTCACTTCATCCATGGAAGGTCAAGGAAAAGGAAAGCGAACCAAACACATGGGTCAAAAATCCACTGTTTCATCTCGTTCAAAGAAGGGAGAATCATCTTCCAAAAGGAAGAACCCCTCAACTCCTGAAGAAACCATGGAGGAACACATTCACCCATGGTTCACCTCTAAAGCTCAAGAGAAACGCTTCTATGGCAAGTATGCGGGTAAGGAGCTTGTACAAAAAAATTTTGGATCCGGTGTGGTGGAGTGCTTGAAGGGTTTACGTTTCAAACGCTTCTTCGGGAACAAAATCTTGAAAAGTTTGTTAGTCTAAAGGGTTACATCTATCCTGATTTGGTGAGAGTATTCTACTCCAACCTACGACCAGACGACGAATCCGAAATGCTTGAGTCCGAGGTAAAAGGCAAACCCATCATTTTCTCTAGAGATTTATTCTTTAAAATTGCTGGATTCAGAGAGGAGGGTATTAGACCCACATTTGAATTATTGAAAGAACAAGGAATCCATCTTAACAAAGATTCTGTTTATATGAGTTTTTGAGAAATCCCCAAATTTGGGAAGCGAGAAAAAAAGGCTGCTAGAAAAGAGCATAGGAAGAAAATCACATACAATATTGGTGGAAATTTGAATCCGATGATAGACTTCTACATTACACCATCTGTTGGATTTTGGCTGCAAGAGGAGCCAATCATGCCCAACTAATCGAGGAAGATTTGGTGATAATTTCGCTCTGAAAAATAGAATTGATTGATTGGCCTTTTGTTGTGATGGACAACATGCTAAAGGCAAAGAAATTCATGGATAATAAGTGTCCCTACTCTCTGTTCATCTCACGTGTACTTGAGCATTTTCAAGTTGATGTCACCAATGAACACAGAGAGTTGGTAAAGGACATCCACATAATAGGCGATAGAGCTTTGAAGATGATGCGCCTGGTAAAGACTGATGCTGGATGGATACCAAGGGAGGAAGCACAACCAGAGCAACAACAACAAGAAGGAGATGCATCTCAACCACATCCTGAAGATGATGATGATGATGATTCAGCTGCGGGGGAATACATCCCCAAGTCACACTTCGAGTCCATTGTCATTGATAGATTGGACGAGATTGAGAAACGCATAGAAGAAGTAGACGAAGCAAATGAAGAGCGCTTCCAAGAGCTCAAGGAGATGATGGAGTCTCTTCATGCACGTTTTGACTCTATGTAGTATTCCCTTCCTATAGGTTCCCTTTTTGCTTATTGATATACCAAATAGGGGGAGAATTTATAGATATCCTAGATAGGGGGAGTATGGAATACTCAGATAGGTAGCAGAGATAGTTGTTTAGGATGTTTACTTTTGACTACTTTTGACTCTGTTTTTAGCTATGACTCTGTTTTTAGCTCTGTTTTGGTTAATTATTTATGAACAATGTTTTCATTTAAAATTTGGATTATATAAATTATGTTCTTGATTCTGCAAACTGCAACATATTTTCTGGTCATTAATCTATGATATAAACTGAATCATGTCTTATTTTCTGAATGAATGATAACATAGTGCTCTGATGAAATAAACATGAATGGTGAAACTGCAATATACTGTGTATTTGGTTATTTATATCAATTTCAGGAATTTTAGAAGACCAACACATACTCTAAAAACTCCAAAGAAAACCCTTGTTGATATTTGGTACATCAAAACCAAAAAGGGGGAAATTGTTGGAACTAAAGCTTGATGAGGCTTTGGAAGGTCTCTCTTGGTGTTTTTGATTTTGATGTCTATGTAATTTTTTGGTTTTCTTAGATGAATGTATCTAGGAGTTTTTCATATGTATTGATTGTTTAGATTAAGAATATATGTGTTGTTCTGTGCTTGAATACCCTAGAGAGTTTGGCAAACTTTGTTGATTTCTCAAGTGTTCAAATGGTTTGAGTTCCCTCCTTTGAAAATGCTTTAAAAAACTGTTATTTAACTGAAGTAATCGATTACCAACAATTGGTAATAGATTACCAACGATAAGAAGAGGGAAAACAAAGTCGAGAAACCCATTTTGCACTAGAGTAATCGATTACCATTGGGTGGTAATCGATTACCTGAGCCCGATGTCGATTACCATAAGGCATGTCGATTACCATCTTTGAGAAACTCACCGAATGAATTTCATCTCGGTGATGTCGATTACCACGAGCATGTAATCGATTACCACCGCAGCAAATGTCTAAAAGTTGCCTGAAATGAGTTTTCTAACATCCCACTTGATTCCCCACTTGTTCTAATCAATTTTAAAACTCCAGAAAGTCAATTTTTGGGGCTCCAACGTTCTAAAATTAAATGCTCCAACGTTCAGATGATTTAAGGCTCCAATTGTTTGAAATTTGAGGTTTCAAATGTCAACAATTGAGGCTCCATCTGCATCTATAAATGGAGGCCATTTGAAAAACCAAGAGATAGTTTTTGTACTGATTTGAATACACTCTTGAAAGACTTGAAATCCATTTCGAGGAAAAGCTTATACACTTTCAAATCTTCTCTAAGAGAACTTATCATTTTCTTCAAGAGAAATCACTAAGAACTTCAAAGAGTTCTTGAAAGAGTTTTGAGGAAAGGCAACTATATTCATTTTACTGATTGGGTGGTATTCAAAGTTCTATTAAATTGTGATCAGAATCTACACTCCAGGTGTTTTCTAAACTGATCTTTTGTTTATCTATTTGATTGTTGAGTTATTACTCTAGGAGAGAGGTCTCTCTGGATAGAGTAAGAGTTTGAGAAGTGTTTTCTCAAAGGTTAGATCTTAGGTGTGCCAAGATCAGTGAAGCTTCGATTCTTTGGGTTAAAGAACTGGTTTGGGTGTTTTGATTTCATTTTTGTGTTGCTTGTTGCAGAGTGAATGTAAAAGAACACAAAAGGGATCATTTGATAGTGGAAAACCAATTGCAACAGTTGTTGGATTGGGACTGGATGTACGCAGTTGGCTGAACCAGTATAAATCACTGTGCACTCTTCTTCTTCCTTACACTCATTACCATTTACCTTACACTGCTATTATCATTGTTAAATTCTACAAATTGTTTGGTAATTGAATTGATAATTAACTCAGTAATTAACTTGGTAATCAACTTAAACTGGAAAGGGTAGATACAAACATATTGTATAAACTGAAAATTGATTACAAACTTGTTATTGATAATTCCTTTGATATTTCTGCTGCATAAAATTGATTATATTCTGTTTGAATCAAAAGGAATTAGTAACTCACGAAAAATAGGACAAAGTGAACTAGAATCTATTCACCCCCCCTCTAGATTCACCCAAAGGGACCATCATAAAAGAACCTTAAACAAGAAGAAATCTTCTTTCACTAACAAAGAAGGACCCAAAAAGATTTGGGTACCAAAGTCACTCATTATTCCTGTTGCAGACATCCTTAATAGGAAATGAGAAGACTTCAAGCTGGTACCTGGACAGTGGGTGCTCACGACACATGAAGGGAGACCTGTCTATGTTCCAAGATCTCAGAACGAGTAAAATATCTGTATCATATGGTTCAGGGAAAGGTAAAATCTTAGGTATTGGGACTGTTGGTAAGACACCCAATCCTCTTATCCAAAATGTGTCTTACGTTAAAGGTCTTAACTTCAATCTACTTAGCATAAGTCAATTTTGTGACAGTGGATATGAAGTAGCTTTTAACTCAGATGAATGTATAGTAAAAAATAAAGACAAATCCATTCTATTTATTAGGAAAAGAAGGAATAACCTTTATGAGGTTTGCCTTTCTGACCTTAGTGATCAGAATGTGACATGTTTGATTTCAGCAGATGATAAACGAGATATTTGGCACAAAAAGCTTGGACATTTAAGTCTCAAGTATATTTCGAAAATTTCTAAAAAGGATCTTGTAAAAGGTTTGCCAAAAATATCTTGGAAATCCAATCGTCTATGTGAATCTTGTCAGCATGGGATACAATTCAAAGCTTCTTTTAAATCAAAAAATGTTATTTCCACGACAAGACCGCTAGAACTGTTACATATTGATCTCTTTGGACCTACTCAGACTGAAAGTCTTGGAGGAAAGAGATATGGATTTGTAATTATAGATGATTATACTAGATTCACATGGGTATACTTCCTAGCACATAAACATGAGTCATTCAGTGTTTTTGAAATATTCTGTAAACGTGCTCAAAAAGAAAAAGGAATATGTATTGCGTCTGTTAGGAACGATCATGGAACAGAATTTGAAAATTCTGAGTTCAATGCCTTTTGTTTTGAAAATGGTATCTTTCACAATTTTTCATCTCCAAGAACTCCTCAGCAAAATGGAGTTGTGGAAAGGAAAAAATTGTACCTTACAAGAAATGGCTAGAACTTTATTGCATGAAAGCTCTCTTCCAAAATATTATTGGGTAGAGGCAATTAATACTTCCTGTTATATTCAAAACAGAATATTGATAAGACCAATATTGAATAAGACTCCATATGAACTATGGAAAGGAAGAAGACCCAACATTTCTTACTTCCATCCTTTTGGATGTGAATGTTTCATCTTAAACATCAAAGATCAACTTGGCAAATTTGATTCAAAAGTGGTGAAGGGATTCTTACTTGGATATTCCAATATGTCTAAGGCCTATAGAGTATTTAACTCTAAGACGCAAGTGGTAGAGGAATCAATTCATGTAAAATTCCAAGATAACTCAAAGGCTGATAAGGAAATATCAGACCTAGAAAATTTATTTGATAATTTGCAGATTAACCATTCTGGTCAAAGTTCAAGTCCAAATGTTCAACCTGAGTCAGACGGAAGAACAGACACAAGAGTAGACGATAGAAGCACAGACGAATCCTCTTCGTCTGATACTCATCAACGTGAAGATCACACCCCTATGAGAACATGGAAGTTTGTATCAAACCACACAGAAGATCTTATCATTGGAGATAGACATCAAGGTGTTCAAACTAAATCCAAACTAAAAGAATCTTCTGGATATGCTCTCGTGTCAAATATAGAGCCCAAGAATATTGAGGAAGCTCTACAAGATAATGACTGCATTTTAGCTATGGAAGAAGAGCTAAACCAGTTTACCAGAAATGACGTTTGAACTTTGGTAGAGAAACCAAGAAACAAAAGTATCATTGGAACCAAATGGGTATTTAGAAATAAGCTTGATGAAGACGGAAAAGTGGTAAGAAACAAAGCAAGATTAGTAGCTTAAGGCTATAATCAACAAGAAGGTATAGATTTCACTGAAACTTTTGCTCCTGTAGCTAGATTGGAAGCAATTAGAATTTTACTTGCCTTTGCTGCTCATAAGAATATCATCCTATATCAAATGGACGTAAAAAGTGCTTTTCTAAATGGTTTTATTGAAGAGGAAGTATATGTAAGACAACCTCCTGGATTTGAGAGTTCATCTCAACCAGATCATGTTTTTAAACTAAAAAAGGCACTATATGGTCTTAAATAGGCTCCTCGAGCTTGGTATGAAAGACTGAGTTCCTTTCTTATTCAAAATGGTTTTTCAAGAGGGAAGGTTGATACTACTCTCTTCAAGAAAAGCATTTCAAAAGACTTTATTATTGTTCAAATATATGTAGATGATATAGTCTTTGGAGCAACTAACGAATCCTTGTGCAAGGATTTCTCTAAGTTAATGCAGGAAGAATTCAAGATGAGCATGATGGGAGAACTGAAGTTTTTCTTAGGACTTCAAATCAAACAGACTAAGCAAGACATATATATTCATCAACAGAAGTATACTAAGGAACTTCTAAAGAAATTCAAAATGGAAAATGTCAAACCATTGAAAACTCCCATGCATTCGTCTGGAGCCAGTCTCAACAAAGATGAATCAGGGTAAGGCTGATTGATTGATCAGGCGGTATCGAGGTATGATTGGATCTCTTCTCTATCTCATTGCTAGTAGACCTGACATTATGTTCAGTGTCTGTCTATGTGCACGTTTTCAATCTGATCCTAGAGAATCATATTTACAGGCTGTTAAACGCATTTTAAGATATCTTATTGGAACCACTAATCTCTCTCTCTTTTATAAGAAAAGTAGTGATTTCAATTTAAGTGGTTATTGTGATGCTGATTATGCTGGAGATAAAGTGGAGAGAAAAAACACAAGTGGTGGATGCCAATTTCTTGGTTCATCACTAATCTCTTGGTCAAGCAAGAAGCAAAACTCCATTTCACTCTCAACCACTGAAGCAGAATATATTGCTGCGGCTGGGTGTTGCTCACAACTACTTTGGGTAAAACATTAACTTGAGGATTACTCCAGGTTTGAAACTCAGATACTAGTATTTTGTGATAACACAAGTGCAATAAATCTCAGCAAAAATCCTATTCAACATTCAAAAACCAAGCATATTGAAATCAAATTTCATTTTATAAGAGATTATGTTCAAAAAGGTATTTTCGATGTATAGTTTGTTCAAACTGATTTTCAATGGGAAGATATCTTTACAAAAGCTTTAGACGAAACTCGCTTTAATTTCATTAAAGAAAATTTGGGAATTATCTCTTTAATTGATTATGTTTTCTCTTTCGTCTGAGCATTTCATTTCGTCTGTACCTTCATATATCTTTTCGTGTTAAGACGAAACATTGCGTCTGATCAAGTTGAATCAGTCTAAGGAAATTCAACAGACGCAAGGATATTATTTAACTATTTTAAAGTTAAGTGTGCAGGGACAAATTAAAAAGTAACAATAAATGTGTCTGTTATTTATTGCACTATTCTAGGACTTTGTAAAGCACGCACTGTGAATTGTAGAAGTCAAATCAATCATTAAAAGGGCAATGATGGGGACAAGTCAAATCATGGGCGATTTTAAAATTCTTTCGTCTGATGAATCTCAACCGTTTTAGCTTTGGCTATAAATACTCTTAAAGTTCACATTTTTATTCTTTACTGCATTTACACTTTCTCTGAATATCCTACTCACACAACTTAACTCTCTCTCTTTCAAACTTAACAATGGCCGCCAAGAATATCAAGGCAACCGAAGCAACTTTCTTCACGCAAGATCTCTTCTTGCCCAGCAAATGGATATCGAGAGACACCATCGAGAGCATCTCCGATTGAGTAGCAAAGATGCTTGTTCACAATGGATGGATGGAATTCGCAGAGATGAAAGGGCCATGGCTGATGGAGGCCTATGCTGAGTTCTGGAGTGACGCAAAAGAATTTGATGATGGTATTGTAGGTACCATTGACGACAAGGAGTATATTATCACAATAGACTCTATTGCTGAAGCTGGGAACTGCAAGGCAGAAGGGCGCTTTTACAGCGCTGACTGGATGAGTATCGAGTCTGAAGAACATGTGGACAAGATTATCTATGGAAAGAACCGCAACCCTGAAGATCCCAAGTTTTTAAGATCAGGGGATCTTTGTTCCACTGCAAGAATCATCCACAACCTTCTCTACAACATCTTCACACCCAGAACTGGCTCACGAGACAATGTGAGTACTCGAGACAGGTTTTGCATCTTCTACTGTATGAGGAAAGCAAGGATGAGTCTCCCTCACATCATTCTTGACCATTGGATAAGTGCGTTAAGAAATAGGAACATCCGTAGGAAGAGCAGTATTCCCTACGCCACTCTCTTCTCCAAAATCATCATCAACCAAGGCTTTGATGCCTCTGGCGTTGTTTGGCACAAAGAAGGCAAGGAAGTCAAAGGAAGCACCTTTGCCAAGATGCATCTAAACCCTGGCTTCCTTCATCCCACTGCGAGTGAAGAACAAGTTCCCCTTTCACCAATCACCAAAGACCCCCCTCACAGAGCTCGCATCAAACGTGCCAAAACCCAAACACAAGCCCAAACACAAGACCAAACACAAACCTAAACAACCTTACCTCTTCCACCCGTGGTTATATCTGAAGTTCCTTTCGAAGATGCTCTAGAAGAGCCTCTTAAGAAGAAGAAGAGGACTATCAGAATAAAGCACGTTGCGGATAAGACGCAAGGAAAGACGATATCCCCAAGTGAAGATGAAAGGGATAGGCTATCGTCTAAAGGTGTTTCGTCTGTTAGAATCCTTTTAGACGAAGAAAAGCAGAAGAAAGCAGCCGAAGAGAAAGCAAGAGGCAGAGAGGCCGCTCTTCAAAAGGCTGCCAAAGGCAAAGAAAAAATGAAGCAGAAGCTTGCGTCTGTGGTTGTTGGAGAAACAGACGAAGAAAAATAACTAAAAGAGGCTCTGAGGGTCTCTATGCTGCTTCAAGCTGAAAGAGAAAGGATTTTTCTTGAAAGCGTTAAGGGCATTGGATCGTCTGAAGGTGCGTCGTCTCCAAAGAATCGAGAGGGCATGAATGAAGGAAGAAACTGCCCAGATCCAGAAAGATAATGCTCAGTTGGCAGAGGAATTGGAGACCATGCTTAATGATGAAGCTTCAACTATGGAGGTTTCTACATCAATACTCCAAGACGAACATGGGACAAATGTGTCTAATCCTATTGTTGCGTTTCCTCTCAACACTGCCTTTGTTCAGACGATACCTGCTGCGTCTGAAGAAGAATCCCACCAACAGACGATGGAGATTCCGTCTGAAGAAATACTTATTGAAGACATAAGTTCTTCGTCTGATGAAGAACATATGGATATAATAAAGGTGGATGCATCTTGGGTGAGATCTTACGCCGAAGTCATCAATCCTGAAGATCTACCACCCAAGCACAAGACAGACTATTTGTTCCTCAACGACTTAGTCATGAGACGTTTTGCTGAAAGCTCTTGTGCTGAAAGACCAGTCAAGCCTGACTGGATCCTTGGAGAGAAGATTGAAGATATCTCCAACGATGGTGAACCATCTAAGTCTGCTAAAGATGGCTACTTGGCAGACGATGAAGACTGCTTTATAAAGGACACTCCTTACATTGAGTTGAGGAATCCCTATCGGTACAGAGGCAAAAAGGGATTTCAACTTGGGAGATTTGTCAACCCCATCGTCTATCACAAACCCCTGAAGCCAATAGATTTCAAAGAAGATTTCATCTACACTCTCGAAGAGCAACGCGAATGGTCAAGCGTCCGCCTTGGGATAAAGCGGACTCTTAGACATCAAGGGTTTAGAAGGAATAAAAATGTACAAGGATCATCTAGCTGAGTCGGTGATTGAAGGACCAGCTCTTGGCTATGAACCCCACATCCCTTTCAGAGAAAACATCAAGTGGAAGGTTCAACATGAAATCAACGCTCCTGCATTTCACCACTGCAGATATGGAGATCCTAGCTCCATCATCTATGAGCCAAAGGATTGCTCACACTGGCATCTGGACGCCATTGACCGTCATGATCCTGTACCCTTCACAATTCCCATGAATCAAATAGAGTATGTAGGTCTAGGACATACTCTTGGAATTGTTCTTCCCTGGACAAGACCTCACTGTTCAGGCATCTGCCCCCGCTACTCCATCCTCCTCAACGAATTCGAAGACCCCGAAGAGTTTGCTCATGCTCTTCCTGAAGACTACAACAAGGCATTCAAACTGCTGGCCAGTGCTTATAGAAGGGAAGCAAAAGCTAGATCAACTTCCGTCTATCACATTGAAAGGAGAGCAAAGAAGGAGTGGAGAGACTGCCCATTCATGGTAGGATCCCAATTCTCTTCTCTGGGGAGCAAAATTTTTTTGTATTGTATTGATTCTTTATTTATTTGTATAACACATACATGTATTTTTTTCTTAGAACTTTGGTTTTCTGTATACCTTTGTAACATTGTATAAGGTTTACATCACATTGATGTAACAATTCTTTTTATAAAGAGGTATTATTTCAGAAAACATCGTCTTGATGTAAATCTGACTTGCGCTTTATCTGTGATCACTAACATTATCTTATGCAGATGTCTTCTTGAGAAAGTTATCAGTATAGTCTGTAATCATCAAAAAGGGGGAGATTGTTAGACCAAGATGATTAACACATCTAAGGTTTTGATTTCTACAAGACAAACGAAACTTTTCTCAGACAGAACATCAACGAGCAAGTCAGACGAAACAAGCACAGACGAAAGATGACTCCTCAGACTGAAGTCATTTGTCTGTCTCAAGTCAATGTCATCAGAGGATAGGATAAGACGAAACCTCTTAAAGACTGAAGAAGTATATCGTCTGTCCAAGAAGTGAAGCAAAGTTTGAGTCACTCGCGCCAAGATTTCAAATCTTAAGAAGTACTCATTAGAAGCATCCAAGATCAGTATAGGGATTCGTGCTTACACATGCAACTCAAAAAGGTCTTCACCTTTTTGTCAAAGTCTCTGTACAAGTCAGAAAAGGTACTGCGCACGCAATTTAAATCCGCTGCGCACGCCATCAATCACTCAAGTATTATCTGACACCTTTTGGAAAGCTCTCAAGAAAATATTCAAAGGCATTCTCATGTGTCTAACGGTTATCTGAAGATGGTGCCTATTTAAAGACTTCACTTCATCAGAGATAAGCTGGCGAAAACGCTTCTATTATTCTATCTTCTGTGATTTCGCTCAATACATCTGATTGTACTTCATTGTAAAACCCTCTCTGCGAAGAGGAATCTTTCTGTTCTTTAAAACATCTTTTTAAAATCCACTTGTGTGGTAGTTTAGCTTGAGGAGGCTGGTTGTTCAAAGAATACCTCTGTTGTTTAGCCTGCGAAGGATGTGTTCAAAGAATATCTTGTTATAGCCAGAAGTGGCTGGGTGCAAATAATACTTGTAACCATTTCACGGTTGGTAGTGAAAACTCAATGGTTGCTGGATAACTGGACGTAGTCTTGTATAGACGAACCAGTATAAAAATAGTTGTGTACTTATCTTATTAAGTGTTTGACTAACGGGGATAATTAAGCTATAACGTATCTTACTTAAAAACAATCCTTGAAGATTAAGTAATACTTCATCTGAACATATTCAAACCCACAGACGAAAGGGAATTTTTTTTTTAAAACACAATTCAACCCCCCCTTCTTGTGTTCTATCTTTTACAAACCTCTTATATTTATTCATTCGTCTATCCTTTTATGAAGTTCAAGACTTTGAGTAACCTGTGCACTCATTTCAATTCAACTGTTACCCAGAATGTTCTATAGGTGGAAAGGGATTTCAAAATAAACCTTTACAACACGAAAAACAGTTGTACGTTTTAGTGAAATCTCTGAGCGAATCAAGTCAAAGACAGATCTCACGCTGATAACCGCTGAATTTTCATTAAATGCTCTGATTGCTCACTCTGCCAAATGCGAAAGTACCCAAGACAAGGACTAACGTTAACATCTATAGTCTAACGGTTACTTCACGCAATCACCTATAAAAGGACTTCATCCCTGCGAGTTCAATTTGACGAACTACTTTGATCAAGACTATATTCATATACTCGCTCAAGCTCTCAAGAAAACAAGTTTGCTCGCCACAAACTTAGAATTGAAATCTTATTGTAAAATCCCTCTCTGGATAGAGGATATTTTCTATTTGAACTTCATTGTAAGCCACTGTTGTGGTAATCTTGTAGCCTGAGGAAACTAAGTGTTTAAAGAATACCTTGCATCGAGCCTGCGAAGGCTGGTAGTCCAAAGAATACCATGAGTCTAGCCTTGTGGAGGTGAAGTCTAAATAATACCTTCTTTAGCCTGAGGAGGTTAAGTGTTGAAAGAATACCTTAGTTAGCTTGTGGAGGTTGTGTTCAAAGAATACCTGGGTTTAGCCTTCGGAGGCTGGGGTCAAAGAATACCGCTTTAGCCTGAGAAGACTGTGTTCAAAGAATATCTATATTGATAGCTAGAAGTGGTTGGGTTCAAAGAATACTCTTAGTGGAACCTCAACAAGTTGTTGGGTAACTGGATGTAGTCTTGAATAGACGAACCATTATAAAAATATTATTGTTTTGATTATTTTAACTAACAGGGGATAATAATTTAAACTGCAAATTTAATTAAAATCAATCTTTGAAGAACAAATTTAAGTTTGCGTCTGATCAAAATAACTTTATACATACGCAAATCGCATCATCTGAAAAAGTTTTAATTGAAAAACACAATTCAACCCCTCTTCTTGTGTATTTGTATTTTACAAAACCCATTTTGGCTAAGGATGTCACTTATATACCATACCACGATTCCATAATTTAATATGGTTTTTGGAATTTTCTGATGTGACATTATGATGAGTTATTATTTTGTTCACTTTCTCTGCATATTTTATATCCCAATAAAACATGATTAATGGTTAATTAGCATGATTAAGTGCATTTATGAGTTTGAGCTCATTTGGGCTTTAAGTGCTTAATTTGTTTCAATTTGCTATATTTTTCCAGATTTGAGTAGTTTCACTAAAACAAGCATAAATTCCTCCACAGATATCTTTTTGAGCTTAGGTTTTTTGCCAATGAAATAGGATTGACATAGCTACAAATGTTATGAAGACACAAAGAGTCAATTTGGACTGCATCTGGGGTGAAATTAGCCTTGAAAGTGGACCACGAAGTGCATGCGGGAATTTCCAGCGAATTGGACTCATTTAAATGCATTTAATTCATTCACTTTGTTTTGCTGCATATGTGATAAGTGCTAGATTATACATGTTTTCCTAGGTGTTTTCAGTCCGTTTCCATCCATTTTCAATAGGTTTAGTTGTAGTTTAGACAATAAAACAATGAAAATACCATGTTTGCCGAGTGTTAGTTCTTGATTTAGTGTTCTGTTAGTTTTACAAGTTTTTCTTGTGTTTTTAAGTCATTTTAATCCTTCTTTGGTTAATTTCTAGGTTCATTGTAGGTTGATTGAAGAGATAGAAGCTTGGAAGGAAAGCCCATGAACTAAGGATGAAGACTTGGGGGTGCTAGCTATCAAGAAGAAGTTGAATTGAAGCTCAAATCAAGAAATCACTATTCATGTGCTATCAAAGGGCGCCAGGGCGCGAGCTGGGGCGCAAATCAACACCCCCTCTCTGTCCAAACGCGCCAAGGCGCATTTATGGGAGCATGCAAGGGCGCAAGGGCGTGAGCTGGGGCGCGTTTCAACCCCCCTCCTCTGACCAAACGCGCCAAGGCGTGAATAGAAGCAAATATGGAGGCGCCAGGGCGCGCCTAGGCGCGAATGGGGGCGCGGGACAACCCCTTTCTCTGGACAAACGCGCCTAGGCGCGATTCTACTAAGTTGGGGGCGCGTTTCTCTGCTATAAAAGGAATCCTTGGAAGCGAAATCACATATAGAAGTTCATAATTCAGTTTTCTGTTTTCTTCCTCTGTACGCTTCTTACATTTTCTCTCTTTTCCACTTTCGGTTCTCCTCCTCCTCCATCAAACCTTGAAGATTCTGAGCTTGGGAGCTTGTGGAAGCAAGATCCAAGCATTCATGGAGTCAATCTTGTGTTTGAATTCCTTTTATCTTCTTTCTTTTCTCATTTCCATGTTAGGCTAGGTTCTAGGTTAGGGAGATTGGGGATTTTGATTCAGAACTCTTGTAATGAATTCCTTATGTTAATTCAAGTGTAATTTCATCTAATTGATTGATCTCTTCCTAATTACTGCTAATTCTTGAGGTTTAATTCATGAAATTCAAATAGTGATAGGAATATTAATTTTTGAACTGAATTGAGCTATTTCTTGAGGATTTGTATCTCGTTTCAATTATGCAATTGGAAGATTGATAATTGAATTAGGAGAGGAAGTGTATCACTATAGTTATGCATGAGTCTAGGGATAGAACTTGTATGTTATGAGATATTGTGAATTCATCTGTTCGCTTCTTGAATGATTTTCTGTTTTCACCTAAGGAATTAGGGATTATAGTAGTCATTCAAAGAGACTAAAGACCTAGGAATAGGATTAGTCTACGGTATCACGAATTCTAGTCTCCAATTGAATGATATTTGCTGAATTGACATAGGAAGTAGTTACTTGAGGGAAGGATCAATTGAACCAAATTCCCTAACTCTCTTCATCATCTTTGAAACCTAAACATTTACTGTCTTTCATTATTTGCTTTATAGTGTAGTGTTTGATTTTCTCATAGTTACTTAGTTTCACATAAATGCTCAATTCATTGATCCATCCTAATAGCAAAACACATTAAACATTCGATATTTCGCCAACTAGTCTCTGTGGTTCGACACTCTTACTCACTATTTCTAAACTTGCAGACGATCGGTACACTTGCCGAATTGATTGACACACGTATATTTTAAAGTCAACAATATGGGATTCGAATTAGGGACCCTTCTCACTTAAAAATGACATGTGCCTTGCACATGGGGGGCTAATCATGGGTAATTAGAAGGGGCAATCAGATTTGAGGAGAGATTGGACAATTGGAGAATTGGATTTTTGGAGTTTTAGGTTAGGTTTCAGTGGAGGTTTTTCTCTTTTCTCTTCTCTTCTCTTTTCTTCTTCATTTTTCTTCTTTATTTTGTTGCTGGTTCCCTATTGTGGGCTGTTCAAACTTGCATTTTAATTCCATCAATCAATTGCAGTTTGTTCTCTTATTCCCTCTTTCAATTCAAGTGCAATTTTGTTTTACTATTTGTTCCATTGCTGTTTTAATTGTGCAAATTCCGTTTCTGCAATTCCAATTTCGTTTATGTTATTTTCTTCTTCCTTAATTTCATTTCAATTTTAATGGGAAATTAATTTGAAGGATTAACCTCTTGATTCAAGATTGCAATTGAGCTTTGAGGTTCTGTTTTGATTGGTTTTGCTCTTTTAATGCTTAACTTTTCATCAATTATTCTAGTAATTAAATGCCCAATTTGCTGTTCATGCTTAGTGTTTCAGATAATAGGCAAATCATTTCTCTGTTCATGCATAATGAATTGATTTATAATTTTCTAGAAATGGAATGATTGATGTATGTGGATGCTTAATTCGCATAATCAAGAGGTTAAGCAAGGGTTCATGTAACCAAGAATAAGTAATATGCAATCTAATCAGGAGGTTGATCTCATTTTAATCATTGTTAATTCCTGTTTTTACTAATTTGTTTGAACAATCCACCCCCCTTGTGAACTGTTGATAAATGCTAGATTATACATGTTTTTATAGGTGTTTTAAGCTCATTCCCATATATTTTCACTAGGTTTAGCTATAGTTTAGTCAAGAAAACAGTAAAAATATCATGTTTGCTTGGTGTTAGTTCTTGAGTTAGTGTTTTGTTAGTTTTGTAAGTTTTCTTGAGTTTTTAAGTCATTTTATCCTTTTTCTTGTTAATTGTAGGTTGATTGAAGAGGAGATAGAAGTTTGGAATGGAAGCCATGGACCTAAGAGAAAGACTTGGAGTGCAAGCCATCAAGAAGAAGAAGATGAAGCTCAAATCAAGGAAACACCTACATTTGAGCCCAGCTTTCACTCAATTTGCACTCTGAATTGGCCCTTCGTGTCTTCATGAGAGTTGTAGCTCTATCAAACCTCTTTCATTTGCAAAAAACCAGAGCTTAAAACGATATCTGTGGAGGAAGTTATGCCCATTTTAGTGAAAGTACTCAAGCAGTTGCGAAATCACTATTCACGTGCTGTCAAAACGCGCCAGGGCGCGATTTAGGACCATGGGAGGCGCGTGCGCGCCGGGGGCGCTGGGGGGCGCGTTTCATCGCTCCTCTCGGCCAAAACGCGCCAGTGCGCGATTTAGGACCTCCAGGGGGGCGCATGGGCGCCAGGGCGCGCTCAAGGGGCGCGTTTCACTTCCCTTTGCGGCACAAACGCGCCAGGGCGCGTTTCTGCTTAGTTGGGGCGCGTTTCTGCACTTATATATAGCTGTTTGGGCGCGAAAATGAAAGGAACAACTGCAGAATTCAATTTCTTCCTCTGCACACTTGTGCTCTGCGATTCTCTCTTCTCCATTTTTCGTTTTCCTTCCTCCTCCATTAAACCTAGGAGATTTCTTGAAGATTTGGAGCTTGTGGAAGCAAGATCTAAGGCTTCATGGAGCGCTCTTGTGTTTGATTTCTATTTTCCTTCTTTCTTTTCTCATTTCCATGTTAGGTTAGATCTTTAGGTTAGGATTGGGGATTTTGATTTCAGAACTCTTGTAATGACTTTCTTATGTTAATTCAATTGTAATTTCACCAAATTGATTGATCTTTTCCTTGCTTAATGCTTATTCTTGAGATTTAATTCATGAAATTCAAATAGAGATAGGAATATTAATGTTTGACTGAATTGAACTATTTCTTAAGGATTTGTATCTCATGTCAGCTATGCCTTCGGAAGATTGATAGTTGAATTAGGAGAGGAAGTGCATCACTACAGTAATGCATGAGTCTAGGGATAGAACTTGCATGCTATGAGATGTTGTAACGAATTCATTTGTTCGCTTCTTGAATGATTTTCTGTTTTTACCTAAGGGATTAGGGATTATAGAAGTCATTCAAAGGGACTAAAGACCTAGGAATAGGATTAGTCTACGGTATCACGAATTCTAGTCTCCAATTGAGTGATAATTGCTAAATTGACATAAGAAGTAATTACTTGAGAGAAGAATCAATTGAACCAATTCCCTAACTCTTTTCATCATCTTTGAAACCTAAACATTTACTTGCTTTCTTTATTTTACAGTATTGCTTTATTTTTCACAATAGCTTAGTTTTATACAAATGCTTAATTCATTGATTCGTCCTAATAGCAAAGCATGTTGAGTAATTGGTAATTCACAACTAGTCTCTGTGGTTCGACAACCTTTTCTCACTATTTCTAAACTTGTGACGACCGGTACACTTGCCGAAAGATTGACACACATACGTATATTTTTAAAGTCAACAAGTTTATGGCGCCGTTGCCGGGGATTATTGGTTGAATATCGATAGTCTTGACGTGCTTGCTACTTAGGACATTTTTTTTTCTTTCTTTGCTTGTTTGTTAATAATTATACTTGTTCTGCCTTGTTTTCTAGAGTTGTTTTGTTTTGTTTTCAGTGAGTTCTTTCGTTCTTTGAGTCTATTTTCTATAGTTGTTCTGTTTTCTTTGTTTTCTTTATTTTCATTGATTTCTTTGTTTTCATTGATTTCTTTAATTTCTTTATTTTCTTTGCTTTCTTTGTTCTCTTTATTTTCATTGATTTCTTTGTTTCCATTGATTTCTTTGATTTGTTTGTCTTCTTTGTTTTCTTTGTTTTCTTTGCTTTCTTTGTTTTCATTGCTTTCTTTGTTTTCATTGATTTCTTTGATTTCTTTATTTTCTTTGTTTTCTTTGTTTTCATTATTTTCTTTATTTTCATTGATTTCCTTGTTTTCTTTGTCTTCTTTGTTTTCTTTGTCTTCCTTGCTTTCTTTGTTTTCTTTGCTTTCTTTGTTTTCTTTATTTTCTTTGATTTCTTTATTTTCTTTGATTTCTTTGTTTTCTTTGCTTTCTTTGTTTTCTTTGCTTTCTTTGTTTTCTTTGTTTTCCTTGTTTTCTTTGTTTTCTTTGGTTTCATTGTTTTCTTTGCTTTCTTTGTTTTCTTTGGTTTCATTGTTTTCATTGATTTCTTTGATTTCTTTGTTTTCATTGATTTCTTTATTTTCTTTGTTCTTTGTTTTCATTGTTTTCTGTGTTTGCATTGAATAGTTGAAAAGTTTAGAAAAGCAAAAATAAAATAAAATTTGCAGATTAGAGTAGAAGTGTAAATACATTTGATTCTTGTGTTGTTGATAAGTAATAGATATATGAATAAACAGTTGAAATTACAGTGTCTTGAGTGATAGAAATCAGAGAGGTGTGAGGTGTAATCACAGTATTGGGAAATTTTGAGGTGTCATTGCATAGTTCGTTATAGCTATGATCCTTGTGCAGAGATAGACCACTTAGAAACAAAATGCCTTAGAGTGTGTGCACAAGTTAGAGCAATTTACATCGAGAACATGCAAAGCAACCTCATTTGTGACCTCTTGGGATATCAATTTGCACCAAGGCATGAAAAGGAGGTGAAAAATCACAAGTCTTCTCTGTTAGAACGCGCCTTGGCGCATGAATCTTGAGAGGATGGCGCAATTGGGGCGTCCTGGCGAATGAGGGTGGCGCGTTTGAGGCTTGGTTGCGGCCTAAACGCGCCGCGGCGCCCTGCACATTAACAGAGAGGCGCAATTTGAGCATTGGAACGCGCCTTGGCGCGCTGTAACGAAACAGGGGGGCGCGTTTCAACCCCTCTTTGTTGGAGAAACACGCCCTGGCGCGGGGAGAGTGAGTGAGTGGCGCATTTGCTGCGCCTTGGCATAAAAGAGGGAGCGAGCTCGCGCCTTGGCACAAACTTGAGGCGCGCCCATTCCAGTTTCCTTCTTCCCTTATGCTTGTGAAGTCCCAAGAGTGCAATCCCATTTTTAATCCATTTTCATCTCCACCACTTCACATTGCAAGTAGTTTGAATTAAATTCTTCATCCCCTTCACCATAGATTTTCATTTTTGTTGTAAAATTTCCAAGATCTTACTGTCTTGTTAGTTTGTTTTGTTGATGTGAATTTTTAGATGCTGAGCACTGTTGGGAACAACATGGAATTGCTGGCACTTGGTGCAGAACCCTTGAGTATCATGGCTTGTCTTCAACAGGGAGCATTCTTATACTCTATTACTTTAACTGTTGATTGATGATTGTTTAGAGTATGTTTCCTATTTTGTTGCATCATATGGAGGTTGATATTATTGGTATAACATTGACTCTGTAGTCCAGTAGAATGAACTGTGTAATTTTTGGCACTTAGGTTCAATTTGAGGTTCTATGACAAAGTTGCATGTTTCTCAAATGTTTGAAGAGATGTTGTATGAGAATTCTAGCATGACAATTTTCTAGATTGTAACATGATTAGTGGACTTAGCAATGTTATGCAATGATTAATCCTGGATAAGAATTTGAGCCTCCAACATGATTTATTCTTGAGTGTTCTTTTTTACCATGTGATGTGTTTGTTCCAGAACTTGCTTTAGCTCTTGGTCAAAATTGCATACATTTAGGATTGGACATAAATGATAAAGGCATTTCTTTCTTGTAGCCTTGAGCCAAAATAAGCCTGAACCTTAACATTATCCATTGCTAGCTCCTTTGAGCCTGAATTAACCCTTTCCTTCTTGGATACTTAAGCTCATTACAAGCCGAAATAAGTGAAAAACCAATTGTCCCTATCACTGGAACTTTGAGTGTATTGGTTTATTTACTTAGATGAGAGGTTTCAAGATTAAGTTTGGGGTTGAATTTTGGGGTGCATGAGTAGCTGTTGACTTGAGGACAAGTCAAATTCTAAGTTTGGGGTTGTGGATCACTTTGGTGAAGTTTGTGAATAATAGATAGTTGTATATGGTGCATTCTCTATTTTTTTTCATGCATACAGTATAGTGCATTATTTTTCATGCATACCATGCAAAATTTTCGTTTTTCTTCTTGTGATATCAATGAGTGAGACTACTCAAGAAAAGCAAAGTGGCAAAAACAAAGAGAAAGGCAAGAAACTGAAAAGAAAGAAAAAGGAAGAAACAGAACAAAATGACAAAAGCTACAAGAAAAGGATGTTCAGAAAACAAAAAGTAGAAAGAAAAGAAAATAGCAAGAGCTATAAGAAAACAAAAAGAAAGAAAAAAAGAAGCAGAAGAAAATAAAGTTTAAGAGCAAAAAGGATAAAGGAACAAAAGGAAAATAGAGTGGTTTCATGAGTTGTTAGTCTTTGTTCTGTTTTTAATTTTATTCTGTCCATCACTAATCCATGCATAGCATATAGGTTGTAACTTTTACTCTTTAAGTTCCTGTGAATATTCAGCTAGTACCTTTTGTTTTAACCCACCTTTACCTAAGCCCCATTACAACCCTGAAAAGACCTTTTGAGTGTCCAATGTCTACTTGAAGGCAATGGAGATTTTAGAGTCATTGCAAGCCTATGGTAACACACCTTCTGATTGGTAACATTGAGAGAAACACAAGCCCAAACACTTAAGAGCTTGAGGGCAAACACTTAACTGGAGAGGACTGTGTGATATTGCTAAAGTACATTTTTTCATGCCAATCTATATTTGTTGCCTATGCTTGATGAATCATGCAGTGCTTGATAACATCTTGAGTGCATGTCCAACTTTCATAGATAAATTGAGTTGGCTTAAGGAGTTAAGAACTGCATAATGCATTTTCAGTGGCTGTTGAGCTTAGTGTTATACCATGTTTATTGACCCTTGTAATGATGGATTCTATGTTTGCTTGAGGACAAGCAAAACTTTAAGTTTGGGGTTGTGATAAGTGCTAGATTATACATGTTTTTCTAGGTGTTTTAAGCTCATTCCCATCTATTTTCACTAGGTTTAGCTATAGTTTAGTCAAGAAAACAGTAAAAATATCATGTTTGCTTGGTGTTAGTTCTTGAGTTAGTGTTTTGTTAGTTTTGTAAGTTTTCTTGAGTTTTTAAGTCATTTTATCCTTTTTCTTGTTAATTGTAGGTTGATTGAAGAGGAGATAGAAGTTTGGAATGGAAGCCATGGACCTAAGAGAAAGACTTGGAGTGCAAGCCATCAAGAAGAAGAAGATGAAGCTCAAATCAAGGAAACACCTACATTTGAGCCCAGCTTTCACTCAATTTGCACTCCGAATTGGCCCTTCGTGTCTTCATGAGAGTTGTAGCTCTATCAAACCTCTTTCAGTTGCAAAAAACCAGAGCTCAAAACGATATCTGTGGAGGAAGTTATGCCCATTTTAGTGAAAGTACTCAAGTAGTTGCGAAATCACTATTCACGTGCTGTCAAAACGCGCCAGGGCGCGATTTAGGACCATCTTTGGAGGCGTGCGTGCGCCGGGCGCGCCAGGGGCGCGTTCAACGCTCCTCTCGGCCAAAACGCCAGGGCGCGATTTAGGACCTCCAGGGGGCGCATGGGCGCCAGGGGCGCGCTCGGGCGCGCGTTCGCTTCTTTGCGGCACAAACGCGCCAGGGCGCGTTTCTACTTAGTTGGGGCGCGTTTCTGCACTTATATATAGCTGTTTGGGCGCGAAAATGAAAGGAACAACTGCAGAATTCAATTTCTTCCTCTGCACACTTGTGCTCTGCGATTCTCTCTTCTCCATTTTTCGTTTTCCTTCCTCCTCCATCAAACCTAGGAGATTTCTTGAAGATTTGGAGCTTGTGGAAGCAAGATCTAAGGCTTCATGGAGCGCTCTTGTGTTTGATTTCTATTTTCCTTCTTTCTTTTCTCATTTCCATGTTAGGTTAGATCTTTAGGTTAGGATTGGGGATTTTGATTTCAGAACTCTTGTAATGACTTTCTCATGTTAATTCAATTGTAATTTCACCAAATTGATTGATCTTTTCCTTGCTTAATGCTTATTCTTGAGATTTAATTCATGAAATTCAAATAGAGATAGGAATATTAATGTTTGACTGAATTGAACTATTTCTTAAGGATTTGTATCTCATGTCAGCTATGCCTTCGGAAGATTGATAGTTGAATTAGGAGAGGAAGTGCATCACTACAGTAATGCATGAGTCTAGGGATAGAACTTGCATGCTATGAAATGTTGTAACGAATTCATCTGTTCGTTTCTTGAATGATTTTCTGTTTTTACCTAAGGGATTAGGGATTATAGAAGTCATTCAAAGGGACTAAAGACCTAGGAATAGGATTAGTCTACGGTATCACGAATTCTAGTCTCCAATTGAGTGATAATTGCTAAATTGACATAAGAAGTAATTACTTGAGAGAAGAATCAATTGAACCAATTCCCTAACTCTTTTCATCATCTTTGAAACCTAAACATTTACTTGCTTTCTTTATTTTACAGTATTGCTTTATTTTTCACAATAGCTTAGTTTTATACAAATGCTTAATTCATTGATTCGTCCTAATAGCAAAGCATGTTGAGTAATTGGTAATTCACAACTAGTCTCTGTGGTTCGATAACCTTTTCTCACTATTTCTAAACTTGTGACGACCGGTACACTTGCCGAAAGATTGACACGCATACGTATATTTTTAAAGTCAACAACTGTGTTTGATAGAAATTTGAGTGATGGTCCTTAAGAGAGACGACCTAGGAGTTACTTCCTAGTACTGCACATTACTGCAATATTTGATCGAGTACGACCTTAATCACATTAACATTGAAGCTTGCAGACAACAATGTAGCTGCAACATTCAATGTTAACTTTTTCCAACCTCCATCGCCTTTGTTGCCCAAGTTCTTTTAATCAATACATCAGCCAATACACACTCCTGTTGGGAATATGTAGTTTGATTTAGTCTCACATCATATAAATGATGAGAATAGTTTGATTTTAGTCCTACATCGTATAAACGATGAGAGAAATTGTTATTATGTCTTTATATAAACAACCCTGTAAAGCTTGTATGTGCACTAACAAATGCAATAGATATATTGTGTGCCCGTGGACGTAGACAATTTGCCGAATCACGTTAAATTTCTTGAGTTCTCTTTTTCTCTCTTCCTTGTATTTTTCTTTATATTATTGCTGTTTTGTTCTTATCAATTGGTATCAGAGCCAATATCTTAGTATGCTTTGTGGTTGCGGCTTCGTCTGATCTTCAACATCAAAAAATATTTGGTTTGTCTTCAGGGTAGAGAAACAGCGGGAGCTTTCTTACGAAAGCAACAAGAACAATGGCATTAGAAGAAGTGTGTGAAGTCTTCCCCGGGTTACCTAACAAGTGGTAACAGAGCCAATGGCGACCGGCTCAAACGAGTGATGCAATGATCGGAGTGGATCTAAGTAAAGGTCAGGTAGACTTATTTTGTGGAGATCCCTTGTATCAAAAGTCTACCTAGCAGGAGCGGCTAGGTTGCGTGTGCCGTTGATGTAAGCTATCAGAACTACGGTACAAGACTAAGGCATATCGGCGATAATGTGAAGCTCAATAATTGTCGAGACGAGGAAGCTCTAATGGTCATCATTGACAATAGGGGAGGAGGTTTAATGACATTGGAAGAATAGAAGAAAAGAAACAGTGGGAGCTTTACAGAAGATCCAGACCCGTCAGTGGACAGGGTAAGAGAATAATTGATTATGAAGACATTACCTTAGATGGTGATGTAAATCAAACTCCAAGTGGGAGATTGTTGGGAATATGTAGTTTGATTTAGTCCCACATCATATAAACGACGAGAGTAGTTTGATTTTAGTCCCACATCGTATAAACGATGAGAGAAATTGTTATTATGTCTCTATATAAACAACCCTGTAAAGCTTCTATGTGCACCAACAAATGCAATAGATATATTGTGTGACCGTGGATGTAGGCAATTTGCCGAATCACGTTAAATTTCTTGAGCTCTCTTTTTCTCTCTTCCTTGTATTTTTCTTTATATTATTGTTGTTTTGTTCTTAACAGCTACATCTCTAAATTCCATGTAAAATAACTTCTTGTTTCATCATTGATTTTTCCTAAAGCTTTTCTTTTGCCTGTCATTTTTTCACGTACTCTAATCCACCTCTCTCTTCTAAAATTCTACAAAAGTTAAAAAATGCTCTTTTACTAATCCTTAATTGTTCAATGCAATCTTTCTCTGTTCCTCTATATAGACGATTAAGGAAGTTACGATGTTCCAATTTATAATTACGGCCTGGTTCCTTAATCAAATAATTATTACAATACCACGTCACTACACCAATAACCATATGAACAACACAAGCAGTAGCTAATAAGATTATCTTCTCAAACTCTTCTCTTTTATGTTTTCTTGAAGTAATCGTAGTGTCAACTATGTTACGATCCATTTCTTCTCAAACCAAACTGTAACAAAATATGTTCATCCTAATTCTTTAGGTACATTTTAAGTTAAGAGAAATGATATATATAGTAGGAAAAAATATGAGCTTGTTTTGCACCAGTTACATTGGTTCAGATTTGAAACAGAGACAGGTAATAAATTATAATTAACAGATTTGAGTAAGGAAGAAAAAAAAAAGACAACTAACAATAACATGAAAATTTATTTTAAATAGGCATAATATGATACAATACACTATTCTAACGCAGTAGTGCTACCATTTATTTATTAATTTATAATTAGATCCTAGACTACGGGAACATATACAAGCTCACTAAACACTACACATAGACTACAGGCACAAATGATGGCAACAATCATTAAAATTCTTTTGAGTAACCAGAAAACAAAAATCATCTTATAGTAAGTGAAAAGCGCGCCATTACTATTTTGTTTCTTTTAAAAAAATTATAATTATCTATTAAACTTTAAATTTTCTACATTAAGTTATCTAAAATGTTCATCGATAGATGATGCGCATTGGGTATGTGATATTTTAAGTCGCAGCCCAACACTTGGCTATGGCAAGTATACTACAGTCGTCAAGTAATAAGTATTTATATATTAGGGTTGTCGTACTTATGAGGATAAACAATTCAATGACTATATTTTTATTTAATGATTCTATTTTCCAAAGAGCATGAAAAGGGTAATTATTTGGAAGAGCAATTATTGTAAATGAATAAAGTAAGGATAATTTTAAGAAAGAAATAAGATAAAGATGAGAAACAATTGAGGTCCCGATTTCACCACTGATTCCCCTTTATATTTTCCTCTATTGTTATTCAAGTATAATCATGGGTTGAATCGGATTCCTACCCATGTAACCGTCCCTCTCAGGATCACTCACGCCGCCTAATTGGTTAAATCATGTTCAACGTCCCAAATCATTACCTAAGTCAATTAGGGAATTAAATTTGTGAATCCAGTTATAAAGGATTAGGTTAAGTCCACGCTGCTACCCAGTCATATCGTCGAGTCGTTAACGGTTTAATTCTTTAGTACTACTTAAGCATACTTTGTTAGAGTTACCCTAGATTTATCTATCAATTTGCTAGTCGTCAATTAACAAATAACATTAAACGCAAGAACAAACACCCCAAACGTATACTGAATAACATCGAGGATCATATAAAGAGATAAATTAAGGTTACATCGTTTTCCCAATCAAGGAGGGAATTAGTTCACGATACTAAATATCACAACACAAAGATAAGTAAAAGAGAAAGAATACATAGACAAGCTTCTCAAAGGATCCGAGTCGTGGCGTGCTCTCCTCCTTCTCCTATGCTTATTATTGCTCTCTCATTCCCAATCCCCAATTCCCCGGAAGGGGAATGGCAGAAAATAAGGTTTCTCTGCAGGTGTGTATCTGGTTTCGGCTTGCTAATAGTAACTTGTGAATATATAGCCTTCTTAGTGGACTTGAGCTTCCTTTTGATAAGATCTTAGAAGATAAGATAAGATCTTTTTCTTTGTACAAGATAGATAAGATCTTGGAAGATAAGATAAAATCTTGGACTTTCTTTGTACAAGATAAGATCTAGTGGATTTGATCTTTTCGTGAGCCCAAATCGCGTGAGTTGTGAAGTAACTCACACAAGATCATGTTCTAGAGAGCAAACATGTTATGCAAGTCATCCAACTCGTGCGACATGAGTAGTACTTCGCGCGAGTTAAGGTCACAGAGAGCATTGATTCTTCAATGGTGTTCCACTTCGCGCGAGTTGAGTTCTAACTCGCGAGAGATGCATTCCTTAGTACATTTTTCTCTTGTTTTTGGCTATTTTTAACCCTGAAACACTTAAACAAACCATCAGCAAGTTCTAATACAAAATATTATGAATTAAGCCTATTTAATGGTTGTTTAGGTTGCTTAAGAGTGTTTGATGGACAATTTATATAATAAAAAGAGTATAAAAATAACTCACTTTTGTGAGTTATCAATAGAAAACCCAAACTAGATCTCTAATCACACATAACCATTGCTCAATTGATAACTAAGAAATATAAAATCAATTTTCTAATTACTCAGAAAAAATAAAAACTGCAGTGTTTATCTTGAAATCACAAGAAGGGGGGTTGAATTGTGATTTCAAAAAAAAAATTTCTTTCATCTGTACCTTTCGTCTGTGGGTTTCGTCTGTGAGTTCAAAACTTGTTCAGACGAAACAGTGTTTATCTTGAAAGATTGATTTTAATATATAAACGTTAAAGTATATTTATCCTCGTTAGTTAACTTAGCAGATAAAATAAATGCACAAATATTTTTATACTGGTTCGTCTATACAAGACTACGTCCAGTTACCCAGCAACCACTGAGTTTTCACTACAAACCGTGAAATGGTTTACAAGTATTCTTTGAACCCAGCCACTTCTGGCTATTACAGATATTCTTTGATCCCAGCCTTCTCAGGCTAAACCAACAAGGTATTCTTTGAACCCAGCCTCCACAGGCTAATACAAAGGTATTCTTTGAACCCAGCCTCCACAGGCTAATACAAATGTATTCTTTGAAATACAGCCTCCTCAGGCTAAAATGCCACACAATGTGGACTTTTTAAGAGATGTAGAAAAACAAAGTTTTTCCTCTACGCAGAGAGGTGTTTTCAATAACAGAGCTTTGGCAAAGTTGAGCGAATTCTTAAAGATAGCAGATAAGCGTATTCGCCAACTTGTTCTAGTCGTGGTGAAGTCCTTTTATAGGCATCTTCTTCAAATAGCCGTTAGACTCATTTGAATGCCGTTGAGAGTCGTTGGAGATCTTCTTGAGAACTTTCCAAAAAGGTTGTCAGTTGTCCTTGATTGATAGATGAGAGTCGCAATGATATCTCGGACTCGAATTGTGTGCTAGCAGTTCCTTTTTACCGACTTGTAGAGATGTGACAAAAAGGTAGAGACCTTTTTGACTTTGGATGTGAAAGCGTAGATCCCCATACAGATCTTGGATTCTTCTCATGATGACTCCTTTAGATTTTAAATCTTGGCACGAGACTTCAACTGAACTTCACTTTTGGATAGACGAAATGAGTCTTCAAACTTCTTTGTTTCGTCTCATCCTTTTGTCTTAAGCTTCACTCTTGGACAGACGAAGGTCTTCAACTTGAGTAGTCTTCTTTCGTCTCGTGCCAAGATCGCCCCGATGGCTTGGCTCTTGACGACGACGTAACACTTCAGATTTTGAAGGATCATGTTCCGTCTGTTACCTGTTTCGTCTTGTCAAGTCTTGATGGCTTGTTTCGTCTGTTCTGTAATTAGTCAAAACTTAGGGACATTCTTGATCTAACATTTTCTTCCTTGATCATCTTGATCTAACATTCTCCCCCCTTTTTGATGATTACAGACCATACCACGAAAATCAGCATAAGACATAGTTATTTAAAACAAGAGTTTAATGAGCCGCATTTACATCAAGACGATGTTTTTCAATAATACCTCTTTATGATTTATTGTTACATCAATGTGATGTAATCTGAGTCGAATATTACAATGGTATTACAAAGCAGAAAACAATAAAGAATTACAATGTATATCTGAGCAAAAAAATTTTTACAATAATAATACAACAGTATAACTTCCTAAGACGATACTCCTTGTTCTTGTTTCTCCCCCTCAGACGAAGCTTTTCTTCCTTGCTCCCCCTCAGACTTTGCTTTGTGCCATTCTTCTTTCCCTTGGGTTAGGCTCTCCCCCTTGGATTATGCTTTCTTTTCTCTCCCCCTTGGGCTGTTATCATCAAAACGCTGATCAAGAAGAAGGTTTTGGCTTTTTGTTCAGCAGATTCATGACAACGTCTGTAAGCTGCTGCACTTGAGACGATAGAGAAGCGTGATTTTCTTCAAGTTCTATGTTCTTTGCTTTCAAGTGCTCACAATCTTCTTCCAAAGCCTCATATTTGCGCTTCAGAGTCTTATACTCCTCAGCTTCTTCAATATCAGCTGCCTTGGGCATCTCCTCATCACCTCAACAACCTCCACCACATCATCAATTGGCACTTGCGTGTGTTTGAGGCTCCTCCAAAAGGTATAGTGTCATCAATGATGACCACTGGGTGATTTCTTCAGACGCATTGTGAAAAGAGGAAGATCGAGGTAGGTTGTGAAGTTCTGTTCCATTGATAGGTATACCACTTGGTTGGAATGGATACTTCAAGAAGTGGTTGTTCCCGAGAATATACAAATGCAGCGCCGGAGCACTTTGCCACATATGAGAGGAGTCCTTCTCATCAAAGATGGTTCCGAGCAATGTTTGGGGTGGTTTCAGATTTAATACTTCTTTTCCTTCCCCTTAGCCAAATATTTTACCAAGCATGGCCTCTTTCGGTCTAAGACGATATAATATTTGGTTTCGTCTCGTCACTGATGAGGAAAACCGAGATCCCACCATGAGAGGATAGTGTCTCAGATCGTTCATAGCATGTCGCTCAATATGAGAGTGAGAGACGCTTCTGTCTTTGGTTTCTTGCCTATAGGCATTAGCCATTGCTTTGAAAGTTAGACTTGAGTCTTCAAGGAGAGCATGAGAAAAATCTTCGGGGTCTTCATACTCATTTAGGAGGATGGAGTAGCGAGGGCTGATCCCGGAGCAGTGGGGCCTCGTCCATGGGAGCATAATTCCTAGAGTGTGGCCTAAACCAACATACTCTGTTTGATTGAGTGGAATTGTGAACTTCAAAGGATCATGGCTACTTAGAACGTCAAGATGCCAATGTGTGCAATCTTTTGGCTCATAACGGTTGGATTCATCATCTCCAAATCTACAGTGATGAAGAACTGGAGCGTTCATTTCGATCTGAGCCTTCCATCTTGGATTCTTTCTTTGTGGGATGTAAGGTTCATAGCCAAGTGCTGGTCCTTCAATCTCAGACGCAGCAAGATGATCCTTGTATTCTTTTATTTTCTCCAGTCCCTTGATATTTAGTGATGCCAGTTTGTCCCACGGCAGACGCTTCAACCAATTGTGTTGCTCCTCTGGTGAATAGACAAAATCTTCATTAAAATTTACTAGCTTTAGGGACTTATTATAAAGAATGGGGTTTTCTGATCTCCTTAGGTGAAAGCCCTTCTTTCCTCTGTACAAGTATGGATTTTTCAGTTCAATGTAAGGAGTACCCCTTATGTATAGGTGATAATCCATTTTATATACATTTTCTTTACTTTGTTTTTGGTTCAATTAGCTGTTATATGTGTCATATTTTGGTAGTTTATCTTGGATATTGTGTTAGAGACATATTTTAGTAGTAGTAGTAAACATTAGTTAAAAGTCCATAAGTTCTTATGTTTCTATATTGATTCTTGTGCAGTCACTTCTAGAACCATGAGAAATGAAGAAGAGATAGGAGCAGAGAGGAGATTGAATGCTAGAATGGAAGCCTGGATTGGAAGACCCAAGATCTGAGAGGAGGACTTAGAGTGCAAGTCAGCAAGTGAAAGGCGCGACTCTGGAGGCACAAGCGCGCCAGGGCGCGTGCCAGGGCGCAAATTGGAGTCTCCTCTCTGGAGAAACGCGCCGGGGCGCACTCAAGGGGCGCGTTTTGCACCTGGTTACGGCAAAAACGCGCCGGGGCGCATTCCAGGGGCGCGCTTCAGCCCTCCTTCTCTGCTCAAACGCGCCAGGGTGCGATTTCACTTAATGCAGGGCGCGTCTCATGTCTTATGAAAACTCAAATGAAGGATCAAGACGTAAGAACTCTTGTTCCGTCTGATAGAGTTGTTCCGTCTGTGCTTGCTTCATCTGAGAGTTGTTCCGGCCCGTATCTTGCTTCATCCGAGTTGTTCCGTCTGTACTTGTTTCGTCTTAGTCTCCAGATTGATGCTTTCGTCTGGAGGCAAGACAGACGATACAACAAGTTCATACGAGACAGACGATACAAGACAGACGATACAACAAGTTCATAATGGACAGACGATACCAATGAGGACGATACAACAAGTTCATACAGACGATCCCAAAGACAGACGATACAAATGCACTTAATGATCAAACCACTACTTACATTGTTAGCGCCTGATTGTTTCACAACTAGTGCAAATGCTGCTTATACGGCTAGACAAGCGCGCCGGGCGCGCTAAATGACGTGATTCATCGGCCCTTGCGTAACAAACGCGCCAGTATGGCGTTTCTACTTAGTGGTGGCGCGTTTCTCCTACTATATATAGCTGTTTGGGCGCGAAAAGAAGGAGAACTTTTCATAATTCTGTTTTCCATCTTGTAGCTTCTCTTGTGCAAGTTTGAGTTGTGCGATTGCACAATTCTCTCTTCTCTCTTCGCTGTTCTCTCTTCTACTCATTCTTTTCTTCTTAGATTTCAATGTTCATGTGTTTCGTTTGTAGCTACTGCAACAATTAAATTCAGTTCTTGATTTTGATTACGCTCTTCTTCAATTCTGCAACGGATTCCTGATTCAATTTACATTTACGCTTTATAATTCTGTTCTTGATTGTTTAGGTTTTCATGCTTAATGCTACTGAACTTGATTCCTTTTCTGCAATTCTCTTCTGCTTAATTCATTGTTTCAATTTGCTTAATTCTTTGCTTGATTAAAAAGTCCCCTTCGCTCTACTTTCAATTTCTAATTCTCTTCGTTTATGCTAAGTGTTCCTTGTTCCTTTTCTGCTCTAATCTTTTACGCAATTCACTATTTCAATTTACATTTCTCTGTTTTGTCTTTAGCTTTCCGTTTCATAATTACACTTTTGTTTAGTTTTATTGAATTGTTCAATGAAAATCCCCCTCCTAATAGTGAGCAATTCTGAATTGAATGTACGTATGTCTTCTGAGAGATGACCTAGGTTGATTCCTCTATATTACAAGTTTAATTGGGGATAAATCTAGCTTTTGATAGTCATTCGACAAGCTGGTTATCAAAATGGCGCTGATTCTCGGGACATGCGTCATTCAAATTTTTAGAATTATCACTTCTCATGTATATAAATCTTGTGTGAATATTACAATTGTATGGACTAATCATAAATTCATATAGTAGTTGTTGTTTCTAGTGTAGGTATTGACTGTTTTGTTGAGTTCCTACATAGATTCTAGCTCTTTTCTAGATATTCTTGCTGTTAGTTGTTCTAAGTTTGTGTAGTATATGACCAGATCTAACACAGATAATTCACTAAAATTCGATCTTGAAATTGAAAGAACAATTCATAGGCTGAGAAATCAGAATAGGAATAGAAACCACACTTCTCACTGTGATTCTAACCTTGATTCTGTTGCTGAAAATATGGCAAATCCACTTGAAAGAACTCTCAAGGAATTGGCTACACCTGATATCAATTATCAGCCCTTGTGTATCCAATTTCCCATACCAGAAGGTGTTGTTAACTATGAATTAAAATCTGGACTGATTCATTTGTTGCCTAAGTTTCTAGGACTTGCAGGTGAAGATCCACATAAACATCTTAAGGAATTTCATGTGGTTTGTTCTACTATGAGGCCTCATGATGTTCCTGAAGAAGCTATTAAAATGAAGGCATTTCCATTCTCACTAGACGGCGCTGCAAAGGATTGGTTGTATCTTCAACCAACACCTATTACTACATGGAATGACATGAAAAGAAGGTTTTTAGAGAAGTTCTTCCCTCGCCTCTAGATCGCAGCCTATCCGGAAAAGATATAAGTGGGATAAGACAACTGCAGGAGAGACCTTTATATGAGTATTGGGAGAGATTCAATAAGCTATGCTCTACATGTCCAAACCATCAAATAACTGAACAACTCCTCATTCAATACTTCTATGAAGGACTCATGCCTATGGAGAGAAACATGATAGATGCAGCAAGTGGTGGAGCCTTGATGGACAAGACACCAGCTGCTGCAAGATATTTGATTGCAAACATGGCAGAGAATTCCCAGCAGTTTAGTTCCAGAAATTCCACCTCTTTCAAATATGTGAATGAAGCTTCCATAGCTGCTGCTGATACACATAGATTGGAAAACAAGCTAACAGAGTTAACTTCATTGGTGAGACAGTTAGCTTTGGGTCAACAACAAAGGCAACCAAATGTGAATGCAGTAAGCCAGATTAAGCAATCGTGTGGCATTTGTGGTGGGGTTGAACATTTCACCGATGCTTGTCCACAACTGCAAGAAACCGAACAACAACAACAATTGGTCTAGCAGGCTGTGGATGTAGCTGGGATATATTCTGGACAGCAGTATAGACCTCCAGCACAGCAGTATAATCCATACTCCAATACTTATAACCCTGGCTGGAAGGATCATCCTAATATGAGATATGGTCCAGGGCCTAGCCAACAGCAAGCACCACAACAACAACCAAGGTTTCAGCCTCCTAACAAGTACCAACCTCCTCCCATGAGACAACAACAAATGGTCCAACCTGCTCAACCACAACTTGTGAATAGTACTGGACCATCCTTGGAAGATTTGATGAAACAGATGGCAACTTCCAATCTGCAGTTTCAGCAAAATGTAAGTGCTTCAATTGTAGATTTGAAAACTCAAATTGGATACTAGTTGGCCACCACCGTGAACCACTTAAAAGCAACAAGGTTCTGGCAACATTCCTTCCCAAACTGTAGCTAATCCAATGGGGAATGTGAGTGCCATCACTTTGAGAAATGGTAAGGAATTACAGCCAAAGGTTCAGGATACTGAAAAATCACAGCAGGATGAGGTAAAACAACTTCCTCTTCCTTTTCCTTCTGTACATATGCAGCCAAAGAAATTAGAATTAGAAAAAGAATTATTAGAAACATTCAGGAAAGTAGAAGTTAATATTCCTTTGTTAGATGCTATTAAGCAAATTCCCAAGTATGCCAAATTTTTAAAAGAATTGTACACTCACAAAAGGAGATTTAAAGGAAATGAAAAGGTAAACTTGGGAAGAAATGTTTCTGCACTTATACAAAGCACACATGTTTCTCCACTCCTCGTTCTAACCTTCCACAAAAGTGCCAAGATCCTGGAACCTTTATTGCCTTGCCTTGCACAATTGGGGATCGCACTTTTATGGATGCCATGATAGACTTAGGAGCTTCCATTAATGTGATGCCTACTTCAGTCTACAGGTCATTGTAGATTGGTGAGTTAAAGCCAACTGGAGTCATTATTCAGCTTGCCAATAAGAGTGTTGTCCATCCACGTGGAGTCCTAGAGGATGTGTTAGTTCGAGTTAATGAATTAATTTTTCCTGCAGATTTTTACATTCTTGATATGCAGGATAGATCACCTTCGCCTACACTGATCCTAGGGCGACCATTCTTGATGACAGCACGGACTAAGATTGATGTTCATTCCGGCACATTGTCTATGGAATTTGGAGATGACATTGTGAAGTTCAACATACTAGAAAGCATGAAACTACCTGCCAAGAGCATTCTCGTTTTCTCTTTAGATTTAATTGATGATTTTGTAGATAGTTGTACTGATTTTAATTCTGAATTCGATTTTGATTTTACTAATTTTTCTGGATTCAATTCTGATTTGGCTTGCTGCTGTGGTAATTATGAAGATAGTGTTTGTACTATATGTGCAGAGATTAATACTGCCATTGCAGATGCAGGTTCTAACTTGCATGTTGCAGACCTTGGTCTACAGATTCTTGCATCCACTGATATTGCAGCAAGCAAGCCATTACTACCTTCCATTGAGCAGCCACCAAGCTTGGAGTTGAAGCCACTGCCTCATCACTTGAAGTATGTCTACTTAGATGATGCTCATAAGCTTCCGGTTATCATTTCCAGTACCCTGCAAGGTGAGCAAGAGGAGAAGCTACTGAAAATTTTGAAGGTGCACAAGAAAGCCATTGGATGGACGTTAGCCGATCTCCCTGGAATTAATCCAGCCATTTGCATGCACCGAATATTGCTAGAGGATGAGTCTAAGCCTGTGAGACAGCCACAAAGGAGACTCGACCCTACCATTTCGGAGGTAGTGAAGAAAGAAGTCATGAAATTGCTTTGCAGGCATCATCTACCCCATTTTGAGAAAGACATGGGTTTCACATGTGCAAGTGGTCCCAAAAAATGGCATAACCGTAGTGAGAACAAGGATAACGAGCCTGGTGCCAACTAGAATCACCAACAGTTGGAGAGTCTGCATTGACTATAGGAGACTAAATCAAGCCACCCGAAAGGACCACTTCCCTCTCCCATTCATTGATCAAGTTTTAGAGAGGTTAGCAGGTAAATCACATTATTATTTTCTGGATGGATTTTCAGGCTATATGCAGATTCACATTGCCCTAGAAGATCAACATAAGACCACATTCACCTGTCCATTTGGGACTTATGCTTACACCAGGATGCCATTTGGCTTGTGCAACGCACCTGGTACATTTCAAAGATGCATGGTGAGTATTTTCTCTGATCTATTAGAGAATTGCATGGAGGTGTTTATGGATGATTTCACTGTATATGGTTCATCTTTTGACACATGTTTGGATAGCCTCTCTAGAGTTTTGAATAGATGTATTGAGACTAACTTGGTGCTGAATTTTGAAAAATGCCATTTCATGGTTAGTGAGGGTATAGTCCTAGGACATCTAGTTTCTAGTAGAGGTATTGAAGTTGATAAAGCAAAGATAGATATCATTACCTCTTTGCCTTACCCCGCTTCTGTGCGGGAAGTGCGTTCTTTTCTTGGGCATGCAGGTTTCTACAGGAGATTTATTCAAGATTTCAGCAAGATTGCCCTGCCATTGTCCAAGCTCCTCCAAAAGGATGCAGATTTCTCCTTCAACCAAACATGCATGAAGGCTTTTGATGAGCTAAAGATGAGGCTTACCACAACACCTATTGTGCAACCACCTGATTGGGAGCTTCCCTTTGAGCTAATGTGTGATGCCTCTAACTTTGCGATTGGGGCAGTTTTAGCTCAAAGAATTGGAAGACACTCTCATATTATTGCATATGCTTCCCGTACACTGGATGCTGCCCAAGCAAACTACACCACTACTGAAAAAGAGCTTTTGGCAATTGTTTTTGCTTTAGATAAATTTCGTGCTTACTTGCTTGGCTCTAAAATCATTGTTTTCTCTGACCATGCAGCCCTGAAATTTCTGTTGAAGAAGGCTGATGCTAAACCAAGGTTAATTAGATGGATGCTTCTCCTACAGGAGTTTGACATAGAAATCAGGGACAAAAGTGGTGCAGAAAACCTAGTTGCTGATCACTTGAGTAGGATTGAGGGTAACCTTGATCTTTTACCTATTAAAGATGATTTTCCTTATGAACATCTTATGCTGTTATACTCTTGTGATATAGTACCTTGGTTTGCTGATATTGTTAATCACTTGGTTACATCTGCTATACCTCCTAATGCATCTAGATCACAAATTGAAAAATTAAAGAGTGATGCAAAATATTATGTCTGGGATGACCCTTATTTGTGGAGGTTTTGCAGCGATAACATTATCCGCAGGTGTATTCCAAGTCATGAGATCCAATCAGTCCTCCAGTTTTGTCATGCTTCACCAGTGGGAGGACACTATGGACCTCAACGGACAGCCAGGAAAGTGTTGGACAGTGGGTTTTATTGGCCTACCATTTTCAGGGATGCATATAAGCTTTTCAGCACCTGTGAGCAGTGTTAGAGAGCTGGGATGGCCATCACTCGAAGGCATGAGATGCCCCAACAACCTATTATTTTCTGTGAAGTATTTGATGTTTGGGGTATTGACTTCATGGGCCCTTTCCCTGTCTCCTCTGGTTATTCATATATTTTGTTAACTGTTGATTATGTATCAAAGTGGGTTGAGGCTAAGGCCACCAGGACTAATGATTCTAAAGTTGCTGTGGATTTTGTTAGGTCCAATATCTTTTGCAGGTTTGGTGTGCCTAAGGCCATTATCAGTGACAAAGGGAGCCATTTTTGCAATTTCAGCATGCGGTCGCTGCTACATAAGTATGGGGTGGTGCATAGAGTTTCCACAGCCTATCATCCCCAAACTAATGGTCAAGCTGAAGTGTTCAACAGAGATATCAAGCTCATGTTACAAAAGATGGTCCACCCTAACAGAAAAGATTGGAGCAGGCAACTTGAAGATGCTCTTTGGGCCCATAGAACTGCTTATAGGACACCAACTGGCATGTCTCCTTACAGGATGGTCTTTGGTAAAGGCTGTCATTTACCTGTGGAGATTGAGCATCGGTCGTACTGGGCTGTGAAGAAATGCAATTTGGAAATTGACCAGGCTGGTGTACATAGAAAGCTTCAATTACAAGAACTTGAGGAGCTCCGCTTGGAGGCTTATGAGAACTCCAAGATCTACAAGGAAAAAGTTAAGAAGTATCATGATAGTATGATTCTGAGGAAGGAGTTCAAAGTGGGCCAAAAAGTGCTGTTATTCAATTCTCGGTTGAAGCTCATAACCGGTAAGCTTCGTTCTCGATGGGATGGTCCTTTTGTTATTACTAATGTCTTTTCCCATGGTGCAGTTGAAATAAGAGATGAAGCTACTGGTAAAGTTTGGAAGGTAAACGGTCATCAACTCAAGGAATTTCATGAAAGTCCGAAAGCGAGAAGAAGTTCGAGGCGAGTTGTCCTTGGTCAACCTACCGGCGGACGTGCAGATATTTGGGCCTTGAGGGAGTTTTCTATTCCCTTTCTGTCTTGAATTGCAGTTGACTTAATTGATGCACTTTATGTTCCATTGAGGACAATGCAAATTTCAAGTGTGGGGGGGGATTGTGTGAATATTTTGCTGTTATGTTTTCTGTTCTGTTTTGTTCTGTTTGATTGTTGAAAGGAAAAAAAATATATATGAAAAAATGATAAATATGAAACATACCTTTTTCTTTGAAGTCATAGGTGTATAAATTACGAAAGTTACAAACATTTTTAGTTGATAGATGTTCAATTTTCTTATGACCTATTTGTGCATCCTTGATTTGCAATTGACCTGAAACTGAAGTTTGGATGATTTGTGATAGAAAATAAACCTTGTGAGAGTTTGAGCCTTATATGGAGGAACCAGTTTCTCCTTCAAAAATTCTTTCTTGTGTGATTACACTCATCTTGTTAGTTGCTCTAGATTTTTCCTTGACTCTTGCTGATATTTCTTGATCACATGCATTATTGAAATGATTTAGGCAATTTTCTTCTTAAGCCACTAGCCAAATGAGCCTACCTTACATATCTGTCCCTTGTTATTCCCCTTTGAGCCTGTATATCCCTTTCTTCAATTTCAAGCTCATTACAAGCCGAAAAATGAAAAACAATGATGCCCCCTAACCTTAGGGACTAAAGGAGCTTTGGAATTGTTTTGGGAATAAGTTCTAAATAAGTGTGGGGGTAAGACCTTTCAAAACAAGTCTAGTATGTGAGATGGTGAATGAATTGGTATTAGTTATGCAGAAGAAAACAAGTGTACGGAAAAATATATGTATATGTATATATATAGAAAAAGATACAAAGAAGGAAATACCAAAAGCTGCAAAGAAGGAAATCTAGAAAAGAAAAAGAAAGCAAAAGAAAGAAAAGAAAAAAAGAGAAAAAGAAGGAAATGAAAATCCAGGATGGAAATGAGTAGGATGCCAAAAAGAGGGAAATGCTAGGAGGGTAATCTTCATGCTTATTAGATTTATTTCCCATTGCTCCTCTTTTCTCTTGGTTATTAGCCTAAATAATCTTTCTCTTATCCCACCATTCACCTTAGCCCCATTACAAGCTTAATAAAGACCTTTTGATATTTAATTGCACGTGTCTCAAGTTATTGAAATTAGAGGCTTGTAAAAATCTGGTAGTGCTAGCTTGCATGATGTGTCTGAGTGCAAATACAAGCCCAAAACACTTGAGAGTCAAGAGGAAACACTGACTTGTGAGGTTCTATCACTTTGAATTCATTCTTTAACTCAACTTGTCAAATTGTTTGTTCTGGATGCACATTAGATTCATGAATTGTTGTTGATCTTGATGCTCTGAATTTTGTTCCTTTCTCTTTATATGCATCTGTGGCTCAACTGGAATTGGTTCAGTTCACATAGCATCAATTCTTCTTTTAGTAAGTTTTGCCCCGGAGTGCAAAAGAATAAGTGTGGGGGTATTTGATAATCCATTTTATATACATTTTCTTTACTTTGTTTTCGGTTCAATTAGCTGTTATATGTGTCATATTTTGGTAGTTTATCTTGGATATTGTGTTAGAGATATATTTTAGTAGTAGTAGTAAACATTAGTTAAAAGTCCATAAGTTCTTATGTTTCTATATTGATTCTTGTGCAGTCACTTCTAGAACCATGAGAAATGAAGAAGAGATAGGAGCAGAGAGGAGATTGAATGCTAGAATGGAAGCCTGGATTAGAAGACCCAAGATCTGAGAGGAGGACTTAGAGTGCAAGTCAGCAAGTGAAAGGCGTGACTCTGGAGGCACAAGCGCGCCAGGGCGCGTGCCAGGGCGCAAATTGGAGTCTCCTCTCTCGAGAAACGCGCCTGGGCGCACTCAAGGGGCGCATTTTGCACCTGGTTACGGCAAAAACGCGCCGGGGCGCATTCCAGGGGCGCGCTTCAGCCCTCCTTCTCTGCTCAAACGCGCCAGGGCGCGATTTCACTTAATGCAGGGCGCGTCTCATGTCTTATGAAAGCTCAAATGAAGGATCAAGACGTAAGAACTCTTGTTCCGTCTAATAGAGTTGTTCCGTCTGTGCTTGCTTCATTTGAGAGTTGTTTCGTCTGTACTTGCTTCATCTGAGAGTTGTTCCGTCTGTACTTGTTTCGTCTTAGTCTCCAGATTGATGCTTTCGTCTGTAGGCAAGACAGACGATACAACAAGTTCATACGAGACAGACGATACAAGACAGACGATACAACAAGTTCATACGAGACAGACGATACCAAGACAGACGATACAACAAGTTCATACAGACGATCCCAAAGACAAACGATACAACAGACGAATGATCAAACCACTACTTACATTGTTAGCGTCTGATTGTTTCACAACTAGTGCAAATGCTGTTTCTAGCTAGACAAGCGCGCCAGGGCGCGCTCAAATGACGCGGTTCACTAGCCCTTGCGGCACAAACGCGCCAGGGCGCGTTTCTACTTAGTGGTGGCGCGTTTCTCCTGCTATATATAGCTGTTTGGGCGCGAAAAGAAGGAGAAATTTTCATAATTCTGTTTTCCATCTTGTAGCTTCTCTTGTGCAAGTTTGAGTTGTGCGATTGCACAATTCTCTCTTCTCTCTTCGCTGTTCTCTCTTCTACTCATTCTTTTCTTCTTAGATTTCAATGTTCATGTGTTTCTTCTGTAGCTACTGCAACAATTAAATTCAGTTCTTGATTTTGATTACGCTCTTCTTCAATTCTGCAACGGATTCCTGATTCAATTTACATTTACGCTTTATAATTCTGTTCTTGATTGTTTAGGTTTTCACGCTTAATGCTACTGCACTTGATTCCTTTTCTGCAATTCTCTTCTGCTTAATTCATTGTTTCAATTTGCTTAATTCTTTGCTTCGATTTGCAGTCCTCTGCTCTACTTTCAATTTCTAATTCTCTTCGCGTTTATGCTAAGTGTTCCTTGTTCCTTTTCTGCTCTAATCTTTTACGCAATTCACTATTTCAATTTACATTTCTCTGTTTTGTCTTTAGCTTTCCGTTTCATAATTACACTTTTGTTTAGTTTTATTGAATTGTTCAATGAAAATCCCCCTCCTAATAGTGAGCAATTCCGAATTGAATGTACGTATGTCTTCTGAGAGATGACCTAGGTTGATTCCTCTATATTACAAGTTTAATTGGGGATAAATCTAGCTTTTGATAGTCATTCGACAGTGGTTATCAATGGGTCTTCATCGTCTGTCAAGGCTACAGCAGACTCAGACGATTCAGCTTTATTGGAGACTTCATCAGTTTTCTCTCCAATTATCTAATCTGGTTTGATTGGTCTTTCTGCACAAGAGTTTTCAGCATATCTTCTTGTGACTAATTCATTTAAAAATGAATAGTCCATCTTGTGCTTTGGAGGTAGATCCTTTGGATTAATCACTTCAGCGTGTGATCTCCTCCTGGATGCATCCACTCTAGTTGTTTCAGAGATTTCTTCATCGGACGAAGAACTTGCATCTTCAACTAGTATGATATCTTCAGAAGGAATCTCCATCGTCTGTGTGTGGGATGCTTCCTCAGACGCAGCAGGTAACGTCTGTGCAAGGTGAGTAGCATTCAGCGGAGTGATACGAGGTCGCACTCGCACAAATTAATACAATTAAATATGTAGTACTAGGAAGTGACTCCTAGGTCGTCTCTCAAGGACCATCACTCAAGTTTCTATCAAACACAAGCCACAAGACACAAACACAAGACACAAACACAATACACATAAAGGGGGGGTTGTTTGTTTGATTTTTGAAAACAGAATTGTAAAAACAGAATTTCTAAACAAGATGAAATAATAAACTAAAATAGATTAACCTCTTGATTAGATTGCAACTCACTTATCCTTGATAACCAGATTAATTAACTAAGCGAAAATCAATCACATCAAATGTTCAATTTACTCAACTCTTAATCCAACTTCAATCAATTAACTAAGCGATAATTAATCTTA
Organism: Hylodesmum podocarpum; assembly: GCA_026586105.1. Classification (NCBI taxonomy): domain Eukaryota; kingdom Viridiplantae; phylum Streptophyta; class Magnoliopsida; order Fabales; family Fabaceae; genus Hylodesmum; species Hylodesmum podocarpum. Next base: position 229,011 of record JALJEV010000590.1, read on the forward strand.
GTTTTTCTTATGTGAATTAAGCAAAAACACATACATCATTCATTCTAATTCTAGCAACTTATACTTCATTCCATTAAGCATGAGAACAAGATATAAGTTAATATTATTTATAGCAAGATCAATTGACTAAGCGAAAATTAATCTTGGTTCTCTTTTTGTGAATTAAGCAAACACATAGTCATTAAGAGCTAGAATGAATGATGAGAGTCTATAGCAAATTGAACAAGCAATCATGAACATAATCTCAAAGTATCATTGTAATCTAATTCAAGAGATTAATCCTTAAACTTAGCCTTCCATTTAAATCTAATTCCAGCAAACTAATTGAATTGAAAGTGCATATAAACTAAATTGCAGTACACTTAAACTTCAGCAACGAATTGAAGAAATTAATGGCAGAACTGGACTTTCACAACTTGAATTCGAAATTGTAGTGCAGTAAAATTAAAAATGTAATGAAATTGAAAGTGCAGTAAAATGGAATTGCAGTAGAAGAGATAAAGAAATCAAACCGAAATATAATTGTATTGATTGAAAAGCAAGTCCGGACCATCCAACCAAAGAAGAAAAAAAACAGAAAAAGAAAAACACAATACGAAGAAGAGCCCCTCCTTCATGGCTGGAATGGTTTTTATGGAGAAGAAAAAGAGAAAAAGAAACAAAAAAAAACAAAGACCCCTAAACTAAGGACCCAAAACGTGAAATGAGGGAGTGCATGTTTTCGGCATGTTTCTGGTTTGTCTCCTAAGTGCATTTTTTTCAATTCAATTTGGTGGTCCCTCATGCCTTGCACATGCCAAAATTAAGTGAAAAAGGGTCTCATGTTCGATTCCCACATACAGCAAAACAAGAAAAAGAATTAATTGCATGATTTACATAGCCTAATTGCTGAAATTCCCGTCCAGATTTCGTGGTCCAACTTCAAGGCCAAATTCACCCAAGATCCAATCCGAATTGGCTCTTCATGTCTTCATGACTTTTGTAGCTCTGTCAATCCTTTTTAATTCGATATAAAGTGGAGCTCAAACGGAGATCTGTAGAGGGAGTTATGCCTATTTTACCGAGACTTGTCAAATCCTTAAATGCTGGAATTTTCATAACAGTTCATATGCTGCATTCAAAGACATTTTTACACCAGATACACTCCGACTGGGAACTTTATGTCTTCATAAATGTTGTAGATCTTTGAGTCCTCTTTAATTTGATATAAAATTCAGCTCAATCAGAGGTCTGTGGTGAAAGTTATGCTCAGTTTTGTAAACCTTGTCAAATCTGAATAACAATAACGAATTAGACCAAATTTATCAATTAAAGCCAAAATGAGTCTAAACTCATAAATACATTAAATCATACTAATTGATTCTTAATCGTGCTGTATTAGGATATAATAAATGCAGAGAAAATGATCAAAATAACGACTCATCACGGAGACGCAACTATAGGGCTTTCCCTAAGTTCATCTTGGAGTAAAGGTGAAGGAGAGACTTCCATTGTGGAGACTTCCTCACTCAGCATGGTTTCCAACTCCTCCGCAAGCTGGGCATTATCTTTCTGGATCTGGGCTGTCTCTTCAGTGTTCATGCCCTCTAAGATTGCTTGAGCAGATGCTCCCTCAGATGATCCAATGCCTTGAATGCTCTCTTGAAAGAGTCTTTCTCTTTCAGCTTGAAGCAATATTGAGACTCGCCTAGCCTCTTTGAGTTGACGCTCTTCATTTGTCTCACCAACTACGACAGATGCAAGCTTTTGCTTCATCTTATCCTTGCCCTTAGCAACTTTTTCAAGCGCAAGCTTCCTAGCTTCAGCTTTCTCTTCAGCTGCTTTCCTCTGCTTTTCTTCGTCTGTGAGTATCTTCACAGACGGAACTTTCTCAGACGGTATAGTATCCCTTTCATCTTCACTTGGGGATACCGTCTGTGTCTTTGTTTTAGCACCAATGTGCTTGATTCTGATAGTCCTTTTCTTTTTCTTGAGGGATTCCTCAAGAACATCCTCAAAAGGCATCTCAGATACAGTTACAGATGGAAGAGAAGGAGGCGGAAGTGTTTGGGTTTGGGTTTTGGTTTGTGTTTAGGGTTGTGTTTCGGACGGTGTTTGGGCTTGTGTTTGTGGTTTAGCGCGTTTGATACGGGCTCTGTGTGGTTCTTTGGTGATGGGTGATAGTGGGGTGTCCTCATTTGGTGAACGAAGGAGAAAGCTTGGAGTGAGGTGCATCTTAGCAAAGGTGCTAGCCTTCACTTCTTTTCCCTCAGGGTGCCATGTGACTCCAGTGGCATCGAAACCCTGGTTGATGATGATGGTGGAGAAGAGAGTGGCGTAGGGGATGCTACTCTTCCTACGAATGTTCCGATTCTTCAACGCACTCACCCAGTGGTCGAGAATAATGTGAGGAAGACTCATTCTTCCCTTCTTTAGGCAGTAATAAATGCAGAATTTGTCTCTGAAACTGACATTATCACGAGACCCTGTCCTTGGTGTGAAGATATTATAGAGGAGGTTATGGATGATTCTTGCAGGGGGAGCGAGTTTTCCAGATCTGAAGGACTTGGGATCTTCAGAGTTAGGTTTCCTCAAATAGATGAATTTGTCAACATGCTCCTCTGATTCATTCTTCACCCAGTTGGGGTTATAGAAGCGTCCTTCGGCCTTGCAATTTCTGGCCTCATCGATGGTATCAACAGTGATGATGTATTCTTTATTGTCAATGGTACCGACAATCCCATCATTAAACTCTCTGGCATCGCTCCAAAACTCGGCGTATGCCTCCATCAACCATGGGCCTTTGGTCTCAGCAAAGCCCATCCACCCAGTGTGGTCAAACATCTTCACCACTCTGTTTGAAACTATCTCCAGAGTTTCCCTTGATATCCAATTGCTTGGCAAGAACAAATCTTGAGCGAAAAAGGTTGCTTCAGCGGTTTTGGTTCCCTTGGTGTTCTTGGCGGCCATTGTTGTTGTTTGAAAAACTAGAGAAAGAAAGGGTTTTGTGAGTAAGGGTTTTGTAAGTTCTTCAGACGATAGCAATAGCGAAATATTGTAAAGAGTAAAAGAGAGAACTTTTAAAGGTATTTATAGGTAACAGTTAAAAACGATTGCAATTCATCAGACGAAAGAGATTTTGAAATCGCTTTTTATGACGTGTCCATTGAAAACGTCCTTGATTTGACATATCCAAATCATTGTCTTTTCGGTAATTGATTTGACCTCGCAATTCACGCACGCGCTTATCATTGTCCTAGAATAGTGCAATAAATGATGAGACACATTTATTGCTCTCTTTAATTTTGTCCCGCACACTTAAGATAAACTTATTAAAAAGTAACAGTTACGTCTGTTGAATTTTACCACAGTAACTATTCAACTTGATCAGACGCAATGTTTCGTCTTAACACGAAGTAATGTACAGACGGAACAAAATGTACAGACGGAACAAATTGGATAGCTCAGACGGAACAATTTTCAATCTTCTAAGGAGATAATCCCAAGATTTTCCTTAATGAAATTGAAACGTGTTTCGTCTAATGCCTTTGTGAAGATATCTGCCCATTGAAAATCAGTTTGTACAAACTGTATATCGAAAATATCTTTTTGGACATAATCTCTTATGAAATGAAAACGAAATTCAATATGTTTAGCTTTTGAATGTTGAATAGGATTTTTGCTGAGATTGATTGCACTTGTGTTATCACAAAATACTGGTATATGATTCTCAAACCTGGAATAATCTTCAAGTTGATGTTTAATCCATAGTAGTTGTGAACAACACCCTACCGTAGCAATGTATTCTGCTTCAGTTGTTGAAAGTGCAATGGAGTTTTGTTTCTTGCTTGACCAAGATATTAGTGATGATCCAAGAAATTGGCATCCACCACTTGTGCTTTTTCTCTCCACTTTATCTCCAGGATAATCAGCATCACAAAAGCCTCTTAAACTGAAATCACTATTTCTCTTATAAAACAGAGAGAGATTAGTCGTTCCAACAAGATATCTAAGAATTCTTTTTACAGCTTGTAAATGAGATTCTTTAGGATCAGATTGAAAACGTGCACATAGACAAACACTAAACATAATGTCAGGTTTGCTTGCAGTTAAATAAAGGAGTGAGCCAATCATACCTCTGTATATCGTCTGATTAACAGACTTACCTGACTCATCCTTGTTAAGATTTGCTCCAGACGAATACATTGGGGTCTTCATAGGCTTGGAGTTCTCCATCTTGAACTTCTTGATAAGTTCCTTAGTTTATTTTTGTTGATGGATGTAGATTCCTTCTTTCGTCTGCTTGATTTGAAGTCCTAGGAAGAACTTCAATTCTCCCATCATACTCATTTCAAACTCGTCCTGCATTAGCTTTGAAAAATCCTTGCAAAGAGAGTTGTTAGTAGCTCCAAAGACTATATCGTCTACATAAATTTGGACTATAATAAAGTCCTTTGAAACGCTTTTCTTGAAGAGAGTTGTATCAACCTTTCCTCTTGAAAAACCATTTTTAAGAAGGAAAGTACTGAGTCTGTCATACCAAGCTCGAGGAGCTTATTTAAGACCATACAGTGCTTTCTTGAGTTTGAAAACATGATCTGGCTAAGACAAACTTTCAAAGCCAGGTGGTTATTTTACATATACTTCCTCTTCAATAAAACCATTTAAAAAAGCACTTTTTACATCCATTTAATATAGAACGATATTTCTTGAGAAGCAAAAAGCAAGTAATATTCTAATAGCTTCTAATCTAGCTACAGGTGCAAAGGTTTTTAAAATCAATACCTTCTTGTTGATTGTACCCTTGTGCTACTAACCTTGCTTTGTTTCTTACCACTTTTCCAGCTTCATCAAGCTTGTTTGAACACCCATCCGGTTCCGATGATGCTTTTGTTCTTTGGTCTTTCAACAAGAGTCCATACATCATTTCTTGTGAACTGATTGAGTTCTTCTTCCATAGCCAAAATCCAATCGTTGTCTTGAAGAGCATCTTCAATGTTATTTGGCTCCAAAGTTGATACAAGAGCATAGCTTGAAATATACTTCACTTTAGATCTTGTTTGAACACCTTGAGATCTATCTCCAATGATGAGATCTTCTGTATGGTTTGATGCAAACTTCCATGTTTTTGCAGGGGCTTGATCTCCCTATTGATGAGTATCGACGAAGAGGGTTGTCTCGTGCATCTATCGTCTGTCCTTGTATCATCTGACCCTTGTATCATCTGTCTTGAATTTTGACCAGAACGGTTAATCTGCAAATTATCAAACAAATTTTCTAGGTCTGATATTTCTTTATCAGCCTTTGAGTTATCTTGGAACTTTACATGGATTGATTCTTCTACAACTTGAGTCTTAAAGTTAAATACTCTATAGGCCTTAGATGTGTTGGAATATCCAAGAAAGATTCCTTTAACCACCTTTGAATCAAACTTTCCAAGTTGATCTTTGGTGTTAAGGATAAAGCATTCACATCCAAAAGGATGGAAGTAAGAAATGTTGGGTCTTCTTCCTTTTCATAATTCATATGGAGTCTTATTCAAGATTGGTCTTATCAATATTTGTTTTGAATATAACGGGGAAGTGTTGATCGCTTCTACGCCCAATAATATTTCGGGAGAGAGCTTTCATGCAACAAAGTTCTAGTCATTTCTTGTAAAGTACGATTTTTCCTTTCCACAACTCCATTTTGTTGAGGAGTTCTTGGAGACGAAAAATTGTGAAATATACCATTTTCAAAACAAAAGGCTTTGAACTGAATTTTCAAATTCGTTCCATGATCACTCCTTACAGACGCAATACATATTCCTTTTTCTTTTTGAACACGTTTGCAGAATATTTCAAAGACTTTGAATAACTCATGTTTATGAGCTAGGAAGTATACCCATGTGAATCTAGTATAGTCATCTACAATGACAAATCTATATCTCTTCCCTCCAAGACTTTCAGTCTGAGTGGGTCCAAAGAGATCAATATGTAACAGTTCTAATGGTCTTGTTGTGGAAACAACATTTTTAGATTTGAAAGAAGCTTTGAGTTGTTTCCCATGCTTGACAAGATTCACACGACGATTGGTTTTCCAAGATATTTTTGGCAAACCTTTTACGAGATCTTTCTTAGAAATTTTTGAAATATACTTGAGACTTAAATGTCCAAGCTTTTTATGCTAAATATCTCGTTCATCGTCTGTTGAAATCAAACATGTTACATTCTGATCACTTAGGTCAGAAAGGCAAACCTCATAAAGGTTGTTCTTTCTTTTCCCAACATAAAGAATGGATTTATCTTTGTTCTTCACTATACACTCATCAAAGTTAAAAGCTACTTCATATCCACTATCACAAAATTGACTTATGCTAAGTAGATTGAAGTTAAGACCTTTAACGTATGATACGTTCTGGATAAGGGTATTGGGTGTCTTACCAACAGTCCCAATGCCAAGAATTTTACCTTTACCAGAACTGTATGAGACAGACCCTTTACTTGGTCTGAGGTCTTGGAACATAGACAGGTCTCCCGTCATGTGTCGTGAACATCCACTGTCCAGGTACCAGCTTGAAGTCTTGTCTCTTCCCATTGAGGATATCTGCAACAGGAACAATAAGTGACTTTGGTACCCAAATCTTTTTGGGTCCTTTCTTGTTAGTTACAAAATGCTTCTTTTTGTTTTAAGCCTTTTTGTAGATGTTAGGAACCTTGTTGTAATTCCTCTTCTTTTTATCAGACGAAACAGGTTTATTTTTCTTTTCGTAAATACCCTTCTTTAACATAACCAAGTCCACTTTTATCATTTGGTGATCTCCCATATTTTAAAATGTTTTCAAGAATGGAGGATCCCTTTGTAAACTTGGTTAAGTCATTGAGTAAGTACTCATTTTCTTTCTTTAACCTTTCAATTTCAAGAATGAAAATGTCCTTTTCAGACTCAGACGAAACATCACTTGATATTTTTTTGTCTAGAAACTCAATTTCAGATTTCAAAACTGCATTCTCTTCCAAAGCTTGTCTTAGCAATAAAATGAGAGTTAGCTAGAAGAGTATCATATGATATTTCTTCTGATTCTGACTCAGACTCAGAAGAAGAGGATGAAGAAGTTTCATTATAATTTACCTCTGTTGAGACATGATCTCCAGCCATGAGGCATATGTTTGTTGTTTCTTCTTCTTCAGAGGATTCCTCCGAGCTTTCATCGTCAAGGTCTTCCCATGTCGGTAAGCTCTTCTTTCCTTTATCTCTTCTAGAGCTCCACCTCTTTTTCAATGACATTCGATCTCATGTGTCCGGCTTTCGCACTCATAACACACAATCTCTGTGTTATCTTCTTTGGTTGATGACTTTTCAGGGAGCTTCTTTTCCTTTTTCTTGAAGAAGCGTTGGCCTCTTCCCTTCTTCATCATCATTCTTTTGAATCGTCTGGCCATGAGAGAGACTTCGTCTTCAGACGAACCATCAGACGATTCTGATTCAGTTGAATCAACCTTTAAGATCTTTGCTTTCTTTTTACTGTCCTTCTTGACAGATTCTTCTTTAGGAATGTTTTTAACGGATGGAAGCGCTATAAGTTCTTGGACCTTGATCTTATCTCTTTTACACAAGAGTACCTCATGTACTCGTAAGGCTCCTATTAACTCATCAAGAGTTAATGTCTTCATGTCACACCCAACTGAAATAGCAGTGGACATAGCTTCCCATGGAGGAGGAAGACTGGTCCCAATATCTTCATGTTGTTATGGGCCTTTGTGAAGGTGATGCCAAGAGCGATGAGTCCATTTAATATTGTTTGGAATCTTCCAAACATCATATCAATGGATTCTTCTTTCTTCATAGAGAACATTTCATATTCTCTTTGAAGAGTAGCAGACTTTCCTCATTCGACATTTTTCGTGCCTTCATATGAGATCTTTAGAGCATCCCATAGTTCTTTGGCAGTTTTGTAGGCACAAAATCTGTTGTACTCAGTTCTGGAAAGAGCACACATGAGAGCATATCTTGCTTTGTTGTTCAGCTCCATCATTGAGTATTCTTCATTTCCCCATTCTCCTTCAGGTTTGACAATAGGGATATCTCCATTGGTAATGATATTCCACACATCTTGTGTGGATTTGATGTACATCTCCATGCGATACGCCCGGTAGGGATAATCATCTCCGAGAACGCTGGAGGTTTATTCATGGAGGCTCCTGGGATAAGAATGATGGTCTTGTGAGTCCATGCTGGATCTTTTCCTCTAGCAGTGTTAGCGCTCAACCCTTAGAGGCCGAGCTCGATACCAAATCGTAAAAGACAAATCACAAGAAGGGGGTTGAATTGTGATTTCAAAAAAAAAATTCTTTAAATCTGTACCTTTTGTACGTGGGTTTCGTCTGTGAGTTCAAAGCTTGTTCAGACGAAACAGTGTTTATCTTGAAAGATTGATTTTAATATATAAACGTTAAAGTATATTTATCCTCGTTAGTTAACTTAGCAGATAAAATAAATGCACAAATATTTTTATACTGGTTCGTCTATACAAGACTACGTCCAGTTACCCAAAGAACCACGAGTTTTCACTACAAACCGTGAAATGGTTTACAAGTATTCTTTGAACCCGACCACAAGCTATTACAGATATTCTTTGATCCCAGCCTTCTCAGGCTAAATCAACAAGGTATTCTTTGAACCCAGCCTCCACAGGCTAATACAAAGGTATTCTTTGAACCCAGCCTCCACAGGCTAATACAAAGGTATTCTTTGAAACACAGCCTCCTCAGGCTAAAATGCTACACAATGTGGACTTTTTAAGAGATGTAGAAAAACAAAGTTTTTCCTCTGAGAGAGGTGTTTTCAATACTTGAGCTTAGCGTTGAGCGAATTCTTAAAGATAGCAGATAAGCATATTCGCCAACTTGTTCTGGTCGTGGTGAAGTCCTTTTATAGGCATCTTCTTCAAATAGCCGTTAGACTCATTTGAATGTCGTTGAGAATCGTTGGAGATCTTCTTGAGAACTTTCCAAAAAGGTTGTCAGTTATCCTTGATTGATAGATGAGAGTCGCAGCGGATATCTCGGACTGAATTGCGTGCGCAGTTCCTTTTACTGACTTGTACAGAGATGTGGCAAAAAGGTAGAGACCTTTTTGACTTTGGATGTGAAAGCGCAGATCTCCATACAGATCTTGGATTCTTTTCATGATGACTCCTTTAGATTTTAAATCTTGGCGCGATACTTCAACTGAACTTCATTTTTGGATAGACGAAATGAGTCTTCAAACTTCTTTGTTTCGTCTCATCCTTTTGTCTTAAGCTTCACTCTTGGACAGACGAAGGTCTTCAACTTGAGTAGTCTTCTTTCGTCTGTGCCAGTATCGTCTGATGGCTTGACTCTTGGACAGACGTAACACTTCAGATTTTGAAGGATCATGTTCCGTCTGTTGCCTGTTTCGTCTTGTCAAGTCTTGATGGCTTGTTTCGTCTGTTCTGTAATTAGTCAAAACTTAGGGATATTCTTGATCTAACATTTTCTTCCTTGATCATCTTGATCTAACAACCAGTGATTGAAAAAAAAAACAAAACCCTAGATTAAGCAAAGGGAGAGAATGAGTTTGTGAAAAAGAGAACAAACTAGTGAGGAAAAATCATACAAGAGAGGAGTGAGGAGCGAAATCGTGGTACAAGAGAGGTGCAGAGCGAGGAATTGCAAGAGAGAAGTTATGAGAATGATAGGGCAAAAATTGAAATGCCTCTGTTTTTGACAAAATTTCAAATTTCTCAATTTTACTCAATTGAAATTCCTTCTCAAAATGACATCATTTTAAATTCTACAAAATATTTTATCCAAACAAACCAAATAATTTGATAATAATTCAATTTAACATAACAAATGAATTAGTATGAAAGATTGACTCATCCAAATAGAGAAAACTAAAAATTTATAACTAAATATATCTCATAAATTTCTAGTTTCCATAATCCTATAAATGTCTAAAATTTGTTGTCCTACGGAATCCAAAAATATGTAAGGCAAAGTATTCTTTTTATTGATTTGATCTTTACAAAATAAAAAATAAACTTAAAAAATTAAATTAAATTAAAATTTTGAAAAAAAAATGTTTAACTTACTTGTATTGACGAAATCCTTAAGTTAAATTAAAAAAAAATAACTTACAAATTTCATAAACTTTTTAAAAGAATTTAACTTACGTTTACACATCCATAATTTAAATTATTTTGAAAAAAATTCAATCTATAAATTTATTAAAATTATAAATGTTATGTTTTTTAAAATGTAATCTACAAATTTACTAATTAAATCCATTTAACTTAGATATTTATAAAATTCGTAAGTTTAAAAACCAACTGATTTTACCCACGAATTTGTATACAGATTTTCAAAATCCAAAATGGACCAATGTTTTAATAATGATGAACATACCAATGCTACATAAAGAAAATTCTGACATTAGGAAAGAAAAGGGTATGCGAAAAATAAAAAGGGTGCAAAGAAAAAAACTAGTATAGTTATCCTGACACCAAAAATTTATATGGAAACATGGCCCAAAATACATAATTTTCTTAGAGAGTACATGTCAGAGTCAGTGAAGTCACGATAAAAATAATTAAAAACACTCAGTGGTGTTATATCATAACCAGTAGCAGATCTAAAACCTGGGTCACTGGTAGAAATTATTTAAAATATAAAAAATTAATTATAATAATAATTATTATTGTATATATAAAAATAAGCGTGCAATTATAAACAAGGGATTCAAATATGTAAAATTAAAAGGAGTAAAATATAAAAACATAAAATATTTACATGTAATTATTTGAAATTAGAAAAAAAAAAATTAAGTAAATAAAATTAGAGAGGATGAAGTATTAAAATATAAGATACTTAGATGTAAATTTTCAACCGTAGATACGCCTATGATAGTAACAGGTCTTTGTTGAGTACAACATAGTAAATGATATTTAGTATGATGTCACCTACTAGTACCTTCATATTTTGGCAGCTGTCTTGCACAATAAAGCCAGTAACAATAGAGTACACCTTATCTCCACTATTTGAATTTTGAATCAGCAACCCACTCAACTTCCAAAATTGTGCCACAAATTCAGGGATTATTCTTTCTTTCCTCAATTATAATTAAATTTATCAGTTGGTAGATTAATAAAAATTTTACTTAACATAATTTTAAAAAACAATGACATCACTAAACTTTAGTTGAAGTGATAATAAATATAAAAAAAAAATAAAATAAAAGTAATGATTTTAATTTTTTAAATAAATTTAAAAAATCATAATAAACTGATATGCGAGTTATGGAAAATAAAATAAAATACTTCGAAAGAAAAGAGATCAAACTTAATTAGTTTTTAAATTTTACTAAAATAATATAAAGATGAAAAAATAATAATTAAAATATGAAAACGTAATTATTATTTTAAATCTAATAAAAATAGAGAAAAAATTATAGAAAGGAAAATTCTTTTTAATGATAGTTGTAGATAAATTTATTATTTTAATTGTAAATAATCTTTTTAAAATCTTATTACTCATTGTTCCTGTTATTTCTTCATTCCTCTGTTCACTTCTTAACCAAACAAACACTTTAAACGACTTTTCGCTACTCAATAGTTTTGTTTTCTTTTTATAATTTTTTCAGAATACACATGGTTGAATTAAAAGTTCTTATATATATGAAATTTTAAAAAAAAAAGTACTTTGAGATGAGAAAATTATGTCTATATCATGAAATTATACACAAAAATTTGAAAATTTGAAAATAGATATGTATCTGATTAAAAATAAAAATAAATCATATCAAGTTTTCAATTTATGGATATGATTTATAATTTTTTTAAATCCCCAAAGAGCCTCACTTTAGTGAGGACTTAATCATATTCATGGTCCCTCCCTAAGAATATATTCTAGGGTAATTAAAGTTTGAATATTTTCTATTAATTTAGCAACAACGAAGTACATCTAGTTTAGTTAGTTGACCATAATACATGATTTATTTGTACGTAAAAATAAAATAAAATGTTGCAACTTGTATTAATTAGTATATAGAGTTTATGTTCATCGCAAAACCCAATAAGGGAGATTGCTATTACTAGTGTTCAAAACCGGTGTTGTCCAAACTTAAGTAGTGATCGAATTCTCGTGTACTTCCTTTTTGCTTAAACAAATTTGACTAAAACTAATGTTCATGGTACTTGCCATTTACAGTTTCCTAGCATGACATCGTAGCATTCAATTATTTGACTCAGTTTGCTTTGATTGCACTGTAATGAATTTTTTTGACTTTTAGCCATCATATTTATAGATGCTATGATTAATGACAGTTAGAAAAAAGAAAAGAAAAAGAGGATAATGTAGGCCTATAAAAAGGATAGTTATTGTTCCAAAGTAACGGAACACTTAGAAAACAAGAGTACAATGCATGTACATATTCATGTTCTCTTAATTAGATATGCCAGGGAGCACCATGTGCACTTTACAAGGTGTTTATAAATAGGATGAAACATTATTGCTGTTTCTTCACTTTAGCATATGCTCCCTGGCTCCATCATACTATTTATATCTTGACAATTCATCATGTTGATTTTATATTATGAAAAATCACGTACACCTCATTTATTTGCTCCGAATTTACGCTAAGGAGACAAACTATAAGCCAATTTCAAGTTAATGGCTATTTTTTTTAATCATGAAATTTTTGTAAATGAATCCTTTCTTTCTTTGTGGGCACATTTCTAGTTTGATGATTAGCAAACAATACAGCTATATATATTGTCTCATGACATGGAGTTATATATATATGTGTGTACTTGGTGAATTTCATGACATGTGAATATTTTGAGAATAATAAATTATTTGTAAACCACTATGCACACATGCCAGGTGCTGTGGCACATGATCAGGTTAAGCAAACTCCATAATGTGTATACTATCAAGTTGTCCACTTGAAGTGGTATATTATATTTGTTGCACTCTCATAAGGGACATGTGCTCTACTTTCAATTAAGCATCAATTTACGGATTATAAAGGATTTTCTTGGATGGAACTTGAAATTTTATGTTGCGGCAATAGTACTTATATACATAAATTTAATTTACAGGAAACAATACTCGTATTGTAGATTAATTTTTATACAGCATTCCAAACTAAGATAATTTATAATTGCACATATATAAAATTCAAAAGTTTGGGGGATATCCATGTCCACCAAATGGATCAATGCCTAATTCCCTCTACTAAACACTTTTGATATGAGAGATACATAAAAGAGAGATGAGTGTCTATGTTTTTATTTTATTATTGTTATTTTATGTTTATCTCTCTTTTACTGAAAGTATTTGGTATTAAAGAAGATGGAGGGATTTTGAACCAGTAAATTGATCAAGATATTATAATTGAAGGTTTAATGATTCAATTAATGATCGAGTTGATATTAATAAATATATAAATAATGATTAAATAATATTAAATAAATAAAACAAATTTATAATATTAAAAATCAAAATAAAACATTAATTTTATAAGGTTTTAACATTTGAAGTATATATAAAAGTCTACATTAAATATATCATAATATAAAATTATAAGAAATGAAGATATAAATAATTTTTAATTAATATAGATGATTATATTATATGTTTTATAAGATAAAAAAATAATAACTAATAAAATAATTTAAACCTATTTATAATATTTATTAAATATGTATTTTTTATATTTATCTTAAATTGTTTGAATTTAAATTTAAAATAATATTCTTTCAAAACTACTAATTTTAGCTGTGATTTTTATCCATTTTTCACGGATTCACTAATTTTTGGGTAGATTCTCTGGTTCAATGGTACTAAACATAAAATCGATTCATTAAGTTTTTGGTTCAAGTGATTAGTTTATCCAATTTTCAAAACATTTGAATAGAAGTTCAGAAAGAATTTTTGAATATTTTAATGCACATTAATTCTTTAATTTCAAAGCACATAAAAGTACATTTAAGCTCTTTTAATTATCATCCAACTACATAGACATACACTCTTCAAAGGAAAAGAAAAGACATACATTGAATTGACCTGGTCCGAATCAAGCAGATCAAGCGGAGAAAGAATTTTTTTAAGTGCAAGTAAACCTCAATTCAAGGAGCTATGATTTTGTTAATACATAAAAAAAATTAAAAGGAATAGACATAGCAAATGTTATACATAATTTTGTTGGGCAAGTATAATTATTAGTAATTCTGAGCTTATTTTATTAGCAGAAAAATTGAATCCACTGTCTTTTTCTTTATCTTTTACGATATTTTTATAATTATTAGAAATCAAATCAAATATTATATAAACAAAAGATCTTCATTTTATATAATTAAGACAGGAGAGAATATAAATTGATAAAGGACAATTTAATATTATAATAAACGAAATTGTTAATGAATTTAAATGTTATATTAATATTTAAATGATCATCAATTGTAAAATAAATTTTATATAATTTTTAGGATTTTTATTATCGATATTAATAAATTTATCTTTCATAATAAGTTGTAATTAATTAAATATATAAAATATTTTACACTAAACAGGGTATAAACTTTTTTTCATCATTAAATAAATAAGAATTTCAAACACTTAATAAAATGTCTGTGTAAGAAAAAAAATTGCAAGTGAATTGATAAAGAAAATGAATGAATGCCGGAGTACTTAAAGAGATGAGATTTTCACGAATCACATGAATTTAATTACATTTATGCATTGTATATAGAAGTTTTACATTATTTATTTTAAATTTTATATATGAAATTGTATTTTAGAATAATATAAATATTTTCAGAAGTTCATATAATTTTTTTTTATCCACATGAAACTTAACGTAAGTCATTGTTATTTTGGAATAATGTTGGGCGTTTAACCGTGTATAAAAAATCAATTAAACAATTCTATATCAATTATTTTTGTAATTAAAAGTTTTAAATATTTATATAAATAAAATAAAAATAGAAAACATTCATAAAAGTTTAATTGATTAAACTATAAAAATCATTTAGTGAAATTTTTTAAAGAAAAAGATTGCCACATTTTCTATTCAATATTATATACTATAAAATTATAAAATTGTTGTATAGTGATAGAGGTTTATGTTGGCTCTCAAGTATAAAGGTAGAAGAGAGTTTGAATGCAAAACCTATACGTCGAATAGAGACAAAAATCGATTTTAATGATCGAACAGTGTTGAGTGAAAGAGTCATTATTGTTGGTCCCTATGTATGAATCTAGAGGGAGGGTGAATAGATTCTTGTTCAATTTTAGTCGAATTTCGCAAGATTCTAATTCCTTTCGAATTCAATCAAATAGGTTCTAGATTCACCTATCAATTACCGTATCAATTACCGATTCAATTACTGATTCTATTACTGATTCAATTATCGTATCAATTACTAAGTTGATTATCAATACAGTTACCAAATATGCTGCAGAATTTTAAACAATGATAATAGCAATATAAGGAAAACTGTAAAGTGGATAAGGAAGAGAAGAGTGCAATGATATATACTTTGGTTCGACTAATCGCCTACGTCGATCCAACCCAACAACTGTTGCGATTGGCTTTCCACTATCAAATGAAACCTTTTGTGTTCTTTTACATTCACTCTGCAACAAGCAACACAAAAACGAAATCAAAACACCCAAAGCCTGTTCTTCAACCCAAAGAACAGTTCTTCCCTGACCTTGGCACACCCAAGATCAAACCTTTGAGAAAACACTTCTCAAATACACTTACTCTATCCAGAGAGACCTCTCTCCTAGAGCAACAACTCAGTAAACAAAGAAACTAGTAAAGATCAGTTTAGAATACACCTGATGTGTTGATCTGATCACAAAGAATGCACAAAGAATGCTACCCAAATAGAGAAATACAACAGGTTTGCCTTTCCTTTGGAAAAACAAAATCAGCTCTTCAAGTTCTCTTTGAGTTTCTTGGAAAGAATTGATAATCTCTGATTTCAGAGTATATGAAAGTGTAAGAATATGTTCAAAAGATGTAGTTCCAAGAGTTCTTCGAGTTCTAGAAAGGTTTGAATCAAAGAGCCATTTAAAGATGAAGTTTGAAGCTTGTTTTTAGGCAAACTGAGGGCTCAACGGTCAAGATAATCGATTACAAGAAGTGGGTAATCGATTAAAATAGCCGTTGCAGCAGTTTTGGGTGCATTTTTGAACATGATAATCGATTACCAGGGGAGGGTAATCGATTACCCCAGAGAACACACACGGTAATCGATTACCGGATGAGGTAATCGATTACCCTGATGGAAAACTTGGTAATCGATTACCGGGGAGGGTAATCGATTACTCCAGAGGAGGAGGACTTGGTAATCGATTACCATAATGGTGTAATCGATTACCTCAGTGCAAAATGCAATCTTGAGTGATTTTTGAGCATGGTAATCGATTACCTATCCTTGGTAATCGATTACTTCACTGAACAAATGGTTTTTCTCACTTTGATACCTATTGTTTGGTAGTTGATTACCTCTTGTTGGTAATCTATTACCTCAATTTGTTCCCAAAGGTTTTTTTTTTTTTTCAAGACTTGTTTTAAGAACGGAAATCAACCATTTGTCAGATGAGTAATCACACACACAAGATAGCAAAACTCCCTGAGTTATCCAAACAAGGAATCAAACACAAACATGCCTAAGCTTAACACACAATACATATAAAGAACCTAATTACACTTCATCTAAGATAAACCACAATTCCATAACATCAAAATCAAAACACTAAAAGGAGAACAAACACATCTTCAAGCTTTAAGTCCAACAATCTCCCCCTTTTTGATTTTGATGTACCAAATCTTCAATCAAGGTTTTCTTAGAGGCTTAGGATGTGTGTTGATTTTCTTGAGAATCCTGCAATTGTTAGTGATATCCAAAAATAGAGTATATGCTTTGCAGATTCATCATACATACAATCTTAATCAGAGCATCAAATTTTTAATCATTCATTCACAGATAAGTATATGATTCAATTGCCATAATCATAGACCAAGACTAGAGAGATAGAAAATACCAGAATTCAAATTATCATTAAAAATAAGGATTACATTAGAAATCTCAAAAGCTATACTTAAAAATAAGGATTACATTAGAAATCTCAAAAGCTATACTAAATAAGTAAGTCTCAAACAGCTATACTAAACCATAAAGTTATACTAAAGCTATGCTCCCCCTATCTAGCTAAACCTATGCTCTATTCTCCCCCTATTTGGTATATCAATAAGCAAAAAGGGAGTAGAGATACAAAGGGAAGTCTACATCGTGTCAAACCTAGCATGAAGAGACTCCATCATCTCTTTGAGCTCCTCAAAACGCTCTTCATTTGCTTCATCCGTCTCTTGAATGCGTTTTTCAATTTCATCCAACCTATCAATGATAATGGACTCAAACCGGGACCTAGGGATATAATCCCCAGCCCTTGAATCATCATCAGCATCAGCAGCAGGAGGATTAGCCTCTGGTTGATGTTGTTGTGGGACTTCATCTCTTGAGACCCACCCAGCTTCCGTTTTGACCAAACGCATTTTCTTTAATGCCATATCCCTAATGACATGAATATCTTTTACCAGCTCTCTGTTTTCATTAGAGACATCTACTTGATAGTGCTCAGCAGGACGTGAGACAAATAAGGCATAGGGGCATTTATACTCAAGCAACCTTCTTGCCTTAACCATGTTATCCATGACAACTTCAGCCCAATCAACTTGAAGACCATTCTTCAAAGTGCCATTAAAATCATGTCTTCTTTCGTAACGGGCATGGTTTGTACCCCTAGCAGCCAAAATCCACACAATGGTGTAATGAAGGAGACGGTCATCGGCGTTCAGACCACCGATATTGTAAGTCACCTTCCTTCCTTGTCTTCTTCGTGCTGCCTTCTCAGCTTCCCATCCTTCAGGATTCTTCAGCAGACTCATATAGAAAGAATCCCTTTGAAGGTCAAACCCTTCATGTCTCAGATTTTCAACAGATGGGACCATACCCTCATTTGTAAATCCAGCAAATTGAAAGAAAATATTAGAATCTATGAATATGGATTTGCCTTTTACCTCAGAGGTTATTGTTCCATTGATTTGATCCTTTGTTAGATTTGAGTAAAAGACCCTCACCAAGTCCGGGTAGATATGACCCTTCAAGCCAACAAATTTCTCCAAGTTCTGATCTCGGAGAAGAGTCTGAAAGGTGAATCCTTGATTCCCCAACCAATTAAAATCCAAAATTTTTGAGGGAACAAGTTCCCTATTTGCAAAATCTCCAAAGAATCGAGATTCTTGCTCAGAAGAGGTAAACCATGGATTGTGAGGACGAGGGATGCCTTCTCCTGAAGTAGCGGGGGCTTTCCTCTTAGAAGATTCTCCTTTCTTTGGAACATTTGGGCGAGGCTTGTGACCAATGGTCTTGACTCTCTTTCCGCTGCCTTGTCCTTCCATTGTTGATGGTGAAGGTGAGAATGAGGGTTGAAGATGAAGAAGGGGGTTCTTAGGTTTTAGAGAATGAAAGGGTTTTCAGATCTAGGTTTTGTGAGAATGAATCCTAATCCTAAAAATAGCTTCTAATAAGTTCACAATAGGGACTAGATACATTGAATCTAGGTATTGGGCTCAAGGGAAACTCAAAAGATTAAGCCCAGAATCAAGATTTTGCAGAGAAAATCTGTTCAGGAACGAAGGTAATCGATTACCCTATCGTGGTAATCGATTACCGCTTATAGCAGTAACCCAATTTGTGAACTTTGAACCCATGGTAATCGATTACCCTGTTGTGGTAATCGATTACATCAGAGACCCCAACCTTGGTAATCGATTACCCATGTATGGTAATCGATTACATCAGAGGACCTCACACTGGTAATCGATTACCTATGTATGGTAATCGATTACATCAGAGACTTCACTTATGGTAATCGATTACCCAAAGCTGGTAATCGATTACTGCACATGAAAATTTGAAAAAAAAACACTTAATTTTACATGTTTTTACACACAATTGGTCATGATCATGTTATGTAATGAATTCATACTTTGTTTAAGCATAGTGAATGATTTATCTTTCTATACTTAGGGATTTCATGAGAGATGTTCTTCACTTAGTATACCAATATTGGTTCTAAGTTTGAAAAACCTCTCCTTTGGTAGAGGTTTTGTGAAGATATCCGCGAGTTGATTCTCTGTATCAATGAACTCTACTACACAATCTCCTTTCTCAACATGATCTCTTATGAAATGATGACGCACTTCTATATGCTTTGTTCTTGAGTGTAAGACCGGGTTCTTAGTGATACTAATTGCACTTGTGTTGTCACACTTAATAGGAATGTGATCAAGCTTTAGTCCAAAATCCTCAAGTTGTTGTTTCAACCAAATGGTTTGAGCACAGCAGCTACCAGCGGCTACGTACTCCGCCTCAGCTGTCGATAGAGCAACACATGCTTGTTTCTTGCTATACCAGGAGACTAAGCTTTCTCCAAACAAGTGACATACTCCACTTGTGCTTTTTCTATCAGTTTTGCATCCAGCAAAATCTGCATCACTAAAACCTACCAAACTAGGGGATGTTCCCTTAGGATACCACAAACCACAGTTTGTAGTTCCTTTAAGGTATCTCAAAATCCTCTTAACAGCATTCATGTGTGATTGTTTAGGTGCAGATTGAAATTTTGCACAAACACAAACACTGAACATTATGTCAGGTCTACTTGCTGTAAGATATAAAAGAGATCCAATGATCCCTCTATATTTGGTTTGGTCTACTCCTAATCCAGCAGCATCATTATCTAAATAGAGATTAGTTGACATAGGGATATTAGAGATCTTACAACTCTCCATGTCAAATTTCTTCAGTATTTCCTTAGTGTACTTTGCTTGATGAATGAAGATTCCTTCCTTTAGTTGTTTGACTTGTAGTCCTAGGAAGAATTTGAGTTCTCCCATCATGGACATGTCAAATTCACCTTGCATGCTAGCCACAAATTCTTCACACAGAGATTGATTAGTTGATCCAAAAATAATATCATCAACATATACTTGGACCAAAAGAATGCTTTTAGACTTCTTTTTAATAAAGAGTGTCTTGTCTACATTTCCTCTGTGATACCCATTTGACAAGAGAAATGTACTTAATCTTTCATACCATTGTCTAGGGGCTTGCTTAAGACCATAGAGGGCCTTCTTTAGTTTGTACACATGCTTAGGATAACTAAAGTCAGTAAATCCAGGATGTTGTGAAACAAAAACTTCCTCATTGATATAGCCATTTAGAAATGCACTTTTAACATCCATTTGATACAGTTTAAAATCATGAATGCAGGCAAAAGCAAGTAACACTCTCACAGCTTCTAATCTAGCAACAGGGGCATAAGTTTCACCAAAATCTATTCCTTCTTGTTGATTATAACCCTTTGCTACTAGTCTAGCTTTATTCCTAACCACAATTCCATTCTCATCTAACTTATTCTTAAACACCCATTTTGTTCCAATTATATTCATATCTCTATTAAAAGGTACTAACTCCCATACGTCATTCCTTTTAAATTGATTTAACTCCTCATGCATAGCATTTATCCAAAATTCATCATTAATAGCATCATCAACACAAGAGGGTTCAAATTGAGATACAAATGCATAATCATCACAAAACATATTATAGGAAGATCTAGTAGATACTCCCTTATGGATGTCACCAATGATGTTGTCAAGAGATAAGTCTCTTGGTTTCCTCCATTCTTTTGGCTGTTCATAAGAAATGGTTGGTGGATCTTGTTGTTCCTGAGTTTTGCTATTGCTGTCTTCACCTGTACTTTCATCATCATCAACAAGAGCACTTCCCTTTTGGGAATTGTTAGATTCATCAAACTTTACATGCACAGATTCCTCAATGCACATTCTTCTTTTATTATAAACTCTATATGATTTACTAGTTGATGAATACCCAATAAAAATTGCCTCATCCGCCTTGGCATCAAACTTACCAAGGGGTTCTTTGCCATTATTCAGAACAAAACATTTGCAGCCAAATACTTTAAAATGAGAAATATTAGGCTTTTTGTCCTTATAGAGTTCATAGGGGGTTTTCTTTAAAATAGGACGAATCACGATTCTATTTAGAACATAGGCAAGCAAGTGGAAACTGCTTCAAATTTCAAAAAATATTTTGGCAAATCATTTTCATTTAACATAGTTCTAGCTAGTTCTACTAAAGATCTATTTTTCCTCTCAACAACTCCATTTTGTTGTGGAGTTCTTGGTGCAGAAAAGTTGTGATTAATTCCATATTTTTCACAAAATTTTTCAAAAGATTCATTTTCAAATTCACCTCCATGATCACTCCTAAGGGACTTAATTTTCAAATCTTTTTCGTTTTGTATCCTTTTGGCAATAACTTTAAAAACTTTGAAGGCATTGTCTTTACTTGGTATAAATGCAACCCAAGTAAATCTAGAGTAGTCATCTACTAAAACTAGTCCATATAGGTTTCCACCTAAACTAGCAGTTCTAGAGGGTCCAAACAAATCTATGTGCAATAGCTCAAGTGGTCTAGAAGTTGAAACAACATTTTTAGATTTAAAAGAGTTTCTAGACTGCTTGCCCTTTTGACATGCATCACATAGACCTTCTCTATTGAACTTTAATTTAGGTAACCCTTCTACTAAGTTTTTAGATGACAGTTTATTTAGTTGATGAACATCAATATGTGCTATGCGTCTATGCCAAAGCCAAGATAAATCATCATTTGATGTAAGGCATGCATGATATGATGATGAATGATTAAGTTCAAGGATGTAAATGTTACCATGTCTCTTACCGACCATCAAAACCTCATTCGAGTTGCTGTTATTGATTTTGCAGCAGTCCTTATCAAATGAAACTTGATAGTCTTTGTCACATAGTTGGCTAATACTCAGAAGATTGTATCTCAATCCTTCCACAAGCAGTACATCTTCAATGACAGGATTGGATTTGTCTCCAACTGCACCAATTCCCAGAATTTTCCCTTTATTGTTATCTCCATACACTACTGAACCAGATTCTTTGGATTTGAAGGAGATAAAATTGCTCTTGTCTCTGGTCATATGTCTTGAGCAGCCACTATCCAAATACCAAGTTGAGTGTTTGGCTCTCAAGCACACCTACACAAAATAAGATATCACTTTGATTTTGGTACCCAAACTTTGTTGGGTCCATACATGTTAGAACTGTGATAATCTTTCCTAATCCATTTAAACAAACCACTAGATATTCCTTTCTTCCTAATCATGCAATTATAAGATGTGTGTCCAGACTTCATACAATAACTGCATGGGAAAGTTTTATTATTACTGGTTTGCCTAAATGCAGAGAACTTTATGTTTTTCTTTTTCAAAGAGGCATCAAAAGACTTACACTTTGAACAAGGTAGTTTCAAGGCATTATTTTCCTTTTTCAAATTTTGAACATCAGTTTTTAAAACAGTAATTTCATTTTCCAAATCATAAATATTATTTTTCAAAACTTTGTTCAATTTCTCTATTCTTTCAGCTTCTTTGAAGAGTTCACAAAAGGCATTATATAGCTCATCATAATCTTGTACAGATGAATCAGAATCACTTACCTCATCATCTGAAGTTGGTTTTGCCATGAGACATAGATTTGCCTCTTCATTGTCACTCTCACTAGAGGATGAGGAGTCATTTTCTTCCCAAGCAATGTAGGCCTTTTTCTTGCGGAATTTGTCCTTCTTGGGTCTTTCCTCATGTTCTACTCTTCTAGGTTCACTGCTGTTATTTTTCTTCATGTTGGGACACTCCGATTTGTAGTGACCCATCTTTCCACACTCATAACATGTGACCTTTGAAGACGAACCTTCATTCCTCTTGAAGCCTTTTCTTGTATTGTTGAATCTCCTTTTATCATTGTTCTTTCTCATGAACTTTTTGAATTTTCTCACCATGAGATTCATATTTTCTTCTTCTGATTCACTTCCACAGCATGATGAGTCGTTCTCACTTGCTGTGTCTTCCATCTTGAGTGCTAAGCCTTTGGCTTTCTTATCTTTCTGTTCCTCATCAGCAATACGAGACATATCCATTTCATATTCCCTCAACTTACCAAATAACTCTGCACTGGTCATCAATGCTAAGTTCTTTGATTCGGTGATTGCTGTGACAGTCGGTTGCCATTTTCTGCTCAAGGATTTCAGCACCTTTACATTGACTTCTTCTTCAACGAATATCTTACCAAGTCCTTTAAGATGATTCACAATGTGTGTGAATCATTTCTGCATATCCATTATGGACTCGCCTTGTGCCATTCTAAATGTTTCATACTCTTGGATCAAGGTATTCTTCCTTGCCCTTCGTACTTCAGCGGTACCTTCATGTGTGACCCTTATTAGATCCCACGCTTCTTTGGCTGTGTTACACGCTGAAATTCTAAAAAATTCATCAGAGTTTAAAGCAGAATGTATAATATTTAAAGCTTTAGCATCATTTTCTGCTCTCCTAATTTCTTCTGGTTCCCACTTCTCAAATGGTTTTTCTAATTCATTTCCATCAACTATATATGTGGGGATTTTGAAATCAGTTACAACTGCTTGCCAAATACTTCTATGAATAGACTCCATAAAAATTTTCATCCTAACTTTCCAAAAAGGATAGTTATCACCACAAAACAGAGGAGGTCTATTAATAGAGGCACCTTCAGCAAATGGTAATTGATTACTGGCCATTATGGATCAAATTCTAGAGCAACTTACTAGAAGTAGCTCTGATACCAATTGTTGGTCCCTATGTATGAATCTAGAGGGGGGGTGAATAGATTCTTGTTCAATTTTAGTCGAATTTCGCAAGATTCTAATTCCTTTCGAATTCAATCAAATAGGTTCTAGATTCACCTATCAATTACCGTATCAATTACCGATTCAATTACTGATTCTATTACTGATTCAATTATCGTATCAATTACTAAGTTGATTATCAATACAGTTACCAAATATGCTGCAGAATTTTAAACAATGATAATAGCAATATAAGGAAAACTGTAAAGTGGATAAGGAAGAGAAGAGTGCACAGCGATATATACTGGTTCGGCCAACTGCCTACGTCCAATCCCAACCCAACAACTGTTGCGATTGGCTTTCCACTATCAAATGATCCCTTTTGTGTTCTTTTACATTCACTCTGCAACAAGCAACACAAAAACGAAATCAAAACACCCAAAGCCTGTTCTTCAACCCAAAGAACAAGCTTCTTCCCCGACCTTGACACACCCAAGATCAAACCTTTGAGAAAACACTTCTCAAATACACTTACTCTATCCAGAGAGACCTCTCTCCTAGAGCAACAACTCAGTAAACAAAGAAACTAGTAAAGATCAGTTTAGAATACACCTGATGTGTTGATCTGATCACAAAGAATGCTACCCAAATAGAGAAATACAACAGGTTTGCCTTTCCTTTGGAAAAACAAAATCAGCTCTTCAAGTTCTCTTTGAGTTTCTTGGAAAGAATTGATAATCTCTGATTTCAGAGTATATGAAAGTGTAAGAATATGTTCAAAAGATGTAGTTCCAAGAGTTCTTCGAGTTCTAGAAAGGTTTGCATCAAAGAGCCATTTAAAGATGAAGTTTGAAGCTTGTTTTTAGACAAACTGAGGGCTCAACGGTCAAGATAATCGATTACAAGAAGTGGGTAATCGATTAAAATAGCCGTTGCAGCAGTTTTGGGTGCATTTTTGAACATGGTAATCGATTACCGGGGAGGGTAATCGATTACCCTGCAGAGCACAACATGTGTAATCGATGGATGAGGGTAATCGATTACCCCAGTGGGAAAACTCAGGTAATCGATTACCAGGGGAGGGTAATCGATTACTCCAGAGGAGGAGGACTTGGTAATCGATTACCATAATGATGTAATCGATTACCTCAGTGCAAAATGCAATCTTGAGTGATTTTTGAGCATGGTAATCGATTACCTATCCTTGGTAATCGATTACTTCACTGAACAAATGGTTTTTCTCACTTTGATACCTATTGTTTGGTAGTTGATTACCTCTTGTTGGTAATCTATTACCTCAATTGGTTCCCAAAGGTTTTTTTTTTTTTTTCAAGACTTGTTTTAAGAACGGAAATCAACCATTTGTCAGATGAGTAATCACACACATAAGATAGCAAAACTCCCTGAGTTATCCAAACAAGGAATCAAACACAAACATGCCTAAGCTTAACACACAATACATATAAAGAACCTAATTACACTTCATCTAAGATAAACCACAATTCCATAACATCAAAATCAAAACACTAAAAGGAGAACAAACACATCTTCAAGCTTTAAGTCCAACAATTATTTAGTGAATAAAAGTTTATCCAATAATAACATACTCATCTCTCCCAAGAACTTATATTGACGGAAAGGTTTAATAAGTTAACTCTTCGCTATCTCGAATTATATCATATTTAAAACTATTTGCCCATTAAAATAGTAATTGAATTGGGTTTAGAATATCACAAAACCGTTCGATCCATATTTAATTCATATTTAATGTAAATGTTAAAGTATTAAGAAGATTTTTCCCGAATACAACAGAGTTAGAATGCACGAATACGAAAGAGTTGGAATGAATGCATCAATTAAAAGTAGATTTTCTATATTGTTTTATATTATATTATATTAATTTAAGTTTAATTACATTTTTAACCTCTAAATATGTTTAACACGCAACAATTTTAGTTAGCTAATGATATCTTTAAAATTTCCTAATATTTATAATTAAATTCTTCTATTAATTTTCCTTTTGAAAAATTAATAAATCACATGGAAACCAATGATGCATTCTTTAATATATTCTCTTATACTATATGCATTTCAACATATTCCATAATGTGCAAAATACACTAACTATCTTCAATTTTTAGATATTTCAATTATCGTAGTGTGAATACCAAATATATTCATTTGTATGTCTGTTTTACCTGAGTTACCATCTGAGGTTACAAAATTCCACGTGAAATCTTCACTGCTCATGTTACTAGTGCAGCTAGCTACACCTGGCAAGAGAACACTACTTTTATCTTCTAGTTTAAATTAATTCGGTTAATTAGATGTATTCTGAATAATAAGTATGAGTATCTTTTTTAAAAAGATATTCCTTAATTCATACTCTCAGTGCATTAAATAATAAGATCTTTTCTATTAATACGAAATTAGTAGTTTTATATATTAATTTGTTTACAATTTCTGTATTCTCCCTATCATTACAAATACATTTTATAACATATTTCAAATGTTAATGAATTTATACATAGAACAGTTGTGTAAAATAGTACAGGTATAGGTACTACACATCCTACCCCAGTATACTTACTTTTATATTTATTAAAACACAAGTCTCAAAGTAAATAAATAAAAGAAAAATAAGTAAACATTCCTGTATCAATTAAAATAATTGTCTAACTAAAGTTAAAAGAAAATAAAACTTTCAAATATTTATTAGATAATAAAAAGAGGAAGTATTTCATAGGAAAATATTATTTGATCGAAACATTAAAAATTTTAAATCTCTTATTCTCTTAATAAATGATGAGAAAGAAAGATTAGAAGGAGATGAAAAAATATTGCGAATTTTAATTTGTCCGTTAAAGAAATTATAACAGTTCATATTTGTTGATAAAAAAAATCTTACTCTTTTAAAATAATAATAATTAATGATATATTAAATAATTTTTAATTAATACAACTTTGATACATTAATTAACGATACTTTTTTTATTAATAATATGATAATCATGTTAAATTAAATATTACTTAATTTATACGATTCATGTTACACCTTTAATTACAATTATGTTTTTCTTCATATATTATATATTAATTAATTTACACTTAAAACATAAGAATTTTAAGGAAAAAACAAAAAAGTGAAGTAAAGTGAGAACATTGAACATGTTCCTAATGTTGCTGTGTGTGGTGGTGGTGATACATAGGATATAAGAGTTTACTACTTTAGAATTGTTGTGACCTTCTTGACAGCGTTGGAAGTGGTTTTGAGATCCAAGGTGGAGGGAGGGTTAGTTAATCCAATCCAACCAATGAGCTGGATCCACTCTTTCAGGGACTCAACACCCCAACCTTCAAATATAATATTTTGAAATCTCAAAAATAATTACACAACACTTACATTTTAATATTTATATATTTTATTTTATTTTTATTTTAATAACATTTTATGGAAAGTAATAAAATATGCCAGAAACTGAGCATCAGCTTGAAACAGAGGAATACGCTTCAGCTTCAGAATCAGACCCACAATCATTTCCATTATTTATATGCTATATTATCTGCAGCAAAAATTAAAAAAATAAAAATTTTCATTGCCCTTTTCTCTGTTTCTTCTCCTGAAGTCCTTAAACTACTCTGTCTTTTATATTTTTTCACTTTGGTGATGCCAGTTTCAACCATGTGAAGTAGTAGTAGTAGCTGTGTCTGTGTTTGCTGTTCCTTTCTGTTGTTGTCTACTATTTGGATCTTCTGAAGTCTGAACCATGAATCTGGGCAACTGCAACGGATCCACTTCAAGTTCTCCTCTGAAAACCGGTGACTCCACTGTCTCCAACCAGTTTCCGGTGGGGCTTAGAGTGCTGGTGGTGGATGATGACCCCACATGCCTTATGATCCTTGAGAGGATGCTGCGTGCTTGTCTCTATGAAGGTGCTTTATTACTTTATTTTTTTCTCTTTGAATTTGAATTAGTCACAGAAAAAATATGTAATTTACCTTGTTACGAAAGGTTTATGTGGTTGTGGATAGTACTTGTCAATCATCAACTGTGTCTTGTTATGGAGTTTTTCTCTGAAACACTGTTTGATAGTGTTTACTGTTATTTTAAATTCTTGCAGCCATTTATCTTTTCAAGTTTTTGTTTTGGGTATGGTTAAACTAAATAACATGGCATGAAGTGATTGACGTTGTTTCTTTTTGCCTTGTGATGACTGATTTGTTTGTTAATCAACTTTTCAAGCCTTTGGAATTGGTTCTGAAGTGAAGTTTGAGTTGTGATGAATATGTCTTAAAAAAAAAAATTTGATTGGTGGAATTTGTGATTTGTCGTTTGATTCAGTTTTATTAGTGGGTTGATTTCATTTCAGTGACGAAATGCAAGCGAGCTGAGGTTGCATTGTCGCTTCTGAGAGAGAATAAAAACGGGTTTGATATTGTTTTAAGCGATGTGCATATGCCGGATATGGATGGATTTAAGCTTTTGGAGCACATTGGATTGGAGATGGACCTTCCGGTTATTAGTAAGCATTGTTTTGATTAGTTTTTTTATCTATTAGTAGACACTGCATTGATATACACTGACAAGTTGGGTGTAAATGAATCAATTCTTACAGTGATGTCAGCTGATGATGGAATAAATGTTGTGATGAAAGGGGTGAAACATGGTGCTTGTGATTACATGATTAAACCTGTGCGTTTTGATGCTTTGAAGAATATATGGCAGCATGTGATTCGGAAGAGAAAGAGTGGGGGAAAAGAAGTGGAGCAGTCCTGTAGTGTGGAAGAAGGAGATCGACCTCCAAAGGGATCTGATGATGGAGATCACTCATCTTCTGTGAATGAAGGCAGAAACTCAAAGAAAAGGAGGGATGATGATGAGGAAGGAGAGGATAGGGAAGATACCTCATCGTTAAAGAAGCCGCGAGTTGTTTGGTCAGTTGAGCTCCATCAACAGTTTATGGCTGCTGTGAATCAACTTGGAATTGATAGTATGTGTTCCTCAGTTGCCTCCTTGCAAAAAATATTCTGTTTCATTTTTGTTCTGTTGCTTTTTTGTGCTGTCTTATCTGACACTATGACACAGCAAACAATGCCTCACACAAATTCTGGTCTTGGGATTCTTTGTCTTAAGATTGGAAAGCATCAAATCAGCACTTTTTTTTACTACTTGCATCTTCTGGATTTGATTGCAATTTTGGGACGACCCGTTTTAGGCTTTCCTGACTGTTCACAAATAGGAAAAATCAGTTTTCTAACTATATATTATGGTTATCCTGTAATAATAATACATAATCAAGATCACGTAGTGACTTCAGCAACAAAATTGTTTTGTTTTATCTCTAAAGTAGTTTTATTTGTCCCCCTACAAACAGTATTCATGAATATCTTTTATATGAAGAGTTAAGATGATATATTTTTGCTTAATTGATTAGAGATTCATTGAGAAGATAGAGGTCTCATCTTTTGTTTTTAAATTTGATATTTATATACAGAGGCTGTTCCTAAAAGGATTTTGGAGTTGATGAATGTTCCTGGACTCACTAGAGAAAATGTTGCTAGCCACCTCCAGGTACAGTATCATCATTCTTCATATTACACATACTACTCTCTTTGTTGTGGTCATCTATGCTATTAGTTCATTTGAAGGAGTAAACTCATTTTCCATATGGTTTTTGGTACAGAAATACCGTCTGTATCTTAGAAGGCTGAGTGGAGTTTCACAGCAGCAGGGTAACTTGAACAACTCCTTCATGAGCTCACAAGAAGCAACATTTGGGGCAACCTCAATCAACGGAATTGATCTTCAAACTCTTTCAGCCGCTGGCCAGCTTCAATCACAAGGTCTAGCCAAGTTTCAAGCCGCAGGATTTGGCAGATCAACGGCTAGACCAGGTTTGCCTATGACTCTATCTGAGCAAAAGAATCTTTTCAGTTTTGAGAACCCAAGATTAAGATTTGGAGAAGCGCAACTGCAACATTTAAGCAACAATAAATCAATCAACTTGCTCCACGGAATTCCTACCAACATGGAGCCAAAACAACTTGTCAATTTGCACCAATCTAACCAATCCCTTGGCAACTTCAACTCACGAGTCAATGCTCCTGCTGGACAGAGCAATCCCTTGTTGGTGCAGATGGCGCAGTCGCAACCAAGAGGCCAGATTATCAGCGAAAATGCTGGTTCTCAGTTAACCAGGTTTTCATCATCTTTGGTGCAGCCTACAGTGACTAATGGTATTTCTAATGATATTTTGGGAAATGGGATTGTTGGCACCAGCAACTTAACTCCTGCATATAATCCAGTTGCACAAAACTCTTCATTGTTGAGTTTTCCCATGAACCAAACCAATGAAATGTCTGTCAATGGTTACCCTCTTACAAGCACTCCAGGTATGACCAATATCCCAACAAAAGGCATGTTTCATGAAGAAGGTACTTCTGATATTAAAGGACCTGGTGGATTTGTTTCAAATTATGATATGTTCAATGAACTCAACAATCAGAAGTCCCATGATTGGAACTTAACAAACGCAGGCATAACATATGCTACTTCTCAACATGCAAATCCTTTACAAGGTAACATTGATGTCTCGCCGTCAGTGTTAGTCCATCACAGATTTTCCTCTATGCAACAGACTGTACAAAATAGAGATACTACTCCAATTGGAAAAGCTATGTTCTCCACAGGTGAAGACATACATCAACGTAATCTTCAAAATGTTGGTCAACCCCTCAATAACCTTCTTGTTGACAATTCAGTAAGGGTTAAGACTGAAAGAATTCCTGATCCAAGCTCCCAGATCAATGACCTCTTTTCTGACCAATATGGGCAGGAGGATCTATTCAGTGCATTTCTGAAACAGGTTGGTCATTCCTTCCTTTATGTATAAGCTGAATATTTATATGTTTTCATATAGCTTTCCTTTATAAACAAATCAATTTCTTCTTTGTTTCTGGCAGCAAGAAGGCATTGGATCAGCTGAAAATGACTTTGACTTTGATGGATATTCCTTAGACAACATTCCGGTTTAGAACAGATCCTACCCGTTCCCTTTCTAATCATTCGCCAACTAAATAGTTGGCTTTCCGCATGAACCAAGTCATTCTGCACTTAGTTAGTTTGGACCCTAGTTTAAAATTCTCAACAAATAGAATTTAGTTGATGTAAAAAACTCAGGCTTCAGGGAGTAGTATTTTATTATGGTTTAGTTTGGATGCTGAAAGTAAGTCATCAGGATGAATAACAACAAACTTTAAATGCATGTATGCAAAGGCATATTTGCAATTTTTTGGCTGCTTTTGATTGCCAAGGTTCTAGCAAGCTTCTATTGTTAAGGTGTACATGAAGACAATGGTTTAGGGCAGAACTGCAGAAGCAAGGTTTTGATACACCTTCAGACTTGTAGGAGCATTTTGACTTTAATAACACATTATGAAATATTTTTTTCCTTTGCTTCTTTTTTCTATTTATGTTTTTCAAATTGAGCAAAGGACTGCTGTAAGTATGTATATATTCCTTTTGGTTGCTCAAGACATTCAGTCTGCCCATTTTTTCTGGTTGCTAATGTGCTTTTGGATATTACTTTTCAGTTATCTTTTTACTATGCATATACTAGTCATTTAGGTGTTTTTCAATGAAAAAGACTTATAAGAAGAAAATATGAATTTTCTTCTTTAAAAATTTAAACTTTACTTCTCCTTAATTAATATGCAAGAATCTCACGCCTTTTAAAAAATTTTAAAAAATTAATTTTAACTTTTGGAGACATAAATATAATTTTTCTTTCTTATTTTTTTTGCCTTACAAGGAAACTTGTCCAAACTTGCCATTACTCTGTTGATCGTGGTATGCACACTATGCTAATGGAACTGATTAGGTTCTCTTATGGGGTTTTATTGCCAACGCTATTTTATACTTCATACTTGACATAAGTAGTTATAAAATACTGTGTTTAGTATAATGGGCTAACTCTTTTAGAGTAACAAACCACTGTCATGATCCCGTGGGCTGTGGTAGTCCCTAAAACTTGGGGTGCTAGATCATCGATTAGGAGTTTCAATATTGGTAGGAAGTCAGGATTGGCTCATTGACAAGGTTCTTGGGGTGCCACTTAAACCCCCAGGTGGTAGAACTCTTTTAATTTTAGTTCGATCACAAAAGGAGAAAACATCTAGTCATTAAAGTTAACATGTACAAAGAAAAATATACCAGCTGCAAAAGTTGGAAAAATTATATTTCTATGATCAACGTAATTTACAACCTTGTAAAGAATCATACAAATTAATCAGGGAAATGGCCTCAACATCCAAAATGTGACTACAAAGACCCTGTCTCAGATCAAACACTCAACCAAAGAATGCCACTATTACAACAAGAAAAGAATGAACAACATGAGCACTAAGAACATCATAGCAGCAAATGAAACCTCCTTTCTCGTACCACTACTAGGAAACACCAAAGGAAGAGAACATTCCTCCCCATTGAAAAACACCTTACTAGGAAACCCATCACCACCTACCACATTGATTCCAGGAGTTTTCTTCTTAGTAAAAGATATCACAGATTGCTGTTTCCCAGGTACTCTAGGATCTCTCCGAGGGTTAGATCCATTCATTTCGGACACAAGAAAATTCAACCCCTCTTTCCCCTGCATGAATATGGTGTTCTCCACACTCTCTAACTTGCTTCCATTGAACGAATAAACTTTCTCAAACCCCTCAGCAGCCTTGTCCAGTTCCACCGCTGTGAACCAGTCTGCGAAACTGGTCTCACCCCAGTTGAAAAGTGTTATCCTCGCGGTCCAACCTTTGCGGTAATCTGTGGCCACGTGCCAGTTTATGGTGACACCGCAATTGTCACCACATGGCATGGGGTTAGGCACTGGTAAGTGTTTTATCTCTGCCCAAGAAAGGGCCTTCTCTGTTCGGTTGTCGAAAGGGACCAGAATTGCCTCAGGTGGAAGCAACATTGCTGCTGATGTAGCACTGCATGTTCTCTCTGGGTTCCTCGGGCATCCACATGCACATGTCTTGCAAGGGATAACTGATTCGTTGTAGTAAGCTGAAAAACAGGATGTCAATGTAGAATTAACCCAAAGAGAGAAAAAAAAGAGAAGTGATAAATCAATAAAGAAAGAAAGAGATAGGAAAATGATACGGAAATAAGTTGCAGGAGAGTGAAATATGAGACATGTTTATAATTACCTGAAAAAGATACACAACACTTGCTTGTTGTACGTTTTGTAGTAGTGATGTTGCAGATGACTTGCCAACTTGCAATAGCGGATTTGTTAGATGCCATGTTTATTGGGTCAGGAGATTCACTAGGACTAACCCTTATAGGTGCACCACATTCATAATCAGGGTTAAGGGTACCTTTTATCTCCCAGTTACGGGGTGGAGCAAGATCAGAACGGTTAAGGTGTGGTGGCATTTTAAAAACCTGAATTTGGAACCTTGAAGCTGACATGCTAGGGTCCATGATTGGTGACAAAATAGTACCATTCCTGCAGCAAAATGGTATCTTACCAAGGTCCGAATTATTAAACATTGTGGGAGGAAGATCCATTATGGTAGGCCTTCTTTCACAGTTCAACACGTTGGCAAAGTCAAGTTCCTTGTAGAATTCACCTTGAGAACCGAAGAAACAGTCAGAGGAATCAATGTTTGAGGGATATGCACCTTTCATTGAGTATATGAACTCATCGTTGTTCCAGTCCCAGCTTAGTTTCCAATTGTCAAGACGGCCTAGTGGGTTGTGGTTTGAGATTGTAACCTCTGCCCAGTAATTGGAATTGTAGGCTCTGATTATGTCGTATGTTATGCTAAGGTCACCCTTTTCACGGGGTAGGAACTCTTCGTCTCTGCTGCTGTTTCTTTTGAAATTCGGATCACTTTTGCAACACAATTTAGTCTCATTGCTACCTGAACATTACCATCAAAAAGTTAACATCTCAGTACAACACTACTAACTACATTTAGACATAATTCTTTCAATTTAATTTGCATATATTCATCCTTTAATGAAACTAAAGGTTAATCTAATCTCATCACGATTTATTATAGGCTTAACTCGGACTAAGTCACCAAAAACTACGAAACTTGATTATAGAATTTGAATTTTATTTTAGGTTTAATAAAAATGGTTTTAAACAACCCAATCAAACATAATTGACCTAATAAATAAATATAATCAATCATTTTAAAACATGCAAAAAGAATTAAACCAATCATTAAGTTATATAAGTCATTTTTATTTGGGCTAAATTTTATAAATCTTTTTATCTTACATATGCAAATTAAAAGTTGACTATTTGATTTAGCCAGTCGTAGTTTGTAACTCGCACACTGGCCCACATTGGGAGTTGAATAGATAACTTTGCCAACTCCATAGACACTGTCAAAAATCAATCCTCTGGGTGAAATTTAAATAATTATCTTAAAGTTAAACATAAGAAGTCATTTAACCTCTAATATCCACAGTTGAATATTAATTTTTCAATGGATGAAAATTATTAAAAGCATAGTAATGTTTTTAATGTATAGTTAAGAAATAAAACTCTACATTTAAGCAAACCAATTCCGTATTAACTATCACTTTATATTTAAGGAACTCAATTATGTACTTCCTACGTTTTCTTCATGGGAAAATTACTGGATCATCATCATCCAATCCAGGATCATCATCCAATCATGATTCAATCAATTTTTATAAAAATTATAAATAGAAAAATTTTCGATTTATGAAAGAATATTAATAACGTTTTAACAACTTTGATATGGAAATTGGTGGGGATGATGCACCAAACATCACCTAATAATTTCTCCATAAGGCATGAGAAACCATGTTTAGTTACTAGACAGGAAGGATTCGAATAGAAGAAGGTAAATTACCTTGACCAGTGGGTTGACCACACAAGAAACCATCATTAAGCAAGTTAATAGAAGAAGGCATGGGCACAGAGGGTGGTGCCACACCACGCAAAGTCCCAACCATGTCCACTTTCACCTGCATCTGATTCAAGTCCCCGGCAGTTTCCACCGCCGTCTTCAGATCCTTCATCGTTGCCCCACTCAAAACGGTGCCGTTTCCAACCCCACCGGGGAGGCTCGTGCCGTCGGCGAGCACCGCGTTCGACGCCGACACCAACCACTCTTTGTGCTTAAACCCCACGAACACCCTCCACGACTTGAGCTCCTCCAACCCGTTGTTTAGCACCGTTAGTGTTGACTCAAACCGGTACGGCTGCTCTGCTGACTCCGACAAGTTTGGCGGCAGCCGCGAG
Organism: Hylodesmum podocarpum; assembly: GCA_026586105.1. Classification (NCBI taxonomy): domain Eukaryota; kingdom Viridiplantae; phylum Streptophyta; class Magnoliopsida; order Fabales; family Fabaceae; genus Hylodesmum; species Hylodesmum podocarpum. Next base: position 264,075 of record JALJEV010000590.1, read on the forward strand.
CCGCCAGTGTAGACATACGATAAAAATATCCCGTCGCATGAGCTGGCGGCTTCCGGCTGTGCGCTTGTCGGAGCCGCAGAGAAGAGGGCTATGATGGCTAAGAGGAGGTAGCTATGGACATGCATGGCCATGGCCACGTATTGTTACGTGTTCTAGAGAATTAGTGAATGGTAAGAATAAATTTCATGTGTATGTCTTGTTGTTGGTATGAAGGTAGAACATTGTGTGAATATAAGAATGATTTTTAACGTTGTTGTGGTCTTCGAGTTGAGTGATTCAAGGGACTGAGCGTGTTGTGTGTTGCTTGCTGTTGCATGACATATCAAAGTTTTATTATATAGTTTTGGATTTTTTTAATTGGCAGGCTCGAATTGTTAATGACATGATATCACTACTTTAAAAAATTAGTTATAATTTTTGGCTAGAGATATATTGTGATTACTAAAAAGATTAAAAAAATATTAAATTGTTAAAAACATGTACTCTCGCTTTGTATTTAAGGAATTTTATTTATGAGTTTTTTGTTTTTAATAAGTTTTAAATATTAAAACGAGCATGCTTTAAAATATATTGCTAGTACTCTACTGAAATTATTATTTAAAGTTATGTGTATGAAAGGCTTTGGTCCCATGATGGTTGCAGGTTTTAGTTTTGACCGTTTTGTTAATTTGGTGGTTATGTAATGTTCTATATGTTTGGATATGGACATGGTCAAGGACAAGGATGGTTTGGACAAATGGGCAATTAAGTTGAAACGGTATTTGAGAGTGGGTTGGACTTTGGTTTATTGCTTTAGAAAATGTTTATTATTGTTTACAGATTGACCAAGTGAAGAAGGAGAAAGGGTATTTGTGGCGTGCCATTGATTGTGTGCTTACATTTTATGCGGAACTCACCAAACACACGGTTCAAACTTTATTAATTCATGGCAAAAATTAGTCACTTCTGTTGTTGAAGGGTACTAATTTTGGTGCTAATAGGCACTCAGCAAGTGTCATTTGTCACTAATTTGATCGTTGCAAATATATTAGAGCAAAAATAATATTTTAGGTACACTGGACACCAAATGTTAACACATATACCAGAGAGAAAGAAAAAGAGCATGATTGAGTGAGAGATAATGTGATGAATAAAGAGGCTATATACATATAATCATTCATTCAATCTAAATATTTCATTAGTCACTCGTGATTAAGTTGTTTCTCGATGTTATTATTATATTTAAATAACTGGGGTTCTTTTTTTTTTTTTTTTTTTTTTAAATACAGGCATCCACATAAACATATGTATTTGGAAGTTTATTTTTATAATGTAATAAATAAATTGTATTATAATTAATTTAAGTTGAATCATAATTAGGTTTATCATTTTTAAAAGAATAAATTATATTGTAATTAATTTAATTTCAATTGTAAATGTAATTTGTATTATAACTAATTTAGTTTTAATTATAAAGAATAAGATGTATTGTGATAATTAAATTAAATTTAATTAAAAACAATTTGTATCATAATTAATTTAATTATTGTTAAAAAGATAAATTGTATCGTAATTAACTTTTAGAGAGTGGGGTAAGAGGATGTGAGAGTGAAAGTAAAAGAAAGAATGAAAAATCATGAGTAAAAAATTTAAAGTATGAAGCCAAAGCGATTCCTAGATGTTTTAGTGTTTCAATTTTAAAAACTGAAAAAAAAAAAACTCACTTTTGAAAACAATAACTTTAAAAATTACTCTTACCAAACAATTTTTTAGTGAAAAATAGAAAATATTTTTTAGAAAGAAAACACTTGAGCTATGTTTAATTTCTATTTTCAAACCTTTTAGTTTTTCGAAAACAGAGATAACCTGCCAATTCTACGGAAAAGAAGATTGCAGATAAGAAAAAAATATGGCGAAGAAAAAGATAACATCTTGTTTTTCAGTTTTTAAAATACTTTTTTAGAAATAATTTCAAAATTTATATGAAAGATTATGAATGAAAATTGATTGTTGTGTAGTAATTAATTGTTTTAGAAAACAGTTTTAAAAAAATAATTATAAGAAGTGAAATATACATTATTCTCTATCTCGTAAATTTTTAGTAATCTGTCAAAAAAAAAAAAACAGTTTTTACTAATTTTTTAAAAAACAATGTGATTTTTCGTAGAATACACAATTCCGTGGTGCTGGGGATGAATATATACAATTCTAACTAATTTCACAAGTTATTGAATGCCACAATCAACCTGATTTCTCACTATCCCAAGCTTCAAATTGTGGATTGTTTTTTCTTCTCTATTGAGATGTAGAACTTAAATGTATTTTTTTAATCTAATTTAATTATGACCCAATTGGAAATTAACCCATAAAATTAACTAAGGTATCAAAAAATCAGGTTTACAGGTTTTACTAAACTTGATTTTTATTTTAGAAATTTAAATAGAACCTTTTGGGCCTAGTTCACTATAGCACCACGTTAAATTGGCGCACATGATATACATGATTCTAAAATTGGCAATATCTAGTTGTACATGTTTGGCTGATCAGATTGACCTAAAATATTAGGTACAAGGAGCTCAAAACCTTATGTTTCTCCTAAGGGCCGAGACTGACTTCACTAGAACTTTCTCAAATTATCTACTACAAGTGTTTGGGGTGACAGGGTAACAAAAAAGTATCTTTTCACCATCAACACTATACCGTCATGAAAAAAAAAATAGTTGTTTAAGAAGAAGTGGATGAAATTTTATTAATTTCTTAATAATTTAAATATAATATATATTTATATTTTCTTCATAATAACCAAGTTTTCTCACCATAACTCTTGTGTATGTACACCCGCACGCACATCTATTATGAGAAATGAAAATATAAATATGATTTTTGTAATTGCACATGAATAATTATTTAAAAAAATTATGTGTATATTTACTTTAATCTTATCATTCAAATATAATGATCGAGATTAATTAAAAAAAATAGAGTAATAATTATAACACACTTTCCTATGTGGTTGGGTGTTACTATTGTAAGACTCGTTGTTTATTATGTGACCCAAATTATCATTTATTTAATTAATTGATCATTGACTTTATGAATATCCACCTACGTATTTAATTGATAATTATTTGATGGACATAATTATCCTCATGATTTAATCAGGGTTTTCCTTGAGTGTATATATAAAGAGATTATTAGGCAGAGGAAAAGAGAGACACACCAATCTTATCCTTTCTTCTGTCACCTCAACTCTACCATCATAACAATACACCCTAAACTAGAACTCGATCATCATCGAAATCATGGTCTCATCTCTCACTACATTCACGGGACTATCAGGTACTCATGATCTAATCCCTGACTTATATTACATGTTAAAGAATTGTTCAACATCTGGTATCAGAGCATTATATTGATTAATCAATTCTGTTTTATTCTCTAAATACTGGAATTCAGATCTAAAACATGTTTTAGCCCTAACTAAAATTGATTTTGTGTTTCTCCACTCTGTTTCCGATTTGTTCGAGTATTATGGGTTTTAACAAAAGGGATATGTTTCCGATCAAAACATTATGGTTTTATGGTTTTACTGATTCCAGAAAAATATATATTCATATTATTCATCCTTATTTTGATGAAATCTTTGATTTATTCTTCTTGACTTGAATAATACTCTAGAGTATACTTCTGCCCAAAGGTGATGTGTTACATTTGTAAAAATTTATTCAAGTTTGATTAAGCATTTTCACTTAGTGCATATCCTTAAACAGATATTTGCATGACGTTCGCCTTAAATACATGATTTTTCACTTCTGTTCAAAGATGATGTACTATGATTGTGTATTGTGAACTAAGTATATATATGCATATGTGTGCATTAAAATTTGGATATCTCATTTCTGCCCAAAGGTGATGTGTTACATTCAAATTGCACGTTATAATTTTATTATTCATAATACTTAAATTATTGGTCATAACCAAAGTGAAAGCCATTTGTTTAAGTAGAATTTAATTTAGTCTATTGTTTTGGTGTTATAATAGACTCTTATCACAGCTTCATTAGAATATAATGGTCTTTATCTTCGTCTGCCTTAATTCATTACCCCTCATATCACCATAAGTTCTTGTCTAATTAAGTGTCTTATTTCTCTCATCTAAATTCACTATCAGCCCCAAATATGGGAATTGAAACTTTGAATGGTGCGAACTTTTCTTCATGGAAGGATTCACTGATGCTAACTCTTGGCATGTTAGATTTTGATTATGCACTGAGAGAGGATGTCCCTCCTGTTCTCACTGATGAAAGTACTGCTAAAGATAAAATAGTACATGAGAGATGAAGATAAAATAGTACATGAGAGATGGGAGAGATGCAACCGAATGGCTCTTATGCTCATTAAAAATTCCATCAGCATAATCATCAGGGGAGCTATTCCAGATTCAACTAATGCTAAAACTTTTCTGGCTTCTGTGGAGGAACAATTCAAAGCAACTTCTAAGGCACATGCTAGTACTCTTATTTTGAAGATGGTGACTACGAAATATGACGGGAATAGCGACATTCGTGAGCACATCATGGTGATGAACGACATGGCCCGCAAGTTTAAGGGATTAGACATGGAGATCAGTGAGGGTTTCTTAGTGCACTTCATCATGACTTCTCTTCCAGCATCTTTTGAAGCTTTCAAGGTCAACTACAACACCCAACAGGTTAAGTGGTCGATGAATGAGTTGATTGCTATGTGCGTACAAGAAGAAGAGTGTCTGAAGCTGGACAAACCGGATGTGGCTTATCTCATGACTGCTAATCCAAAGAAGAGGAAGGACAATGTCGATAAGAAAGAAGTTTCTAAGGTCCAGAAACATGATGCAAGTGTTGCTTCCAGCTCTAAGAACTCCAAAGGGAAGTCTTATTGCAAATTCTGTCGTAAGGAAGGACATAGATAGAAAGACTGCCAAGACTTTAAGGAGTGGCTGACTAAGAAAGGTAATTATCTTTACATGATACTTGAGTCCTTTAATTTAAATGTTCCAACTAATACATGGTGGTTTGACTTTGGTTCTATGGTTCATGTAACCAACTCACTTCAGGGATTCCTTACAATCTAGAAGCTGCAAAGAAACCGAAGAACGCTTAAATTGGGGAATGGAAATGAACTAGCTGTCGAAGCCTTGGGAACCTTAGAATTAATAATGAAAACTGGTTTGTGTATTAAACTTTATGATACCTTATATATTCCTGAGATTACTTGGAATTTAGTATCAGGGCCAAAGTTAGACATAGACGGTTTTGATGTTTCTCATGGTCATGACAGACTTACTATTAGTTTAAATTCTCAAGTGTTTGGTTGTGGTTATCTGGATGGTGGTCTCTATAAATTAGAACTAGATGATGATTTTTCCAAATCTTTGTTGTCGTATAATATCAACCAGACATTATCAAAGAGAAAACGAAAGCGAGACTTAGAAACTTCGTTCATGTTGTGGCATCAACGTTTAGGCCACATTTCACGAGAACGTTTGTCTAGACTCGTGAAGGATGAAGTGTTACCTTTTCTCGATTTCAATGATTTTGGAACATGTGTCAAATGCCTCAAAGGTAAAATGACATCAGTAAATAAAAAAGGTACCACCAGGAGTTCAAATTTATTGGAGCTCATCCATACTGACATTAGTGGTCCTTACTCTATCACTGACATAACTGGACATAATTCATTTATCACTTATATTGATAATTATTCTCGTTATATGTACTTGTATCTTATTAAGGAAAAATCTGAGTCACTTACAACTTTCAAAGATTATAAAATTGAAGTTGAAAAATAACTTGATCGTCAAATAAAAGTTGTGAGATCAGATAGAGGAGGTGAATACTATGATAGACATACTGATGTGGGTCAAGCTCCTGGTCCATTTTATGAGTTTTGTAAGGACCAGGGATCGTGAACCAATATACTGTGCCTGGTACTCCTCAGCAGAACGGTGTTGCTGAGAGAAGAAATAGGACCCTAATCGACATGGTACGCAGTATGTTAGTCAACTCAGGTTTACCCCTATTCCTCTGGACCGAGGCCTTAAAAGCAGCCGTTCATATACTCAATAGGGTTCCCTCTAAAGCTGTCCCTAAAACTCCTTATGAACTCTGGACAGGAAGGAAACCAAGTCTAAAATATATGAAAGTATGGGGTTGTCTCGCCGAAGCTAAACTTTATATTCCTTTCTTAAAGAAACTTGACATGAAAACTGTAACTTGTTACTTCATTGGTTATCCCTCTCACTCAAAGGGTTACAGATTTTATTGTCCTTCCCACGTCACTCGTATCGTAGAAACCAAAGATGCTCATTTCCTTGAGGACTTTAAGGTTAGTGGGAGCAGTGAAGACCCTTATGATGAATTACAAGAAGTACAAGATGCGGGAGGGAGAGACTTGTCGATTATTTTACCTCCAATTACTCCTCTTGTACTCGACACCACTCCGCAGGACACTGCACCACCTTCCACTCCGAATGTGCTTAGAAATGAAGGCACCTCAAATGACCATCATGAAGACAATGCTGACAATGCTCAACCTGATAATGCTCAACCCGATAATCTACTCAAGAGGTCATCTAGGTCCAAAAGGCCTACTAACTTTGATGATTATATTACCTACCTGACTGAAGAAGAAATGAATGCTGGAAAGTTTACTGATTCTACCTCTTATAATGAAGCCATTAGCAGTGATCAGTCTCCTGAATGGAATAAAGCCATGATTGACGAGCTTGACTCCATGAAGAAAAATGGTGTTTGAGATTTGGTTGAATTACCCAATGGCGTAAAACCCATAGGATGTAAATGGGTCTTCAAAACAAAACTGGATCCAAATGGAAACATTGAACGATACAAAGCGAGATTGGTTGCAAAGGGCTACACTCAGAAAGAGGGAATTGACTATCAAGAGACCTTTTCTCCTATCTCTCGTAAAGATTCCTTAAGGATCGTTATGACCCTAGTAGCTCACTTTGACTTAGAACTACATCAGATGGATGTCAAAACAGCTTTCTTAAATGGCGATTTGGATGAGGAAGTGTTCATGAAACAGCCTGAAGGTTTCAAATCTGAAGGTCAAGAACATCTAGTCTGTAAGCTAAAGAAATCCATATACGGGTTGAAGCAGGCATCACGTCAATGGTACCTAAAGTTGCATCAAGTCTTGAAGTCAGAAGGTTTCGTTAAAAAAAAAAAACAAGTGGATCAATGTACCTACCTCAAGATGAGTGGGAGCAACTTTACTATACTTGTCCTTTATGTAGATGACATTCTATTGGCAAGTAATAGTTTAGACATGTTGCATGAGTCTAAGCGTTTACTTTCACGTAATTTTGACATGAAAGATCTCGGAGAGGCTTCTTATGTTATTGGCATCGAAATACACCGAGATAGAGTCAATGGGGTTTTAGGATTATCTCAAAAGACCTACATTGAGCGTGTTCTTACACGTTATAACATGCAACATTGCTCTCCTTCTGTAGCTCCAGTAGTTAAGGGAGATGTTTTCGGTTTATTTCAATGTCCGAAAACAGAGGTTGAAAAAGAACAGATGAGAATGATACCTTATGCGTCAGTGGTTGGAAGCCTTATGTATGCACAAGTCTGCACTCGTCCAGATATCGCTTATATTGCTGGAATGTTAGGTCATTATCAGACTAATCCTGGTCTTGATCACTGGAAAGCGGCTAAGAAAGTTCTTCGATATCTACAAAGGACAAAAGACTATAAACTGACTTACAAAAGAAGTGATAATTTAGAAATGGTTGGTTATTATGATTCTGATTTTGCCAAGTGCAAAGATGACAAGAAATCCACTTCGGGGTATATCTTTATGTTAGCAGGCAGACTTATCTCATGGAAGAGTCATAAGCAAGGGTTGACTGCAACTTCCACAATGATGGCAGAATATATTGCGCTGTACAACGCAACCTATCATGGGATGTTGCTTAGAAATCTCATCACTGGACTCAAATTAGTTAATTACATATCTCGACCATTGAAACTTTACTGTGATAATTCAATTCTTTGTTAGTTTCTCGAACAAGATTACCTGACCGACATTTTTGTATCTTGATACAAAGTATTTGTTCGTACGTGAACGAGTTGAGGAAAATAAACTTTGTATTGAGCATATAAGTACTAAAAATATGCTTGCGGATCCGATGACTAAAGGTCTCCCACCTAAATTTTTCGAAGAACATGTTTTGAAGATGGACTTTTCTAAAGACCTTATTTAATTGCATATTATACTTGCTTACATTTAATAGTAAAATTTCCTCATTATTTTGTTTTATCTGTCTCTAAATATGTCTATGCATGCCTAAATACATAGAAATAACAACTATACACAAATTATTGTTGAAGGCTTATTTGTCAATTTGATCCTTAGTCTACTTAAGTTTTAAATTTGGTATTGTAGTATGATTAATGGGGTCTTGAATTGAATATCGATTCAATGACTGTATTTCTTTACTACAGTTTCAATTTAAAACTAAAATGAGTATTAAAATCTGATCAGACTTACCTAATGCTCATCATAAATGATTACTCGGCCAAGTGAGAGAATGTAAGACTCGTTGTTTATTATGTGGCTCAAGTTATCATTTATCTAATTAATTGATCATTGAACTTATGAATACCCACGTATTTAATTGATAATTATTTGATGGACATAATTATCCTCATGACCTAATCAGGGTTTCCCCTTGGATGTATATATAAAAAGATTATTAGGTAGAGGAAAAGAGAGACTCACCAATCTTATCCTCTCCTCTGTCACCTCAACTCTACCATCATAACAATACACCCTAAACGAGAACTCGATCATCATCGAAATCATAGTCTTATCTCTAACTACATTCATGAGACTATCAGGTACACATGATCTAATCCCTGACTTATATTACATATTAAAGAATTATTCAACAACTATGTTCTTCAACTATTATAATCATGAATTGGCATCAGTTTGGTTCCATCTAATTCTAGATCTGCATTTTTAAAACAACGTTTAGTATTTCATATATCTAACTACTTGACCTTGGATGAATGATACAATATGATCTAGCTATGGTCCACTTTATATATATATATATATATATATATATATATATATATATATATATATATATATATAGGTGTGGCAGTGAGCGATAGTGCAAAAATTGGATAATCTGGATATTAGAAAATACCATGTTCAATTTTGCTCTTTCCACACACCTATTAAAAGATACGGCGTACTCTATAGAATTTAAATATTCAAACTAGGCGTTAAAAGTTAAGTGTTAATTGAGTTTCTAGTTTTAGGGTTTCTAATTTTAGTTTTTAATATATATATTTTTTTAATTTTTAGTATCTTACTTATTTAATGTTAATATTTTTAATCTGTTATTAAATTAAAATGGTTAAGTGTTAATATAGTTACATAAAAATTATACTAAATAACACTTTTAGGTCAATATTTAATGATTAATTTAATGTTAAAGAGTAAAAATATTTAAAAAAAGTTAAAATGACTAAAAATTATAAAAATGTTTTCATCCTAATCTCATTCAAACAAACAAGGTTCTAGTGTTGATGTTTTTAATCATCAGGGATTTTCCATATAGATTGTTCCAAATATTACTTTTTACATAACTTAAAATAAAAAAAAATAATCAACAACACTCTTTCTCTGACACACTAGTTTTTGTCGTACAGAATCAATATCGCTCTAAGGTACACTGTTGTTTATGTTGAATGTGATGCTATTTACTTTCTCCTAAAGACGTAAGTTTTATCTTTGAAATATCATTGTTCATTAATGTTAATTTTATAACATCAAATTTTCATTTATGCATTAGTGATAACATTTTTAAACTCAACTCAATATTAGTTACAATCAGTTAATATTTTTTAAAATAAATATAGCTTGTAATTACTGTCACCTAAAATTTTTCAGATAATAATATTTTTTTAAATTATGAATCATTTATGTCAAATACAAATATAACCGATGTAAATATAATCGTTTACTGTGGAATACTCCTAACGTCTCCCCTTTTAATTGTCGATTAGGAAGTTATAGTTTTATTTAATGCACTATTATAGATTAAATCATATATTTTTTCAGTTACTTTGTACCTCATTTTTTTTAATGATTATCTTTCTTCCTTCTGTAAAATTTAATCAATCACAAAATGAATATTAAAAATAGTGTGCTAGAAAATTTGTCACTGGCATTCATCTAATTAATGTATTTTATTTTCCTGGTGATGAACGGAAATCTTACTAATAAAAGGAATATCTTTTCAATGATTATATATAATAAAAAAAAGTCAAATGAGAATGTGAGAAAAGTATAATTATAAATATAAGAATTAGATCACATTTAATGATCAAGATTAAGAAAACACAATACTTATTTTAAATAGTTATATAGAAAAAAGAAAAAGAAATACATGATTGTTTGATGAGTGCGTGGTTGTTTTCTTTATTGTTTAGGCTTTCATATTTCATTTTAAAGAATTCCAGGGGCCATATATGAAGCATATGCAACTGTATTTGGGACGAGTAAAACGTGCGCAAATTCGGCTGGGAAAGTGACATGAGAGTGGCACCACAAATAATTTGGTTAGGAACTTAATTTCGCTGTTTTCGTTCATGAAGGACCCTGCAATTAGTGTGTTTTCCAAATTCATGTCACTTAAGCAATTAATACTTCCAATCATTGACCTAATTTATTGATATGACGAATTTTGTTAGTTAATATTTAAGACACTGATTAAAAATTTGAAAAAAAAATAATATGTAAATCACAGTCAAGTAAGTAAAATTTTTTAGATAACATAATTTTAATAGAATTTTTTTCCTGGTAAGTTTCTTGACGACATTTATTAAAATTTGTCTTATGATTTTTAGCATCCAAACACATTTTCGTTAATCGATGAAAAAGCCTCTTTTTCACTTTTTCCGTTATTAATTGGTATAAAGTGCATGCCTTAGACATTTGAGCTCAATATGGATCCTGAATTAAGTCTGCAATTAGCATGATGGATCAAGTTCACTTACAGGATGTAAATAAAATGAATAATGACATACCATTATCAAAATGATTCTGGATGAGACCTTGGAAGGCCTTTTCAGTTTAGAAGTCATTCCTCACTTGTTTGTGTCTCTTAATTAAGGATTAGGATTTGATTTCTAATTTGAGAGGAGAGTCTTGACACTAAAAATATTACTCTACTAGCTTCTAAATGGACAGAGGTGGTGGGGGGAAAATTCTAGTTGAGTGCCAACTAAAAATAACATATAATTCCTGGTTATAAAAAGATGATATATCACATTTATTGAGGCTATTTTTTTTTTTCAAGATATCTAGTAAGCTCGGAAATAATTAGAGATTATTATTTGTTCAATTTAATTAGTACGTCCAAGAAAGATTAATTCTCTGTAAAAAATAGCCTATTTTACACTTAGGAAAGGTTATTTAACACTACAATAAGAAAATTCAGACATACACTTAATCAATTTGTAAATTAAGATAATTAATTTTGAAGGTATCGTCAAATGGAAAAAATGAAGGTCATTATTAGGGATCAATTATATGATGGCAGACAAGGTAGGAAACATACATTAGGCTCGGTTCAGACATGATGGGAACACTGATGCAACTTTTCAAAGTAAAATGAGGTAAATGCATTTTGCATGTTTATATGTTCTTCAATATAGTGAACGAATTGCACCAATATTCTTTCCACTTGAATATTCTGTACTCGGATTCTATATAAATGAGTGTATCCCATTACCCTTCACAAACTATGGGAAGTGGTTTAGAAAAATTTTTCCGGCAAGCAAATACATGAGAAATAACGTTTGGAAAGTGATTATTAAAAAAACAAGTATACAATATCATTATATGTAGAATAGGGTATAGAAATTCCCTTGGACAAGGACAGCCATTGAAAAAGCATTTAAAGCTATTAAAAGTTTAAATAATGCATTGCTTGTCCATGCTGGCTAAGATTAAGGAATATATGGGGTGTATATTTTGAGCCATAGGAGATGTGGAAAGAAGAAAGTGACACTAGAAAAGGAGAAAGAAAAATAAGAAAAGATGTGAACTATTGAGTAATAGAAAGAATCAATTATATAAGTAAACCAAAGTAAAAACAGGATAAAGATATATAGTGAAAATATATATCATGAGATATGATTGGATGAGAAGAAAATAAAATGAACTAGAGAAAATTATAAAATTTTAATTAAGTGTTTTAATTAATATATAAGTCAGAGGTATAAATAGTCCGGCATAAATTGGATTTGAAGAGTTGGGTTGGGTGGTTGGTTGGGTTTATTATTTTTCTACAACTCAATTATATTGAACCAATTTTATTTGGGTGATTAAGTCAATTATTTATAATTATAATAAATTTTAAAAATTAAAAAAAAATCAGAAAAATAAAACTACAATTTGAAAAAATCTTAATAAGATCATATTCATAAATATCAAAGAATTATATGTCTCAAGTGTAATTATTTAAATTTTTTAATCTAAAAATAACAATTATTTATAGAAAGAAAAATTACATGTCCCAAAGTGAAATTGTTTAAAATTTTAATTCAACATTAATAATTACATAGAATTAAAAAATAAAATAAAGATGAATAAATGAAAACAGAAAAATTATATTAATGATTATCAAATTATTAAATAAAATGATTTTTAAATTATCAAATAAATTAAAGACACGTACTAAAATAGTAAAATAATAGAAATATGATATTATATTTTTTTATTAAATAGGTTGAGTTAAATCAAATTGGATAAATTATTTTATATCCAATATTTATCTACTTTTAGAGAAAACGGTAGAAGAAAAAGAACCATAAATGTGATATATATGGAGTATATATATAACAGATTCTCATATATTATTACTCCAAAAACTAATGCACTGTACAAGTGTATGATGCTGTGTAAGACGAATGCACTCACCACAAGAGCAATCCCAAGAAAATGTTAAAGTGGGGACCATCAAAATGAATCCTTTCCAGTCCTTTAATTGAGGAGATTTTCCAGCTGTAACACTCTTGGTTGACCCTCAAAATAACAGAACCTCACTTCAATTATTACTTGATATCAGGACTGAATTCTCAGGTTAAGTATACGTATTTTTTATTTTATAAGGTGATTCCATGTCTCTGCCCCTAGTAGCTACATTGAAATCTTTGTTTTGTAAAATTCTCTCTCTTAACTATGTTGTCGTTATGCTCTAACATGATGATTGTTAGATTGACTAATTTACACATCTAGACCACACATCTACCGTTATGAGCATTTGACAAAAGGTCCAGTTTGTGCTTTCTATGCCCTTCCACACAAGCACAAACAAAGCTCAAGATATGTATCATACATAATATACGAGACTTTGTACATTTTCTTTTTTCTTTTTGGTACATTATGATCGGAGCAATCACCACACTTCCTGTTAAATAATGCTAGACTACAAACAGGATAAAGTTAAGCAGTATCCCAAGCAGAATAAAGAATTCATTTTGTACAATTGGTATGAGATAAATGTAGACCAAGTTATTAATTCAATGCAAATGATTATTATATTCTTTTTGTTATGCCACTAAATAGCAGTATTGTATCTCAGATTCTTTTGAAAAATTGACAACATATATGTCCAAAAAATGTGAAGTCTCAAGTTAGCAATAAAACTTTAGTTTCTTTCCTTTTTTTAATCAAGTGTAGGTATTACGCGGTAGGAAAAGAAATTGAGAAACATATCTTTTAAATACTTATTTTAATGTTTTTTATAATTTATTGAAATTTATTAGAAATCACATTTTTTTCTGGTCCGACATCTAAATAATAAAAAATAAAGTAATTAATCTTATGTTTGATTGGGAGGATAAAAATGACGAAGGTGATAAACATTTGAAATTTAAATTAAAGAAAAAATTGGAAGGAAATAAAATATTTAAATTGTTGTCTCTAAAAAATCTATTTGGTGCTAATGTTCTTTTGTTTTCTTTCGAATAAAAAAAACAGTTCACTATTATCTATATTTTCTTTTCTTCCATTTTCATCTCTTCTACCTTAAAAACATACATTAAATTTAAGTACAATTCAAAAAAATTTGTGATTTTTCAATAAGTTTTAACTGTCATAAATTTTTTAATTTTTTAAGAAAAAAGTAGAACTTTCATTGTCTAAACGAAAAAGAAAATGAATAGGTAGAAGTAAATGTTGAGAATAATAATTCTTGGATGGTGGAGCCTACTGCTGAGGGCAATGGATGAGTGTGGAAACTTTGCGGGTTATTTAATTAAGGCAAACCAGGCTGGAAAGGCACCATGGACGGCCATTTGTGGTGGAAATTCACCTTTCTAACATCGTTTGCTGTTGACAAATCCTTAGTAATTTTACCATAACTTTAGGATCAGTGATTTCTTATAGGGGTGCTTTGCCTTTCTCTATTCTTCTTTATTTATCCTTGGATTGCTATTTCAAAATGGTTACAATGTCATCATGACTTTCAAGCCATTCATATACGCAAACATGGACCTTTAATTATTAACAAAGTATCGCGGATGAAAAGCAATTGATGTTCAATTGAATGACATTAGAAGAAAAAAATATTAACGTATAAATGAAAACTTTTTCGTTGTACTTTTAGTATTTTGATTGTAAAACTAAAAAGCGTAAAAGTTTTTCCAAAAGAAAAATTAAATAGACATCATCATCGAAAAAAATTGTCATAGATGGAAGAGGCGAAGATGACATTTGTTATTTAAACGTTGAACCAAATGTTAAATGTGAGTGTAATTGTGGCGGGCTGAGAAGATGCATGGTATGAGGCAAAAACAATTTATCAAAAGAACAATAAATATATATATATATATATATATATATATATATATGTATAGGCAGAAAGAGACAGAAGAAACAATTTGCATAGCACAGATCCAACGCATTTCCTGTTCTAAACAAATAATCAATCAAATGAATCCAACTTGCTTCTCATTCTACACCTCTCAATAACTTCTTGCGTTTCCTTTACGTCTCTCCTTTAGGACCATCCCACACTTTCTTACCTCTTCCTACTATTATTATACTACACTTCTATTATTAAACCATTTACCTTCTTAATAACATTGCAAAGTGCCTCCTGTTACATTTTAACCTTATTTACCTAAATAAACAACTATGTTAGACGCTAGTGTGAGAGAGACACCATTCACTGAAAAAGAAGCACAACATTGAAAATGTTAAAAGTAAAAAAGTAAAACCAAGAACTATATAAACTGCGTTTGACAGTTAAATTAAGTGATTAACTTCCACCACCGTTTTCTTAACCGTGTTCAAACATGGCTGCTTTATAGTAAGTAAAGTAAAAACGTGTCGGTGCCCACCATTGTTTTCTGTCTTCAAATATTATTCCCTTTTCTCTTTCCTTTTCCCTCAAAAAAAAAAAAAAAACATAAATAAACAAAACAAGGGTTTGCATCAATAAAAAGGCCTAACACAACTTAAAGATAAGAAAGAGAACACTACTCCAACCACACCATAATTTAACATCACACACCACAGTACAACTCAAATAGCAACACACTTTGCTTTCACTTTTCTTTCTCTACACACTCTCATAATCTTATACTCTAAGCAACAACCTCATTTCTCACAAAAATGAGAACCACAGTGATGTGTTGTTGTTTCATGATGTTCCTCTCTTTCACTGCTATTGCAACAACAATGGCAGATCAAAACCTTCAAAATTCGTCCAAGGATGACATCAAATGCACCCCTTGCGGTCAAATTCCCTCGCCACCACCACCCTCTCCGCCGCCTCCCGCCGCTCCCACCACAACCTACTGTCCTCCTCCACCCTCTCCGCCGAGCTCCGGCGGCGGCGGAACTTACTATTACCCCTCTCCGCCGCCTCCCTCTCAATACACCTACTCGTCTCCACCACCGCCGTCGTCCACCGGCGGCGGTGGCGGCTATTATTACTCGCCGCCAAAGCAGTACGGCCCAACCCCGCCGCCGCCCAACCCAATTGTGCCTTACTTTCCGTTTTATTACTACAGCCCTCCACCGCCGTCCACGGCGGCTCCTCCGCCGCTGATCGGAGCAATTTCGTTGTTACCTCTTTTTCTGGCGTTGCTTTGATTAAAAGAAAAAATATAAAGTAAAAAAAAAAAAGGGAAAATTGTGGGAATAAGTGTACAGATTGGCAGATCTTTGAGAAATGCAAGTGAGGTCAGTGTGCTTAATTCCCATTTTACCCCTGGAGGAACCTCAACTTTGGTGTCAATTTCAAGTATATCATATGATATCACTTCTTAGTGGTTATTTAATGTAGGTTGATCTGCAATTTGTTGACAATTTGTAATTGTACCTAGCCTTTTCATTTTGGTTAGTACATGTTAAAGGAAGTGTATTCATTTCTATTTATTTACTTTCTTTAGTTTAATTTTCTTGTGTTTCTTTTTTCAATTAAAATTAGGAGTCCAATTCCAATAAATTTAGAATAATTCACGCCCCTTTTAATCACGTGGAGGGGCTATGTGTTATAGTAGTAGTATCTTAGAAGAAGTGAGTTTATTTGGGTAATAGTTGTATGTGATGCTAGCTGGCTAAAGGAAATATCTATGCCACGTTGTGAACTAGGGATTGAATGTGTTGGCGTGTGGCTGATAATGATAGCAATGATGGATATGAATTTGGTTTCAATTCTAGGGTTAGTTGAATTGAATGGTGTTCATTACTAGTTTACAACTAAGTCAATTTCTTAGTTGATTTAATTGCAGAAGAAGGTCCTTGTTCATTGATCCGTTGAGGAATGTTCTTTCCTTTTGTGGGTTAATAGGACACTAATAAAATTAAGAAAAGTATGAAAGGTTGTTATGTTAATATATCCTTATCTTATTTTTTTAATGTAATTTTTTTATATATTTAATCAAGATTGTCTGTATATTAATTGACTAGTTAGTCAATATTGTTATTAAACACTTGTTAACAAAACTCAATTAATATTGTTTTATTTCTTGTAAAAAAGTTAATACTGTTTCATTAATATTTTATTTTTCTTTATCTCGTCCCGGTCAATCTAGGAGCGTCTAACAAAACTTACAAAAGTTTCTTCGTGCTAACGGATCTTTTTCTCTGTTACTCGTAAAAATAAAATAAAATAAGATATGATAAGAACATTTATTAATGCACAACAAGTCAACAATTCTTCTACGTTATTTGAATCAAATATTTAATGAGAGAAGGATATGCATGCCTTTGCTTCATGCTGATTAAATTTTGCATCAATGTAAAGACACGACACGGTTATAATAAATAATAACAATTTTATTATGTAAGTGTTGAAGAAATACTCTCTTTGTAAAAGTTGTTTAAAAAGATTAACACTTTCTACAAAATTTTATACTAAAATATTATATTAACCACATTATTTCTTTAGCTAGTGTTATATGGTAGGCAATGAAGAATAGTTGCTAGGTTACCTAACCGATAAGGGATCATGTGCAAGACAAGTTTGAGTGAGTCACCATAGGATATTCATAATTATTGTGTCCATCAAATGAGAGTGGCAGCTCAATTTTCTGACACCAATGATTCATAGCTAGAGGATTCATGGGCCAATCAAGGTTTTGAGAATCGTTGACCTACACTATTTAAACTTATCAATTTGGTTAAATTAGTAAAACCATCGTACATTGAGACTGTGGTTAAATAAAAATTACTTGTAGTATGTGTTGATTAATTTTTAAAAAATATGTTTAAGTTAAAAATATGACAAATTTATTACAAAATTAATTATTTATTATTTTTAAAAATAATGATGAGTTCAATTTACCACCCACTTTAAATATATTATAATTTGTTATAAAGTAAGAAAGATGTCACTGAATTATTGAAAAGAATATTTTAATACTATATAACTTATTTTTACCAAAGTATCCGTACAAAATATTTATTATCATAAGTAATAATTAAATTTTATGCAAGATCATGAGTGTATGTATAAGGTAAACTTTATCTTCTCAACATCACATATTCCACATATCCCAATGCCACCAAGATTCATAGGTAGTGTCACTACTGTCAGTGGTTCCTCACTCTTTTTTCTCTCTAAAAAGAAATTTTAAATCCAAATTTGTGATAATTCTAATATTTTTTACATTTCTTTTTAATATTTTCCCTTCCCTAAATTCTTACAGGAAAAAATTATGGAGTGGTTTCGAAAAGATAAATTCTTTAAAAAAGTTAAAATTTACATATAAAATAAGTTATTTTCAAGACATACAGATTTCCCATCCAAAAACTAGTTATACATTTATTTATTTTTCCTTAGTGTTACTTCAAATGGACATTTACTAAAGAATAACAAGATACATGGTTTTACATGTACAAACAAAGAAAGAAAAACACAATATATTTTCAGTAAAACAAAAAAACTAGAGACAAGTGATGAGAACAATTAGCTGGAAGGCACGTTATTTATGATGCTTAAATGGGCCTCCTCGTGTTTCACACTTGTCCATTCACATCCAAATTCAAATCCACCTTTCTCTCCTATACCCTTTTAAAATTTATACTTTTTTAATATTTTTGAATTCCATTAAATTTTAACTAATAATAAGTAAAACAAAGCATAAATTAGATAAATTATTAGTGATATTTCTCTTACAATTATTGTCTTGTATTACTTTTACTTTTACTTTTATATATAAGAACACATCTAAAAAGTTTTCATAATAAAAAGAACCCAAAAGAGTGATCTTTTTAGTGAATTTTTTCTCACTCTTTGGTGTCATTTTCTGGTTTCACATTCGCTTTTCCTACACCATGTTAAATAACAATGGGCAATTGTCAATAGAAAAATACAGAATTATTACTATATATGACGTTGAATGATAAATGATAAATGATGAGCTTAAAAAAAAAATATAATTCACTATTTTATTTTTAATTAACTTTTTTTATATATGATATTATATTTATAATATTATAATTTAAGGACTAGATAAAGAAAAGATAGAATTTTATCTAATCAGATAATTTCCCTTAAACTATATTTAATTATGCAATATTCTCTATATTTTGATTAATTAGATAATATTTATAATTTTAACTAATAAGATATTTTCCTTTTTCAATAATCCCCCTCAAGTTGGTAAATGAATGTCATCCATTCCCAACTTGTCTAATAATTTTCTAAAAATCTATCTTGTAACAGTCCCGGTAAGAATAACTGTTAGTTGATCTTCAGATAGAATATTTGACAATTCTAGAATATTTTTTATCGAGCTTTTCCTTGATAAAAAATTTGTCAACTTCTACATGTTTCACACGATTGTGTTGGATTGGGTTGTGAGAAATGTCGCGCGCAGCTTTGTTATCACAATACAACTGAATGAGACGAGTATGTACATACCCTAAGTCCTGGAGAAGTAATCTAAGTCACATAACTTCACAGAGTCCAAGAACCATTCCTCTAAGTTCAGGTTCAGCACTGGAACGAGCTACAACATACTACTTCTTGTTTTTTCCATGTGACGAGATTACCTCCACAATAAGAGCATAAGCTAAATTTGGTCTGGTGTATGCGGGATACATCAATCTCCCTACAAGTCTCTGATATCTTCCTTTATTGACTGGAGTTTGATCTTCTTCAATGGATAACTCAAATAAACCAAAGAACCTCACTCGTCCCACTAAAACTCGTAATCAATCTTGGAGACCAATTTATGTGGGTGGATTGCGACCGCAACTACGTCTCCTCCAGCTACCGCCCTGCACGGTGCCACTCCGCCCAGTGCTCCCTCGTCGGATCAACATTAGGAGCCTGCAACAACTGCTTCTCACCCCCGAAACCAGGATGCAATAACAACACCTACTCTTCCTTCCTAGACAACATCGTCACACAAGAAGTCACAATGGGAGAACTAGCCCAAGACGTTATTTCATTCCAATCAACTAACGACTTCAACCCACTACAAAACGTCACCGTTTCACGCTTCTTATTTATCTGTGCCCCAAATTTCTTACTCAAAGGCCTCCCTAAAGGTGTCACCGGCATTGCCGATCTCAGTCATCATAAAATCGATCTTCCTTCACAACTCTTTTTGGCTTTCAGTTTTCATAAAAAATTGTCAAGTATTCCTTTAATGAATTGCGTTCCTCTTGATCACCTCCCGTGACTCAAGACCTAATCCACGATCCCATTAGGATAAAATTCACTATTTGGTATTTTTGAACGGAAAAATTACAAATCCTATTTAGATATAATTTTTCTGGCAAAATTTATAAACCCTTACACGTGTAATTTTTCTGGTAAAAATTATAAACCTTTCAGTGTATGATTTTTCTGGAAAAAATTACAAACCCATATGAAGTAATTTTTATGGCAAAAATTACAAACCCTTCAATATGATGTAATTTTTATGGAAAAAATTACAAACCCTTCAATATGATGTAATTTTTCTGGCAAAAATTACAAACCTTTCAATGTATAATTTTTCTGGAAAAATTACAAACCCTTCACTATGAAGTAATTTTTATAGCAAAAATTACAAACCCTTCAATATAATGTAATTTTTATGGAAAAAATTACAAACCTTTCAATATGATGTAATTTTTATGGCAAAAATTACAAACCCTTCAATATGATATAATTTTTATGGAAAAAATTACAAACCCTTCAACATGTAATTTTTTTGGCAAAAAATTACAAACCCTCCAATGTGTAATTTTTTTGGTAAAAATTACAAACCCTTCATCAGTGTTTGGCACACACTACACTTCTACACCAATCATTCTTTACATCAGAATTAGAAAAACTCTTCTGGAGCAATCTCTTCTTGCAACAACAGAATCTTCTGACTACTGAAACAATCCTCTGTAGCAGAATCTTCTGACTGACAAAATTCTTCTTCTCCTTCAAGTTCTGCATTGTTCTTATGATGTGTGACTTTGATTGCATCTCAACAATCCTTGCCTCAAACAAAGGATCATTGTACTTTCTCTTTCCCTGTAGTGGAATACTTTCGACAAAGGGAATCATCTCGAGAGGTCCACCTGACCTTCATGGATTCATCTCTCGTCAATGTCGAACCATCAACTCGGAAAAAAAAATGCGGAAGCAGAGTCTCCCAAGATCGAGAGCTCTGATACCAACTTGAAAAAACTAATATAATTCATTGTTTCATTCTTATTCGATTTTTTGTATACAGGATATTATATTTATAGTATTACAAATCAAGGACTAGATAAGGAAAAGATAAGGAAAATATAGAATCTTATCTAATCAGATAATCTCCCTCTAACTATATCTGATTATGCGATATTCTCTATATTTTGACTAATTAGATAATATCTATAATTTTAACTAATAAGATATTCTCCTTTTTCAACAGATGCAATAAAATATTTTACCTTCATCCTTGAGAGTGAGATATTATGTATTTGAGGACTTTCATTGAATTCTGATTCATCTTAATATAAGCATGTTTTATGGGTAAAACCTCACATATAGGTCAGTTACGAAAATTAAATCTGTAATTGGGCTTAGTTACAAACTTATTATGGGAGAGGTCTATTTTGTAAGGAATGTGGAAGAGGGAGAGGCGTCACACCTGAGAGCGTGACACGTGGATGAGCAGGAGTGGTTGTCCGTCCATGCTCAGAGCACCCAACGTGCCATTGGTCCACGTGGTGTGCTATAAGAGGGTCATTCGCATGTGACGAGATTCATGCAGACACATCCCATGGAGTGTTGCCACGTAAGTGTGGCGCCTCTACCTTGAGCACCCAACCCTTTGTTAATGACACGTGGGTGTGGCGTTTAGGCCTTGAACGCCCCACCCTCTCTTTACCCCACACCCTGAAACTCGCCCTTTTCATAATTGTACAAAATTCTTCAACCTCCCCTCTCCCCATCCTTCCTTCTCTATGAATCTCCTCCGGCAGCTGCGGTGGTTCCCTCTCTTTGTGTTGTGGGGGTCCCATTCTAAGTTAGTATTTATATTTTATGTTCTGTAGTTAGTTATATTTTATGTTTTGTAGTAGTTTTGTTAGTTTAGTAGTGGTCCCATTTTGAAGCTGAAGAAGTCGTCTCTTGTTTTTAGTTTTGATTTACTTGTACTCTTGAATTTAATGATAGATTGTAAATAGGAGCTTAATTGTATTGATTGTTATAGAATAGGCTTTGAGTGTGGTTTTTATTCAATTTCACTTCACAAAGAAGTTGAATCTACTCTGAGAATCAAGCTAGAGCAAGTTTGGGAAACCCTATTTTAATTTGACAAGTTGAAAACTGCTTTTTTAAATGATTTTAAGCTGAAATAATCGATTACCATATATCAGTAATCGACTACCAACAGTTTGAGAAATAAGGGAATCCTAAAACTCTCTGGAGTAATCAATTACCACATCATAGTAATTGATTACCTCGTGCTTGAGATAACAGAGGAGCCTAAAACTCTCTGGAGTAATCGATTACCACATTCTAGTAATCGATTACCCACACCAGAATCCATCTCAAGAAGTTTTTAAACTGCTTTAAATTGAAACCTCTTGATGGTCCCTATGTGTGAATCTAGAGGGGGTGAATAGATTCTAGTTCCACTATAGCCCAATTTTGCGAGTTTCTAATTCCTTTTAATTCAAACAAAGCTATTCTTGATTACCTATCAATAGAAGAGACAGATAAACAGGAAATATCAAAGATACACAGCGGAAATACCAAAAGGAATAATCAGAAACACGTTAGTAATCAATATGCGTCGTAATCAATATCAGTATCTAACTGTTCCAGTTTTAGTTGATTACCGAGTCAATTACCGAGTCAGTTACCAAACAAATTGTAGAAGATAAATCGTGATAACAGCAATGTAAGGTAAACGGTAAAGAGAATAAGGAAGAAGAAGAGTGCATAGTGATTTATACTGGTTCGCCCAACGCCTACATCCAAATTCCAACCCAACAAGCGTTGCGATCGGTCTTCCACTATCAAATGATCCATTTTGTGTTCTTTTACATTCACTCTCGCAACAAGCAACACAAAAACGAAATCAAAACACCCAAAACCTGTCCTTTAACCCAAGGAATGTTCTTCCCGACCTTGAACACCAAGATCAAACCTTTGAGAACACACTTCTCAAAGACCTTTACTCTATCCAGAAAAGACCTCTCCTAGAGTAATAACTTGAGAAATCAAAAGGTAAACAAAAGATCAGTTTAGAAAACACCTGGAGTGTAGATCTGATCACAAAAGAAAACACTATTAATGCCACCCAGTCAGAGAAAAGATCAAGTTTGCCTTTTCTTTTTGAAAACTTGATGAACTCTTAAAGTTCTTTATGGGTTTCTTGGAAAAGATAATGAACTCAGTTTTTAGAGAATATGAAAGTGTATGAACTTTTCTAAAACTTATGTTCCAAGATCTTATGTTAATTTTCGAGAAAAGAGTATTTATATGTTCAATTAAAAACTCAATTTAGGCAACTTAATGATTTTCTGATAAGGGTAATCGACTGCCAGAAGCTGGTAATCGATTAAACCAGTGAGCAAGGATTTCCAGGGTGATTTTGGCTCATGGTAATCGATTAACCCGAGGGGGTAATCGATTACTCCAGTGGCAAATGCATTCCCACACTTTGTTACCTACTGTTGGTAGTTGATTACCTGCTGTTGGTAGTTAACTACCTTCTGTTGGTAATCTATTACCTCAGTTGGTTACCAAAGATATTTTCAAAACATTTTAGAGAGGGAAACCAAACATTTGACACATGAGAAATCACACAAGATTGCCAAGCTCTCCAGGGCATTCAACCAAAGAACAACCACATACATGCCTAAACTAAACAATCAATACATAGGAAACTCCTAATTACATTTCATCTAAGAAAACAAAAAATTACATAGCATCAAAAACAAAACACCAAGAGAGACACCAAAGCACCTTCAAGCTTTAAGTCCAACAATCTCCCCTTTTTGGTTTTGATGTACCAAATCTCAACCAAGGTTTTCCTAGAGGTTTAGGATGTGTGTTGATCTTCTAAGAATCCTGCAATTATTAGAGATATCCAAATACGCAGTATATGCATTGCAGATTCACTGTACAATCTATCTTAAACAGAGCATTATGCTATCAATCGTCAAGTTAAAATCATCCATTCAGAAATATAAGACATGATTCAATTCACAATCATCGACCAAGACCAGAGAAAAAAACACGGAATATAAAGTATAACGTGAAAATATTACAACCATATCGAATTGTTCAAGTTCAAATATCCGAATTGTAAATTGTTCAGAGTTAAAGAGAAATCAATAGTTCAAACATAAAGCACAAAACAATAGCTACTCAAATGCTACTAAACACTTGCTACTCTACTCTACTCCCCCTATCTAGGATAACCTATAGTCATTCTCCCCCTATTTGGTATATCAATAAGCAAAAGAGAGAGAAGTGATAAGAAGGGAATACTAGAGTGCATCAAAGCGAGTATGAAGGGACTCCAGCAGCTCCTTGAGATCCAAGAAGCGGGCATTGTTTGCAGCCTCCATCTTGTCCAATCTTTTGGCAGTTGTAGCTTCTAGTTCATCCATCCGATCAATGACAATTGATTCAAACCGGGATTTAGGGATGTACTCCCCAGCCGCCGAATCATCATCATCAGAAGGTGGATTTGTTGCAGCTTCTGTTTGTTGTTGTTGTGGTGCTTCTTCCCTTGGCACCCATCCAGCATCAGTTTTTATCAAACGCATCATTTTCAACGCTTTGTCTCCAATGATGTGAATGTCCTTCACCAAGTCTCTGTTCTCATTTGTAGTATCAACCTGAAAATGCTCAAGCAAACGTGAAATAAACAGAGAATAGGGGCATTTGTTATCAAATAGTCTTCTCGTCTTGAGCATGTTGTCCATCACAACATGTGCCCAGTCGACTTGAATGCCATTTTTCAACGCTGCCATCATTACCATATCCTCCTCATTGATCTGAGCATGATTGGCTCCTCTTGCAGCCAGAATCCAGCAGATTGTGTAGTGGAGAAGACGATCATCGACGTTCAGCCCGTCGGTGTTGTAGGTTATCTTCTTCCCACGCTCCTTCCTTGCAGCCTTTTCAGCTTCCCACATTTCGGGATTTTTGAGCAGGCTCATGAAGAAAGAGTCTTTGTGAAGCTCGATTCCTTGTGCTTGCAAGTGCTCAACCGTAGGACGTATACCTTCATCTTTAAATCCAGCAAAACGGAAAAATATATCACGAGTCAAAATCATAGGTTTGCCCTTTACCTCGGAGATTACCGTTCCGGTGGCTTGGTGTGGTCTGAGGTTGGAGTAGAAAACTCTCACTAGATCGGGGTATATGAAACCTTTCAAGACAACAAACTTCTCAAGGTTCTGATCTCGGAGCAAAGAGTGAAATGTGAACCCTCGAGTGTCCGGTAACGAAAATCCAAGATCTTTGCAGAACGAGTTCCTTGTTTGCAAAATCTCCATAGAAACGTGATTCTTGTGCAAGTAGAGGTGAACCACGGGTTGATTGGGCGTGCCAGCGGCCTCTCCGGAGATGTGGGTTCCTTCCTCTTGGAGGAGGAATCTCCCTTCTTTGATCGGGGCGAAACTCTTGGCTTAGGTTTGTGACCTACGTGCTTGATCCGCTTGCCCCGTCTTTGTTCTTCCATTGATGGTGGTAGTGGAGAAGATGAAGAAGATGAAAGGGGGTTTTAGGGTTAGAGAGAGAAAGAGATTTTTAGGGTTTGTGAGATGTGTAGAATGAAACCCAAAACCTGAAAATCACTTATAAAATCTCCACAATTGAGGTTAGATTCAATGAACAAAGTATTGGACTCTAAGAAATTGTAATCGATTAGGACCAAATCCATGAAAAACACTTCCAGCAACGAAGGTAATCGATTACCCTTACGTGGTAATCGATTACTCCCGCGAGTAACCAAAAAACTTTGAAAACAGGGGACATGGTAACCGATTAACCAGGCATGGTAATCGATTACTCCAGAGGCCCACAAACTGGAAAACCAATTTTTGAAATCGTGGTAATCGATTACCAAGTGGGGTAATCGATTACTCCAGAGAGTAATTCACCAAAAACTTTGAAATCAAGCTAGGTAATCGATTGAAATGTAATGGTAATCGATTATCTATATCAGAAAGATTGAAAACACTTGATTTTTCATGTTTTGAAAGAGAGTTGGTCATGACTATGTAATGTAATGAACTCATACCTTGTTGGGGCACCATGAATGATCCAACTTACCATACTTAGAGAATTCATGAGAGATGTTCCTCACTTAGTATACCAAGATTGGTTCTAAGTTTGAAGAATCTCTCCTTAGGTAGAGGCTTTGTGAAGATATCCGCGAGTTGGTTCTCCGTTTCAATGAACTCCACTTCACAGTCACCTTTCTCAACATGATCCCTTATGAAATGATGATGCACCTCAATATGCTTTGTTCTTGAGTGCAAAACCGGGTTCTTCGTGATACTGATTGCACTTGTATTGTCACACTTGATAGGGATGTGATCAAGCTTTAGTCCAAAATCCTCAAGTTGTTGCTTCAACCAAATGGTTTGAGCACAACAGCTGCCCGCAGCCACATACTCTGCTTCTGCTGTTGATAGAGCAACACATGCTTGTTTCTTGCTGTACCATGAGACTAAGCTTTCTCCAAACAAGTGACATACACCACTCGTGCTCTTTCTATCTGTTTTGCAACCTGCAAAATCTGAATCACTAAAACCGACTAGAGTAGGGGATGTACCTGTTGGAACTAAAGCTTGATGATGCTTTGGTGTCTCTCTTGGTGTTTTTGATTTTGATGTAATGTAATTTTAGTTTTCTTAGTTGGAATGTATCTAGGAGTTTTCTATGTATTGAGTGTTTAGACTAGGCATGTATGTGTTGTTCTTTGTTTGAATGCCTTGGAGAAGCTTGGCAATCTTGTGTGATTACTCATGTGTCAAGTGTTTGATTTCCCTCTCTAAAACAGTTTGAAAAACCTTTGGTAACCAACTGAGGTAATAGATTACCAACAGTAGGTAATAGATTACCAACAGTAGGTAACAAAGTGTGGAAATCCACTTGTTGCTTAATTTCACCCTAGATTCACTCCGAATTGGCTCTTCGTGTCTTCATGAGTTTTGTAGCTCTATCAATCCTCTTTCATTTGCAACAAACCAGAGCTCAAAATGATATCTGTAGAAGAAGTTATGCCAATTTTGGTGAAAGTGCTCAAGTAGGTGCGCCCAGGTGCAACCAGAAGCATTACTCTGCAGCGATGTCGATTACAACAAGTGGTAATCGATTACCACAGCAAAAAATCACCAAAATGCATTCTTCTCTGGTGTAATCGATTACCATAAGGCTGTAATCGATTACCATGAGCAAGTAATCGATTACCATGAAGCAGTAATCGATTACCTCAAGTAAAAATCACCCAGAATGAATTTCATCTCGGTAGTAATCGATTACCACGAGCTGTAATCGATTACCACCGCAGAGAATGTTTAAAAGTTGCCTGAAATGAGTTTTCTAACATCCCACTTGATTCCCCACTTGTTCTAATCAATTTTAAAATTCCAGAAAGTCAATTTTCAACAATTGAGGCTCCATATGAATCTATAAATGGAGGCTATTTTGAAAATCAAAGAACATGATTTTAATACACTCTTGAGATACTTGGAAAACATTTTCAGAAAAGCTCTTACACTTTCAAATCCTCTCTAAAGAGAGTTTATCATTTTCTCCAAGAGAAAGAACTTCAAGAGTTCTTGAAGAAGTTTTAAGAAAAGGCAACTTGATTCATTTCATTGATTGGGTGGTATTCACTGTTTTATTGATTGTGATCAGAATCTACACTCCAGGTGTTTTCTAAACTGATCTCTTGTTTATCTATTTAATTGTTGGGTTATTACTCTAGGAGAGAGGTCTCTCTGGATAGAGTAAGAGTTTGAGAAGTGTTTTCTCAAAGGTTTGATCTTGGGTGTGCCAAGATCAGTGAAGAACAGTTCTTTAGGTTAAAGAACTGGTTTGGGTGTTTTGATTTCGTTTTTGTGTTGCTTGTTGCAGAGTGAATGTAAAAGAACACAAAAGGGATCATTTGATAGTGGAAAACCAATTGCAACAGTTGTTGGATTGGGACTGGATGTAGGCAGTTGGCTGAACCAGTATAAATCACTGTGCACTCTTCTTCTTCCTTACACTCATTACCATTTACCTTACACTGTTATTATCATTGTTAAATTCTGCAAGTTGTTTGGTAACTGAATTGGTAATTAACTCAGTAATTAACTTGGTAATCAACTTAAACTAGAAAGGGTAGATACAAACATTGTATAAACTGAAAATTGATTACAAACTTGATTTTGATTATTCCTTTGTTATTTCTGCTGCATAAACTTGAATATGCTCTGTTTGAATTAAAAGGAATTCGAAACTCACAAAAATAGGCCAAAGTAAACTAGAATCTATTCACCCCCCTCTAGATTCACCCATAGGGACCAACAGTACCTTTGGGATACCACAAACCACAGTTCATTGTTCCTTTGAGGTACTTCAAAATTTTCTTCACAGTAGTCATATGTGATTGTTTTGGTGCAGATTGAAATCGCGCACAAACACAAACACTGAACATTATATCCGGTCTGCTCGCTGTGAGATACAAGAGTGATCCAATGATCCCTCTATACTTTGTTTGGTCTACTCCTAGTCCTGTAGCATCATTATCTAAAGAGAGATTAGTTGACATAGGTATATTAGAGATTTTACAACTCTCCATGTCGAATTTCTTCAGCAATTCTTTAGTGTACTTCACTTGATGTATAAAGATTCCTTCTTTCAGTTGCTTGACTTGCAGTCCTAGGAAGAATTTGAGTTCTCCCATCATAGACATGTCAAACTCACCCTGCATACTAGCCACAAATTCTTTACACAGAGATTGATTAGTTGATCCAAAAATGATATCATCAACATACACTTGGACCAATAAAATACTGTTAGGCTTCCTCCTAATGAAAAGAGTTTTGTCAACATTACCTCTGTTGAACCCTTTTGACAAAAGAAATTTACTTAACCTTTCATACCATTGTCTGGGGGCTTGCTTCAGACCATAGAGGGCCTTCTTTAGCTTGTACACATGCTCAGGGTAACTGAAGTCAGTGAAACCAGGAGGTTGTGAAACAAAGACTTCCTCATTGATGTAGCCATTTAAGAACGCACTTTTAACATCCATCTGAAACAGCTTAAAATCATGAATGCAGGCAAAAGTAAGTAAGACTCTTACAGCTTCTAATCTAGCAATAGGGACATATGTTTCATCAAAGTCTATTCCTTCTTGTTGATTATAACCCTTAGCTACTAGTCTTGCCTTATTCCTAACCACAACTCCATTCTCATCTAGCTTATTCTTAAACACCCATTTTGTTCCAATTAGATTCATATCTCTATTAAAAGGTACTAATTCCCAAACGTCATTCCTTTTAAATTGATTTAACTCCTCATGCATAGCATTCATCCAAAATTCATCATTTATAGCATCATCAACACAAGAGGGTTCAAATTGAGATACAAACGCATAATCATCACAGAACATATTATGGGAGGATCTAGTGGATACTCCCTTATGGATGTCACCAATGATGTTGTCAAGAGATAAATCTCTTGGTCTCCTCCATTCTTTTGGTGGATCATGAGAATTGGTTGGTTGATCTTGCTGTAATTGTGGTTTGCTACTGCTATCTTCACCTGTAATCTCATCATCATCAACAAAAACACTTCCATTTTGGGGATTGTTAGATTCATCAAACTTTACATGCACAGATTCCTCAATGCACATTCTCCTTTTATTGAAAACTTTGTATGCTTTACTTGTTGATGAATACCCAATAAACACACCCTCATCCGCCTTGACGTCAAACTTACCAAGAGGCTCTTTGCCATTATTCAGTACAAAACACTTGCACCCGAATACCTTAAAATGAGAGATATTGGGCTTCTTGTCCTTATAGAGTTCATAGGGGGTTTTCTTTAAAAAGGGACGAATCACAATTCTGTTTAGAATATAGCAAACAGTGGAAACTGCATCAGCCCAAAAATGTTTAGGCAGAGCACTCTCACTTAACATAGCTCTAGCTAGTTCTATTAAAGATCTGTTTTTCCTCTCAACAACCCTGTTTTGTTGCGGAGTTCTTGGAGCGGAAAAGTTGTGATCGATTCCATATTTTTCACAAAATTTTTCAAAAGGTTCATTTTCAAATTCCCCTCCATGATCACTCCTAAGGGACTTGATTTTCAAATCTTTTTCGTTTTGTATCCTTTTGGCAAGAATTTTAAGAACTTTGAAGGTGTTGTCTTTACTTGATATAAATGCAACCCAAGCAAAACGAGAGTAGTCATCTACTAAAACCAGTCCATATAGATTTCCACCCAAACTAGTAGTTCTAGACGGACCAAAGAGATCCATGTGCAGTAGTTCAAGTGGTCTAGAAGTTGAAACAACATTTTTGGTTTTAAAGGAACTTCTAGACTGCTTGCCCTTCTGGCATGCATCACATAGGCCTTCTCTTTTGAACCTCAAGTCAGGTAACCCTTGTACTAGGTTCTTAGATGAAAGCTTATTCAGCTGATGAACATCAATATGAGCTATACGTCTATGCCAAAGCCATGATAAATCATCGTTTGACGTAAGACATGCATGATATGATGATGAATGATCAAGTTCAAGGATGTAGATGTTACCATGTCTCTTACCGACCATTAATACCTCACTCGAGTCACTGCTATTGATCTTGCAGCAGCCATTATCAAATGATACTTGATAACCTTTGTCGCATAGTTGGCTAATACTTAGAAGATTGAATTTCAAACCTTCCACAAGTAGCACATCTTCAATCACAGCGTTGGATTGTCTCTAACAACACCTATACCCAATATTTTCCCTTTGTTGTTATCTCCATACACTACTGAACCAGATTCTTTTGATTTGAAGGAGATAAAATTGCTTTTGTCACCAGTCATATGTCTTGAGCAGCCGCTATCCAAATACCAAGTTGAGTGTTTGGCTCTCAAGCATACCTACACAGAAAAAGATATCATTTTGTTTTTGTACCCAAGTCTTGTTGGGTCCATTAGTGTTAGAGCTGTGACTATCTTTCCTAATCCATTTAAACAACCCACTAGTTATACCTTCCTTCCTAATCATGCAATTATAAGAGTTATGTCCAGATTTCATACAATAACTACATGGGAAAGTTCTGTTTTTGCTGGTTTGTCTAAATGCAAAGAACTTCATGTTATTCTTTTTCAAAGAGACATCAAAAGACTTACACTTTGAACAGGGTAGTTTCAAGGTATCTTTTTCCTTTTTCAAACTTTGAACATCAGTTTTCAAAACAGAAATATCATTTTCCAAATCAGTAATTTTGTTTTTCAAAACCTTGTTCAACTTGCCTAGTTTTTCGGCTTCCTTGTAAAGATCACAAAAAGCAGTTTACAGCTCATCATAGTCAAAAGTAGATGAATCGGAATCACTTACCTCATCATCGGATGTTGGATTAGCCATGAGACACAAATTTGCTTCTTCATTATCACTCCCACTAGAGGTTGAGGAATCATTCTCTTCCCAAGCTATGTATGCCTTTTTCTTGCGAAATCTGTCCTTCTTGGACCGTTTCTCATGTTTTACTCTTCTAGGCTCACTGTTGTTGCTTTTCTTCATGTTGGGGCACTCCTATTTGTAGTGACCCACCTTTCCACACTCATAACAAGTGACCTTTGAAGATGAACTCTCATACCTCTTGAAGCCTTTTCTGGAGTTGTTGAATCTCCTTTTATTGTTATTCCTCTTCATGAACTTTTTGAATTTCCTTACCATGAGATTCATGTTTTCCTGTTTAGATTCACTACCATAACTTGATGCATCGCTCTCACTAGCTATGTCTTCCATCTTGAGTGCTAGACCTTTGGCTTTCTTATCTTTTTGTTCCTCATCAGCAATACGGGACATATCCATTTCATACTCCCTCAACTTACCAAATAACTCTGCACTTGTCATCAAGGCTAGGTTCTTTGATTCAGTGATTGCTATGACAGTTGGTTGCCATTTTCTGCTCAAGGATTTCAGCACCTTCACATTGACTTCTTCCTCAATGAAGATCTTACCAAATCCTTTGAGATGATTCACGATGTGTGTGAAACGTTTCTGCATATCCATCACGGACTCACCTTGTGCCATTCTGAGTGTCTCGTATTCTTGGATCAAGGTATTTTTCCTTGCCCTTTGTACTTCAATGGTTCCTTCGTGTGTGACCCTTATTAGATCCCAAGCTTCTTTGGCTGTGTTGCAAGCTGAAATTCTGAAAACTTCATCTGAATTCAAAGCAGAATGTATAATATTTAAAGCTTTTGCATCATTTTCAGCTCTCCTAATTTCCTCTTGTTCCCATCTCTCAAATGGTTTTTCAATCTCATTCCCATTTTCTATGTATGTGGGGACCTTGAAATCAGTCACAGCCGCTTGCCAAATGCTTCTATGTACAGACTCCATAAAGATTTTCATCCTCACTTTCCAAAAAGGATAGTTATCACCACAAAACAGAGGAGGTTTGTTAATAGAGGCACCTTCAGCGAATGGCAATTGATTACAGGCCATTATAAGGAACTATGGATCAAAATCTAGAGCAACCTACTAGATAAAGCTCTGTTACCAATTGATGGTCCCTATGTGTGAATCTAGAGGGGGGGTGAATAGATTCTAGTTCCACTATAGCCCAATTTTGCGAGTTTCTAATTCCTTTTAATTCAAACAAAGCTATTCTTGATTACCTATCAATAGAAGAGACAGATAAACAAGAAATATCAAAGATACACAGCGGAAATACCAAAAGGAATAATCAGAAACACGTTAGTAATCAATATGCGTCGTAATCAATATCAGTATCTAACTGTTCCAGTTTTAGTTGATTACTGAGTCAATTACTGAGTCAGTTACCAAACAAATTGTAGAAGATAAATCGTGATAATAGCAATGCAAAGGTAAACGGTAAAGAGAATAAGGAAGAAGAAGAGTGCACAGTGATTTATACTGGTTCGACCCACTGCCTACATCCAGTCCCAACCCAACAACTGTTGCGATCGGTCTTCCATTATCAAATGATCCATTTTGTGTTCTTTTACATTCACTCTGCAAAAGCAACACAGAAACGAAATCAAAACACCCAAAAACCTGTCCTTTAACCCAAGGAACAGTTCTTCCCTGACCTTGGAACACCCAAGATCAAACCTTTGAGAACACACTTCTCAAAGACCTTTACTCTATCCAGAGAGACCTCTCTCCTAGAGTAATAACCCAGAAATCAAAAGGTAAACAAAAGATCAGTTTAGAAAACACTTGGAGTGTAGATCTGATCACAAAAGAAAACACTATGAATGCCACCCAGTCAGAGAAAAGATCAAGTTTGCCTTTTCTTTGTGTAAACTTGATGAACTCTTGAAGTTCTTTATGGGTTTCTTGGAAAAGATGATGAACTCAGTTTTTAGAGAATATGAAAGTGTATGAACTTTTCTAAAACTTATGTTCCAAGATCTTATGTTAATTTTCGAGAAAAGAGTATTTATATGTTCAATTAAAAACTCAATTTAGGCAACTTAATGATTTTCTGATAAGGGTAATGTCACGCTTATTTGTGTCGATTAAACCAGTGAGCAAGGATTTCCAGGGTGATTTTGGCTCATGGTAATCGATTAACCCGAGGGGGTAATCGATTACTCCAGTAACAAATGAATTTCCACACTCTGTTACCTACTGTTGGTAGTTGATTACCTGCTGTTGGTAGTTAACTACCTACTGTTGGTAATCTATTACCTCAGTTGGTTACCAAAGATATTTTCAAAACATTTTAGAGAGGGAAACCAAACATTTGACACATGAAAAATCACAAAAGATTGCCAAGCTCTTCAGGGCATTCAACCAAAGAATAACCACATACATGCCTAAATTAAACAATCAATACATAGGAAACTCCTAATTACATTTCATCTAAGAAAACCAAAAATTACATAGCATCAAAAACAAAACACCAAGAGAGACACCAAAGCACCTTCAAGCTTTAAGTCCAAAACCTCTTAGAATTGATTTCAAACAAGAGAAATCTTTAAGTTTTTTCAAGAAGAAAGGAAGAGCGAAAAACTGAGTTTACAAAGAACACAAGTTCTAAGAGTTTTCTTCAAGATTTCAAAAGATTTTCTCTAGAGATGAAGAGTGTGTGAAGGATTGAATACTTGGTTATAATCTTGATCAGATCATACTCATCAGGTGTAATCCTTACTGATCTTTATTTTATTTTGTATTTGTTTTTGTTCAAAACTCTTAAGAGAAAGTTGTTCTCTAGAAGAAGAGTTAAGGAATTTGAGAGAGGTGCTCTCAAAGGTGATTCTTGAAGGATTCAAGAATTAGAGAGATATGTTCTTAGGAGAAGAACATGTGTTTTGGTTATTTTGATTTTGTTTATGTTTGTGCAGTGTGTTTGTATTAGACACAAGAAATCATTATAATGGAAACCGATCGCAACAGTTGTTGGGTTGGGACTGGACGTAGGCTGAACGCCGAATCAGGATAAATCTCTGTCCAAACTTTCTCTCTACCTTATCTCTTTTCTTTATCTGAATCTATCACTTTACAATTGCTTTTACTGATTCATTCTTAAGGAGTTTTGAAAAGGCTTATCAATTTCTTTCTATGTCCGCTGCTATCTCTCTGAACTGTTTTTCTTAACATAGATAAAATTGAATCGGGAAAGAATTTGATAAAGGCTAAAATTGAACATAGGGAACTTGAATCTATTCACCCCCCCCCCTCTAGATTCAACATAGGGACCAACAATTGGTATCAGAGCTTTAACTAGTAAATCAATCTAATAATCCTACATAGTTCCCTGTAATGGTTTGTAATCTTTTAGCCTTCGCTGAAGGAGCTTCTATAAATAAACCTTCATTGTTTTGCGGTGATAACTATCCATTCTGGAAAGTTCGCATGAAAAATTTTATGGAACAGAAGCATCTGGCAGGCTGTGGTAAATGAGTACAGAGTTCCAATGAAAATAGAAAATGAAAATGAAATAGAAAAATCATTTGAGGATTGGGATATAGATGAGATTAAGAGGGATGAAAACGATGCTAAAGCTTTGAACATTATACACTCTGCCCTGAATTCTGATGAGTTTTTTAGAATTTTTGCCTGTACTACAGCAAAAGAGGCATGAGATCTCATCATGGTAACACATGAAGGTACTGCTGAAGTCAGAAGAGCAAGAAAGAATACACTCATTCAAGAATATGAAACATTCAGAATGTCCCAAGGAGAATCAATAATGAAAATGCAGAAGAGATTCACACACATCATCAACCATCTCAAAGGACTTGGCAAGAACTTCATTGAAGAAGAAGTGAATGTCAAGATTCTGAAATCTCTGAATAGAAAGTGGCAACCTACTATGACAGCCATAACTGAATCAAAGAACCTTGCTGCTATTATCAGTGCCGAACTGTTTGGCAAACTTAGAGAGTATGAAATGGATATGACTAGCATGGCAGATGAGGAACAGAAGGACAAAAGAGCCAAAGGAATTGCTCTTAAGATGGAGCATACTGAAACAGAATCTGAATCCTCTGAAGACGGAAATGACTCACAGGAAGATCAAGTGAATTTGATGGTGAAGAAGTTCAGAAAATTCATGAAGAACAATTCTAAAAAGAAATTTGGTCAACTAAGAAAAGGAGTCAAAAAGCAGGACAACACTTCAGTCAAAGTAACATGCTATGAATGTGGGAAGATTGGACACTATAGATTAGATTGTCCAAGTCTGAAAAGAAGTACCAACACTGAAGTAAGAAAGTCTGAAAGTGAAAGAAATTTCAGAAAAGAAAAGAAGAAAAAGAAAGCCTACATAGCTTGGGATGAAGGCTACACCTCCTCAACATCTGAAAGTGAAAATGAGGAAGCAAACCTGTGCTTAATGGTCAAATCATCCAGTGAGGTAAGTGATACGAACTCTACCATGGATGAATATGATAAACTACATTCTGCTTTTTGTAAGCTTTACAATCAAGCTGAAACATTTGAAAAAGAAAACATAGTTTTGAAAAAGCAAATATCCTTGTTAAAACAGAAAGTATGTGATTTAGAAAATGATATTTCAAAACTAAGAAAAGAACTCAATACCCCTATAAACTATGTTCACATTAGAAGGCATGATAACATGAAATCTAGAAACTCTAAGCATGCTAATCTCACTTGTACCTACTGCATGAAAACAGGACATAAATCTTTTAATTGCATGATTAGAAAGAAAGAAATCTCCAGTGGTAAGTATAGATGGGTTAAGAAAGAAAACTATAGCACTAACTTGCATGGACCCAAGAGAAGCTGGGTACCAATCACAAAATAAGTTCTTTTTCTCTTGTAGGAAAGCCTAAACAACAGAAACTCAATATGGTACTTAAACAGTGGTTGTTCAAGGCATATGACAGGTGATAGAAGGAATCTTAGCACCTTCACACCAAGAGAAACTGGATCAGTTGTATTGTAAAAGACAAATCACAAGAAGGGGGGTTGAATTGTGATCTCTAAAAAATAATTTTCTTTCGTCTGTACCTTTCGTCTGTGGGTTTCGTCTGTGAGTTCAAAGCTTGTTCAGACGAAACAGTGTTTATCTTGAAAGATTGATTTTAATATATAAATGTTAAAGTATATTTATCCCCGTTAGTTAACTAGCAGATAAGATAAATGCACAAATATTTTTATACTGGTTCGTCTATACAAGACTACGTCCAGTTACCCAGCAACCACTGAGTTTTCACTACAAACCGTGAAATGGTTTACAAGTATTCTTTGAACCCAGCCACTTCTGGCTATTACAGATATTCTTTGATCCCAGCCTTCTCAGGCTAAACCAACAAGGTATTCTTTGAACCCAGCCTCCACAGGCTAATACAAGAGGTATTCTTTGGAACACAGCCTCCTCAGGCTAAAATGCCACACAAGTGGACTTTGAAAGATGTTTAGAAAAACAAAGTTTTCCTCTACGCAGAGAGGTGTTTACAATAGAGCACAATCACAGATTTGAGCGAATCCTTAAGAGATAGATGAAGATAAGCGTATTCGCCAACTTGTTCTTGAAGGTGTGAAGTCCTTTTATAGGCATCCTCTTCAAATAGCCGTTAGACTCATTTGAATGCCGTTGAGAAATCTTCTAGAGAGCTTTTTCAAAAAGGTTGTCAGCTGTACTTGATTGATTGATGAGAGTCGCAGCGGATATAGCGGACTAGGTTGTGCGTATGTACTTTTTCGACTTGTACAGAGATGTGACACAAAGGTGAAGACCTTTTTTGATTTTGGAGTGTAAGCACAAATCCCTATACTGATCTTGGATGCTTCTCTTGAGTACTTCTTCAGATTTGAAAACTTGGCGCGAGACTCCAATCTTGACTTCACTTTTGGATAGACGAAATGTGTAATCAGTTGAAGTTGTTTCGTTTCATCCTTTCGTCTTAAGGCTTCACTCTTGGACAGACGGAGACTTTAGCTTTGACAGTCTTCTTCCGTCTGTGCACGTTCCGTCTGATGTCTTGGCTTGTGGATAGACGCAACACTTCAAACTTTGAAGGGCCATCTTCCGTCTGTGCTGGTTTCGTCAGTGCTGTAAATAATCAAAACTTAGGGACATTCTTGATCTAACAAATCTTGATCTAACATTCTCCCCCTTTTTGATGATTACAGACCATACCACGAAATTCTGCAAGAGACATGGTTAGACGTAAACAAATGAGTCTTAAACGGCCCAGATTGACATCAAGACGATGTTTTTCTGAATAATACCTCTTTAATATATTGTTACATCAATGCGATGTAAACTTGTTCATGATTACATTGGTACATACAGAAAAACTAATAAAGAATAACCAATAAAAGATTACAATGTATTTTCTATACTAAAAAAAAAATTAAAAACAATACATTGATACACATAAAAAAATGACTTCCTTTTATTTGGGATTCCCCCTCAGACGATGCTCCTTGCTTTTGATTGCTTCTCCTCAAACGAAGCTTTCAGTCTTTGTTTACTCCCCCTCAGACGATAGTCTTGATAGCTCCCCCTTGGATTATGCTTTCTCCTTCTGATTATGCTTTCTCCTTCTCTCCCCCTTGGGCTGTGATCATCAAAACTCTGATCAAGAGGAAGGTTTTGGCTTTTTGTGAAGCATGGCCATCACTATGTCCTTGAGCTGCTGCACTTCAGATGATAGAGAGGCTTGGTTTTCCTCAAGCTCTCTGTTCTTTTGCTTTAAGTACTCGCAGTCACCTTCCAAAATATCATACTTCCGCTCGTAGTCTTATACTCCTCGGCTTCTTCAATATGAGCAAAGAACCTCCACCAAATCTTCAAGTTGTACCATTGGTGTTTGAGGTAGTTCTACAAAAGGTTCACTATCATCAATGATAAGCACTGGCTTTTTCTTCTTCAGATGCAGTGTGAACAGTGGAAGAACAAGGTAGGCAGAGAAGGTCTGGTCTCATTGATGAGTATACCACTTGGTTGGTATAGATACTTCAAGCAGTGGCTGTTCCTGAGAATATACAAATGCACTACCAGGGAACACTCGCCCACAGACGGAAGAGTCTTCATCAAAGATGGTTCCAGAGCAATGGTCAGCTACAGACGAAACCTTCTTTTTCTTTCCCTTAGCCAGATATCTGATCAAGCATGGTCTTTTTCTGTCTAAGACGATAGAGTACTTTGTTTCGTCCGTCACCAGAGAAGTAAACTGAGAACCCATCATGAAGGGACAATATCTTCTATCCTTCGTAGCTTGGCGATCGACGTGGGAGATAGATATGATTCTTTCCTTTGCTTCCCTTCGATATGCACCAGCTACAAACTTGAAAGGTAGATTGTAGTCTTCTGGGAGGAAGTGAGCAAAATCTTCAGGGTCTTCATACTCATCTAGATGGAGAGAGTTGTTGGTCCCTATGTGTGAATCTAGAGGGGGTGAATAGATTCTAGTTCCACTATAGCCCAATTTTCACGAGTTTCTATTTCCTTTTAATTCAAACAAACTATTCTTGATTACCTATCAACAATTGAGACAGATAAGCGAGAAATATCAAAGATACACATCGGAAATACCAAAAGGAAAAATCAGAAACACATTAGTAATCAATATACAGAGTAATCAATATCAGTATCTAACTGTTCCAGTTTTAGTTGATTACCGAGTCAATTACCGAGTTAATTACCAAGTCAATTGCAGAAGATAAACCAAGATAGCAGCAATTAATGGTAAATGGTAAAAAGAAGAAGGAAGAAGAAGAGTGCACAGTGATTTATACTGGTTCGGCCCACTGCCTACATCCAGTCCCAACCTAACAACTGTTGCGATTGGTTTTCCACTATCAAAATGATCCCTTTTGTGTTCTTTTACATTCACTCTGCAACAAGCAACACAAAAACGAAATCAAAACACCCAAAAACCTATCCTTTAACCCAAAGAACAGTTCTTCCCTGACCTTGGAACACCCAAGATCAAACCTTTGAGAACACCCTTCTCAAAGACCTTTACTCTATCCAGAGAGACCTCTCTCCTAGAGTAACAACTCGAGAAATCAAAAGGTAAACAAAAGATCAGTTTAGAAAAAACACCGGAGTGTAGATCGATCACAAAAGAAAACACAATGAATACCACCCGATCGAGAGAAAAGATCAAGTTTTGCCCTTTCTTTATGAAAACTTGATAAACTCTTGAAGTTCTTTATGGGTTTCTTGAAAAAGATGATAAACTCAGTTTAGAGAGAATTTGAAAGTGTATGAACTTTTCTAAAACTTATGTTCCAAGATCTTATGTTAATTTTTGAGAAAAGAATATTTATAGATTCAATTAAAAACTCAATTTGGGCAACTTAATGTCTTTCTCGATAGGTAATCGTAATCGCGCAGGGTTGGTGTCGATTAAACCAGTGAACAAAGGTTTCCAGGGTGATTTTTAGCCATGGTAATCGATTAACTGAGGGGTAATCGATTACTCGATAAAAATGAATTTCCACACTCTGTTACCTACTGTTGGTAGTTGATTACCTGCTGTTGGTAGTTAACTACCTACTGTTGGTAATCTATTACCTCAGTTGGTTACCAAAGACATTTTCAAAACAAGTTTGAGTGGAAAATCAAACATTTGATACACGAGAAATCACACTAGATTCCCAAGCTCTCCAGGGTATTCAAACAAAAAGAACAACCACATACATGCCTAAACTAAACAATCAATACATGTGAAACTCCTAATTACAATTCATCTAAGAAAACCAAAATTACATAAACATCAAAAGCAAAACAACAAGAGAGACTCCAAAGCATCTTCAAGCTTTAAGTCCAACAATCTCCCCCTTTTTGGTTTTGATGTACCAAATCTCAACCAAGGTTTTCCTAGAGGTTTAGGATGTGTGTTGATCTTCTAAGAATCCTGCAACTGTTAGAGATATCCAAATATGCAGTATATACATTGCAGATTCACCGTACAATCTATCTTAAACAGAGCATTATGCTATCAATCATCAAGTAAAATCATCCATTCAACAATATAAGACATGATTCAATTCACAATCATAGATCAAGACCAGAAGAATTAAAAACAAAATCGGAATATAAACCATAACGTGAAAAGAAATATTACAACCATATCGAATTGTTCAAGTTCAAATATCCAAAAACCATAAATTGTTCAGAGCAACCCAAAATAACAGAAATAACAGTTCAACCATAAAGCGCAGAACCAAATGCTACCAAAAACTACTCAATATTACTCAACTACTCAATATTAGCTACTCTACTCTACTCCCCCTATCTAGGATAACCTATACAATCATTCATTCTCCCCCTATTTGGTATATCAAGAAGCAAAAGAGAGAGAAGAGATAAGAAAGGAATACTAGAGTGCATCTAAGCGAGTATGAAGAGACTCCAGCAGCTCCTTGAGATCCAAGAAGCGAGCATTGCTTGCAGCCTCCATATCATCCAATCTTTTGGCAGTGGTAGCTTCCAGCTCATCCATCCTGTCAATGACAATTGATTCAAAACGGGATTTAGGGATGTACTCCCCAGCCGCCGAATCATCATCATCAGAAGGTGGATCGGTTGCAGCTTCTGTTTGTTGTTGTTGTTGTGGGGCTTCTTCCCTTGGCACCCATCCAGCATCAGTTTTCGTCAATCGCATCATCTTTAACGCTTTGTCTCCAATGATGTGAATGTCCTTCACCAAGTCTCTGCTTTCATTTGTAGTATCAACCTGAAAATGCTCAAGTAAACGTGAAATAAACAGAGAATAGGGACATTTGTTGTCAAATAGCCTTCTCGTCTTGAGCATGTTGTCCATCACAACATGTGCCCGGTCGATTTGAATGCCATTTTTCAACGCAGCCATCATCACCATGTCTTCCTCATTGATATGAGCGTGATTGGCTCCTCTTGCAGCTAGGATCCAACAAATTGTATAGTGAAGAAGACGATCGTCGGCGTTCAGCCCGCCTGTGTTGTAGGTTATCTTCTTCCCACGCTCCTTTCTTGCAGCCTTTTCCGCTTCCCATGCCTCGGGATTCTTGAGTAGGCTCATAAAGAACGAATCTTTGTGAAGCTCGATTCCTTGTGCTTGCAAGTGCTCAATCGTAGGACGTATACCTTCATTCTTAAATCCAGCAAAACAGAAAAATATATCATGAGTCAAAATCATAGGTTTGCCTTTTACCTCGGAAATTACCATTCCGGTGGCTTGGTGTGGTCGGAGGTTGGAGTAGAAAACTCTCACTAGATCGGGGTATATGTGACCCTTCAGACCAACAAACTTCTCAAGGTTCTGATCTCGGAGCAAAGAGTGAAATGTGAACCCTTGTGCATCTAGCCATCGGAGGTCCAAAATCTTCGCCGGAACGAGTTCCTTGTTTGCGAAATCTCCATAGAAATGTGATTCTTGTGCAGTAGAGGTGAACCACGGATTGATTGGGCGTGCCACGGTTTCTCTGGGAGATGTGGGTTCTTTCCTCTTGGAGGAGGATTCACCCTTCTTTGATCGGGGCGAAACTCTTGGCTTAGGCTTGTGACCTACATGCTTGATCTGCTTGCCTCGTCCTTGCTCTTCCATTGATGGTGGTGGTGGAGAAGATGAAGAAGATGAAAGGGGGTTTTAGAGTTAGAGAGAGAATGAGATTTTTAGGATTTGTGAGATGTGTAGAATGAAACCCAAAACCTGAAAATCACTTGTTGGAGCACCATGAATGATCTAACTTACCATACTTAGAGAATTCATGAGAGGTGTTCCTCACTTAGTATGTCAAGATTGGTTCTAAGTTTGAAGAATCTCTCCTTAGGTAGGGGCTTTGTGAAGATATTCGCGAGTTGATTCTCCATTTCAATGAATTCCACTTCACAGTCACCTTTCTCAACATGATCCCTTATGAAATGATGGCGCACCTCAATATGCTTTGTTCTTGAGTGCAAAACCGGGTTCTTCGTGATACTGATTGCACTTGTATTGTCACACTTGATAGGTATGTGATCAAGCTTTAGTCCAAAATCCTTAGGTTGTTGCTTCAACCAAATGGTTTGAGCACAACTTGACTACCACATGACCACATACTCGCATTGCTTTGTTGATAGAGCAACACATGCTTGTTTCTTGCTGTACCATGAGACTAAGCTTTCTCCAAACAAGTGACATACACCACTCGTGCTCTTTCTATCTGTTTTGCATCCTGCAAAATCTGAATCACTAAAACCGACTAGAGTAGGGGACGTACCTTTGGGATACCACAAACCGCAGTTCGTTGTTTCTTTAAGATACTTCAGAATTTTCTTCACAGCAGTCATGTGTGATTGTTTTGGTGCAGATTGAAATCGCGCACAAACACAAACACTGAACATTATATCCGGTCTACTAGCTGTGAGATACAAGAGTGATCCAATGATCCCTCTGTACTTTGTTTGGTCCACTTCTAGTCCTGTAGCATCATTATCTAAAAAGAGATTAGTTGACATAGGTATATTAGAGATCTTACAACTTTCCATGTCGAATTTCTTCAACAACTCTTTGGTGTACTTTGTTTCATGTATAAAGGTTCCTTCTTTCAGTTGCTTGACTTGCGAGTCTAGGAAGAATTTGAGTTCTCCCATCATAGACATGTCAAACTCTCCTGCATGCTTTCCACAAATTCTTCACACAGAGATTGATTAGTTGATCCAAAAATGATATCATCAACATACACTTGGACCAATAAAATACTGTTAGACTTTCTCCTAATGAAAAGAGTTTTGTCAACATTACCTCTGCTGAAACCTTTTGACAAAAGAAACTTACTTAACCTTTCATACCATTGTCTAGGGGCTTGCTTCAGACCGTAGAGGGCCTTCTTTAGCTTGTACACATGCTCAGGGTAACTGAAGTCAGTGAAACCAGGAGGTTGTGAAACAAAGACTTCCTCGTTGATGTAGCCATTTAAGAACGCACTTTTAACATCCATCTGAAACAACTTAAAATCATGAATGCGGCAAAAGCAAGTAAGACTCTTACAAACTTCTAATCTAGCAAGCTGGGGCATATGTTTCATCAAAGTCTATTCCTTCTTGTTGATTATATCCCTTAGCTACTAATCTTGCCTTATTCCTAACCACTATTCCATTTTCATCTAGCTTATTCTTAAACACCCATTTTGTTCCAATTAGATTCATATCTCTATTAAAAGGTACTAACTCCCAAACGTCATTCCTTTTAAATTGATTTAACTCCTTATGCATAGCATTCATCCAAAATTCATCATTTATAGCATCATCAACACAAGAGGGTTCAAATTGAGATACAAATGCATAATCATCACAGAACATATTATGAGAGGATCTTGTGGATACTCCCTTATGGATGTCACCAATGATGTTGTTAAGAGATAGGTCTCTTGGTTTCCTCCATTCTCTTGGCAGCTCATGAGAATTGGTTGGTGTATCTTGCTGTAATTGTGGTTTGTTGTTGCTGTCTTCACCTGTAATCTCATCATCATCAACAAAAACACTTCCCTTTTGAGCATTGTTAGATTCATCAAACCTTACATGTACAGATTCTTCAATGCACATTCTCCTTTTATTGAAAACTCTGTATGCTTTACTTGTTGATGAGTACCCAATAAACACACCCTCATCCACCTTGGCGTCAAACTTTCCAAGTGGCTCTTTGCCATTATTCAGAACAAAACATTTGCACCCGAATACTCTAAAATGAGAAATATTGGGTTTCTTGTCCTTATAGAATTCATAGGGGGTTTTCTTTAAAAAGGGACGAATCACAATTCTGTTTAGAACATAGCAAGCGATGGAAACGCATCACCAAAAGTGTTTAGGCAGTGCACTCTCACTTAACATAGCTCTAGCTAGTTCTATCAAGGATCTGTTTTTCCTCTCAACAACCCCGTTTTGTTGCGGAGTTCTTGGAGCGGAAAAGTTGTGATCGATTCCATATTTTTCACAAAATTTTTCAAAAGGTTCATTTTCAAATTCCCCTCCATGATCACTTCTAAGAGACTTGATTTTCAAATCTTTTTTGTTTTGTATCCTTTTGGCAAGAATTTTAAAAACTTTGAAGGTCTTGTCTTTATTTGGTATAAATGCAACCCAAGCAAAACGAGAGAAATCAT
The DNA here is from genome assembly GCA_026586105.1 of Hylodesmum podocarpum. NCBI lineage: Eukaryota > Viridiplantae > Streptophyta > Magnoliopsida > Fabales > Fabaceae > Hylodesmum > Hylodesmum podocarpum. The sequence goes on from JALJEV010000590.1 coordinate 308,830, forward strand.
CTACTAAAACCAGTCCATATAGGTTTCCTCCCAAACTAGTAGTTCTAGATGGACCAAAGAGATCCATGTGCAGTAGCTCAAGTGGTCTAGAAGTTGAAACAATATTTTTGGTTTTAAAGGAGCTTCTAGACTGCTTGCCCTTCTGGCATGCATCACATAGGCCTTCTCTTTTGAACTTCAAGTTAGGTAACCCTTGTACTAGGTTCTTAGAAGAAAGCTTGTTCAGGTGATGAACATCTATATGAGCTATACGTCTATGCCAAAGCCATGATAAATCATCGTTTGACATAAGACATGCATGATATGATGATGTATGATCAAGTTCAAGGATGTAGATGTTACCATGTCTCTTACCGGCCATTAATACCTCACTCGAGTCATTGCTACTGAAATTGCAGCAACCATTATCGAATGGTACTTGATAGCCTTTATCGCATAGTTGGCTAATACTCAGAAGATTGAATTTCAAACCTTCCACAAGCAGTACATCTTTAATCACAGTGTTGGATTTGTCTCCAACTGCACCTATACCCAGTATTTTCCCTTTGTTGTTATCTCCATACACCTTGAACCAGATTCTTTTGATTTGAAGGAGATAAAATTGCTCTTGTCGCTTTGTCATATGTCTTGAGCGGCATTATCCAAATACCAAGTTGAGTGTTTGGCTCTCAAGCACACCTACATAGAAAAAGATATCACTTTGTTTTTGGTACCCAAGTCTTGTTGGGTCCATTAGTGTTAGAGCTGTGACTATCTTTCCTAATCCATTTAAACAATCCACTAGTTATGCCTTCCTTTCTAATCATGCAATTATAAGAGTTGTGTCCAGGTTTCATACAATAACTACATGAGAAAGTTCTGTTTTTGCTGGTTTGTCTAAATGCAAAGAACTTCATGTTATTCCTTTTCAAGGAGTCATCAAAAGACTTGCACTTTGAACAGGGCAGTTTCAAGATATCATTTTCCTTTTTCAAACTTTGAACATCAGTTTTCAAAACAGAGATATCATTTTCCAAATCAGTAATTTTGTTTTTCAAAACCTTGTTCAACTTGCCTAGTTTTTCAGCTTCCTTGTAAAGTTCACAAAAAGCAGTTTGCAGCTCATCATAATCAAAAGTAGATGAATCGGAATCACTTACCTCATCATCGGATGTTGGATTAGCCATGAGACACAAATTTGCTTCTTCATTATCACTTTCACTAGAGGTTGAGGAATCATTCTCTTCCCAAGCTATGTATGCCTTTTTCTTGCGAAATCTGTCTTTCTTGGGTCTTTCTTCATGTTCTACTCTTCTAGGCTCACTGCTGTTACCTTTCTTCATGTTGGGGCAGTCTGATTTGTAGTGACCCACTTTTCCACACTCATAACAAGTGACCTTTGAAGATGAACTCTCATTCCTCTTGAAGCCTTTTCTGGAATTGTTGAATCTCCTTTTATCATTGTTCCTCTTCATGAACTTTTTGAATTTCCTTACCATGAGATTCATATTTTCCTGTTCAGATTCACTACCACTGCTTGATGCATCGCTCTCACTAGCTGTGTCTTCCATCTTGAGTGCTAGACCTTTGGCTTTCTTATCTTTTTGTTCCTCATCAGCAATATGGGACATATCCATTTCATATTCCCTCAACTTACCAAATAACTCTGCACTTGTCATCAAGGCTAGGTTCTTTGATTCAGTGATTCTTTGGACGGTTGGTTGCCATTTTCTGCTCAACGATTTCAGCACCTTCACATTGACTTCTTCCTCAATGAAGATCTTACCAAGTCCTTTGAGATGGTTTACGATGTGTGTGAAACGTTTCTGCATATCCATCACGGACTCACCTTGTGCCATTCTAAAGGTTTCGTATTCTTGGATCAAGGTATTCTTCCTTGCCCTTCGTACTTGCCGGTTCCTTCGTGTGTGACCCTTATTAGATCCCAAGCTTTTTTGTGTTGCAAAAAGTGAAATTCTGAAAAATTCACCTGAATTCAAAGCAGAATGTATGATATTTAAAGCTTTTGCATCATTTTCAACTCTCCTAATTTCTTCTCGTTCCCATCTCTCAAATGGTTTTTCAATCTCATTCCCATTTTCTATGTATGTGGGGACCTTGAAATCAGTCACAATCGCTTGCCAAATGCTTCTATGTACAGACTCCATAAAAATTTTCATCCTCACTTTCCAAAAAGGATAGTTATCACCACAAAACAGAGGAGGTCTATTAATAGAGGCACCTTCAGCGAATGGTAATTGATTACCGGCCATTCTAAGGAACTATGGATCAAAATCTAGAGCAACCTACTAGATAAAGCTCTGGTACCAATTGTTGGTCCCTATGTGTGAATCTAGAGGGGGGGTGAATAGATTCTAGTTCCACTATAGCCCAATTTTCGCGAGTTTCTATTTCCTTTTAATTCAAACAAACTATTCTTGATTACCTATCAACAATTGAGACAGATAAGCGAGAAATATCAAAGATACACAGCGGTAATACCAAAAGGAAAAATCAGAAACACGTTAGTAATCAATATACAGAGTAATCAATATCAGTATCTAACTGTTCCAGTTTTAGTTGATTACGGAGTCAATTACCGAGTTAATTACCAAGTCAATTGCAGAAGATAAACCAAGATAGCAGCAATTAATGGTAAATGGTAAAAAGAAGAAGGAAGAAGAAAAGTGCACAGTGATTTATACTGGTTCGGCCCACTGCCTACATCCAGTCCCAACCCAACAACTATTGCGATCAGTTTTCCACTATCAAAATGGTCCCTTTTGTGTTCTTTTACATTCACTCTGCAACAAGCAACACAAAAACGAAATCAAAACACCCAAAAACCTGTCCTTTAACCCAAAGAACAGTTCTTCCCTGACCTTGAAACACCTAAGATCAAACCTTTGAGAACACCCTTCTGAAAGACCTTTACTCTATCCAGAGAGACCTCTCTCCTAGAGTAACAACTCAGAAATCAAAAGGTAAACAAAAGATCAGTTTAGAAAACACCTGGAGTGTAGATCTGATCACAAAAGAAAACACAATGAATACCACCCAGTCAGAGAAAAGATCAAGTTTTGCCCTTTCTTTATGAAAACTTGATAAACTCTTGAAGTTCTTTATGGGTTTCTTGGAAAAGATGATAAACTCAGTTTAGAGAGAATTTGAAAGTGTATGAACTTTTCTAAAACTTATGTTCCAAGATCTTATGTTAATTTTTGAGAAAAGAATATTTATAGATTCAATTAAAAACTCAATTTGGGCAACTTAATGTCTTTCTGATAGGGGTAATCGACTGCCAGGGGTTGGTAATCGATTAAACCAGTGAACAAAGGTTTCCAGGGTGATTTTTAGCCATGGTAATCGATTAACCCGAGGGGGTAATTGATTACTCCAGTAACAAATGAATTTCCACACTCTGTTACCTACTGTTGGTAGTTGATTACCTGCTGTTGGTAGTTAACTACCTACTGTTGGTAATCTATTACCTCAGTTGGTTACCAAAGACATTTTCAAAACAAGTGTGAGTGGGAAATCAAACATTTGATACATGAGAAATCACACTAGATTCCCAAGCTCTCCAGGGTATTCAAACAAAAAGAACAACCACATACATGCCTAAACTAAACAATCAATACATGTGAAACTCCTAATTACAATTCATCTAAGAAAACCAAAATTACATAAACATCAAAAGCAAAACAACAAGAGAGACTCCAAAGCATCTTCAAGCTTTAAGTCCAACAAGAGTAGCGTGGGTTGATCCCAGAACAATGGGGTCTCGTCCACGGGAGCACAATTCCTAGAGAGTGGCCCAAACCAACATACTCTGTTTGATTGAGAGGAATTGTGAATGGTATTGGATCATGGCAATCTATGGCGTCAAGATGCCAGTGTTTGCAGTTCTTCGGCTCATAGCGGAGAGAGTCAATATCACCATTTGTACAGTGATGAAAAACTGGTGCATTGATCTCGTATCGCAACCTCCACTTTGGATTATTTCTTTGTGGAATGTGGGGTTCATAGCCAAGCGTTGGTCCTTCAATCTCCGACGCAGCAAGATGATCCTTATATGCCTTTATGTTTTCTAGTCCCTTGATATTTAAATTAGCCAGAGTGTCCCAGGGCAGACGCTTCAACCAGTTGCGTTGCTCCTCTGGAGAATAAACAGCATTTTCATCAAAAATAGCTGGCTTCAAGGACTTATTGTATATAATGGGGTTGACAAATCTCCCCAGCTGGAATCCCTTCTTTCCTCTATACTGATAAGGGTTCTTCAGCTCTATGTATGGTGTATTCTTTATATACAGGTCTTCGTCTTCTGCTAATTGAGCAGGCTTAGACGATTCAGCAAAATTGGAGACTTCATCAATCTTCGCTCCAATAACTCAATCAGGTTTGATTGGTCTGTCAGCGCAAGTGCTTTCTTCATATCTTCACATGACTAATTCGTTTAGGAACGAATAGTCAATCTTGCGCTTTGGGGGTAAGTCTTCTGGATTAAGTACTTCAGCATGTACTCTTCCCCTTGATGCATCCACTCTAGAATCTTCTTCATCAGACGAAGAACTTGCATCTTCAACAAGTATGATGCCTTCAGACGGAACCTCCTTCGTCTGGTAGTGGAATGCTCCTTCTTCTTCAGACGCAGCAAGAAACGTCTGTGATGGGCAAGAATTTAGCGGAGACGCAACAAGTGGCTCAGAAGGAGTTGCCATTTGTTCGTCTGAGAGTGTTGTAGATGGAAGAATCTCCATTGTAGAGGCTTCTTCATTTAACATAGTTTCCAACTCCTCCGCAAGTTGGGCGTTGTCTTTCTGGATCTGGGCAGTCTCTTTACTGTCCATGCCTTCTGAGGTTGATTGAGCAGGTGGTCCCTCAGACGATCCAATGCCCCTAATGCTTTCTTGAAAGAGCCTTAGTCTTTCAGCTTCGAGCAAGATGGAGGCTCTTCTAGCCTCTTTGAGTTGTTTTTCCTCTTCTGTCTCTCCAACAACGACAGAAGCCAACTTTTGTTTCATCTTCTCCTTGCCCTTAGCAGCTTTCTCAAGCGCAAGCTTCCTAGCCTCTGCCTTTTCTTCTGCTTCTTTCCTTTGCTTTTCTGCGTCTGTGAGTATCTTCACAGACGGAACTTTCTCAGACGGAATGGTGACCCCTTCGTCTTCACTTGGGGATACCGTCTGTTCTTTTGGCTTAGCACCTATATGCTTGATTCTGATGGTCCTTTTCTTTTTCTTGAGGGGTTCCTCAAGAACATCCTCAAAAGGAACTTCAGATATTATCACGGAAGAAGGAGGTTGAGGTTGGTTTGGTGTTTGGGCTTATGTTTGGGGTTTTGTTTCAGACGGTGTTTGGGCTTGTGTTTGAGTTTGTGTTTATGGTTTAGCGCGCTTGATGCGGACTCTGTGTGGTTCTTTGGTGATGGGTGATAGTGGTACATCCTCTTGTTGCGAATGGAGTAAGCCTGTCGTCAGATGCATCTTTGCAAAGGTGCTGGCTTTAACTTCCTTTCCCTCAGGGTGCCAAACAATATCAATGGTGCCAAACCCCTGATTGATAATGATTCTAGAGAAGAGGGTGGTGTAGGGAATGCTACTCTTCCTTCGGATGTTGCGGTTCTTCAGAGCGCTTATCCAATGGTCAAGAATAAGGTGAGGGAGGCTCATCCTTGCTTTTCTCAGACAGTAGAAGATGCAAAATCTGTCTCGAAAACTTACATTGTCCCTTGAACCAGTCCTTGGTGTGAAGACATTGTAAAGGAGGTTATGGATGATTCTTCCGGTAGGGAGCGAGATTTCGGATCGAAAGATTTGGAGTCTTGAGGTTGGGTTTCTTTACATAGAGCATCTTGTCTACGTGCTCCTCAGATTCATTCTTCATCCGGTTGGAAATTTGTAGAAGCGTCCTCTGCTTTGCAATTTCCAGCCTCAGCAATAGAGTCCACCGTGATGATGTACTCTTTGTTGTCTATGGTTCCAACGATACCATCATCAAACTCCTTGGCATCGCTCCAGAACTCGGCGTATGCCTCCATTAGCCATGGTCCTCTAAGTTCAGCGAAACCCATCCATCCAGTGTGGGTCAGCATTTTAGCAACTCTTTCAGAGACACTCTCGATTGTTTCCCTTGAGATCCACTTACTTGGCAAGAACAAATCTTGAGCGAAAAAGGTTGCTTCAGCGGTTTTGGTTCCCTTGGTGTTCTTGGCGGCCATTGTTGTTGTTTGAAAAACTAGAGAGAGAAAGGGTTTTGTGAGTAAGGGTTTTGTAAGTTCTTCAGACGATGGCAATAGCGAAATATTGTAAAGAGTAAAAGAGAAAACTTTCAAAGGTATTTATAGGTAACAGTTAAAAACGATTACAATTCATCAGACGAAAGAGATTTTGAAAATTGCCCCTTTTTATGACGTGTCCATTGAAAACTGTCCTTGATTTGACATATCCAAATCATTGTCTTTTTGATGATTGATTTGACCTCTGCAATTTACGGCGCGTGCTTATCATTGTCCTAGAATATGTCATTTATTGCTCTCTTTAATTTGTCCCTGCACACTTGAGATAAACTTATTAAAAAGTAACAGTTGCGTCTGTTGAATTTTACCACAGTAACTATTCAACTTGATCAGACGCAATGTTTCGTCTTAACACGAAGTAATGTACAGACAGAACAAAATGTACAGACGGAACAAATTCAATCAATAACTCAGACGAAACAATTTTCAATCATTCAAAGAAATAATTCCAAGATTTTCTTTAATGAAATTGAATCGTGTTTCATCTAAAGCTTTTGTAAATATATCTGCCCATTGAAAAACAGTTTGAACAAACTGTATATCAAAAATACCTTTTTGGACATAATCTCTTATGAAATGAAAACGAATTTCAATATGTTTAGCTTTTGAATGTTGAATAGGATTTTTGCTGAGATTGATTACACTTGTGTTATCACAAAATACTGGTATATGATTCTCAAACCTGGAATAATCCTCAAGTTGATGTTTGATCCATAGTAATTGTGAGCAACACCCTGCCGCAGCAATGTATTCTGCTTCAGTTTTTGAAAGTGCAATGGATGTAGATTCCTTCTTTCGTCTGCTTGATTTGAAGTCCTAGGAAGAACTTCAATTCTCCCATCATACTCATTTCAAACTCGTCCTGCATTAGCTTTGAAAAATCCTTGCAAAGAGAGTTGTTAGTAGCTCCAAAGACTATATCGTCTACATAAATCTGGACTATAATAAAGTCTTTTGAAACGTTTTTCTTGAAGAGAGTTGTATCAACCTTTCCTCTTGAAAAACCATTTTTAAGAAGGAAAGTACTGAGTCTGTCATACCAAGCTCGAGGAGCTTGTTTAAGACCATACAGTGCTTTCTTGAGTTTGAAAACATGATCTGGCTGAGACAAACTTTCAAAGCCAGGTGGTTGTTTTACATATACTTCCTCTTCAATAAAACCGTTTAAAAAGGCACTTTTTACATCCATTTGATATAGAAGCGATATTCTTGTAAGCAAAGAAAAGCAAGTAATATTCTAATAGCTTCTAATCTAGCTTCAAAGGTGCAAAGGTTTGAGTAAAATCAATACCTTCTTGTTGATTGTACCCTTGTGCTACTAACCTTGCTTTGTTTCTTACCACTTTTCAGCTTCATCAAGCTTGTTTCTAAACACCCATCGGTTCGATGATGCTTTTGTTCTTTGGTCTTTCAACAAGAGTCCATACATCATTTCTTGTGAACTGATTGAGTTCTTCTTCCATAGCCAAAATCCAATCGTTGTCTTGAAGAGCATCTTCAATGTTATTTGGCTCCAAAGTTGATACAAGAGCATAGCTTGAAATATACTTCACTTTAGATCTTGTTTGAACACCTTGAGATCTATCTCCAATGATGAGATCTTCTGTATGGTTTGATGCAAACTTCCATGTTTTTGCGGGGGCTTGATCTCCTGTTGATGAGTATCGACGAAGAGGGTTCGTCATTGCATCTATCGTCTATCCTTGTATCGTCGACCCTTGTTTATCATCTTGTCTTGAATTGACAAGAAGTGTTAATCTGTAAATTATCAAACAAATTTTCTAGGGTCGATATTTCTTTATCGACCTTTGAGTTATCTTGGAACTTTACATGGATTGATTCTTCTACAACTTGCGTCTTAGAGTTAAATACTCTATAGGCCTTAGATGTGTTGGAATATCCAAGAAAGATTCCTTTAACCACCTTTGAATCAAACTTTCCAAGTTGATCTTTGGTGTTAAGGATAAAGCATTCACATCAAAAGGATGGAAGTAAGAAATGTTGGGTCTTCTTCCTTTCCATAATTCATATGGAGTCTTATTCAAGATTGGTTTTATCAATATTTTGTTTTGAATATAACGAGGAAGTGTTATTGATTATACTTCAATAATATTTGGGGAGAGAGCTTTCATGCAACAAAGTTCTAGCCATTTCTTGTAAAAGTACGATTTTTTCCTTTTCACAACTCCATTTTGTTGAGGAGTTCTTGGAGACAAAAAATTGTGAAATATACCATTTTCAAAGCAAAAGGCTTTGAACTCAGAATTTTCAAATTTCCATGATCACTCCTTCTGAGGCCAATACATATTCCTTTTTCTTTTTGAACACGTTTGCAGAATATTTCAAAAACTTTGAATGACTCATGTTTATGAGCTAGGAAGTATACCCATGTGAATCTAGTATAGTCATCTACAATGACAAATCCATATTTCTTCCCTCCAAGACTTTCAGTCTGAGTGGGTCCAAAGAGATCAATATGTAACAGTTCTAATGGTCTTGTCGTGGAAACAACATTTTTAGATTTGAAAGAAGCTTTGAGTTGTTTCCCATCCGACAAGATTCATGACGATTGGTTTTCCAAGATATTTTTGGCAAACCTTTTACGAGATCTTTCTTAGAAATTTTTGTAATATACTTGAGACTTAAATGTCCAAGCTTTTTATGCCAAATATTTTGTTCATCGTCTGCTGAAATCAAACATGTTACATTCTGATCACTTAGGTCAGAAAGGCAAACCTCATAAAGGTTGTTCTTTCTTTTCCCAACAAAAAGAATGGATTTATCTTTGTTCTTCACTATACACTCATCAGAGTTAAAAGCTACTTCATATCCATTATCACAAAATTGACTTATGCTAAGTAGATTGAAGTTAAGACCTTTAACGTATGATACGTTCTGGATAAGGGTATTGGATGTCTTACCAACAGTCCCAATGCCAAGAATTTTACCTTTACCAGAACCGTATGAGACAGACCCTTTACTTGGTCTGAGGTCTTGGAACATAGACAGGTCTCCCGTCATATGTCGTGAGCATCCACGTTCCAGGTACCAGCTTGAAATCTTGTCTCTTCCCATTGAGGATATCTGCAACAGGAACAATAAGTGACTTTGGTACCCAAATCTTTTTGGGTCCTTTCTTGTTAGTTACAAAAGGCTTCTTTTTGTTTTGAGCCTTTTTGTAGATGTTAGGAACCTTGTTGTAATTCCTTTTCTTTTTATCAGACGAAACGGGTTTATTTTTCCTTTCGTCTGTCACCTTCTTTAACATAACCAAGTCCACTTTTATCATTTGGTGATCTCCCATATTTTAAAATGTTTTCAAGAATGGAGGATCCCTTTGTAAACTTGGTTAAGTCATTGAGTAAGGACTCATTTTCTTTCTTTAACCTTTCGATTTCAAGAATGAAAATGTCCTTTTCGAACTCGAGACAGAAACATCACTTGATATTTTCTTGTCTAGAAACTCAATTTGATTTCAAAACTGCATTCTCTTCCAAAGCTTGTCTTAGCTTGGTTTTGCAAGTTTTGTATTGCTGAGCAATAAAATGAGAGTTAGCTAGAAGAGTATCAAATGATATTTCTTCTGATTTTGTCTCAGACTCAGAAGAAGAGGATGAAGAAGCTTCATTGTAGTTTACCTCTGTTGAGACATGATCTCCAGTCATGAGGCATATGTTTGTTGTTTCTTCTTCTTGAGGAGGATTCCTCGAGCTTTCCTTGTCAAGGTCTTCCCATGTCGTAAGCTCTTCTTTCCTTTATCTCTTCTAGAGCTCCACCTCTTTTTCAATCGGAACATTCGATCTCATGTGTCCGGCTTTTGCACTCATAACACACAATCTCGTGTTATCTTCTTTGGTTGATGACTTTTCGGGAGCTTCTTTTCCTTTTTCTTGAAGAAGCGTTTGGCCTCTTCCCTTCTTCATCATCATTCTTTTGAATCGTCGGCCATGAGAGAGACCGTCTTCTTTGGACGAACCATCGAACGATTCGATTGATTGAATCAACCTTTAAGATCTTTGCTTTCTTTTCTTGTCCTTCTTCTTGTGATTCTTCTTTAGGGATGTTTTTAACAGATGAAAGCGCTATAGGTTCTTGGACCTTGATCTTATCTCTTTTACACAAGAGTACCTCATGTACTCGTAAGGTTCCTATTAACTCATCAAGAGTTAATGTCTTCATGTCACGCCCAACTGAAATAGCAGTGGACATAGCTTCCCATGAAGGAGGAAGACTGTCCAATATCTTCATGTTGTTCTGGGCCTTTGTGAAGGTGATGCCAAGAGCAGTGAGTCCATTCAATATTGTTTGGAATCTTCCAAACATCATATCAATGGATTCTTCTTACTTCATAGAGAACATTTCATATTCTCTTTGAAGAGTAGTCGCTTTCCTCATTCTGACATCTTCTGTGCCTTCATATGAGATCTTTAGAGCATCCCATAGTTCTTTGGCAGTTTTGTAGGCACAAAATCTGTTGTACTCAGTTCTGGAAAGAGCACACATGAGAGCATATCTTGCTTTGTTGTTCAGCTCCATCATTGAGTATTCTTCATTTCCCCATTCTCCTTCAGGTTTGACAATAGGGATATCTCCTTTGGTAATGATATTCCACAACCTGTACTGTGTGGATTTGATGTACATCTCCATGCGATCTGCCCAGTAGGGATAATCATCTCCAGAGAACGCTGGAGGTTTGTTCATGGAGGCTCCTCCGGATAAGAATGATGGTCCTTGTGAGTCCATGCTAGATCTTTTCCTCTAGCAGCTGTTAAGCGCTCAACCCTAGAAGTGCGAGCTCGATACCAAACTGTAAAAGACAAATCACAAGAAGGGGGGTTGAATTGTGATCTCTAAAAAATAATTTTCTTTCGTCTGTACCTTTCGTCTGTGGGTTTCGTCTGTGAGTTCAAAGCTTGTTCAGACGAAACAGTGTTTATCTTAAAAGATTGATTTTAATATATAAACGTTAAAGTATATTTATCCCCATTAGTTAACTAGCAGATAAGATAAATACACAAATATTTTTATACTGGTTCATCTATACAAGACTTCGTCCAGTTACACAGCAACCACTGCGTTTTCACTACAAACCGTGAAATGGTTTACAAGTATTCTTTGAACCAAGCCACTTCTGGCTATTACAGATATTCTTTGATCCCAGCCTTCTCAGGCTAAACCAACAAGGTATTCTTTGAACCCAGCCTCCACAGGCTAATACAAGAGGTATTCTTTGGAACACAGCCTCCTCAGGCTAAAATGCCACACAAGTGGACTTTGAAAGATGTTTAGAAAAACAAAGTTTTCCTCTACGCAGAGAGGTGTTTACAATAAAGCACAATCACAGATTTGAGCGAATCCTTAAGAGATAGATGAAGATAAGCGTATTCGCCAACTTGTTCTTGAAGGTGTGAAGTCCTTTTATAGGCATCCTCTTCAAATAGTCGTTAGACTCATTTGAATGTCGTTGAGAGTCGTTGAGAAATCTTCTAGAGAGTTTTTTCAAAAAGGTCGTCAGCTGTACTTGATTGATTGATGAGAGTCGCAGCGGATATAGCGGACTAGGTTGTGCGCGCAGTACTTTTTCTGACTTGTACAGAGATGTGACACAAAGGTGAAGACCTTTTTTTATTTTGGAGTGTAAGCACAAATCCCTATACTGATCTTGGATGCTTCTCTTGAGTACTTCTTCAGATTTGAAAACTTGGCGCGAGACTCCAATCTTGACTTCACTTTTGGATAGACGAAATGTGTAATCAGTTGAAGTTGTTTCGTTTCATCCTTTCGTCTTAAGGCTTCACTCTTGGACAGACGGAGACTTTAGCTTTGACGGTCTTCTTCCGTCTGTGCACGTTCCGTCTGATGTCTTGGCTTGTGGACAGACGCAACACTTCAAACTTTGAAGGGCCATCTTCCGTCTGTGCTGGTTTCGTCTGTGCTGTAAATAATCAAAACTTAGGGACATTCTTGATCTAACAAATCTTGATCTAACATGTATATGGAGACAACAACAAAGGAAAAATATTAGGCTACAGTACAGTTGGATACAAAGCTAATACAGTGATAGAAGATATATTGCTAGTTGATGGATTGAAGTTCAACTTGCTGAGTATTAGTCAACTGTGTGACAAGAACTACAGAATTGCATTTGATGATGAACATTGTCTTATCAGCAACAAAGACTCAGAAGAACTTCTCATGGTTGGCAAAAGGTCAAACAACATCTACATATTAGAAGTAGATCACTCATCTCCTTACTCTACATGCTTAACTTCTAATGATAATCTGTCTTGGCTATGGCATAGGAGAATAACACATATTGACATATTACATTTAAATAAACTTGTATCTAAAGAGCTAGTTTTTGGTCTACCTAAACTGAAGTTTTCCAAAGAAGGACTTTGTGAGGCTTGTCAAAAGTCCAAGCAGGTAAAAACATCTTTCAAAAATATTAAACATGTTTCTACAACTCAGCCGCTTGAACTCTTGCATTTAGACTTATTTGGTCCATCTAGGATAGCTAGTTTCGGTGGAAATCTGTATGGGCTAGTCATTGTAGATGACTACTCAAGATTTACTTAGGTTTTGTTTATCAAGAAAAAGGATCAAGCCTTTGGAGTTTTTAAGGTACTTGCCAAGAAAATTCAAAACAAAAAGGATTTGAAAATTAAAGCTTTAAGAAGTGACAATGGTACTGAATTTAAAAATAGTTATTTTGAAAGCTTTTGTGAAAAACATGGGATATCACACTGCTTTTCAGCTCCTAGAACTCCTCAGCAAAATGAAGTAGTGGAGAGGAAAAATAGGTCACTTATAGAACTAGGGAGAACTATGCTGAATGAGCACAGGACGCCTAAACATTTTTGGGCTGATGCTGTGAACAGTGCATGTTATGTTCTCAATAGAGTCTCTATAAGACCTATTTTGTTGAAAACCCCTTATGAGCTTTTCTATGGCAGAAAACCAAATATTTCTTACTTTAAAGTTTTTGGATGCAAATGCTATGTTTTAAACAATGGCAAGGACCCTATTGGAAAATTTGATGCAAAGGCTGATGAAGCCATTTTCCTTGGTTATTCAAATACAAGTAAAGCATATAGGATCTTTAACAAAAGAACAATGTGCATTGAAGAATCTATCCATATTAGATTTGATGAAACTAACACTTTCCAAAAGGAAAGCTTGCTACGTAATGATGATGAAACAGGTGAAGAAGGCATAGAAGTTGATCATATGCATCAGCAAAATCAAACAACCCCAGTGTTTGATCAAGCAAAAGAATGGAGGACACCTAGGAACCTATCACTTGACAATGTCATTGGTGACATTCACAAGGGGGTAACTACCAGATCTTCACAGAATCTATTTTGCTACAATACTGCTTTTGTATCACAAGTTGAACTCTCCAGCATAGAAGAAGCCTTGAACAATGAATTTTGGATCATGGCTATGCAAGAAGAACTTAACCAGTTCAGAAGAAATGGAGTATGGGAACTTGTTCCAGACAAAGGCAACATGAATATAATTGGCACAAAATGGGTATTCAAAAATAAACTGAGTGAAGATGGAGTTGTGGTCAGAAACAAAGCAAGACTTGTGGCAAAAAGCTACAATCAACAGGAAGAAATTGACTTTGAGGAAACCTTTGCCCCTGTTGCAAGACTTGAAGCAGTAAGACTACTCCTAGCTTATACATGTATCAACAACTTCAAGTTATTCCAAATAGATGTAAAGAGTGCATTCCTAAATGGATACATAAATGAAGAAGTCTATGTAGCACAACCACCAGGTTTCACAGACGCTACTTGGCCTACACATGTTTACAAATTTCATAAAGCCTTATATGGGTTAAAGCAAGCCCCCAGGCAATGGTATGATAGATTGAGTAAATTTCTCATATCAAAAGGATTCCACAGAGAGTTTGTGAGCAATATGCAAGAAGAATTTGACATGTCCATGATAGGAGAACTAAGCTTCTTTCTAAGACTCCAAATCAAACAAATGGATGGTGGCACTTTTATTCACCAGGCTAAGTACACTAAAGAATTACTTAGGAAATATGATATGATAAACTGTAAAGTGTCAAATATACCTATTTCTACTAACACTTATCTTGAGATTGATGAAGCAGGTCATGAAGTTGATACTACCTTATACAGAGGTGTTATAGGATCTCTACTATATCTTACAGCCAGTAGACCTAATATTATGTATGTTGTATGTTTATGTGCTAGATTTCAATCTACACCTAAGCAATCTCATTGGCTAACAGTAAAGAAGATTCTTAAATACCTAAAAGGAACTATAAATTGTGGTTTGTGGTATCCAAAAGGAACCTCACCATTACTTGTTGGTTTCAGTGACTCTGATTTTGAAGGTAGCAAAACAGATAGAAAGAGCACTAGTGGCACATGTCACATATTTGGAGAATGTTTGATATCTTGGCATAGCAAGAAACAAGCTTGTGTAGCAGATCACAATGAGAAGCTGAATATGTAGCTGCGGGAAGCTGTTGTGCTCAAGCAATATGGTTGAAGCATCAACTAGAAGATTTCGGGCTAAAGATAGATCATATTCCCTTGAAATGCGACAACACAAGCGCTATAAGTATCACAAGAAATCCTGTACTGCACTCAAAAACAAAACACATTGAAGTCAGACATCATTTCATCAGAGACCACGTCGAAAAAGGAGATTGTGACATTGAATTCATAGATACAGATAATCAGTTAGCAGACATTTTTACCAAAGCATTACCAAAAGAAAGGTTTTACAAACTTAGATCAAACCTCGACATTTTGAGTGAGGAACATCTAAACTAAACCCTTCTACTTGATTACACTTATCCATAAAATTGTTTTTGTGAAAATTTTTCAAAGAAAATCTTTTTCTGATAGAAATAATCGATTACCAGAGAAATGTAATCGATTACTTCGAATCAATTTCATTCTTAGAAGGATTTGGCACTGTAGTAGTCGATTACCATGATCCCATAATTGATTACCACAGAAACCAGGTTATAAAGTTTTTGCAAATTCCTCTGGAGTAATCGATTACTAGAATAGGTTAATCGATTACCACGACTGTTTTTCTTGATTTCCTTCTTCTCTCTATATAAAGAACTGAGATAATCGATTTCCAACTGCTGATAATCTATTACCTCGTTCTTGGACTAATTTCTTGGTCTTTTTCTCTCTTATAAGAAGTGTAGGTGAAACCCTACAATTTCACTATTCATCTTCTTCCTCCAAAACCTTAAGAAATCACACTCTCTCTCAGCAACTATGGAAGACCAAGGAAAGGGAAAACGAATCAAGATGAGAGCCAACAGATACACTCAAGAGGAGATAAAAGGTAAAAAGAAGGTAGGAGAATCCTCCAAAAGGAAGAAACCTACTTCACCGGCTCAACCGGAAAGAGCTCAAACTCCTCCACTTGAATCTACTGTCAACCAATGGTTCACTACCAAAGGACAAGAAACGAGATTCAAACTGGATTTCGCTAACAAAGGTCTTGTTCCGCCAAAGATTCTAGACTTACGATGGCTAGATGACCAGAGTTTTACTTTCCAAACCTACCTGAGGCAACAACATTTGGAGAGATTTGTGGGATTGAAAGGATTTATCTACCCAGATTTGGTTCGAGTCTTCTATTCAAATCTCAAACCAAACATGAAACGAATGACTGTAAGTTCTGAAATTAAGGGTATTAAAATAACTTTAACCCCTGCACATTTTCTTCAAATTGCTGGTATCAGGAAAGAAGGAATCGTTGCACATGTAGACAAACTCCGAGAGAAAGGATTTGATCTGCAAAAGGACACCTTCTATATGAGCATGTTGAGGAACCCACAGAATTGGGAAGATGAAAAGAATTGAAGGAGATCACAAGGCAAAAAGGTGACATACAACATAGGAGACCTAAATGTTGATGATAGGCTACTACATTACACCATTTGCTGGATCTTAGCCGCAAGAGGAGCAATCCATGCTCAAATCAGTGAAGATGACATGATACTCATGGCAGCACTAAAGAATGGAATTCAAGTGGATTGGACTCACATCATAATGGACAACATGCTAAAGACTAGAAGACTTTTAGATAATAAATGTCCATATTCTCTGTTTATTTCTAGACTAATTGAAATTTTTCAGATTGATACAACTGATGAATCCAGAGAATTAGTCAAGGATGTCCACATGATCAGTGAGAGAGCCTTGAAGATGATGAGGCTGATCAAAACTGATGCAGGATGGATCACCAGAGAAGAACAACAAGCTAATCCACAAGAAGATCCGGAAGAAGAAGCACAAAACGAAGATGAAGATGAAGACAATCTAGCATCTGGAGTGTACATTCCAAGATCTCGATTTGAATCCATTATGATTGATAGATTAGACGAATTAGAAGAGACTGTCAACAAAAGGATAGATGATCTAGGAAAGCGTCAAGACTTACACTTCCTAGAGATGAAGGATTTGATGGAGACAATAATGGAAAGACTCAACCAGGATGACACAGACTAGTAACTCCAACTCTACCTCTCATAATCTTATTTGATATACCAAATAGAGGTAGTAGTAGAAGTGTAGTTATTATATGTTTTCATTTATATTTTCATTTGATATTTTTTGAATGTTATTTGATGTTATTTGATTATCTTTGAACTATTTGAATCTGTAAATTCTTAAGTATTTTACTTAGGGGGAGCAGATCAAAATTTGAACAATTATGGGTTACTGTAATAGCACTAGATTTAATTTCTTTGCAACTGATTACTTAGATGCTATAATATTTCTGTTAATTGAAAAGTGATATGAATTGTATATTACCTATAAGCTGTATGCAAAAAGATACTAACATTTCAGGACACATCAAAGCCGTTTTTTTTTTCATTAGATCCTCGACTACACTATGATTTGGTACATCAAAACCAAAAAGGGGGAAATTGTTGGACTTGAAGCTGAAGAAGTCGTCTCTTGTTTTTAGTTTTGATTTACTTGTACTCTTGAATTTAATGATAGATTATAAATAGGAGCTTAAATGTATTGATTGTTATAGAATAGGCTTTGAGTGTGGTTTTTATTCAATTTCACTTCACAGAGAAGTTGAATCTACTCTGAGAATCAAGCTAGAGCAAGTTTTGGAAACCCTATTTTGATTTGACAAGTTGAAAACTGCTTTTTTAAATGATTTTAAGCTGAAGTAATCGATTACCATATATCAGTAATCGACTACTAACAATTTGAGAAATCAGGGAATCCTAAAACTCTCTAGAGTAATCGATTACCAAATCCTAGTAATCGATTACCTCATGCTTGAGATAACAGAGGAGTCTAAAACTCTCTGGAGTAATCGATTACCACATTCTAGTAATTGATTACCCACACCAGAATTCATCTCAAGAAGTTTTTAAACTGCTTTAAATTGAAACCTCTTAGAATTGATTTCAAACAAGAGAAATCTTTGTGTTTTTTCAAGAAGAAAGAAAGAGCGAAAAACTGAGTTTACAAAGAACACAAGTTCTAAGAGTTCTCTTCAAGATTTCAAAAGATTTTCTCTAGAGATGAAGAGTGTGTGAAGGATTGAATACTTGGTTATAATTTTGATCAGATCATACACATCAGGTGTAATCCTTACTGATCTTTATTTTGTTTTGTATTTGTTTTTGTTCAAAACTCTTAAGAGAAAGTTGTTCTCTAAAAAAAAGAGTTAAGGAATTTGAGAGAGGTGCTCTCAAAGGTGATTCTTGAAGGATTCAAGAATTAGAGAGATATGTTCTTAGGAGAAGAACATGTGTTTTGGTTATTTTGATTTTGTTTGTGTTTGTGCAGTGTGTTTGTATTAGACACAAGAAATCATTATAGTGGAAACCGATCACAACAGTTGTTGGGTTAGGACTGGACGTAGGCCGAACGCCGAATCAGGATAAATCTCTGTCCAAACTTTCTCTCTACCTTATCTCTTATCTTTATCTGAATCTATCGCTTTACAATTGCTTTTACTGATTCATTCTTAAGGAGTTTTGAAAAGGCGTATCAATTTCTTTCTATGTCCGCTGCTATCTCTCTGAACTGTTATTCTTAACATAGATAAAATTGAATCGGGAAAGAATTTGATAAAGGCTAAAATTGAACATAGGGAACTTAAATCTATTCACTCCCCCTCTAGATTCAACATAGGGACCAACAGATATGCCTAGCAAACTTTAAGACCTTGGGAGACTCATATGTCTTTTTCTCTTTGCCCTTAGCAAGATATTTTACCAAGCAAGGTCGTTAACGATCCAGCCTGACAAAGAACTTGGTAGCATTGGTGACAATAGAAGAAAACTGAGAGCCCATCAAAAAAGACAAGAATCTTCCATCTTTCTCTGCCCTCCTCTGAAGTAGAGGAAAGGATTGAATTTGTCCTTTTAGTTCGTCTCTGTATGCTCTCTCCATCAAAACAGAAACACATTATTGTCTTCTGGCAAGAAATGAATGCATTCGTCTGGTGTCTCATACTCATCAAAGTTTAGAAAGTGAGTTGGTTGAAAACCTGAGCAATGAGGCCTGATCCAGGGAAGCGTCAACCCAATAGTGTAACCCAATCCAATGTACTTCATCTTATTCATTAGAATGTTGAATGGTTATGGGTCATGGAAATCCATAGCGTCTAGATGCCAGTGTCTTTCTGCTTGTGGTTCGAACAATCCAAACATGTAATCTCCATATATACAGTGATGGAAAATTGTTGACTTGTGTGCTTGAGGTCGAACAAATTCCCTTGTTGGAGATCTGGAGACGATATTGGGTTCATAACCCAAAGTTGGTCCTTCAATCAACAGACCATTCAGATGGTTCTTGTAATCATCTATCCCTTCCAAACCTTTAATTTTCAACTCTGTCAATGCATCCCAAGGCAAACGTTTGAGCTAGTCACGTTGTTCATCAGCATCATACTTCTTTTTCAAATCAAACTCTGCGGGCTTCAAAGGTTGGTGATAATTGATAGGATTGACAAACCTCCCGAGTTGAAATCCTTTCTTCCCTCTATATATGTAGGGATTCTTCAACTCTAAGTAGGGGGTGTCATGGATGAAAATATCTTCATCGTCTACATAATATCCAACATTGGCAGACTCAGACGATTCAGCACAAGAGCATTCTTCAATTCTCTTCATAACTAACTCATTGAGGAATGAGTAGTCAGTCTTGTGCTTAGGGGGAAGATCCTCTGGATTCAACACTTCAGCTCAGGATCTTACCTCAGAAACAACATGTCTTTTAATTTCAACATATTCTTCATCAGACGAAGAACATGAATCCACTTCAATAACAACAGATGGAATCTCCATCGTCTGTGAGCATGATGTTTCTTCAAAAGCAGCAAACACAGTCTAAAGAGGGACTGCGTTGATTGGAGACACAACTAAAGGTTCTTCAGAATTCCTTTGTTCGTCTTGTGAAGTAGATGGATCCAACTCCATAGAAAGCACTTCTTCACCGAGCATAGTTTTGAGCTACTCAGCGAGAATGACATTATCTTTTTAGATCTGGGCAGTTTCTTCAGTGTTCATGCCCTCTGAAGTTGTTGGTGTAGGTGCAGCTTCAGACAATCTTATGCCTCTCAAGCTTTCTTGGAACAAACGTTCCTTTTCAGCTTCTAGCAAGATAGAGATTTTTCTAGCTTCTTTCAGTTGTCTTGTTTCATCTGTTTCAGCAACAATCACATATGCTAATTTTTGTTTGCCTTTAGAGGTAGCCTTCTTGAAAGCAAGTTCTTTTGCTTTAGCATTTTCTTCTTCTTCCTTCTTCCTCTTTTCTTCATCTGTTCTTGCCTTAGCAGAAGCTTTCCTTACCCCTTCATCTTCACTGGGGTTGCGTCTGTACCCTAAACCTTAGATGACATGTGTTTGATTATGAAGGTTCTTTTCTTCTTCTTAAGAGGTTCCACTAGAACATATTCAAAAGGAACCTCAGTAATGGTTATGGGTGGATAAAGTGTTTGTGGTTCAGTTTGGGCTTGTGTTTGGGTTGCTGTTTGGGTTTCTGTTTGGGGTGTTGTTTGGGTTTCAAAAGATCTTGTCCTTGGACGTTTGATACAAGCTTTGTGTGGTTGTGCTTGGGTGATGGGTGTAAGAGGCTTTGGCTCCTCATCATCACTCTTCAAGTGAAGAGAGTTTAGAGGCAGATGCATCTTGGCAAGAGTACTGCCTTTTATCTTTGTGCCTTCATTGTACCAAAGGACTCCAAAGGCATCAAAGCCTTGGTTCAGGATGATTTGAGAGAACAGAGTAGGATATGGCACGCTACTCTTTCTTCTGATGTTTCTCCCTTTCAACACATTCAACCAGTGGTCCATTATAACGAGGGGAAGACTTATCCTACCTTTCCTGACAAGGAAATAGATGCAGAATCTATCTTGATTGCTCACATTGTCCCTTGAACCAATACAAGGAGTGAAGATGTTGAACAAAAGGTTGTGGAAGATTCTGCCAGTTGGAGTTAGGTTTCCAGCCCTGAGAAATTTTGGATCGTCTTCACGACGACTCCCTCCATATAAGATTTTGTTCACATGATCTTCAGTCTCTTGCACAGCCCAGTCAGGTTTGTAGAAACGCCCTTCTGCCTTGCACTTGCCAATACCGGCAATGGCATCCACATTGATCAGATACTGCTTGTTGTCAATGGTACTAACGATACCATCTTCAACTTCCTTGGCATCGGTCCAGAACTCGGCGTATGCCTCAATCAATCATTGTCCTCTTCATTCAGCAAAATCGAGCCACTAAGTGTGGGTTAGCCTGTCAACGACTCTGTTAGACACATTTTCTAGAGTGAGTTTTGAAACCCATTTGCTTGGTAAGAACAACTCTTCGGCGAAGAAAATCTCTTCAGAGTTCTTGCTTTTCTTGGCAACCATTTTATGAGTTTGAAAAGAAAATTTATGAGACTAAGAGTTCTTAGAGAGATAGAGAGTTCGAGAGCAATAGTATTGAATACTATAAAGAATAAAAATGGTAACTTTGCAGTATTTATAGTCAAAAGTGAAACGGTTATAATTTATGAGACGAAAGAATGGAAACTGTCCCTGATTTGACGTTATCTCATGATTTCTCTTTTAATGATTAATTTGACCTCTGAGATTTACTGTGCGTGCTTCTCAATGTCCTAAAATAGCGTAATAAATTACAAGGCATTTAATGTTGCATTTATTGTGTCCCTGCACACTCAATTTAAATTAATTAAATAATAACAATGCGTTTGTTGAATTGTTATAGATTGATTCAACTTGATGAGACGTAATGTTTCGTCTTAACGCGAGAGATAAATCAGACGATTCAAATAGACGAAATGTATAGATGAATGAATCACACGAAAAACTTAATCTTTTAAAGAAACAATTCCTAACTTTTCTTTAATAAAATTAAATCGAGTTTCATCTAAAGCTTTTGTAAAGATATCTGCCCATTGAAAATCAATTTGAACAAACTGTATATCGAAAATACCTTTTTGAACATAATCTTTTATAAAATGAAATTTAATTTCAATATGCTTAGCTTTTGAATGCTGAATAGGGTTTTTGCTGGGATTAATGACACTTGTATTATCACAAAATACTGGTATCTAGGTTTCAAACCTGGAGTAATCCTCAAGTTAATGTTTTATCCAAAGTAGTTATGAACAACAACCAGCTGCAGCGATGTACTCAGCTTCAGTGGTTGAGAGTGCAATGGAGTTTTGCTTCTTGTTTGACCAAGCGGTAAGTGATGTGCCCAAGAATTGACATCCACCACTTGTGTTTTTCCTCTCCACTTTATCTCCAGCATAATCAGCATCACAATAACCACTCAAATTGAAATCACTATTTTTCTTATAATAGAGAGATTAGTAGTTCCAATAAGATATCTAAGAATTCGTTTAACAGCTTGTAAATGAGATTCTTTTAGGTCAGACTAAAACCGAGCGCAAAGACAAACGTTAAACATGATGTCAGGTCTGCTTGCAGTGAGGTAAAGGAGAGAACCAATCATACCTCAATATATCGTCTGATCAACAGTCTTACCTGATTCGTCTTTATTAAGGCTAGCACCAGACGAATGCATTGGTGTTTTCATGGGATTTGCATTCTCCATCTTGAACTTCTTGAGAAGCTCCTTGGTGTACTTCTATTGATGGATGTAGATTCCTTCTTTCGTCTGTTTGATCTGAAGTTCGAGGAAGAACTTTTATTCTCCCATCATACTCATTTCAAACTCATCCTGCATTAACTTAGAGAAATCCTTGCACAAGGATTTGTTAGTGGCTCCAAAGACTATATTGTCTACATATATTTGAACAATAATAAAGTCTTTTAAAACCATAAAGAGTTTTCTTCAGTTTGAAAACATGATCTGGTTGAGATTGACTCTCAAAACCAGAAAGTTGTTTGGCATAGACTTCTTCTTCAATAAAACCGTTCAGAAAAGCACTTTTTACGTCCATTTGATATAAGACGATATTCTTATAAGCAGCAAAAGCAAGTAAAATTCTAATTGCTTCTAATCTAGCTACTAGAGCAAAAGTTTCTGTAAAGTCGATACCTTCTTGTTGGTTATAGCTTTGAGCTATTGCTTTATTTCTTATCACTTTACCAGCTTAGTCTAGCTTGTTTCTGAACACCCATCTTGTTCCGATGATGCTTTTGTTCCTTGGTCTTTCCACTAAGGTCCATACATCATTCCTTGTGAACTGATTTAGCTCTTCTTTCATAGCTAAAATCCAGTCATTCTCTTGTAGAGCTTCTTCAATGTTCTTGGGCTCTATATCAGACACAAGTGCATATCCAGACGTATCTCTTAGCCTTGATCTAGTTTGTACTCCTTGATGTCTATCTCCAATGATCAGATCCTCGGTGTGGTTTGAGGCGAACCTCCAAGTTCTGACTGGAGCTTGAGCATCTTAATGTTGAGGAGCAGACGAAGAGGGTTCGTCTATGCTGGCAGATGTTCTTTCGTCTGTTTTTGCGTGTGTGCTAGGTTGGACAGACGAACTAGCTTCTTGACCAGAGGGATTAATCTGCAAATTATCAAACAAATTTTCTAGGTCTGATATTTCTTTATCATCCTTTGAGTTATCCTGAAATTTGACATAAATAGATTCCTCTACAACTTGCGTCTTAGAGTTAAACACTCTGTAGGTCTTAGATGTATTGGAATATCCAAGCAAAAATTCCTTAACCGCCTTTGAATCAAACTTTCCAAGTTGATCTTTGGTGTTTAAGATGAAACATTCACATCCGAAAGAATGAAAGTAAGAAATGTTGGGTCTTCTTCCTTTCCATAGTTCATATGGAGTTTTATTCGATATTGGTCTTATCAATATTCTATTTTGAATATAACAGGAAGTATTTATTGCTTCTGCCCAATAATACTTTGGAAGAGAGCTTTCATGTAAAAGAGTTGTAGCCATTTCTTGCAAAGTAAGATTTTCCCTTTCCACAACCCCATTTTGTTGTGGAGTTCTTGGAGACGAAAAATTGTGAAATATACTATTTTCAAAACAAAAGGCTTGAAACTCAGAGTTTTTAAATTCAGTTCCATGATCGCTCCTTAGAGACACAATACATATTCCTTTTTCTTTTTTAACACGTTTGCAGAATATTTCAAAGACACTGAATGACTCATGTTTATGGGCTAGGAAGTATACCCATGTGAATCTAATATAATCATCCACAATTACAAATCCATATCTCTTTCCTCCAAGACTTTCAGTCTGAGTGGGTCCAAAGAGATCAATATATAATAGTTCTAATGGTCTTGTCGTGTAAACAACATTCTTAGATTTAAAAGAAGCTTTGAATTGTTTCCCATGCTGACAAGATTCA
This sequence comes from Hylodesmum podocarpum, assembly GCA_026586105.1. NCBI lineage: Eukaryota > Viridiplantae > Streptophyta > Magnoliopsida > Fabales > Fabaceae > Hylodesmum > Hylodesmum podocarpum. The sequence continues at coordinate 332,951 of JALJEV010000590.1, forward strand.
CACAGATGATTGGATTTCCAAGATATCTTTGGCAGACCTTTAACAAGATCCTTTTTCTAAATTTTTGAAATATACTTTAAACTTAAATGTCCAAGTTTTGCCAGATATCTCGTTCATCATCTGTTGAAATCAAACATTTTACATTCGATCACTAAGGTTCAGAAAAACAAACCTCATAAAGATTATTCTTTCTTTTCCCTATAAACAGAATGGATTTGTCCTTGTTCTTGACTATACACTCATCAACGTTAAAAGCAACTTCATATCCACTATTATAAAATTGACTTATGCTAAGTAGATTGAAGTTCAGACCTATAACGTAAGACACATTTTGGATAAGAGGGTTGGGTTCCTTACCAACAGTCCTAATGCCTAGGATTTTACCTTTCCCAACACCATAAGATACAGACCCTTTACTTGGTCTGAGATCTTGGAACATAGACAGGTTTCCCGTCATGTGTCGTGAGCATCCATTGTCCAGGTACCAGCTTGAAGTTCTCTCTTCTCCTATTAAGGATATCTGCAACAAGAATAATGAGTGACTTTGGTACCCAAATCTTTTTGGGTTCTACTTTGTTAGTAGAAGAAGGTTTCTTTTTGTTTAAGGTTCTAGAGCTTTTCTTATAATTATTTGGAACCTTATTGTAGCTTCTGTTCTTCTTCTTATGAGCAGACGAAATAAATTTAGTTTTCTTTTCGTCTGGCTATTCAACATAGCCTAGTCCACTTTTATCAGATGAAGACCTCCCATATTTTAAAATATTTTCTAGCATGGAGGATCCTTTAGTGAACTTGGTTAAGTCTTTGAACAAAGATTCATTTTCTTTCTTTAATCTTTCGATTTCAAGAAGAAGATGATTCTTTTCAGACTCAGATGAAGTTTCATCTGATACTTTCTTTTGATGCAACTCTTTTTCAGTTCTTAAAGCAGCATTTTCTTCCAAAGATTTCTTTAACTTGACTTTGCATGCTTTACATTGCTCAACAATAAAATGATCGTTTGTCAAAAGTGTATCATATGGAATATCTTCTGATTCTAAATCAGACTCAGATGTAGAAGATGAGAGAGAAGAATCATTTACCTTAGATGAATCATTGTCAAAAGCCATGATACATATGTTGCCAGTTTGTTCTTCTCCAGAATCGTCAGAGCTTTCGCTGTCAAGATCTTCCCATATCAGCAAGCTCTTCTTTCCTTTCTCTTTTCTAGGATTATATCTTCTTTTAAGCTTGGGACACTCAAATCTCATGTGCCCAAGCTTTCTGCATTCATAGCAGACTATATCTCCTCCTTCTTCTTTGTTCACAGGTTTCTTAGGAAAACTTTTATCCTTCTTTCTGAAGAAGCGTTGACCTCTTCCTTTCTTCAACATCATCTTCTTGAAGCGTCTAGCCATGAGGGATATTTCATCATCAGATGAATCTTCAGACGAATCAGATTCTGTAGTCTCAGCCTTCAGAATCTTATTCTTATTTTTCTCCTTTTTGCTAGAATCTTCTTTGGGAACATCGTCAACAGACAGAAGAGCAATAGGCTCTTGAACTTTTATCTTGTCCCCTTTGTAGAGGTGCACCTCATGCACTCTCAGTGCACCAATTAACTCATCCAGAGTTAATATCTTCATGTCATGTCTCATAGAGATGGCAGTGGACATAGCTTCCCACGGAGGAGGCAAGCTATCCAAAATCTTCATGTTATTTTGTGCCTTTGTGAACGTGGTTCCTAAGGAGGTAAGTCCGTTTAATATAGTTTGAAATCTTCCAAACATCATATCAATAGATTCCCCTTTCTTCATAGAGAATATCTCATATTCTCTTTGAAGAGTGGCAGCTTTTCTTAATCTCACATCTTTTGTTCCTTAATATGAGATTTTAAGAGCATCTCAGAGCTCTTTAACAAATTTGTAAGCATGGAATCTGTTGTATTTTGTCCTTGAGAGCGTGCAAGTGAGAGCATATCTAGCTTTACTGTTCAGCTCCATAGCGGAATACTCCTCATTTCCCCATTCAACTTCAGGTTTAACAATTGGAATATCTCCTTGCGTGATGATCCTCCAAAGCCTATATTGCGTAGACTTTATGTACATTTCCATCCGATCAGCCCAATAGGGATAATCATCTCCAGAAAAAGTTGGAGGCTTGTTCATAGAAGAACCACCAGAGAGAAATGATGGCACTTGAAACTTCATCTTGGATCTTTTCCTCTAGCAGCTGTTAAGGCTCAACCCTTAGAGGCTGAGCTCTGATATCAAACTGTAAAAGACAAAACACAAGAAGGGGGGTTGAATTGTGTTAATTAAAAATTTTGTCCTTTCGTCTATTGGTTTAAAATCGGTCAGACGAAACTTTGTTCTTCTTTAAATGTTAATTTTAATAACAGACGTTTAACTTTGATTATCCCCGTTAGTCACAAGTATAAGAAAAATACACACAGTTATTTTTATACTGGTTCGTCTATTCAAGACTACGTCCAGTTACCCAGCAACTACTGAGTTTTCACTACCAACCGTGAAAAGGTTACAAGTATTCTTTGAACCCAGTCACTTCTTACTAAACAACAAATTCTTTGTCCACAGCTTTCCTAAGCTAAACCACTAGGTATTCTTTGGAACGCAGCCTCCCTAGGTTAATACAAAGGTATTCTTTGGAATACAACCTCCTCAGGCTAAAGCACCACAAAAGTGAATTTAAGATAAGTTTCTAAGAAACAAATTCCTCTTCGCAAAAAGGGGTATAGAAGTTAAGTACAGAACAAAAGAGCAAAATCACAAATGAATAGCAATTGTAGCATGTTTGCCAACTTGAAAAGTTGCAAAAGAATTCCTTTATATAGGCAGTGATTTGATAGATCCGTTAGACGCATAAATCTGCTTGTTGTCCTTTCCTTCCTTGAAGTCTTCAACTGTGTCAGAGTATAACCTTTTTCTGACTTAGCAAAGATAACAGCGAAAAGTAGATTTACTTTTCGTGTTGCAGAGGTTAAGCGCGAGTCTCCATTCTGACTTTGGAAGCTTTTTGAGTAACGTAAACATTTAAGTTTTGGCGCGCGTTACTAAGATGGAAACACTTGGACTTCTTCAAACTTCATAGACGATACAATCTTCAAGCTTCAATCTGATACTTCATCTTGAACTGACTTCGTGAGCTTCGTCTAAAGACTTCGTCATAAGCATATCATCTTATGCTTTCTTCTGATGACATGGCTTGGGACAGACGAATGACTTGAACATAGATAATCTTTGAGGGATCATCTTCCGTCTGTGCTTGTTCCGTCTGACTTTGGCTTGTAATGCTTCAGTCTAATAAGTTCCGTTTGTTCTATAATTAATCAAAACTTGAGATGTTAATCATCTTGATCTAACAGGGGGCATACCACATTGAGAGCCCATAAGCTACAATGATGAATATATTGTGTGGAAAAAGACCAAGTTGTATATTGATAGGAAAGATGAAAAAGATGGATGTCTGGTAAAAAATTGTTAATCCTTACATTCTTTAGCTGAATAAGTTTTTAAACTTGACTAATACCTTTTTTTTTCAGGGTGACATTGCAGAATCCCTGCCTTTATACTGGGACCCCTGAAGGATGATTGACACACACTACGGATGACATGGTGGATCTGGGAAGGAGGAGGATGGTTTTGTGTTGTGATCCGGACCGTGTGACACAACTAGCTACTAGTGCGCCACCGGCTACTGAAAGATTCCCTGTTGAGGATCATCATATACTTCTACATAGTCTAGAGACGCGTGGTCTTACACGCAACCATCCTTCCATCACCCGAGAGCCATATATTCTTCCACCTATGCCACGAGAGGGGCTGGGATGTATTGTACACCTACTCAATTTACGCAGTTACCATCTCAGATGCCTCATATGTACCAGTATCCACCTCCTACTACTAGCCCACCACGTCAGACGCCTGTGGGTGATGCATCAGGATCGGGAACATGGGCTCTTGAGCAGTTATTCAGTTCTTCTCCTTCCTTAGGTGATGGACTAGATGCACAGACGCCCACCTCACATATGGGTCCACCGTGGAATATTCCTGAGGATATTCCACACATGGACGATTTACTTGGGGTAGATCTCTGACCATAATTTGATGCCACAATCAGTAGTCGACAACCAAGGCCAAGATGGAATCCAGAAAGACAAGTGCAGGGATGGGATAGACCATGTGGAACAGGGGGAACCATGGCAGACATTGATTTCTTTAGTATTTCATATACTATGTATGTTAATGTGGTCGACTCCATCTAATTGCCTCATTTTCAATTGTCGACTTTATGCTTCAATGTTGATCAGAAATAGACAAATACCAGATTTATTTGTAACATAGTTACATAAATTAGACAATAACCATGACCAGACTAAAATAGTTTCACCTTTAACCACGGCAAATACAAGTGGTAATGCATTGTCATTTCCATCTTGCGTTGTTGCGATTAGAAGTGTTCCGTGATATCTACCGTATAAGTGGGTGTCGTCAACCTGTATAATTGGCTTACAAAAATTAAAAGCTTCCCCACTTTGTCGAAATGTCCAAAACACATGCCTAAATTGACAAAATTCACGGACAAGCCTGTTGCCCACAACATAATCATCGTCAAAGATTTCATAATAAGATCCGGGAGACTGAATTTGCATGTAACCAAACAGGAAGTTCCGTATGATTCTTCCCAATCTCCAAACACCATGGTCATTGCTTTTTGTTTAGCTAACCATGCCTTCCTGTATGATATTTTGTAGTTAAATATACTATCAATTCTCTCTTGAACTGATCCAATTTTAATGGACAAATCTTCCCTTGTCATACTTGAAATTGTCAAAGTCGTGAAAAACTCAAAAATTTCAAGAATAAAGATGTCATTAAGACTAATTTCATTTTTTACTTACCAACAATGCACGCACTAATCATATTTGAATCAAGATTTGCATGGTCTTGAGTCAAACTTGAATTTAAACAACTGTGTGGACCACCCCATTTTGTCACTTTCCACATTTCTATCCTTTTTTACTTAATAGCTCGCATATGAAAAGGACAAGGAGATTCATCACAATTTTTAGTGCAATAAATAACATACTTTGTTGATTTGAACTTCTCCACCCTCATCGTTTGATGTACATTCATTAGGTATCTTGCAACAGCAGTTTGGACTTCATCTTTGTTATCAAACTTCATACCAACAGCTAATTCTTGCCCAATGAACCAATTGAAATCAACACTTAAACCCCACAAATCTTTTTGATCAGGATATTCCCAATTAATGCTTGTATAATGTGGGGTTGTTTGCCAAAATGGTTCTCCACTTCCACCTACATGAACATCACATTAAACAATTATTTAACTATTCAAAAATGTTAATATTAAATAGACTAATTATAACCTCTTTGTGTTCTAACAACACCCTGATGTTGTTGCACATTAAGACTTAAACTCTGTACATCTTTGTTTAATTCATTATCATCTGATTTAGAAAAGTTCCCATTGAAATTTTCATCTTCGGATGATGAATCAATATTCAAAAATGTAACAACGTAATATTCATCATTTTCACTAGAGTTTAGCCTTGTAGAATATTCATCATAAGAGCTACGAACACTTCCTTCATTTGTATCCACATTATTCGTAGACGATGCACCACCTGCAACAACTACTTCAACACATAATTCTATAGGACCACCATCCTCTTATTGAAGAAAATTAGTAATCATAATATCGACATCTTCATCATCGACTATTTGAAGTGAAGCATATTGATTTTCTATTAAATATCTTGTTGTAATAGAACCAATAACTTGGTTATAATTTAATTTAAATTTATTACAAATTCCATTTTTTAACGAATTGAAACTTATACCGCGTTTAATCTGTAATACTCTTCTCGATCCTTCGAATACGATCCCTTCATTAGTCTCGTTTATCCTTCCATTAGTGTACACAATAATAGTAATTGCAGAAGGCATATCACCACAAATTTCCTCCTACAACAAATAATTTAGTATTGAACATTATTAAAATCAATCATATTATAATATCTAAAATAAAATAAACATAAATTACATACACGTTACCTTGGTAAAAAAAATAACTATTACACAATTATTTCCTGCAAAAAAAATTATTTAATTTCCTAAAACATCAATTACTAATTAAATTAAGATGTAACCTCTTCAAATGTTTGTTGTGTGGTGAACTACTGGTAGGGGAGTATATATAACATTTGTGGACGTCTGGGCTTGGACCGCAACAGGGTGGGTGGGTCTCACGTTGGGCACCTCAACTACAAATGTCATGTCCATTTTGGCACCCAGGGACAGGGCACGTCCACGTCCACGTGACATGTGCGCCCAGCATCTTTCCACCTCTCGTTAGGCGCTCTGACACAAGGCATCACTCATGGTGTGTGATACCCCTCCTTCTTCTGCATTCGTCACAAAATAGACCTCCTCCCATAATAAGTTTGTAACCGAACCCAGTTATGGATTTAGTTTCCATAACTAACATATATGTATTATTTACCCTCTAAGTTGAGCTAAACTATAATGTAGCGGGTAATCCTTTAGTACATTTTGTTGCTTTGGTAAATAAAATTATTTTCATATCATGTTTTTAGTAACTATTAAATGTAACTATATAAATTGGGTAAATTAAATCAAACAAGAAATTTAGTACAAATATAACTACTGATTGAACCATATAATTGAGTTTTCCATATTATACTTTCACCATTATTATTTTATTTTGGGCACAAAAGTCCCATTAAATTCAACCAACTTGATACTTTTAGGTATACAAATTACATATTTAATTTACTTTTCACACGACACACGACTTTAATGGTTTCTCGAATTCATCTTTTTATTTTAGTTAATTATTTTATTTTTAAAATTATGGATAGACTTTGGTTCATTTTTTCATTGTCATCTCTCATATTCACCATTCACTGTTACATTGTGTCTAAATACATTACCATTTTAATATTACATGACATGCATTACTATCATTAATTTTATATTTAATTGAAAAATTAAGAGTATTTCAGCTAGGTATTGAGAATTGGTACTCTAGTATATATTTTTTCTAAATGTCAAAATATAGCTAGTTTTCAATTAATCTCACTCTAACAAGAATATAAAGATTGGATGAGTTAAGACCATAAGAGTTATCAACAATGGGAATTGAAGATAAGAGTTGTCAACAGTAAAGATTAGCAGAAAGTTATAAGGAAGTAAAGAGAAGTTAATATCCTTTACCTATAAATAAAAGACTTATATATTGTAGTCGATGGAATTTGTAAAACTCACATTCTAAGTTTTAGCGATGCTCAAGGATAAATGGTTACTACAACATTTTTTAACCATTTCTTCCCATTAGTGAGTAAATTTACTTTTTATATCTTACTTCTTGTATGTCTCTTTATTTATCATTATCTTGATTTATGATTCCTTCCATTTGTTATACATGGATGTTACCTTAAATCAAACTAAATGACAAAATTTAACACATTAGCCCCTAACGAAGGACATACAGGGAGGATAAAAGGTTTCAAAGAAAAGAATTTTCTCCTTCTTCATATATAAATATGTAAAGAATTTTCTCCTTCTTCATATATAAATATGTTTAATAACAATTTTAGGCACAAAATTCTTAGTCAACAAATTTTGGCCAAGCAGATGGTCAAAGAAATAAAAAATAAAAATAGGTAGGGTGGATTAAATTTCAATTAGAACCTCTTTAACTATGGATTAACATTGTTACATTCATGACCTGTTTGTGTTGCAACATATTAGAATGATTTTCTGTATTGTAGACAGTTAATTAATACATTTTAAGAGGGAAAAAAAAAAAACTCTCAAGAGCATGGAAAAAAAGTCTTTAACTATGATTTCTTTATATTCTTAAATGATTAATATGATTTCAGTTAATTAGCCCGTGATGAATTTGTCAATATCTCAGTCATGTTGCATAAATTATTATTTTTTTTATGGGCAATAATTTCTGAACATCACGTTGCATTCTATTTTTTCTTTTTTTTTTTTAATTCTTTCTGGTGAAATCATTCTATTGGATCAAATATTTTTCTGGCAGAGAAGATGTTTGAAAAAGAAAAAGAAAATTGAAAGGGAGTGATTAACCTTTCACAGAGCGGTTAGTTGGTTGGAAGCCGTTGTTAATATTGCCCTGATTGATTAGACAATTATTGCACTCTTCACAATGTTTAACTTGTATAAACTTCAATTATTGCACTCGTGTAATGTTTAACTTTATAAACTTCAATTATGGCACATTGCTTTCTGTTTCCCGGGAGTCATGATGGGATGCCTCACTATTTGATTTCTTAGGTGAACTTTTGTTCTGCCCCTGCCAATGAATAATTTGAAGAGTTTCGACCAAAGTCACTGAACATTTGGAATTGTGTATAGAAATGCATATTTTGAAAATCGAAAGAAGAACTTTGACTATTGATTTAAAGTTATTAAGCATGTTGATTAGCCGTGTTATTGTAGTAAAAGATTAAAAATTTAATACTGATATTATGTTAACTCTATTTGAAAAAAAGTTTAGTATTTGTTTTTTCATGTTCAATCAAAAGATAATTATTAGGGAATTCATGTAAGTATCATTGTTTTTTCATTTAGCCGAAAAATGATCTTTGGAGAACATTTAAACTAGGTGTTAAAATTGGTACTCTGATATACTATTTTGTCTTATGTGTCAAAATATAACTATTCGTTCAATTAATCTAACTTTGATGGGAACATGAAGAATTGATGTGTCAAGACTAACTATATGAGTTAGGATCATGGTATATTTGATTTGTTGTTCTAAGTCACGGATAAGAAGTTTTTACAATGTTTTCTACCATTTCTTTTCTCTTTAGTAGAATATATTTACATTTTATGTTTCATCCGGTATATATTTCTTTCTTTTTATCCTTCACTCTTTTTCCTCCTTTATCTTAATTTTTAACATTTAACCCATAGTTTTTTATATATCTCTTTCCATATTTTTATCTAATTTTTAAGATATTAATTCATAGTCGCCTTTCCTCAAATATAACTAAAGAATTATATTTATTAACCAATGTAGACACAAAATTCACACATAAACGTGCATTTTTTGCTTTAATGGATTCAAGGACTAAATTGAAAGCCAATGCATTTTTTGCTTTAATGGATTCAAGGACTAAATCGAAAGCCAATGCGCTCTCCCAAGAGTGGGTCTCTAAAAAAATGGTTAAGTTACTTTGGAACTCTTTTATAGCTTACAATATTGTGCTAGAATAAAACACAGACCCTTAGACTGGTTTATTCCAGCATTTTCACCCGATAATATACCGCTTAAACTAATAGTAATAGGCATGACACCACATAAACTTCTCCATCTTTTCTTTTCCTTCGTATCTTTAATATTAAAAAGTTGCTATTTAGGTTACAATAGTAATGGCATTTCCGTCTATGTGAATTTTGAATCTATGTATTTCTCATTCTAGAATTCTCAATAAACAAATAAATCCTAAACAGAAATGAATACTTTCATCTTTCCCTTATAACTCAAATTATACCCGAAGATTTATCAATAAAGCCTCTCGAACTTAGAGCAAAAGAAATCCTTTGACAAAATTAATTATAATGGATACAAACATTCTTTCCTGATACAGAGAGCTTAAGTGCTTCAGCAGCAGTGAATATTTAGGCAGATTGACACTACCCATTTCAGGCACTGATGTGAATGGTAAGAAGGAAAAAAGCTTCAGAATAACACAAAGGACATGTGAAAGCACAAAAACAGCGTTAACTCTCATTTGAATACAACATAAAATTGGTTTCTGAATACTGTATTCACTCAAATCAAATACTGACTCAATAAATTACAAATACAACTACGACTCAATAAAAATAGGACTCAAAAAGCCGCATTCAAGAAAATCCCATCCACCGCCCCCACATAATACGATCCCCGCTACTGCAACATAGAGCCTCCCCGTAGTTCTGCCCAGCGTATATATATTTTTAACACATCACAAACTTCTAACAAGGTCATTATGCTGCTGTTGAACCCACCACCACCCTTCTTATTTGGACATGGTAGTTAAACTGACCCACCCATGCACCCCATTGACCACGGACACAGACCAGACTAAACCAGACACATGAGGTGCAACGACTGAACTCACCCCCTCCCCCAACCCCAACCCCACCCCACCCAGACTCGACTCCAGCAGTCACCCTAGCATCAACCCTGCTCCATTCAACCAGGTTCCTATCATTACAGAAACCATTTTAACTCAGAGAACAGTGCAAAAATTATATTAAAAAATGGAGGGCAAATCATGATTAATGATCATAAAGGGGAAAAATGATGAGACAATGCACATTTACTTACACAAAGTCTTCAACTAAAGTTGAATCCACCAGACGGGACAGGAAGCTCATTGCTCCCAAAATTAAAACCAGGTTGTGCACCGTCACCTGTAGGCAGTGTCTCATCTTCATCTTCCAACCAGTATGTCTCAAGAATTTTAACAGCCTTTTCATATATTTCATTGTTATCATGACTCTGCAAGTTCTCAATTTTCTCTAATCCCTCTGCATCGTCTATCATTTGAGCATACAAGTTGACATCTCCAGTGTTACCCACACTCTTCTCAGCTTCCCCAACCTTCAGAATATTCTCAAGACCTTCTAAACAAACAGTGACAATTCTTGGGTCGGGACAAACAAGCAGATCACATAGAGGCTTAATGCAACCCTGGCTCACCAGATACCTTACAACCAACCAAATTTGACAAGTTAATACATACATTTCTAATAATTACTAACATATTACTACAAAACAGAGTAAAAGAATAAACAAATAATTATTCATACTTAATCTGATCGTGGGTACCACCAGATGTAGCATTAGAGATTGCCCAAGCCGCTTCTTTTTTAATGTCAAACTCAGCATTTTGAAGAAGATTAACAAGGGGTGAAATCAGACCAGCATCAATAACAGCCTACATCAATGTAGAATGCATAAAGTTCAGAGAGATTCTTGAATGAATAAGCCAACTAAATTTTATCTTTCACAATAAAATGCAAATAGTGATGTACTTGCAACAAATTGTAAATTAAAATATTTATTATATGAAACCAAAAACGAACCCAGTTACAGCAAATCCAGCTGAGAAGTCACCTGATACTCCACCATTTACTCTTATAAGACAACACAATGACAAAGATGGCAGACTACAGCCTACTTTACCCTAGACTCCATTTTTGGTTAATCATCATTCTCTAATTTATCTTCTTCAATCAGTGTAATCTGTGAACTAGATATTTCTTAACTGGTTCTTATTGCACCATATCCTCATGATAAAGAACATCTAGCTACCTATATTAAAGAACCACAGCAACTGAAATACTCAATAAGGGGAGAAGATACTTAAAACTGTAAAGGGTAAATATCTCCATTGAGAAATCCAATTTAATGTGTATGGAGATAGCAAAACAACGTCAAACATAAACAACAATAGGCAACAGCAGACTTGAATAAACCCAAGAATTTACATAAAAAAATAATTGGGATTTACTGGCTTACCTGTATCTGTTCCTTGTTTCCGGCTGTGATGTTTGATATGGTCCAGCAAGCTTCTTTCTTGATACTTTTTTTATGATTGTGTGTCAACAGGCTCAAAAGGCATGGGAGTGCACCTTGATTGATGATAGTCTAACGAAAGTAATAACACCAAAATCAGGAAATTCTTACTAGTGATGCAAGCACTAAAAATAAAAGGGAAGCTGAAACTAGATTCATGGTAAAAAAGTGGTGGTGTCTCACTAGCATGTACAAATGCTAAAATGAGACATGCAAATTGAATTCTTGGGTGGATGGTTGATGCAATGACTATCATTGTATAATTTTGACTATTCTAGTATTCTCAAACCTCTCATTCACTCCCAAACTAATACAACACAAATTCTGAAATTGAAATCAAAAGGTAAATTTTATAGAATTCAAACAACACACAGCTAAGGACAGTTCCAAAACCTACGGCTCCTAGAGAGAATATATCTGTTGAAAGACTGACATACATCACACATCTCCCTACCTTAATTAGACAAAAACGTAACTATACCCTCTCACAAAAAACTGCTACGCACAGCAGGTTTTCTACAATAACTGCATTACAAAACACAAACTTCCAGTAACTGCCCTACATGGAAGTTCCTATAGTTTTTTGTTCTTTATGGATTAAACCTTCCAGATAGCTGATTAACTTAGTGTACTCCATACCAAACATGAAAGACCAATTGCTATACTCTACCCAAGTCAGCGGCCAGCTACCACAAGTTCACCATTCATGTCTAAAATTTTTAGAAGTACACTGTTCCATAACACCCATATAGCAGCAGCATTCTTGCTACTTAATCATATTAGACTAGCACAATTAAGCTATCAACAATTAGGCGTGAAGTTATTTTAATATATCATTTATAATTTTCAAGATTACTTAATCATATTAAACATGAAAAATTAACCTATCAAGAATTCTGGTGAAGGTGTTTAAATGTTTCAATTAAATTTTTCGGGATTACCTACATAACTGTATAACACTAATATTGTTGCTTCACAAAAGTTGAATAAGAATATACTTAGGTACCAAGTAATTATTACAACTGTTTACAAGCCATTACCTGAGTTTGCATATCATCTCCGGTCACAATATTTCCCACAGTGCGGAGAGCAGGAATCAGCACTGAAGGGGATGGATGCCTTTAAAGCAAGCATGCAAGTTTAGGCCCAGGTCAGTCAATCAATCAACAATAAAAACAGTAGGATCTTAGTTGACCAAGTGTAGTAGATTAAATACTCACAGAAGGAGCTGCACCAGTCTGCCACATACACCAGCCTCAATAACGGCTTGGATTTTGTCATTTGTTCCATCAGAAAGATATGATAGTGCCCAGCATGCATCTGTCAATACCTCTTCATCATTAGAAAAAACCAATCGCTCAAGAGCAGGAAGTGCTGCCCTCACCTGTCCATCAAAATTTCCATATTAATATGCCAAAGAAGTTAGTTCTCTAATAAATTAGATTTCACTAAACCAAAAAGACAATTACTTGTTCAAATGGAGGCTGTGGCTTGCCCCTGCAGAAGTTTGATAGGGTCCATGTGGCGTTTCTCAACATTGAAAGTTTTGCATGCTCATTCAACTGAGCTAACAGTGGGATCAAGGCACCGTGACTAAGAACAAGATCACGACACCTAGGGGAGTCACCAGCAACATTTCCCAATGCCCACACTGCCTGGAATTTCAGAATTCAAACATACAGGAGAGTTCAGTAAAAAACCCAAAAAAGAAATGCCTGCACAGACTGCACTACCACACTCAAGTATCAACATACCTGCTCCCGAACATCATCACTGGGTGAGCTAAGCAGCTTGACAAAAATCGGGACTGCCCCATGATCAATCACCACCTTTGTGTTCTCAGAAGTTCCAGATGCTATGTTTGTGAGAGCCCATGCAGCCTCAAACTAACCAAACGAGTAAATCACACAAACAACTAATTAAAACAACAAATTCCATCTACACTACACTACACCAAAAGTTCTAATGCAGAAAGAAAAATAAATGTAACCTGAAGTTGAGGGAAATCCTCCCTAACAAGAAACTCAACAAAGCGAGGCACAACCCCAGCTTGAATAACTTCCTCAATAGGAGGACTGCGTTCTACATAACAAAAAGCACAAGACAACTTCAACACTTAAACAACAAGAAAACAACACAAAGATTCATCAATTCATCAATACCATCTAACAAAATCAAAAGTTACCAATAGAAAGCAGTTTCCGAAACTGCGTAGTCGCTTCAAGTTGCTGACTATTATCATCCGACCAAACTCCAGCAACCATCGCAGGTAGACTCTCTAACTGCAACACCAACAAATAACCGTCATCACCGCGTAATCGTAACAGTTTCCGTAAGTAACTAATTAACCAACCACCTTATAACCTAACATCCCAAACCCCAGTCGCACCCAAACGCGATTCGATTAATCGAATCGCGATTTCCATTTTCCAAACCATCGTAATACGAAATCACAAGATCACATTAGAATCCTAATTTTAACCGCGAGATGAGATAACGATGATACCTTTTTCTCGACAATGGAAGAGGATTGAAGAGGAGTGGGGAACTGTTGCTGAGCTTGGAGGCCTTCGCGGCGCTTCTTCTGAAGGCTCTCTTCGCGCTTGCTCTTTCGGATCTCAACCATGTTGTCCTCCCTCCGGCGGCGACCCTCGTCGGCGTCCACCGCCACCTTGTACCGGTTGCGGCGAACCTCCGTCCTAGCATTCGGCCTCAGAGACATCGTTACCAACCCTAACACTAGCAACGACAATCGAAGAAGATCAGAAGAATCGGAAATGGAGGAAAAACCCTAGATGTTCGTTCGTTCGATTGAGAGTATGAAATTTGAAGGAAATTTAAATAGCGGTGGGGTGAGTGTGGAGTGGGGTTGTGTGGCGTTGCGTGTAGTAGTGGTGGTTGTGCTTTTTGGATCTCGGATCTCGGATCTCATTTTCGGGTCGGGTCAGGCCCGTTAGTACTCTACAATGTTTCCTTTCGTTTTTTTTTTCCGGAATATGAATCGTACCAAAATATGCGAACGGGTTACGGTTCCGAACTGATATGGACCCTCACTTCAATCATATGGCTCTTCCTAGAATATCCAATTTTTACTATATTCTTTTATATTTAATCATTTAAAGTGAAAGTTTGAAAAAATTGAAAAAAAATATATGAAATTTACTATGAGAGATTCATACTAGATTATATTTCCCTATTAATATTTATTAAATTTATTTTTTATTTTTTTACATATAGTATTGTTCTTTTCTTTTGTGTTTTTACATAAACTATTTTTTATTTTAATCTAAATGTAGTTAGTTGGAAAAAAAATAAGATTAATAGTAGAATGCATAATGAAAAATAATTACTGAAACTAAAAAATTTCAATAAAAATAAAAATGAACTAAAAAATGAAATTATGTTACCAAAAATATACTTTTTATCTATAAAATAAAATAAAAATTTATATGAAAATATCATGTAAGTATGTCAATTTTATCATTTATATTTATCATCTATTTCGATTAATAAATTTAACACAAAGTTACAGTATAATGGTTAATATTACGATGAATTTACAGGAAAAATAATTGTTTATTACCTCTAAAAATCGTAATAAATTCATCCAAACATCTCAGAATGAGTTTTGAACTTTGCATCATGGTAAATCTGGTGAAAGGACAAATTGAAAAAACATTCTTGTCTTTTTAGTGAAATAGAATATCCTTTCTGATTTGTCATTAGTTCAGTTTTCTATCATTACCCCCGTGTGTTTCTTATATGATACCTTGCAAAGAACCGTTGAAAATTTGAGATCATTCGAGCAGTTTCAAAAATATTTAATACTGTAACAAATAGCAGAGAAATTTAATTCTATCTAACAGCCAAATGTTAATATTTTGTCCTTCAAACAGCCCATTACAGCAACTCAATTTTCTTTTATGGAAATTACAGCTACAGCTTTTTGACAGCAAGTTGAAGTGAAGAAGATAATTGCTTCATCAATGTAGTGAACTTGTAATCATAAAGTCTTTTATTTTATTCTTTATTGTGTTTGTTATTAGGGATTTTGAGAAAATTCAACATGTAAACCCTGGACAACTTCTTTTCATCTTTCCAATAAGAATAGTAATAAATAAACCACCAAAAGTGTAAAAATAAAAATATTTATTATTGTTTAAATCTGTAAATTAATTATTTATTATTTTTAATTGTAAATTTAATTATTTATTTTCATTTTAATCTCCTAAATTATAAATTAAATTGATATATAATTCAAAAATTAAAATAATAATAATTATTTTCAATAACTAAAACAATAATATATTATATTTTTATAAATTTTTTTATTAATTTTTATCTTTTAAGAATTAAATTACTCATGGATAATGTAACCGATTCAATGTCTAAACTACTACTTCTCCAATAAAATCAAATACAAAGATAATTTTATTGAAAAAATGTCACATCCTTTGTCGCATAAAGTGTAAAACAATTTTATCTTATAAGGTTCGTAAGATTGAATTAAATCAATGATACACATTTTAATTTTCTGTGTTTGAGAAATCTAATATTAACTTTATAAATCGATTTTATAGATTTACCAAAGAGCTTGTGTGTTTAATGCCAAAAAAACTAAATATTTTGAATCTCTAATTAAAAATTCACTCACTAAACTTCACGTTCTCTCAATATCCTACCATGAATATATGCACTAATTCAACTAAGGATTTTGTTTGTTTTATACGATATCTTTAAATTTGTTTTAATCATAAATTTTATATTAAAGCATGTGTCACAGCAAGATAGTTAATTGTTTTCAAAAAGTGAAAAAAAAAAGATTAATTATTTGTATTTATCAAACGGGCAATAAGATTAAATGTTACTATGTTTGCACATGCATGGACTTACATTAAGTATAAAATTCTTTAGACTTATGCTTAAAGAAATGTCAAGTTGATAACTTCTGGTTAACAATACCCATTGATGGTGTCCCTATACCGTAGCTAGGGTAATTATCTTTAAAATCTCACAGAAAAATTATATATGTGGTTTTTTGTTGTATAAATCGAAGAACAATATAAGTTAGAAAGGTAGTAATAAAATCATCATTTATGTGAAAAAATAGTTTTTATTTATTGACCATGACAAATTAACACAGATAATCAAGAACTCAAAAACAAATTAACTAAATTCGAAATTCCCAATACATGCAAATTCAATGAAAATGTAGTCGCATTTTCCAATTTAGACATAATGAGAATTAATTCATATTATTTTCGCTGCGAGGGAGCTTGAAAATTATTATTAACCTTTACTCGGTATGGAAGAAGGAAAATTAAAGAAAGTGTGAAGAAAGAAAAGGATATAAAAGAAAAAAAAAAAGAAATAGAAAAAATAGTAAAAGATGTTAATGTTTGGTTAAGAAGGAAAATAAATGAAAAAGAAAGAAAATGAAATAATAATTATTAAAATAAATACTAAATTAATATAAAAAAAAATCTAATATAATAAGGATAATATTGGAAATATTATTTTTTTTACTCTTTTCTTGATTTTTTTTCATAATTATTACGTGGGAAAAATAATATGCAGGTGTCATTAAATTTTACATGATTCTTTATTTATTTTCCTGACCACAAACAAGATAAATAGTTATTTTTTTTTCCATTTAATTACACCAACAACTTTATTTAGGTTTCCTTCTTCACAATCAATCAGATCCTTGATATGTAATTATGATAATTTAATTAATTTTTTTATACATGTAGAGACTTTAAAAAATATTTGAAAACAACCTTTTTAAATAATAACTACCGTCTCAGTCTTTTATATGTAAGAAATAAAATGTAACATCTTCTTGATCCTAATTATAAGTACTTTTAATTATATTTTTTTATATGTAAGTAATTGTGAAATATATTAATAATATATATCTATTTTCATATGAAATTAAACACATTTACTGAACTATCGACAAAACATACATATTCACTGACTGAAAAATTATCTTTTTAAAAATAATTGTTTATTTCATTTTTAATTATATGATATTTTATAAAAAAAAAAATTGTTTTACATTATATGTCACTATAGAAAATCAACAAATATTAATTACTTTGTTTCAAAAATATCACGTTGGGTATACGCATTCGTTGAAGAGAGCATTGCAATTGAGACTTTTCACCAAAAAATTTGAAATGTTGTGTTATTGACCATTGGATTCATCATCAATGGATATGATCCAACACAAATCAATAACTAAGAGCAGAAATTCAAGACAGGGATGTGTGAATGTTAATGTCAATTAGGGGCAAATGAAAATTCTAACTTAAGTTCATTACAATGCAAGAGATTGACTAACCTTTTAATTCAAACTAATTCACATAGATATAATGTGTAATACAAAGGATAAATTATGAAATAGAAAATATAGTTAATAAATTTTAAATAGAATCAGATTAAAATTCTGAAATTTTATAATGTTATAAATATGAATATATCATGACAAATGAAATTTATTTTAGCTTGTCATGATTAAGTATAAATATGTTTTAAAAAAGTGAAAATTACGAAAAGAGGATATAAATAAATTCCAAATATATATGTTTAACTAGCACTTTATCTTAGATAAATATTTTATCACCATCCATCGAAATTAATGAATAAATTATTATATTTATTGCAATATTTAAATTTTTAAAACAATTTTATTTAAAAAATTTAATTTTAATGTGATTTACTTGAATCAAGTTAATATAATAAAATATTTTTGTATTGTATTTTTTAATCCATAGAAATTGAAAGTTAAAATATTTGAAGTAACTTTTATATTACTTTAATGTCAATTATACATTCATGAAATTAATAATATAATTAAACATAATTCAATTTAAAAGTGATACGTTAAAAATAAAAGCCCCATATCCTTTCTCTTTTATTGTCTATTGTCATTTTTTAACTTTAATTTTTATTTCGTTAATAACTATAATATACCGTCAACTCATTCATATAATATATACATATTTTTCTTTTCCTTTACATTTTATAATTAGTTATTTGCATATTATAGTCTACTAAATATTTTTTTAATTTAAATTAAAAAAAAAACAAGAAATAGAATAAAGTGGAATATGGATGAAATATAGCTAAAATACATAAGGTGTCTATTTGTGTTTTTTTAATTAAAATTTTACTTCAATAACTGTGTATCTATATGTACTTAATTAAAATTCAACATTTTTTATCTATATAAAATTAACGTGAGAGTAAAGATGTATCATAATTTATACATTTTCTTAAATTAACTTAAGTAGACCTGTCACTAAAACTTTATTTTTAATTAAAACACAACACTGATGTTAGGTACACAATTTCGAGCCTAATTAGTCATTGTAATTTAAAGCGTATTTTGTTCTTGGATTACTCTGCCGATAATAATGTCAATTTCTTAAATTATGTACCTAACGAATCACATTCTTAAATTATGTACAATATCAAATGAATTTCAACCCTTTAGTCGTGTAAAATCAAACTCCTCACTCCACTTCTCCCTCTGCCTTTTAGATTTGTCAAACCAAAGCCTCAAAATACATTTTTTCTAGATTTATACAAACTCATAACTTTTGACAAATGGAGTTGGAAACACAGATAATAGAAGCTCATTTTGACTCTCTCTGGTTGTGGGGTTTTCCCTGGCAACGGTTGAGATATATTGCGGTTGAGGTGATCTTGGTGGAGAAGCATAAAATGCAGAGGCTTCTAGAACCTGTCTTCTAACATTTGCTAGCTCCTCTGCCATTCTTTGTGCTCGTAGTGCTGTTAAGTATAAACCAGCTGCCAAGAAAACTGTGGTTAAAGCAAACACACCAGAAGCTGAGAACAACCCTTCTTTGATGCTGTAGCAACCTGTTCTTGGCTTGGACCAATTCTTTAGATGGCCTGACTCTACACTAAGTGCTGCCAACAACAATATCTCTGCAACTGCAAAACAAATCCTACAACATATGATAAGAAGTTAGATTCACATGTTTTGGAATGTGCTTAAGTTAATTGACAAAAGATCAACGATTTTACTAAGAGACTAATTGGAAGTAATACAAGCAGAGAATTAGTTAGTAAATTGATTAGATAAATGGTTAATGGACCAAGTATGTAAAGAGATTTTATATTATCATCCAATCACAGACTGATATATATTGTAAATTTATTGACTTTTACAATAACTGCCTTAAAATTTATACCTATTAAGATTTCTGATTGATTCACCTTGTAAAAACTTTTACACTAATGATGTATATAGAAATCTAATTCAATTGATTATTTCTTTATTGTAAACATGGAATTTTTGTTCTAATTAATATTTAAACATATGGGTATGTATTATTGTCAGACAAGGGTATAATAATCAGAGTTACCAGTTTCTTGATAGGACTAGGACTGATATTATTCCAGATGATTAACTTATGCAAGAATCCATATTGAATTAGAATTTTCTTGATTATATTAAAAACATTTTTGTGTAAAGATAATGTTCCTCTTCTAATAATATAAGGCTGAAATTTGTCTTCTAAATAATTAAGTCTGAAATTAGGATTTCAAATCATTGATCCGTAATGGGACCATACAATCAGCCTATATTTGTTTTTCTCTTTCATCTCCTCACACTCTCTTCTTCCCTCCTTTTCTTTTCATCCTCTCTTCCCCGGACTTTTTCTTCTACTTCAACTCAATTTATTTCTCTGTAATCCTAATTCAATTTGGTCCACTACACCATTGAGATGTTGGTAGCACTAGAAAAACTTTAAATTCTAATTTGAAATAGATTTTGTACTTTAAAGGTAAAGATGAAGAGGAAGTCTATTATTTTCTGTGATAAATGATAATAAATTAAGAATATAATTACAAAAATGTCTTTTTCTTACCAAGTTGTAATGAAGAAAAACCCTGCCTGCCATGTTAGGGTCCTGGCAGGAGGGGAGTCAGGGTCCCAGCTAAGTAAAGAAGGCGATGATTTACTCACTGCTATCAACATATAAGTATGTTCCATGATCATGGCGAATGCAAGTCCAACAAAAGCAGAAGTAGCACATAGCAATGGCACTTTCCCACTTCCACTATATACACATTCAGTTTTGGCTCCATTTTCTTTCCCTCCTGTATCCATCCATGTCACCTACCATATATTAAACTTCATCATTCATTCATTCATTCCCTTAGAGGGTTGCAATTTTTGTAAACATATAAAGCTTGTACCTCAGAACGTGTGGCTTCTGCTATGAGACAAAGAATGAAGCATAAGAGGCCTATTAGGATTGTGAGAACCATAAGGAATGCACCAGTTTTGCTACTCAAATCTGTTTTACTCTTGCTTGGTTCAAGGTCTGCATGTGTAACTGCCATTTGTGGCATTTTTTTTTTGTGTGTTCTCAAGAAATATGCAATTCTTAGGGGCAATATAGAAGGGGGAAGAAAATGAAGTTCTTATCAAGTTTTGAAGGGAAGAATTGTTGAAAAGGTATGAAGAGTTCCAGAATTGCTTGGAGCAAAGGTTGCTTAAAGGCCAAAGATTCCCACTGTGTGGGATTTAATACCAAGTAGTCCCACAAAGGAATTATTAATTAATTAGCACCATAGGTTTATGTTTGAAGTTTATTGAATGATGAATACAAAGATAGTGCTCGTGACTTATGACACATCAAACACGTGTACATTATTAAGACATTTCATCCCATAAGTGCAGTGTACCTTTCAGTTAATTCCGTTTTAATTTTTTCAATTATTAACAAAAATGTTATATAGTTCTTATGACTACATGCAGCGAGGGATTGAACTTGAATTTGCCTTTAAACCAATGGCAAAGAAGGGACCCCTTTAATGTTAACTTTAGAAAAAGATTGAACACAACCTTCAATTAGTTTATATGATTAAATTATATCCATTTTTTATGATAATATTTTGTTTCTGACTCTAGAAAGGAAAAGAGAAGATAAAGTTGACCCGTATGCCTAAGTGGAAAATGCTTGATGAACAAGTCTTTTTTTATGAGAAAGCCAGAGCAAAAGAAAAGGAATCACAAAGTGTTAATTTAATTATAAAGGGAATGAATTCTCTGCTTCTGACTTGGGGCAAAGCATTATTAGATTAACGGTTGTTATTCTTCTCTAGAGCTTAATATTCTTGGTTGAAACCTAAGTGATGAGCATCACAACAAGGTACAAAAAGTGTTATTCTGAGGTGGAAATTGTAGATTAGAGGGAGAGGGACAAAAATAGCCACCATGAGACACCAACTAGGTGAATTGACAAATGGAAGCATGATGTCGGTGGTAACTATCCATGGTGCTCTTCTTGATTTCTTTTTTTTTTTTTTTTGTACATGTTCATTTTAAAATAGTTTATTCATTGTTTAGAAGTAAAATTGATTTTACAAATATTACAACTAATTGGTGCTTACCTAATTAGCATAGCCTTTTATTTTCTTCTTCAGTTTTAATTTCTCTAAACTTTTGGAAATAACCCATCAAGAGTTCCCAAATATTAAACAAATCTAAAATAAACCTTTATCAACCCAATTTAAATTTATTTTAAACATGAAATTTGTTTTTAAATGAAATCTTTAGATCCATCCTAATACTTATGCTCCAGTCTCCACATGAAATTTTAAAATGCATTAATAGTTGTCCCAACATAATTGTACTGGTCATTTCTAAGCCTTATCTTTAATCACCAAAATGCAATCCGTGTCACGACCCTTTGTCTAATAAATACGACAAAAGAATAGACTCTGGTTGCACACTCATCGGTTTTATACTACCATCTTGTACCACTCTTTTTGTTAAATAATAATAATATAATAATAAAATAATAATAGTAATAATAATAATAATAATAATAATAATAATTAGTTATCTAACTGAAATAATTGAATGCAATCATGGTGGTGCAGTACCAAACTTACTTTGTCCTTTTTCTCATGAAAATATTGGTTAGAGCCTACTTTTGATTGTTTGTGATAACACTGTTGAATATGTTTCAAGGAGAATTAATTTGATGTTGGAAGATATTGATTGGATGTAGGCCAGAATCTGACGAGAGTAGGAGAATCCATATCAATGCAAAGTTGGGAAAATAGCATACATTCTATGTCAATCTTGGGACTGACAGATTTATTAGAGAGAAAACTCTGTAAGATGTGTCCCTATTTATATGCGAAGGTTATTGACCATAGGAAACATTTTTTTTTTTGTTAATTATTTAATTACTGACAAGCCTAGTTTAGTAAGTTTTCAATTTACTTAAAAGATTATAAATATGATAAAAAAAACATTATGCACGATAAGTGAGTGATAAGTGAATGTAAAATAGATTTAAACTGACATCTCGTCCCACTCTATTGTACCTTCAAAATTTATTTTTTATTAATAATTACTTTAAAAATTATAAAAAATCATATTTTATTTTTTTGATTAACTTTTTTAACTTTATAAATACCAGTTACTTTAACAATTGACTTTTGTAAATATTTATTTAGTATTTGAATTTGTATAATATCAATGGCATTGATGCTTTTCCACTTGTATAATATCATAAAAATGTTTTTAAAATAATCAACTAAACATTTTCACCTCTATTTTCTGTTTTTAGGAAAAATGAAAATAAGAAACAATCTAACTAAAACATCACCTGAACTAATCAATACTTATAATTTCAAAAACTTCTCCGTGAATTTTCCAAAGAGTGGTTGGGTAGTTCTTTTCCCTTTTTAACTTTGCAGTTCCGTGGTTCACTAAACTCGTTCTCAACACAATCTTTTAGCGATACACTATAGTGAAAAAGCACTTAAACTACAGCTATTAATTAATGAAAATTATGAGACCTTTTACCTTCGACTGATCCACATCAATTGATTAGCATATAGCTGCTTCAATTTGACACCTCAAATTTCGACCATTTAATGATGATTGAGCCATTTTATTCTTGCAACCATTAAGTGCACAATTAAATATTAAATTTAAAGGATCTCTGTGAAAGCTGTAACCAAACAAGTAAAAAGATCTGTATAAGCATCTTCAACATATAATCCAAAGCACATAAATATATATAGTCTGCTTCATGAATGACCGCATGCCAATGCCACGTCCAATAATTGACCACAATTTCTTCATATACAAGACATCACACACTTGTTTAATTTTATTCCTAGAGTAATGAACTTTTGTGAGTGATTCCTTGAGCACCCCATTAACCTTGCTGCCATCCAACATATATTCTCTTGCATGTGGTGCATGATAAGTGGAAAGTGTCACTGAAACCACCTTAAATATCCATCTAACTCTCCTAGTTAGCCATCTTAATTGGTTTTTGAGTGTTCAAAACCATCCATGGCCTCTGAGAAGGTTTCTTTTGAAGCTAGCAACAGCCAAGGAAACTGTTCTCAAGAGATTACTGCCCCAAATGGTGCAACGAAATCAAATATGGGGAAAGAACTAGCGAGGAGGGCTCTGTTGAGGTCTCATCTACGCAAAAATGGGAGAAGAAAAGTTTCAAGTAACAGTGCTAAATCATTGCCAAGCAGGTTGAGTAAAGTTTCTCTTGGAGAAGATTCTGCAGAATAAGTCATAGATAGTTCCTTATTGTAAATATACAAGTTCTAGATATGTCTATAGCAATAATCAGGATTCATTTGTAAACAAATTGAGTGGCAGTGAGACTCTATGGTAGGTAGAAATGATCGGCAATTTTTGTAAAATAATTAATAATAACATATCGCCACAACTGGTCATTTACTTGGTTAATAATAATTTTGTTACTAGCATTCTTCTGCAGGACAGAGATAAACAATTTATCAAGGGGCTCCAATGAGAAAAGTATCATATGGGGGGTACTAAAATTTAAATTATATTCAAAATGTACGGAAAAAATTTTATCCCTCCACTTGACACGGCGTCAAAAAATAAAACATGTTTATTTGGCGTGGCATAGTTCAGTATGACATGCAGAATCCTCACCATTTTCATGTTTTCTAAGTTGCTCTGCTAGCATATCTTGCTTGTACTAGTTTCATTGGAGGTTTCTAGTTGGTGATTATATTATCCTTCAAAAAAATAACATCTTCAAATTCAACAAGACTCCAATCCTCATAAACGAGCTTAGATCCGTCAACCCATCATGTACACTTATATATTCATCTCGGGCCATAACAACTCAAAGTTTGAGTGATATATCAAGCAGCTAAAGACAGAAACAAAGGACATCTTTTCCCAATATACATACAAGCATTTTATTATCAGCTACAACTTTTTAATTAGAAAATGGAACCTACGAGGCCCACCCGTCATGACTGTGCTGAGTCTCCAAAAGGCAATCAGCGTCTCTTACTCTTACTTTGCAGATACAAAAAATACAAGCAAAGATATTCATGTATTTAGGTAAATCAAAATTCTCAATGCTCAGAGAAGTGACGCAAATAAGACTGAAACCTTTGCTCATGTAAAGATAGAAAGGCAACATGTGTATTACCGAATTGGAGGAAAAGAGTGAAGAAAATATAAATGTGTATTATAACATGCATCTGAAGTAAAAAAATGCATTTATGTACCCCCAAGAAAAAATGCCTTTACTTTGTACAACAGTACTACTTCCATTCACTCTACAAGTACCCTAATGCATCTGCATTCATATTGTCGCCTGCCATTATTGTGCAATCAGATGCATCGTGTCCATACTGAGCACACAACTGTGCAGAGAACTGCCTACGCTTCCTAGTGAGATCAACTCCATCTCTTGGCCTTCTCTCCTTAAGCTTTCCTGTAGTGATAGACTCGTGGGGATTTGTTATTGTAAACCCATGAATCATTCCATCAGTATCTTCTACCTCTGGCAGGATCAATGAATCTGATGGATAATTATATGCGATGTCATTCACCCCATGTGTGGACCTAGGAAGGGTTTTGATGCGTGATAGCACCATGGAAATTTGGTCACAAGCAACATCCAGCCGTTCCTCAGTTTCAATGGATTCCACTAAAAATGTTGAAACCATGGATTCCAAAAATTGCATCCTTTCAGGCTGATCCCTAGTACTTGTACCCCGAAAGTGGTTAACCGAAGATGAACTGATGCCTCGCCAACGGGCTGGTAAATATTGATCAGGGATGTGAAAACAGTTATTAGTAGACATGACACGCAGCACATGTCTACATAAGATGCCTGAAAACTCAAACAGATGACAGCTGCAGCTGATGTGCTCTTGACAAGGAACCCAATATACTTTGCACCCTCCATCTGACTGAGAGTGGTGTCTGACCTGGAAACAACCTTCATCAACCATAAAGGATGCATATTGCGGCGCCAAAACTAGCTCTTCCTGGAGTTTACTTAAGGCATAAGGAGTTAATACAGTGGCAGCATGGGATTCAATAGGTGAACCTGTTTTGAGGCACACTTTCTGCAATTTCATCTGCATCTTTTGCTTCGCCCCGGCTCGGTCATTAAAATCAACAATATCAGCCACCTGTAAAAAATGATATTTAAATACGGCGTTGCATATCGATTAAAAAAAAACTGAACAAAACAAATTATATAGCACACACTTGCTCAACAAAGCAATCTAGTCGAGATTGGGCACTTAAGAACCGTTGGATGAAAGCACTAATGGACTCAGACAGACATGTACTGGTCAATCCTGAAAAGAAGTAACGCCTCAAGAATGGTAAAGCCCAAAATGTCCTTAATGAATATAGGCTAATAATATGTTTATTAGTGTGGAGTCCATATTTATCAACCATTTGCCCCCAGCCCTCTTCAAAATCTTCCATCAGTTCCAAATTGTAGAGCCGATGGAACTCAGCTTTCCACTCGTCATATTGTGATCCAAGTAGCAACGAAAACCAGTCAGAGAACTTGGAAAGAATATGCCATACACAAAAGGCATGTTTAGTTTCAGGCAATTCAACAGCAATAGCTTCTTTCAGCCACATGTTATGATCTGTTAATATTGTTTGTGGAGCCTTTCCTTTCATGAAGCCCAAGAAAGCCTGCATAAGTCAATTAGATTAAAAACAAAAACTCAAATGAATCAGATTTTATAAACATCATGTAAAGGAACTTTGCAACATAAAAATTTGCACAAAAGAATCAGTCAATGAATTGTGTATGATTACTATTATTATTCTTTTATCGAGTGAAAAAAATTAAACCTAGGCAAATAATCAAACATTGAAAAGAAAAACTACATACAATTTTTTGTTGATCTATATTTAGGGTTTTGTTAACAGGATTTATCAGGGCACATGTTTAGGTTCTTACCTTGAAAATCCAAACAGCACTCTATACTTCTTTAAGTAATTATGGTAATTTAATAATGAGAATGAATGTTTTCTTTATCCTTAACTTTCTGATATTTATATAAAAAGAACAATAATGTTAGATTTTATTTTGCAAAACTTTATTCATGAAGTAGCGGAATTGTAGTTCAAATAATAATTTAAGGCTACCCTAGATAGCAGGCAATCGAGAAATCATATACAAGATTATCAAGTTGAAGTTACAATCTCACAAGGTTCTTACCTTTAGAGCCCATGAAAAAGACTGCATATTTTCATCCCGTAGAAGTGCACAACTGAAGAAACAAGTCATTCCATTATTGTCAACACCAAGCCAAATTCCCAACAGCATGTCATAAGCATCTACTCGGTAGGTTGTATCAAAAACTACAGCATCTCCAAATGCCTCATATGATTGGATGGATGAGCTGTAGGACCATGCAATATATTCAAGCCTGTTATTACTATCTATCTTGAATTCATACTTGAAGTTGTAGTTTTCATCCTTTAATCTCTTGCACATAGCAATCAAATCAATGGCATCATTATCTCTATCCACATTTCTGAAAGACTGCAACAAGTTTCTTACATCTATCTCTGTAAAAGGAAGACAACCAAGTTTGATGCCTTTCTCTAGCTCCATCAATCTTAGCATTTGCCTAACTGACATTCCAGCTTTAGCAAACATGCATATACGACTCTTGTCATCAGGAGATATTGGACAATATGCTGGAAGAAGGCGCACCTCATTGGATTTTAGCAACTCATGATTGTGGATGTTCCTAAAACCAGTAACACGCCATTCAGGGACATCAAAATCTGCCCTTTTCACAATACGCATGTATGCTTGACAACCACAGCGAGATGATTTGCGGTTCCTTTGCACCTTCCCATCATCAGATGGTTTAATCTGGGGATATCCACCACGATGGCAAGTAAAATCCCTCCTTGTAACTCCCCGGCCAACCCCATCTTTCCCCCGAGTTCGGTGCCGCCTAATTGAAAAGCCACATTGTTTAGCAAAACTGCAATAAAATTCATAAGCTGCTTCTTGAGAGACAAATCTCTGACCAATAAAAGGGACAAGGTTGACAGAAGTTTGTCTTGACAAAATTGTTTCCTCTGGTATTTCCTCAATGGTGCCAATGTCATCCTGAGACAAATCTGTGCCATTTTCAGATGATTCCAGCACCAGACTGGTTCCTTCTGACATTCTGTTGTCAGTAACAACAGCCCAAATGCTTTACAGTTGTTCAAACCTGCAAGAGATGCACATTTGTCTTCAGATATAAGGCATAAGCTTACTTAAATACTCAATGATATAGGTATCCTTAGATGCTATATCCTTCATATCTTAGCTCTGACAGAAATAATTGATGAAGGGGATAACTAAGGAAAATTTGTAACACCAAACACGGATAAATAACATGAGGAGGGACCAGAGCGAACGGTGACCCCATATAAGGCAAGTAACAGAACTTCTAAATAACACACCTCCAAAATCTAATTACAGATCCAGTTCATTCAGTAAAAGTGAGTGTTAATCTCAACGCCAGAGTCAATCATAGTTCATACTAACAAACTGAACTATAACTACCATAGTAGCTTATAAATGATATAAATACAATCACTAAAATCAACGTGAGTATGACCACCACCACACTGAATACCTATTTAACTATCTTTGTAAAGCAAGTCCATCACTCTACTTCCACTTCACAGCAGCACACAACTATTATTCTCCAATGTCCAAATATCTCATGTGGGTCTCCCCAAAAAGCCACCAAATTTCAAAATTTAAATTCTCTGTTACATTAATGAACTCACACTTAACTCTCACAGATCCAAGCCCATTTATCCAAAATCTCACTCAATCTCAACCCCATTCCACACCGAGAGACACACCCAAAAAATAAAAAGAAAAAACCCATAGAGTAAAAAAAAAATTGAGTAAATAAATTAAACCCAACAGTCAAATCAAGCAGAGGTGACAAAACATATTCAAAAAGGGTTCATTTTTTCAGATTGAAAATTGAAAATGAAATTAAAATGGCAATTAACATACCCAGTAGAATCGTGGGGTGCAGGAAGATTGGCTCAACGGTCAATAACAAACAACAAAATTGAATTTTGAGAAGAGAAAAAGAAAGAAAGATAGAAGTGGCGGGGAGGGTTGTGGAGTAAAGCGCATCCCATGGAGAACGATAACTATTCACAGGGGAACAAACCTTATCATGCGCCGTGGATGCACAGTGCTATCGAGCGCATCGACTCATTATTGGCCGTTCGATTAAAATCTAAGTATCCACACTTTTTTTTTTTATTGGTCTGGTCCTGATTTCGTGAAACCCTTTGTTTGGATTCATCTACTTATGGGCTTCGTCTTTCATTGTTTCTTCCGAAAGCCCAGTTGTTAAAACCTTGGAAATACAAGTTTATAAGCTAGAAGCTAAGAGTTAAAAAATTACAAGTTTACAAGGTAGCTAAACTCTGATTGAATTGAAAATTTTTAATAAAATTATCTAATAATTAATGGATTAGTGTAAAATAACATAAGCTATTTTTTTGATAAAGAATAAAGATTTGAAGTAAATTAGTTTGAATAAAAATAGAAAAAATGAGTTAGTAGCTTATAATTTATTATTAATTGAATCAATGTCTAAAATAAGTTTGATGTACAAAAATTAAGCTTCTCACTCCCATTCTTGTAACAAGGTCCATGTTAAAAATATAAGATGTCCTTATATTAATTACTTTTTTATTAAAAAAACTCTAAAATAAAGTTATTTTCTTACAAAATTAACTAGATAGATAAGCATGAGAGAATGACGTAAGAGTGAGAAGTATACCCATCTATTACTCATAAGGATAAGTTTGAAAATATATATATATATATATATATATATATATATATATATAATAATAATAACATAAATTTAATATTTCAACTAAATTGATAGATTTCTCTAATTCCAACGAACTAGATATTTATACCCTATAATAGAATCGGAGGAAGTATAAATTATTAGAATAATTTATGCATTTTAGGGTCATTTTGATGGGTTAAAATTAATGTAAAAAATAAATATTTTTATTTAATATTTGATTTTAAAAAAATATGTAGCAATATAAATTAAATAAATGATAAAGTTAATAAATTGAATTTTTTGTTAGTCAAAAAATCGTTTGACAAAAAATTATGGAACATACAAAAATATTTAAAGGATATATATATATATATATATATATCTACTTATCTCTCAATTTTAAATAATTTTATTTAAATTTTAATTATCTAAAATCTTGTCATCTAATTATTTTAAATTAATATAATCTATTAATTACATCAATATTATCATATAATTTATATTTAATTATTTTTATTTATTAAATTATTTTATTTTATTTTAAAATTTAAATTCATATATAATAAATTATATAAAATAATTAATTATTAAATATTGAATATAATAAAAATTATCCAATAACGTAATTATTTATCTTATACGGTTTTCTTTATCTTATTTATTTTAACTTTTTACAAACGTTTACACGTTAAAAAAGAAAAAATAGTTGAAATACACTCGAAGTAGCTAAAAGGTTGTAATAGTTTATCCAATAGTCAACTAAGTTCTTTACTTAGTAAAAGAAACAAAAGCTAAAAGATTGTCTTAAAATGTCGGCAAAATATATTCTAATATCTTCCTACCTTTTTGAATATTTCAACTCCTGCACTATTATTCACTTTATTAATTAACATTACACTTCAGTATATTAATGAAGAAGCTAGTACACAATGTTTTTAAAAACACGAAATGTATTGCCATGTTAATCAACATAATAAAAACATGACGTCCTGTATGTTATTTTTATTTTAAATTTTAATATATAATATAAGATAAAAATTATAATTCGAAATATGAATAAATAATTGAAGCTAAAAATGTATAAAATACTTTATCTTTAAAAAAAATTATAAGAGTTCAAAATTAATTAAAAACTTAAATAAAATTACAATCTCCCAAAAATATAATTTTATCCATAAAATAAAAAGGTATGAAAATATCATATAAACATATCTAATTTCATTATTTTATATTTATTAATTATGTTAACAAATAATTTTACCAAACTATTATAATATAACATGTTAATCTCGGTCGTGAACTTTTATAAAAAGAAAATAATTAATTTTATATTAATTTTTACATAAATTAGGTTTTAAAAAATTTTGTTATTAATCTCGTGTATTTCAGCTTATTTAAATACTATGTCATGTCAAATCGGATATTTTTAGCTCAGTTCTTATAAGTTACTTTTTTTAAAACTATTCATTTTATGTAAAACAATTTCATGTAATCGTTCGATTACAAATCAAATTTGGTATGATTTGATAAGATTTTATACCAAAATAGCAAATCCAGGTTAGGATTAGTTAACAGATTTCTCTTGCAACTTCTAACAATGTCAATTTAATAAGTTCTAGAAAAGGTTTTTTTTTCCTTTATTTATTTTATATTTTAAATTTTATTTCCTCTAAAATATTTTTATCTTTATATTCCTTATTTATCTTCTATCAACATTTTTAATCATTCTCGATAAATTGAAATGGTTAAATATGACTAAAAATGGACCACTAATGTTAAGGAATAAAAATATCAATGAGAAATTAAAATTGATAAAAAATAAGAAATTTAAAATAAGCTATAGAGTGAAAACTTAATAAACTTTTAAAAATATCAATTTAATAACATTTTTCTAACTATTTTTTATTTACATTAGACAATATCGGAAGACATGTACGTCCTTACGCAACTAGAAAGTTTATATAATACTGTTATACATATATGGTAACACGAAAAATAGAGGGAGGAGAGGAGAGACCAAAGAAACAGAGAAGATGTCAGAAATTTTTTTTCTTTATCTCTATAAATTGAACATACATGCTAAAAGATTAAAAACCTGTCTCATTTGTTAGATAGCACACAGAAATATATACAGAGAACTTAAGAAGAAAAAGTTTGAATCATCTTACACTTTTTTATTTATTGGGTTGTAATTTTTATCCCAAATAAAAAATTAAATAATTTTAGTAAAGATAATTGATATAATTAATTTATATATCTTAAGATGATTAGTTACATCAGTTAATTACATCAATTATTTTTATAAAACTATTTAATTTTATTTTTATTTACATTAAATTAGATAGTTCCTTTATTTATATGTAAAACCAGGTGAAAATGAATAATAAAATATTTTTTTCACTTAAAATAATCAAGAGAAAAAAATTTATGTATTGACAGTATAATATCATACAATTACAACGGATTATATGTGATAAATTTGTTAACTTTAATAATAATGATTTTAAAATTTTCACTAATTTATAATTGATTGGTATTGTAAAATAATTTTTATATTATGTTTAGTTAAAACAAACAAAGATAAAAAGAACACATCAATATATTGATGAATTTTTTATTTGGTCAGAGAAAAAGTAAAACAATGAAAAATTGACTTCTAAACATAAAATTTCAAAATTTTCTTCCTTTTAACTTTTATTTCAATTTCACTATCAATTCTTTCTTTTCCCTCCCGCCGTATCTTAGTGAAAAAATAATTGTTTCATACTAAATTAAAACTAGCTTATCGAGTAGCGGCGAATCTTCATCAATTTTTGTGAGAAATTAAAATAAAGTAATATGTCATATATTTAAAATTTAAAATTAAATAATTTCAATATATATTTTATATATATTACATATATATTATCATGATTAATATTCAAGTAAGTGCATAGTCGCATAGATAACGTAGTCAATATAAGAAAAAATAACATTCTTCATTCTTTAAATGCTTAAACTCATTAAAGTAAATAAAGGTTGTTGTCTATTAAAAAAATATTTTTGGTTAAAATCCTAGTAATAAAACGATGAATTTTATTAATTTCTAAATGTATAAATTTTATAGATACATGATATAATATGTTGTATCACAAACGAATTAGTATGATAGAATTTGTCAAGAGTATTCCTAACCAGAGTATATAAGTAGTGGAAGTATTAATTATTTAATTTTGTTAAAAGTTTTCTACTTTTTTTTTGTGGAGAATTATTTGAGTATATCATTTCACCTAATATAATAATAATTTTATAACCTTGAGACTCCTGAAATAAACTTTTTAATAATAATTAATCTAATATTTTATTATGCTTTAATTACCTGTGACAAAGATAGTATCTTAAATCGATAATTTATAATACAAGATTATGTTAATTTTAAATTTATACTATAATCAAACTAAAATATTTGGGGGAGCCGAGTGAACTATATTTTCATGTTTGTTATAAGTTTTTAAAATTTATTTTTAACTGTAGTTGATTTTTAGGAAAATTGTAACTTTTAATATTCTCTCATCCTTTCTTACGATTTTATTCTCGTGTAAGATGTGAGAAAACGTTATCCATGAAATATATATTTTAAATTACTTTTTAATACAAATAAATATAAATGCTCTATTTTTATATAAATTAGTAAAAAAAATATTAAAAAATTGTAAGAAATATTAAAATATAATAAAACACATTTTTTTTAAAATACTCAAGAATAACATTCTTATTTATAATATACTTAGAAATATATTTGTGGAAATATAACAGAATAGGTTGAAACAAATGATCCTAACGACTAATAAAGAGTTTTGAATTGAGATGTAAAAGCTTTTGTATGGTGATTGCTGACTTTTGAAAATTAGTTAGTGTGGCAATATAGGATTTTGATGTGGGCACGCAAGAGCAACATATTCTCTTTTCATGGATGGTGACATGTGAGGCCAATGAATCCAATCATTCATCGTTGATTTGCCAAAACAACTCGCCAGGATTAAGTTGGCCCCGTTGATTGTGTCTCATGTTCCCAACTTCTCCACTTTATGTTCTTGCATTTTATGCTAGCTATTGTCTTTTAGGTTCAACTCCTCCCATGTTGTTTTATCACCAGTTTTTTATCCATGTGAAGTGAACTCATGAAGTGGGATGGTTTAATTTACACAGCACAATGTCTCACAAATTTTGTAAATATGCTGTCTCGTCAATTTTCAACGAGCACGAGGACGGACAAGAATTTATTATGACTGAATTGAACAATCAATAACGTGCGTTATATCCTGCAAATTAGTGCAACAAAACCATTTACGATATAACAATTGAAGGAAAATCACTCAACTTCGGACCAGGATAAGAAGCGTATACTATCAACAGGTAGCTCTCTCAAAAGGGAAAAAGTAGTAGAAAATATAATAAAATAAAATAAAAATATTTTAATTAAAATAGAATGTAAATAATAAGACTCACGATAAATTCTAAAAATATTTAAAAAGAAGAATGTAAAAATTTCTTGCAAATTCTCCGCTTCCAACCTATTAATAAATTATTATTATTATTAATTTGAGAGAATTAAAGTGTATCATTTTCTTATTTTTAGATTTTAAAGTAATTTAACTGTTAGATAGTATAAGATTTAAAAGATGTAGCAAAATGCAAATAAATTCTAAATATGTGATAATTAAGAGAGGTAAATGAATAATTAGATAACTATTCACAGGGGCGGAGCTATAATCCGTAGGTGGCACCGTGGCAGGGGCCGTATTTTTATTTTTTATTTTTTTTATTTCATTTCATTTTTTATTTTTTTTATTTTATTATTTTTTATTTTGTTATTTAATTATTTTTAAAATAAGAAAATGTACATGTAAAAAATAAGTTCAAGTTATTTTAATTTATTTAATTATAATTTTTAGATAAAATAATAAAAAATATATTATTAATGATTAAAAATTATTATTATGATTAAGAATTTATTAAATAAATGTATAATATGATATTAAAATTTTAAAACTAGACATGAATATTAAAAATTTTAATTATAATTTATGGATAAAGTAACAAAAAAATATATTATTAATAATTAAAAATTATTGTTTTGATAAAAAATTTTAAATAAATATATAATATGATAATAAAATTTTCAAACTAAAGATTAATATTAAAAATTTTAAAATTAAAAATTATTTAGATAGAATTTTAAAATAATTTTAAACTTGTATGTTTTTAAAATTAGATATAAAATTATAAATAAAAACAGAAAATTATCAAAAATTAAAATTTATTATTATTATTATATATAATATATTATATATTATTATAAATTATTATTTATATAATTATTATTTAAAATAATTATTTTACGAATATTATAATTATTATAATTTATTTAAAATTATAAAACTAAAATTATAATTATTTATTTAAAATAATTATTATTTATTTATAAATTATATATATAAAAAAGAAAATTTTAAAAGTTTCGAAGGATTCCTTCTAACGTGGCTCCGCCACAGACTATTCACCTAACTTATTATTAAGAAAACATGGAAAATAAAATAGTTAATTTGGAGGATGCGTAACGCCGTGGAACCAAAGTAGCAAAACACGTTAGACACATAACATATTTAGGAGATAAGATGAAAAAAACTCACTCATATATTTGTGTGTATAAAAACACACGACTATTTTACAGACTAATGGCAGAAGATAGAAGGTAATTTATTACCAGAAAAAATATTACCACTGTAAGAATTAAATAAAAATTTATAGTTGTTGTTAAACACTGAATTAAATGAGTGTATAATTATTTTTATTAGAATATTAAATATAAAAAATTTTATAGTCATGTAAATATTAAAAAATAAATTTTAAAATATTCAAAAATTACAACAACTATAACCAGCGTTGTGAACAGTGAACTTACCAGCAATATTCAAAATTCACCAGAAAATCAATAATCAAGAGCAAAGGGTGGCTACACAAAACAAACAAAATAGAAAAAAAAATAAAAAAAGGTTGCAAAAATCAAATGAAACTAGAAGCTAAGCTAAACTGATGATGACAAATTTTAAGTTTGGTTTGGATGAATGGAAAATATAAGAAAAAAATAAAAAAAAAATTGATAAAATAAAGTAAAAATTATACATTATTTAGACAAAACCATGCCTTGTCACAAAATATAATGTAATTAATTTTAAATTATTAAACATAATTATATTATAAACATAAAATAATATTAATTACAAATTTCAAATCATCTCAATATATTTTAATGACGTATTGAATTAATTGTCATTATGTACCAATGTATTACCAACTGAACCACTGTGAAAGAACTTCGTAGGCTTATATAATCATGTAGAGTGATAGTTATATTATATATTTATTGGACAAGCCGTATGTGGTACATAACTTGGAATAAGTTGTCATAAGTAAAGCATTCGGATGACTTTTCAAAATTATTTTAACCAGTGAGAACCGAACGAACACAAGATTTTCTACTTTCAAGTTAGTCAGATATTTAATCTACGCAGTCTTTTATACAGTCTAACTGGCTGAAATAATTTTAAGATTTCATGTCAATAAGTAGATCAATAAGAAAAGATCACGTGTTAATAATCCAATGAAATTGTATCACATGTCACATTTTGCCGCGTCATCATTGAAGTCGTAAAAGAGTTTATTACTTCGTCACACACAAGTATGGTAAT
The DNA here is from genome assembly GCA_026586105.1 of Hylodesmum podocarpum. Classification (NCBI taxonomy): domain Eukaryota; kingdom Viridiplantae; phylum Streptophyta; class Magnoliopsida; order Fabales; family Fabaceae; genus Hylodesmum; species Hylodesmum podocarpum. The sequence continues at coordinate 369,504 of JALJEV010000590.1, forward strand.
ATCATGTGTCGTTCACCCATAAAATTGTAGATGATTCTACGACTTTCATCCACATCAACTTGCCACAAGGGCAATTTTACCACATATCACATCTATGTAAAGTTGTAGATTCTGTTATAACTTTGATGTCCTAAATTGATTTGTGACTTTAACTAAATAGCACCATTTCAATTAATAGTTTCCAATAAATTATTTTGGGTTTGGTCCATTTAGAACAATGAACCAAGATCAATACTTCATCACGTGAACAAGTATTCATTATTCAACCTTAAGATTATTTGAAAATATAATCTTGCATGGACTAAGAGAATCAACCCAAATAATTTGAATATAGTTAAATTCTTAATTGATTTGATAAATTTAATAATAAAGTAAATGAATTAAATTTGAGACAAAAAAACTAACTAGATTAAATAAATAAGTTTACATTAAATTATATAAATATTTTCATTATATGGAGTTTGATCAGTTGATTTATAATATTAAATATTATATTTTATATTATTAAATTTATGTAATTAATTTTTATTATTACTTAAAAATAAATAAATAAAAAATTAATTATTAATTAAAATTAAATCAAATGACTTATTTATGAGTTTACATTAAATTGAATTTGAGTTGAATTCGGGTGAAGTTGAACAAATTCTTATCTATTCACCTCAACTCATATTCAAATGAAACATTACTTGAAAAAAAAGAGAATATATTATGACTTAGTATCAGTATTACCTATAGAAATTGTGGCCCATCCCCTTTATAGATTGAGTAAGTGGGCTGGGCTGCCAGCTGAAAAAAAAAAAGAAAAGTTAAATACTACACATTTGTTTATCTTGTACATTGCCATATCTATGTAGTCTCCAATTACTTGGCCTTGTTATAATTATTTACTAAAGAATTCCTTTGTGATATGTATATGTATTGTATGAAGTGGGGAACCATAAATTTTATCTAAGGAGTAAAAATCAAAACATATTTTTCTAATTACAATATATATATATATATATATATATATATAATAAATTTGATATATAACTAACATTTTTTTTAAAATAAAAATATATAATTATATTTATATCATGAATATTCTAATTCAATACAAAGAAAGTTAAAATAGAAAAAATACTAATAAGAATATAATATAGTTAGAAAATAGATAGAAAAACAATTATCTCATGATATATATAATCATACAAAATAATATTAACAACATTTAGATTTCAACAATAACTTTTTAAAAAATAAATACAAGTTACATTTGGGATAAATCTAATGAAGCAGTCTCTGGGATGTGACAAATTTAATCCGCAAGTTAAAAAACTAATTTATGGGCTCAAATAAGTTTTTAGATAATAGTTTACAAAATTTTCTATAACTTTATTATCCATTGGTTTCTCTCAATTGAATAATGACCCTTCCTTATTTACTAAAGGAGAAAAAGCATGATGATTCTTGTTTGTATAGATGATATCATCTTAACATGGTTGCCACAAGTGAAAACAACACCATTCAAGCTTAAAGACACGAGAAACTTGAAATATTTTCATGGTCTAGAGATTGCAAGGCACACTAAAATATTGTTTCAAATCAATCAAAATATGCAATGTCTTCGTTAAAGGATACATGTTTCATAGTCTGCAAACCTAAAAAGCTTCTTATGGATCCTCACTTAAATTTGAGTATCACATATGGTAAGCCTTTAGAAGATGTCATTGTTTATAGAAGACTCATTGGTAGGTTGTCATACCTGCATATTACTAGGTCAGATATTATATATATAGTGAATAAACTGAGTCAATTTGTCGTAAAGCCTCGTACTACACGTCTCACTACTGCTCATCATTTGTTTCGGTACATCAAGTGAAGTCCTTGTAGAGACATTTTCTTTTCAGCAACAAGCTTTTTTGTACTTTCAGCTTAAGCCGATGCAGATTGGGGAAACTTCCCTGATTCAAGGAAATCTACCTCTAGATTTTGTATATTTTCTGAGGACTCGATGATTTTATGGAAATCCAAAAAACAACCAACCATTGCTTGATCATCCACAAAGGCTTAGTATAGAGCAGTGACAAATGCAACAAATGAGATTTTATGACTTATTAAGTTATTACAAGACTTCATAATTAAAATAGACAATGTCATGTTGATGTGGGACAATGTTTTAGCAACGCATATAACATATATTCCGAGCTTCCATAAGAGAAATAAATATATTGACCTGAATTATCATTTCATTAGAGAACATGTATAGTTAAGACTTCTCAAATTTATATATGTTAAATATGTTGCACAACTTACATATCATTTGACCAAACCTTTACTACTATTTTTTTCTTTCACTAATATGTCAAGATGGGAATCAAAAACTTATTCTTTCCAAATCTATAACTCACATATATAATTTTTTAAAATAAATAAAATATAATTTTTCATCCTCAATAAATTTTTTCTTTTTCTAAATTTTTTAGTTTCATAAATTTTTTATAAATACATATTAACATTAAAAACATTTAGATTTTTCAATAGTATTTTCTTAAATAATAAATACAAATTACATTTCATTCATTGTGTTTTTTTTTCACTTGAAAAACAAGTCAATAGTTTTTTTAAAAAATATTTTTTAATCTAGATTAACAAACAAACTGAACATGAATATGAAATAGCAAAAGTTTATAAATTTTATAATATAAATTACATAAATATAATTTATTTTTATCTATTATTAATAATTATTACAAAAATAATTTTTTATATTTTAATCAAATTTTATTACAAAATATATATGTAATAAATTATGCAAATAATTAAATTCACGAACTAGTGTAAAAATTAGAATATAATTTATACAAAATAGAAAAAATTAAAACCTCAAAATATTATATATATATATATATATATATATATATATATGAATTTACAGAAAATGGATTAATCTTTGTTATCAATAATTGTATATTTAAGCTGAGTTTGTTATCCTGCTCCAATTTTTTATCGGGCTAATAAGTTAATGGTTCACCCATATGCTGGACTAAGAGAAAATATAAATAGAGGCACGAGTTTTTAGATCAATCCAATTTTATTTTTTAAATATAAAAAATACAATTAATGTTACACTGATGTCTTAGCTAAACCATCACATTAAATTAAATATATCACAGTAAGTAAGTTGATTCTAAATACTTAAATAATTGTAGTGATATAAGATTACAACTCAGAATACTTAAAGATGATAGATTCTTAATATCAAAGAAACCAATATTACAAAAATAAAAAAGTTCAAAACAACAATTCAATATTAACTAAAGTTTAATATTAACCATAATTCATATAAAGAAAATAAAAACAGTAATCTAAAACAATTATCAAAATAGTTTTGCATGATAAATAATTAAACGAGTTAACGGTTAATTCATCACGCCGCGCGTCCTGGACTTAATCTTTTTCTTCAATAAATTACAACAAAGTGAGTAAAAAACAAGTTTAAAATATCATTTTGATTCATGAAAATAATGAATTTAAACAAATTGATCCATCAAATTCAACTCATTTTGTCATCTCAATATAGTAGTAACAATGGAATTATGTTAACTATTTGCTCCACCCATCTTTATGGAATTGATTTGTTCAGTTTGTAAGACTCCACTCGTTTTATTACGCCTAATTTATTTATTTTTATTCAAAAATATCAAAAAAATATATAATAATTTGTATCCTACTCAACTCACTATTAAAACCTAATGAATTGTTCTGAATCATTCAATTTAGTTGGTCAATTTTCCATGATTATTAACATCGTTTAGTCATTTATATTTGGTGCCTTCGGTAGGTCAATAGGTTGTCCCATTTTCTGATTCAGCTGTCGGCAATGTTTTGTCGTCTAGTCATTTATATTTATTTCCTTGGGGCTTTAAGCCCTATTTACCATAAAACACGAATTATTAGTTACGGAATGAGTTATGAATTAAAGACATATGTAGAAAATAATAATAGAAATAAAAAAACTAAACAATTTTGATCCTTTGATGGTATTAAACTTGATGACGATTATTTAATTTTTAAAATTTCATAAAATTAAATAAGTCTATCATGAATAATAATATCTTTAAATAAAATTCTATTTCTATTGGGTTCAGATTCGGAAAAAAAAAAATAGTGATATATAACTGGTGAAAGAAATAGTGTCATCCATAGTGACTCAACTGTTTTTCGGTCAAACTGATAATCCGGCCTGTAGTTTGACATTTCCAAATTTTGATGACAAGAAGATGCAAAATTTGGGTTATATTATATAAACACTTACAAAGAAACTTAAAAAGAAAATGTATTCTATGATATGGTATAATATGATTGACAAATAATCTTGTTTTTTAAGCGATTTTTAGCTAAGAAATAATTCAGTTAAAAAAAATGGTGTTTAATGTATATGAAGTTTTTGTTTAAATTGGAGGTATGAAGTTTTTGTTTTACATAATTTAATGTAAAATGTGTTGGCATAAAAAATCTAAAGTGTTGTAATGAAACTTTGAAGGAAAAGTAATTGTCTGCTTTGAAGGCATCATGATCATATAGATGTAGGCATTTCCTGGAATGGAAGTCCGTCCCCCACATGGACATATATCTATATTTGCTTCTTAGTGCTTTTTTTTGGCTATGCTAATGCTTACTTTTTTGGCTATCCTAATGCTTGATTTGGCTTTTTTGTCGTTATCAATAACTCAAGTGGAATTTGGAAACATTGCAATATTCGAAAGTTGTGTCAACTTTTGAGAGGCCAAAAAAGCAACCCAACATTTCAAAGTGTATTATTATTATATATCCACTAGTTATCGTGGAATTTAAGATAACATTTGAGAGACTAATTTAGATGATTTTTAATATTTGGAGAATTATTTATATAATTTATACTGTTTCAAATATTAATTATAGATGGAATAAAATTTTTGAGATCAAATTAGTGATTTACTTTTTTAAAAAATTATGAATTTTAACTTTATTTGCTGTTATTATATAAAAACTTCATCACCTGGATGCTAAATTATAGACATAAGAAATTCACTTAATTAAATTTTTAAATTTAAATATATTTTTATTCCTTTAATATACTCAATTTTTATTTTAGTCATTTTAATTAATTTAATATGTTGTTAACGTGATATGTCAGATGATATGTATTAATTTTGTTAAATGTAACCATTTATATAACCGTCATTAGAAATGAAAATAGTGGTTGAAAATTTATAATCCAAATCTGATCATTATTTGTTATAAACTTTTTTAAAGTCGACCTATATTTATTATATCATTTTATATTATATTATATAGAAGGCTGATTTTATTTACAAACATCTTTAGTGTCTTAATAATTTAATACCAACATAAAAGTGAAAATAGGTACGTTAAATTTGATAAGAATCGAATTTAACTTGTTTAATTATATGATATAAACATATTTTTAAGATTATACCTATGATTTTGTAAAAAGAATTATAATTATGATAACTTGTTTAAAAATATTTTTGCAATAAAGTGTGTGAATAAAACATAAATTTATCTTTCCACAAAGTTATAAACTTAAGTTTGACTCTTTAAGTATATATCAACATGTTTAATATTTAAAAAAATATAATAAAATAAGATTTTAATAGATATAAATTTAATATAATATAATATAAATTATAATTATTTATTTGTATTTATTCAAATAAACTGACCTGTTAAGTCTGAAAGACTTTAATTTTTGAAAACATAAAACTTTTTAACTAAATAAATTTTAATCAAAATCTTGACTTTATTTTTTAAAAAACTCGAGTCCAGCTTAGGCCTACTAGTGTAGACTATGTTACAGGCCATAGTAAAATAAAATATTGGAAATACTAAAACTAAAAAAGAAATATTACAAATATTAAAATTATAGAATAAATATATTATAGGACCAGAAACCTAATTAAAGCATTTTTTTTATCATCAGTTAAGTTAATTTTTTGTTTATCATTTATCGTCAATTACTACCTATACAGGAAATGTTACCTCTCCTCGTTTAGAAGACAAAAATCCAAAAGACATAGTATAATTTTCTATTGTGTACAACGTTCTATTGGATTTTCCTTTCAATGCTAATAACATTTTTTTTTCAATTTTTCCATTTTGGACCCGTTTCGATAAATAAAAATCTTTGAGGGGTGTAAGTAAATTATTATAAATAGGCGATCTACCCATAGCTCAATGCAACTGCTTTTTATTGAATTGAGTTTAGGTTAAAAATAATTTAATTATAATTGAATAAAGTTACCTATCAATGAGTTTTTATCTTAAATCAGATCTATCTAATTTAATTTGGTTTGATAAAAAAATATATTTAAATATGTTTTATTCCTCAAATTCAAGTTAAATTTAGTTATAATTTCTGAAATTTAAAATAAATATTTTTAGTTCATCATATTTTAATAAAATATAATTTTAGTCTCTCGAAATTTAAAATTGTGATTTTAGACTTTTAAACTGAACTAGTTTGAAGGATAAAACCACGTTTTTTTAAAAATTTAAGGGAATAAAACAACATTTTTTCAAAAAAATAATAATTAAGGAACTAAAATATTTTTTTTAAGAAATTGGGGGGCTTAAAATATTTATTTAAGTTTAAATGATTAAAACCAATTTAGCTCCAAATTTAAAGGATTAAAAACATATTTAAGTCCTAAAAATTATTTACTATTATATTTCTATTACTTTACTTATTTAATATGCAGCATTATTTTATTTATTGATTTGATAGTAGCTAAATGAGTTTTATTAATTTAATTTGTTCATTTTTATTTTGTTTTGTAATTTTAAGTACTTAATAGTGTTGGGTTAGTAAATTATACATTGAAACATGTAATTCGTCTGTAAGATAATAAATTATTAATGTTAGATTAATAAATTTGAATAATTACACTTTAAAACATGTAATTCTTTTGTATATCTAATTTTGAATGCAACCTTATTGATAATTTTTGAACTTTCATTTTTTTTTTAAAATTGTTAAAACGTACTGTAATTTTAAGTAATCAACTTGATTATTTAACCAACTCAAATAAGATAATGTGAGGTTAAATTTGGTTGCTTAATAAAAGAAACTCAATCTAACTTAATTTTACTATATTTTACTACGTTAGAACTTAAAATATTTCAAATTCAACCCTATTAGAATCACGTACATACCTACTTGTTACGGATAATTTGGTAAATATAATTTTAAAAATAAAATCATAACAATTTATTTAGAGTTTATTTTGATACATTATTATTATAAAGATCATTTGATTACCAACCAATTAAAAATAATTTAAAATATGTTGACAATAATAGTTATTACTAAAAGTCTATCATGAATTTTAATTATATGACAAATGTATATATGAAAAACAACTTTTATTGAAGAAAATATGAAAAAAAGCTTGAAGATAGGAGAAATTGGCCTACTTTAAGGATGCTTCAATGGCTTCATGACTTAAATAAATTTTAATCATTTAAATTTAGTGTAAAGTGGGTTCTAGTCTTTTAAATTTTAAATAAATATTTATTATTTTAAAAGAATTAAAATTCTAGTCTTTTAAATCAAGAAATTTCATTTTAAAATTTGAAATATTAATTTTAAATTAAACCTAATTAAAAGGTTTTAATTAACATCAATTGACGCACAATATTGAGTAATAATGCTTGATGTGAGCCTGTTTGTTTAGTTATATAAAATTATATTTGAGAATGTATCCGTGAGAGTGTAATATTTTTATATTTGATATAAGTTTTTAAAAAATATTCTCTAATACAATATTTGTTTTTAAGAATTGATATTTCATGTGCTTTTTTTCTTTCTGAATTTTTATGTGAAATGATGAATGTTATATTTTTACGAGAATATAAGTTATTTTCATTTTTATATAATTTTACCTTGATTGAGAGAAGAAAAAAAATCCTGTTTTATTTTATCTTTATTTTAAAAAATATCAATAATGAAAATATAAGTTTAAAATATTTATGCAATTGTATATTAAAACAAGAGGAGATCAAAATAAATTTCTAAGACGAATCGGACTTAAAAATAATTGACGGAATTGAATTAACAATGTTTATAAAATTTAAAGAGAATATTTGATAAATCAAAATAATAACTAGAAAAAATTGTAATAGAAATGCCAAAGTCATGATTTGATGTCCATCACTAAAGCCATCATAATCGTAATAAAGCATTCTATATAACCCCGTTTGTCATTAGCGTTTGATGGGAAATGCAGTTTGAATATTGGTAGATTTCATGCGATTCTTTCAGATTCCAAATCCGACACTTCAATTTTTATTGGCTTATTCGTTGCCTTTTTATTTTCTCCTTTATGTTGTTGTTTTTTACATCACTGACAACAAATTAAGGTTGAATTTGTAACCTTTATGTATATATTATTTTAATTAATTCGTTACTCATGCATTTGTACAGGTTGTGCTTGTTTTTACTTTTTGTATGTTTTAAAATAACTTTATTTTCGTAATAATAAAAGTAAAGATCTTATAACACACCTTTAATTTAATTCAAATTTTAAATTTTGATGGATTATACTAATTTTTTAAGAAAAAATAATTTAAAAGTATTATAATATCAAACAATTATAATTTGAATTTAATAAAATTACTATAAAATCCTAAAAATTTCTCGCTTTGTTGTAATTTAATTTAATTTAATTTCCAAGTTTTGTTAGATTGTATCAAACATAACATATTATGGTTTAGAAAAAAATAATTTTTTTAGATCCGGTTCGGGTTTTCACAGTTATCCAGAATCTAAATTTAAATCTTTAATTTTTAATATTATGTCATATCTTTGTGATGATAAAAGTAAAGAAATATACGTAAGAAATGCTTATACATTTTCCAAAAATAAAATAAAATAAAATCTTATTGAAATGTAATTTAATTTAAATTTAGATGTATTGTAGCAAATGAAAATATTTTTATTTTTAAAATTATTATAAACTGAGCAAGTTATAATACAAATTTAATACTATAATAATAGAGTAAAAATATTTTCTTTTTAAGAATTTTTTTTAAAACTATTATAATTACTATCAAGAATATCTCTACAAATAGTAACTAATATTATTACAAGTCATAATATTAAATAGACTGAAAAGTACCGAAAGATATTTCAAGTCAGTCCCATTAAACGACAATACAGAGACTAGATTATTTGCATAACTTCATTGCTTTATAAACTGTTTAGGAGAAAGGGAATCAAAGTTTAAGGAACAAATTAATGATTTATTTTACTCATCACACTAATATTGTATAAAATATATGAATTGACATATCTAAAAATAATAACACAAAAAAAAAAAACTAGAAAAAAGAAGTTTTGGAGGAAATTATTTTTCACGAGACAGTGACATGTGTTATTTAAGTATTTATCTTCTCTATTTTATAGATTTTTCACTACTAGGCGGACCCCATAATTTTGTTGATGTTGTTGTTATTTGTAATAAAGTAATAAATTTTACTTTTACATATTTTTGTGTAAATTTTTTATTTTTATGAAAAACATTTATAAAATTACAAGTGAAAGATATAGAACATTAGTATAAAAATGCAATGCAAGAAATTAATATTAAAATGCAATGGAAGAATGAAAATTTTAATACAGTCATTAAGTAAGAGATTTATCTGTGTGATTAATTTGTCTTTTAAATCGGTGTAATCTCATCATCAAGAATTAGCAAATTAGTTATACAAAATTTATGTATACTATTTCTTTTATTAGCTAAATATTTTATTGTGGAAGCAGCCCTAAGCACAAGTCCTGCCCAATTCATCTATGTACAATGACTCTACCAAGTGATGTTACGAGCATGGCAAAATAAGTCCATATAATATCTGCAAGCCGCAAGAATAATTACCCCTTACATTGGTTAGGTACGAGTTACAGTATCTAAATGGTATTAATTTTGTATCGGAGTTTATTTATTTATTTTTTATTTTATTTACACTCCCTCGTTATTTAAGTATTACAATTTTTTATTAAATATTTTTCTTTGTGTGTAGTTGCCTTCCTTCAAACGTGCATCGGACAGAGGCACCTTGCAATGAACCTGCTTCAAAGAAAGGCGTCTTGCTCAGAATACAGATTGTACGTGCATTTGTCAGAAGTGTCATGTGACATCAGGACGAAGCATTCATGCCTTGTGTGCATCATTTATCGTGAACTCTCATGTCTCCTTCCCGTACACAAAGTCATCGTTAAATATTTGGGTAATGAATATAAATGGACTAGCTATAGAAATTATTTTTGTAATTAGGTTTGGTTATAAATTTATTATTGATATTTTTTTTTTAATGATGACGGAAGAGAGAAGGGCGTTACATGTAAGAGGGAGACATGTGGATATAGGTGATAAAAGAAAGACGTCACATGTAAAGAAGAGATATGTGGACACACATGAGTGATTAGTCTCTCTTCTCTCATTTATCTCTTTTCTTAGATTTTTGTTTCCACTTCAGTTGCTTCATTCTCTCTCTTCGATTTTTGTTTTGTTTTTCCACATCACTTGCTCTTACATATTCTATCATTTTTCTCTCTTATTAGATTTTTGTTTCCAGTTGCTTTTTCATATTTGTAAAAGACAAAAACATAAGGAGAGTTGAATTGTGTTAATTAAAAAATTTTGTTATTTCGTCTGTTGTTTTTACTTTCAAACGAAACTTTTAAGTTCTTTAACTGTTGATTTTAATTATAAGATGTTTTGATAGTTATCTCCGTTAGTCAAAATAACAGTTAAACACAAGATATTTTTATACTGGTTCGTCTATTCAAGACTACGTCCAGTTACCCAGCAACTACTTAGTTTTCACTACAAACCGTGAAATGGTTACAAGTATTCTTTGCACCCAGCCACTTCTGGCTATATCGATATTCTTTGCACACAACCTTCTCAGGCTAAACAACAAGGTATTCTTTGAAACACAGCCTTCATAGACTAATACAAGAGGTATTCTTTAGAATGCAGTCTCCTCAGACTAAGGTACCACAACAATGAATTTTAAAAGAGTTTCTAAGAAACTAAGAGATCCTCTTCGCAGAGAGGGTTTTACAGATGAAGTACAGAGCTTAAAACAAGTGAGGAAGTCACAAATGATAGCTTTTTGTAGCGTGTTCGCCAACTTGAATTAGAGCTGGTGAAGTCCTTGACAACGATTTGAGAGATCCGTTAGACTAATCCTTGGTGACCGTTGTCCTTTTCTTTAAGCTTTCAAATCATGTGGGAGAGATCAATCAGAATAATTAACGATGAGCAGCGGAGTCAGCGCAATTTCAGGACTTGATCAGGAAGGATAACAAAAGCGTGATTTGTTTTTCGTGTTGCAGAGGTTTTACACAGTCCCCAACCACTTTTGGAAGCTTATTAAAGTAACAACTATATTTGAATCTTGACGCGCGTTACTTCAATTGAAAATTGGACTTCACTTTTCTTCATAGACGATTGGTCTTCATGTTCTTCAGTTTGAGAAATCGTCTTGAAAGGACTTCATTAAGTTTGGTCCAAAGACTTCGTCTTGAGCATATCATCTTGTGCTTTTCATCTTGAGGCATGCTTTTGGACAGACGAATGACTTGACCAGAAATAGACTTTGAGGGGTCAACTTCCATCTGTTCTTGTTCTGTCTGACTTTGACTTGCAATGCTTCAGTCTGATATGTTCTGTCTGTTCTGTAATTAATCAAAACTAGAGACGTTAATCATCTTGATCTAACAATTATCTACCCTTTCTCTCTCTTTTTAGATTTTTGTTTCCACGTCTGTTGCTCTTCCATGTTCTACACTTTCTCTCTCTTCTTAGAATTTTTCATTTCACGTCTGTTGCTCTTCCATATTCTGCCCTTTCTCTCTCTTCTTACAATTTTTTGTTTCCACATTGCTCTTTCATATTTTATCATTCCTCTCTCTTCTTATATTTTTGTTTCCACATTTGTTGCTCTTCCATATTCTACCCTTTTTTTGTCTTCTTAGATTTTTGTTTTAATGTCTGTTGTTCCATATTTTTGTTTCCACATTTGTTGCTCTTCCATATTCTACCCTTTTTTTGTCTTCTTAGATTTTTGTTTTAATGTCTGGTTGTTCCATTCTTCTCTTCTTAGATATTTGTTTCCACGTCTGTTGCTCTTCCATATTTTATTTTATTTGTTTATTTTTTAGTTTAAAAATTTGTTTTTTCCTTTAGCCCCTGTATGTACACCTGTGTGTTCTGAAGAAGGAGGAAGACGACATTAACGAAAGCTTGCAGAAACAATGAAAGTTATCCTAAAAACAAAGAAAAGGGAGAAGAGAGACTAACCACTTATGCGCGTCTACATGTCTCTTTCTTATGTGTGGCGTCCCTCTCTCTTCCGTCACCGGTGTCCACGTGTCTCTCTCTTATGTGTGACGCCCCTCTCTCTTCCGTCACCCGTGTTCACGTGTCTCCCTCTTACATGTGGTGTTCTTCTCTCTTCTGCCACCGTTAATAAAAGAACCCCCTCGGTAATAAGTTTGTAATCGGGCCTAATTACGGTAATAGTTTCGTAACTAACCTATTTCTATCAATTACCCTAAATATTTTTTACTTGCGTATGATCCTTACTTTCTTTTTCATTTTCTTTCACTTTTCAATTCTGTTGTCATTTCTATTCTCTCTTGTTCAATCTTACCTAAATCTTATACATTTTGTTTTAATTTATTTTAATTTTATTGTAATATTTTAAATTAAGTACATGCTATGCTATGTTAAATTATTATTCATCTAAGAATTCTATTACGTAGTAAAACTTGAATATACCAGGGTTAATAAAAGTAGAATGTAGAAAATTAATTTCATTTAGCAAATCCATTAAATAGTAAAAACTTGGTTAGAAAAACAAATAAGTAGTCATTACATATCGCAGAAAACCCATTACATAGTTGATGTTGATTAAGTAAATTTGATTTATTTTATTTTGTAAGTCTAGATGGTCACCTAAGAGGGGGGGTGTGAATTAGGTTCACACGCTTTTTCCAACTAATTTGGTGTTTCCTTTAATTAAAAGTTCTTCCCCAAATTTAAACCCGAATAATAAAAATAATAATGCAACGAAAATATAAAATTGAAGGGATAGAGAAAACCACACAACAATTTTTATATTGGTTCACCTTCCACCACTGAAGGCTACGTCCAGTCCCCTAACCACCGTTAGAGATTTTTCTTCTCAAACAAATTGTGTAGAGTTACAATCTCCACCCGAGATCTTACACGTTTCCCCAAGAAAAGAACCCCTTTTCTTGAATACAAACCCTTTACCGAATACCACAGTAAATGAACAAACTCTTTCACCAATACACAATGGTGAATCACTCTTGATGTTTAAACAAATGGAGAATCACAATATACAATGGCTGATTGCTAAGAGGTGGAATTTTCCTACTAGTAATGCTTCTTAGAGAAAGATAACAGTTTAAGGGCTCAAGAAGCAATGTTTGAAAACTCTTAGCAAAAATGAGAGAGAACAATTTTATCTCAGAAAAATTTGATTTTGAATGAAAGTTCTGTGTCTAAAATAACAAGGGCTTCTTGTATTTATAGAAGAATAATTTTGCATTTCAAAAAATATAGCTGTTGGCATTTTGAAATATTGTAACAGGTTACAAGAAAATGCTAACAGGTTACAAGGCCGAAGTAACGTTAAAATAAATTGAATTTTAAAACTTGTTAACCGATTACGAAAAAGAGCTAATCGATTACAAGCTAAAATAACGTTACAAAAACATTTGAAATTTGAAAGTTGTTAACCGGTTAAAAAATTCCTGTAACTGATTACAGAACACAGTTGTAACGTTAAAAAAAGAACTTTGAAAATCATTGTAACCGGTTACATGAAATTGCTAATCGGTTACAATGTATTGATTTTGAAAAAAATTTAGAAACACTGGGTTATCTTGTAATCGGTTAAAGCTTAGCTCTAACCGGTTACAACATATGTCAGTTTCAATATTTTGACAGATTTTGAAACTTTTGATCAAATTGGTTTTAAAAAAATTCTTTTTAGTTTTCCTTTTGATAAATTACTTCTTTAAGAGCCTTTTAAATGTTATATTAATCATTACTTATCTAGGTAAAGATCTTGATCCTAAACTTTTGATTCATTGTGAGAACAATCTTTAAGAACCTTCTTTTACTTTGCTTCCCTTTTGTTGATGTTTGTTTGTCATCATCAAAACACAGCCATGAGGTCAGAGAGATCTTTTCCACATATTTTATAAAACTCATTAAGTTGTAAAAATTAGTTTTGTAATTTAAATTTTTATAAATTAGAAACCTATTAACACGTACAATTAGAACATCAACATGATTAATAATTATTAGTTTGTTAAAATAATTAATAGTAAAATTTGATATAGTTATTTAGAAAATCTATTATGTAGTTAAGTTAAATTTTTGTAAATGTCATATGATTTACTAAAATTGATTAATTTTAGTTTAGGAAAGTAAATTAGTTGTATAATTTGATTAATTTCAGCTAAGTAGTTAAATTAACTAGTGTTATTATAGTGAATAATTAAGTTACCTTAAACTATAAATATATATATATATATATATATATTATATATTTATATATTTTAGATTATTAATTTGATATTCATTGTCATTTTTGTCTGCAGTCAAACTTGAGTTTGGACCTGTACATAAGATATCTTATAGCTTCAAAGACATCATTTATTGAAGCATTTGTGGGACACGAGTGAGGTCGATGGTTGAAATTCAGACATATTACCATCGTTGATTTGTTGCATGACACAAATTTTTATTGGTTTGTAAGATATCTTTTATGAAGATTGACAGGAGCATCATATAGGCCATGTATGAGTAATAGAGGCTTGATGTAACATCCCCCTCTTATTTACTTATTTTACTTATATTTTGTAATTTAAAGTGGTTAATGATATAGTAGATAAAAGAGAGACTTAGAAAACAACACTTTTATTACATAAGTTTTAAAGTTCATTACAACCAGATTACATAACTTTGTCCTATTATTATTTTACAAACTACCTTTCTACTACCTTAGAACATTTACTCAACACTTCTATACGCAAAACATAACAAGCATTTTCACAACAAGATAGTAGCAACAACCAGTGTAAAACAGTGACAACTTCTCAGTCCTGCAAATCTGTAAAAATAGAATTGCAAGGGTGAGCTTTCCTTAATCCTCAAATAATTTTAATTATAGTAAAACTTTTGAAAATAAGGAAAAATATTCATAAAACCAATATTCTTTAAACCATATATAATATTCTTCAAATTCTTTAAAAATAGTAATTTATTGATATAAAACCTGTGTCCAAACCATTAATTCAATTCATAAGGTAAAACCACCAATCAACCATAAAACGAATCAGTAATTTATCACAATAATCATGTATTCAATTACAACACATAATCACTATTGCATGCTCTTATTCCTATATGATGCATGTATCTTCACGATGTACTTTCCCTATTTACTCAACATGCAATGTGGCGCCATCCACTGAAAATAGCCTGGGGCATCCTGGTCCTCACATCCTCCAGGACCACCACGGTGGTAGACACTCCGTAATTGTCGAGTTCCCTCAGTGTCCGGCAGGACCTCCCCCGCAACATGTGATCATCATGAGCAGGGCAATTTCCCCACCAAGAGAACCCCCTCTAGTCCACGGTATTCCACTCACACAGACGGGAATCCGTAACTTACGGACTTGGTCTACTACTATCCAGTCATCATGCAACATGCTCTAGGACCTTGAATTGTATAATGACCTTCATCATATCTCAAATATCGACCTTTCCACCAGGTCATCTTTATCTCACCTCATTCTAAGCATTGCCCATTCACCAAGCAATCTTAGAATGTTGCCTCTCCACTAGGCATTTCAAATCGGTCATTAAGCAATTCAAGTCCATCACCAATTTCATGCAACCATGCATGTCACCACTTATTCATATCCAACTCAAAACCAGACATATTTCGATATGAAATCAACACCAAGAAACACCAATAAACACCAATAAATCAAGAAACCAAGAAACAAGAAACACCAAGAATTATCAAGGAAACATCAAGAACCAATAAACAATACCACACTTTTTCTCGTAACAAGAATAATTCTGTTCTGATGTGGAAGATCGGACAAAACCGCAACCACAGAGCATACTAAGAATTATCTTCGCACCTTAGTATCCGAAAAACTAAAGAAATATAATGAAAGTAACAACAAAACAAAGAATAGAAGAGTAGGATAGGATGACTCCCTTACCTTGGTTTCTCCTAGCTTCCTATATTCTTCCTTTACTTACGTGCTCCTTCCTTGGTTGGAGAGATTTCTTCCTAAGGTGGAGAAAGTATAGAAAGGTTTTTTGTAGAGAAAATAGTTTGAGAGAATGTAAGAGTATTCTTTGAGTTGTATCTTCATTTGAAACCTCTAAGCCCTATTTATAACCTTTCTAAGGCGGTGCTACAGTAATTTCGGGCAGCTACAGTAATTTCGGGCAGCTACAGTAATTTCGGGCAGCTACAGTAATGTCGGTCAGCTACAGTACTGTCTGCAGCTACAGTATGGCGGTTTGCTACAGTATGGCGGTTTCTTCTAAGTATGGCGGTTTTTGCTGATAATGTCGGTCGGCTACAAGATCTTCGGCGGCTTCTGATATGGCGGTTTGCTACAAGATAATGGCGGTTGCTACGGTAATAATGCGGCTACTGATGATGTGCTATGAAAGTAATTTCGAAAATTCATAATTTTTTAATTATTTTTAAATTTCTTGATTGTTACAAAAAAACCTCTCTTAAACTATATTTAAATTTTTGGGATGTTACACTTGAGACACACACATTTCATATGTGATATGGTGAGTGCACCATTACGCTTTATGATGTTGGTATATTGTTGGGTTTACTTGTAAATGGTAACCATATTATTGGTGCAGTAAGCTTATTGTGGGTTAATGTCATTGAAATGTATATATGGATTAAACTTAATGCTTATGATTTAAAGGGGTCGTATGTGAAATTGAGTTGGAAAGCCTATCAATTTAGTGACATTACCCCATTTATTGAGAGCCTTAAGCTATTAAAGTGCTTTACATGTGGATGAATTATGTGTTTCCTTGGAGGAGTATTGTTTGTCGGTAAAAATAGTACTAGTGTTTCATTGAAATACTTACCATTTCTGGCTGAATTTAGGGAAACAAAAAATTATTCTTAAGGTAGCCCTGTCTTAGGGTTTCAATATTGGGAGTTATTGATGGAGGACCATCTCCAAAAGTCAAAAAACTCTCCAAGTCAAAGTTAGAGGAGGAAATCAATAGTCAAATCAAAGTCAAAGAAGAAGGAAAACCTTATTATTTTAAATTGGGCTTGAAATAAATTCGTTGTTATTTTTGGTGCCTGACAAGGTTCAGTATTTCGATCATAACTTGGGCTATATAACTCCAATTAATTTTGTATAGGTGGCGTTTTAAAGCTGAGTTAAAGAGCTAAAAAATCTATTAAAACAAAAAATTCCAGTTCTAACTGCACCTAGGAGGAAATTAGGCTTGAAGTCAACGTTTGGATACTGCCAGGATGTTCCAATGGGGTTCCTGACCAGGTTCAGTATTTTGAGCATAACTTGGGCTAAAAAACTTCAATTAAGTTCGTCTTGGTGGCACTTTAAAGCTTACTTAAAGGTATACAAAAGCTAAGAAGACATCAAAGCCCAGTTTGGATTCAATCTTGGAGTAAAATGAGCTTGAAGTTAATGTTTGGATGCTGCAAAGATTTTCCAGCGAATTGCTTAAGTGTTTAGGTCTATTAGCTTATTTCATTTATGTATTTATTTCGAAGACTTGAATTAGGGCCTTGTAATTGTAAAGTGTGCTCAGCCTAGGGTGCCTCTCATCTCACCATTGATCACTTATTTCATCCCAGGGTGGAGAACATTTCAGATTTCTAATCTTAGGCCCATCGCACCTTCGTTAAATTGGTCAACATTTCTATTGTACTCACTTTTAGTCAAAATGAATGAAAATTGAGAATTGTTTATCTTAAAAGGAGTAGAGCTCTCCTAGGGTTTTCTTCTTGAAACCTTGAATCTTATCATGGATCCTTGCATCCAAGTGACGATTCTTCGTAAGAGCTTATTGAATTAACCATTCATGACGCTCCCATCTCTATTCTTTTCCATTTTCAATGTTTCCTTCTTCTTTGGTTCATTCCCTTAAGCTGTCCTGCTCTTGACCTTGAGTTCCTAGCTTGTTTCATTGAGTTCAAGAGTGTTTAATAGTGATTGAAGGTTAGTGAATGAAGATTGGGGCAACATCTTGTGAATCCACGAAGAAGAACTTCATTCTCCTAATGGGTTTGCATCAGTTACGCAACACAACTAACTTTGATATTTCCGCACATGTACCAAGCTTCTACCATCCCTCAAAATATAAAATAAGACCTCCAACTGATCACAACCATCCACGAACCACAAACATCATCACGTTTGGGGTCAATAGGGTAACAAGTACATTCATTCTCTCTACACACAAGGAATTTTTGTTCACAATACAAGCATAAATCGTTGCATGAAAGTTCATCCCAACATTGAAGTCCTCTGTCTTAATGCTGTCATCACAAATATAATACATTATGTTCGGAGTTCATACAGACTTTTATAGAAATATACATTAAAAATTAACGTGTTAATATTAAACATTAGCTTTCAATGAGTTCACGGAGCATCACAAGGAATGCAGAGCATCAAAAGGAATGCAATTATGGGAGAGGTTTTACCTAGAAGTAATAGACATGACTCAAAAATTTTTAAAATAAATATTTAGGTAAAATCTCTCTTATAATTTAGAAAAAATCCATAACAATCTAAAAAATTCCATAATTATTCACAGACCATGTAGAATTAATTTCACAATATTTTAATCACAATGTATCATTCAAACACATCCCATTATGTAAGATCAATATGATTAACATCCTAAGTTTTGATTAATTATAGAACAGACGATACAGTATCAGACTGAAACATTATAAGCCAAAGTCAGACGGAACATGGACAGACGAAGATAGACCCCTCAAAGTCTAAATCTGTTGAAGTTTTTCGTCTACCCTTATCAGACCCAACTCATGCCTCAAGATGAAGAATCAAGACTGAAGACAGACGAAGATGTGAAGAAGCTTTCATCTTTTGAAGTCAAGTGAAGTCCAAGTTTATCAGTTTGAGTTACCTGCACCAGATTTCAAATCAATACGTTACTCAAAGAAGCTTCCAAAGATAGATTGAGAACTGTGCACAACTTTTGCAACACGAAAAGCAAATATGCTTTTTGATGATGTCTCTGATCAAGTTAGAAAAAGCTCTGAACATGCACTGAATCCGCTACACACATCACTTCCGATTGATCTCTTTGTCAGCTTCCTTTGAAGACTTCAAGAAAAGGACAACAGTCTCATTGGATGAGTCTAACGGCTACGTCAAGATCGTGCCT
Organism: Hylodesmum podocarpum; assembly: GCA_026586105.1. Taxonomy (NCBI): domain Eukaryota; kingdom Viridiplantae; phylum Streptophyta; class Magnoliopsida; order Fabales; family Fabaceae; genus Hylodesmum; species Hylodesmum podocarpum. The sequence continues at coordinate 389,045 of JALJEV010000590.1, forward strand.
ATATAAGGACTTCAACCTCTTCAGTTCAAGTTGGCGAAATTACGCTTAAAACGATATCTATTCAAGTTTCGCTCTCTTGCTTTTAAGCATTGTTCTTCAATTGTAAAACACCTCTCTGCGTAGAGGATTTTTCTCTTAGAACATCTTTCAAAATCCACTTTTGTGGTGCTCTAGCCTGAGGAGGCTGCGTTTCAAAGAATACCTGCCTGGGGAGGCTGTGTTCCAAAAAGTACCTAGTTGTTTAGCCTGAGAAGGCTGAGATCAAAGAATATATGTATAGCAAGAAGTGACTAGGTGCAAAGAATACTTGTAACCATTTCACGGTTGATAGTGAAAACTTGGTAAGTTGCTAAGTAACTGGACGTAGTCAGCTTAAGACAAACAAGTATAAAAACATCTTCGTCTTTATTTGTTTTTATTGTTGTTTTTGAGACTAACTGAGGATTATTCTACTTAAACCTTTTGAACATTAAAATCAACAGTTAAAGAAAGACGAAGTTGCGTCTGACCGTTTGAAAACAACAGACGTAAAAAGGCAATTTTTAAAAAAATACAATTCAACTCTCCTTCTTGTGTTTTTGTCTTTTACACATTAGTTAAAAAAAATATTCATTTCTAATTGTTCAATAATCACATTCAATATAGAAATAATTCATACAAGTCACATCATTTTTTTGCAAAGAACAAAATTTCCCTTACCTCGAACAAGATAAAGAAACTCTCTACAAAAGAAGAAACAAAAACGCTCTTAATGCTTTATACATAGTGGCTAAAATTTGACTTCTCACCAATTATTCCATTCAAGAAAATAATCTATACAAAATGAAGAGAACAAAGAATAGTTTAATATAACCGGTTCAAAATTTCAATTTGGATTCCAAAAGTTATTTATTTTTAACAAAACATTATAAACTGAAACATAATTGAGGGATAAAAAGAAATAGGTAAAGACCATCATTTCCACATTTCAATTACATATCTGTGATCAAGGCAATCACAGGATGATAATGGTGTAGTCAGTTTTGCAAAATGACAACTTCCTTCATAACCCTCAATTTGAAAAAGGCAAAATTCAACTTAGTAAAGGATAGTATCTTACCAAAAGAGTACTGTAGACGAGCTGCTAGTATCCTAAGCAATTTTTATCTTTTCCCTGATTGGTAAGATACTATCTTTTGGAACATTTCAGTATCAATCAACAAAGATTCCCCCAACTCACACTAGCACAAAAGGTTTGACATCTTTTGTTCAGAGTTTCAAAAGGTTTCATACCTATATTGTTACGGTAACTTTTAGTTTAAAAAAACTCAACTAATGGTAGACACTCTTCTCAGTTTTCTTTACCTTCCAAGACACAAGATCTTAACGATTCTTTGTATGTTTGAATTATTTTCTTAGTTTGACTATCTTTTTGTAGGTGATAAGGTAAACTCAATTTAAGTTTAGTTCCCAAGGCTTCTTGTAGGTTAACTCAAAAATCTAAAGGTAAACCTAGGATCTCAGTCTAACACTATACTAGAAGGTATCCCATGCAATCTTACCATTTCCTTAACGTATAACTCTGCCAACTTTTCTAACTTGTAAGTCATGAATCAGAATAAAGTGTGTTAACTTGGTTAGACGATCCACAATTACCTATATTGCTTCCTTTTCTCACCTAGTCTTCGATAATCCAAAGACAAAATCCATTGATATGTCGTCCCCCTTCTACACCAGACTATCTATCGGTGGTAGCTCTTTAGAAGGTCGTTGATGCTCGACTTTCACTTTCTAGCATGTTAAAACATCTAGATACATAACTTGTTACATCTCTCTCCATTCCCTGCTATTAGAAGCTTCACTTTAAATCCTTATACATCTTCGTTGTTCTTATATGGAAACTTAGAAAACTTTTGTGGGTTTCTTCCATAATTGTTTCCTTTAGTTCTACCGCTTCATTTCTACTTGGTTCTAACTTTGTTCATTCAATGAGTAGAAAATTTTTGTTTTTCTCTTGATTCACTTCATTCTTTTTTTCTCACATCAATTGATACTTAATAAGCTGACTCCTTTTATACGATGAATAGTTATCGTTGCGATTAGAGTCATAACAAGTTGCACAATAGATTTAAAAAGGTTGCAGGTTAGAATGGTCAAGTCTATGCTAGCATATGTCATGCTTTTCAATTCTGACCATTGTTATATGTTTGTCCTTTTAATTGTTAATTCACAAAATGTCTAACCTTTTTAATATTAGTTTTTCAATTGTAATAAATGAATAGTGTATAAAGGATTAAAGTACATATATCATGAAAAGGTGAATATCTTCATCAAAGTACTTGTCAATAATTTGAATTTTCTTCTATGCACATAAGTATTAGAAAAGAGAAAAGGTAAGAGTAGTTCCTTTGGCAGAATATTACAACTTTATGTAGCACTCACTTTCTTATACGCAAATATTCATTCATGTGTGTTTATTTGAGTAATACTAGAATCTGCTACTACTTTGCAGTAATAGTGGACTCGGATCGTTTCCCTACGGATTACTTTGTTACTTCTTTGTAGCAAACAGTTAAACACAATTTAGGGGGGTTTTTAGGCTAGGGAAAAGTAAAAGCAATTAACAGTAAGCAAGTAACGCAAAAGGAACAATTAACAACAATTAAAACACAATTAACATATGATTAAAAAACACCAATTCAATCTCTGTCGGATCCTAATCTCCCTCATCGGTTGAACAAAATAAAAGCATTCACCTATGCAGTGCATTGGGACCAAGATCTCTACATTCCAACACTGAACTAACGCTCTAAGATTTGAGAGAATTTTCATCGAACACTCAGTGGCCTTTAAACTCACGCAATCGCATGAGAGCACAACAACTCAGTTTGAATCCTAAAATTTGTTCGCTACATTTGTTGTTAATTAACAACGTCAGAAATCAATAATCTCAATTCAAAACATCAATCAACATAACAAAATTGAAATTACAGAATTCAAAACGAGTACTCATTCAATTAGAAACAGAGAACCTATGAAAATTAGGGATCCTATTGAGATCGAATTGAATGATGAAATTAGTTACACATAATTGAAATTAAACCTATCATTGAACAGAATTCCATAATAGTAATAAAAAAAACACAACAAGAAAAAGTAAAAACAAAATCAAAATGCTAATGCAAGGACAAGAACAAGTGTTAAAAATTAAAAGAGAAGAAATTGCAACAATTAGGAACAAAAATGAAATTCGAATTGCATTGGAACATAATTGTATAACAGAAGAATTAAAGTGCAAGAAGAAGAGAAAAAAGGAAAATAGCAATGGGAACCTAAACCCTAGCAGAGAAAACTAAAGAAAAGAAGAGGAACAAGTGCTGTAAAAATAGAAATATGAAATTGCAATGTGAAGTAATGCCCAATCTGAATGTGTTTCACAAATATATAGGAAACCTGATAACTCACAAAAGTGAGTTATTTCTATACTCCTTTAATAATATAAATTGTCATTTTCACGCTCTTAATCCACCTAAAATAGAAGAATTAAACCATTATTGCGTTAGGATCCTAGAGATGGAAATAGGTAGTAACGCGGACTGCACCTAAATTGCCTTTGGATTCATAGAACTAGATCCCTAATTAATTTGGTATTAATCCGGTTAACTTAGGAGGCGTGAGTGATTTTGAAAGGAACGGTCACGAGCGTAAGAATTCGATCTGACCATGATTATACTTGAATAGTATAAAAAGAAATTATAAGGGGGGATTAATGGTGAAATCGGGATCCCAATCACTTTCTTTTCTTGAACTCAAATCTATTTTAATTCGCTTTTTGCTTTTTAATTTAAACCAAACCCGTATATCAAGAACAACACGCTCTCTTCCCCTCTTGGGAAATTAATAAAATAAATTAAATAAAGATATAGTTTTCTGATTTGAATGTCCTCGTGGGATCGATAACCTCCGTTTTATAAATACTTATTACTTGATGATTGTGGTAATTGCCCCAAATCATGCTAATTGACCATTACTAATATTGTAATATGATGTATTAAATGTAGAGAGATTAATCAAAATAATAATGTATCAAATTACCCCACACTTATTCTTTTGCACTCCTAGGCAAAATTAAGTCCTAATGAAAATGTGAAATTGGATGCAAATTTTCATCTGGCTTAAGTTATATCATACTCTCCAAAACAGTCATCAATGCATCAGAACTGAACATAGTGATAAGAGCATAATCAATCTAAAGATTACATATTACATTTTTTAAACAATTCCTGCTTCAAATAGAACCAATCAGATGCTGAATCAATCATGCAATTCAATTATAAATAATGGCTTCACCAGAAGTGTGTCACTCAAACTCTCAAGTGTATCAGGAAAGTGTATAGTCTCAAACCATTAAAATGAACATTATTTTACCATAGGCTTGCAATAATTCTAGCTCTATATTACTAACAATCATAGTCATGCATGATTCAAGAGGACTTGCAAAGGATGTAATGGGGTCAATGTTAAATGTTTGATAAATTTGGTCAAGTGACTACTGTTTCACAGATATTGAAAACAACATCAAGATATTACAAAAGATATCAAAATTACATAATAAACTTGCAAAGTTGTCATTTCAACAACTGTTTAAGTACTTAGCTCATTTTGCACACTTATTCAGATTAAAATTTTTCTATTTTGCTCTTGTTTTTTTTCCACATATATATTTTTTTCAATATTTTTTTTGTTCTCAAATTTTTTTTCAATAATACCACTTTTGGTATTTATTTTTCTATTTCATCTGTATCAGACTCAATTAGCAAAATAATACTTAGATAACATTTACACAAGTGGTCAAAAAGCAACCAAATTGTCTTAGTTCTAATACTCAGACCCAAATCATATTAAGTGCAATATTCCACCCCCCACACTTAGTTTATGCACGTCCTGAGCAGACACCCCCACACTTATTTGCTACAGACAACCAAAAGATGAATAATTAACTTAACATCAGTGAAATCAGGACAACATTGTTTTACTCTTAAGGCTTGTAATGCATGCATTGAAAGAAAAGGTTTCAGACACAAAGGGACTAGCAAGGGATAAAATGCAAGGTAGGCTTATCTCGTCAAGTGGGAAAATAGAAATGAATGTCTGATGAGTCATTATTTTCCCCTATTTAATTGTCTTTGTGCACCTATTTTGTTTAGTGAATTGTGCTTAATTACCTATTAATATCTCATTTTCACTATTTGGGCTTGATTGTGCCAAAATCCGTTTTTATTATTAATTCGGAATTTCTTTGAGCTTAATTTCATCATTATTATTTTTCAAGGAAATTCTCGGATGATTAATAGAGCTTGGAATTGTTTCTAGACTTAAAGAGGAGTTGTCACATCATATTTTTATTTTATTTCATTCCTTGTAATTTTCTATGCATTTTGTAATTAGATTAGGAACAATTAGATTAGGCCTTGCCTAGTGAATAAGTGCACGACCTCATGTTTGTAAGTAAGAACTCTCCTTCCGTCTGATGGATCAGTTTCGTCTGACGCTGAGAGTGAGTTGTTCGTCGATGGATCGTTTCGTCCCGATCTTGAGAGTGAGTTGTTCGTCGTGCATGTTTCATCGAGGCTTGTTCCGTCAGTACTTGTTTTTGTCCGAGTCTTGATCGATGATTCCGTCCGGTACACGCAGGCGATACCCATACGACGACGATACCGCAGATGACGATACTACGATACCAGGCGATATCGGATGACGAAACCACAGACGAATGATCAAATTATTACTTACATTTTTTAGCTTTTGGTTGTTTTACAACTAGTATAAATACTGAACACTCTGAATTCTGACAAGGACGAATAGTGTAGAAACCCATTTTCTCTCTGGTGGATAGTGACTACTGCATTTTGCACAAGTTGAATTACAGATTTTGTTCCTTCAATTTAATTACCATTTATCTTCTTCTCCTTTACTCTAATTCAATTGCAATTTCATTTGATTGTTCCATTCACCGTTTCACTTTCGTTTTCATTCTCTGCAATTTCGTTTGATTTATTTTGATTCAATTTATTAAGGTTTAATTTCGTTTTCATGGAAGGCTAATTAGTTAGGGATATCCTCTTGAATTGGGTTGTTTAAAAGCTTTGAGGTTGCTGTTCTGCATTGTTTATGTTTTGTTAATGCTTAACTCTTCACCAATTATTTAATTGCTTAATTGCCCCAATTGCTGCACATGCTTAATGTTCAGTTCTTAGGTAATTTGTGTCTCTATTCATGCTTAATGGATTGATTCATGAATTACTGGAATTGGGATAATTGGTGTATGTGGATGCTTAATCCACATAAGGAGAACTTGTGATTAATTCACGCCTAGTAAGTTATTCTAGGTTTGATTAAGAGTTTAGCAATTTGAGCATAATTCTTTGTAACCTAAGATGAGTAATTTGCAACCTAATCAAGAGGCTAATCCTATTTCAATTTGTTGTTTAAACTTGTTTTAATGGCCCTGTTTTACAATTCTACATTTCAAAACCAAACAAACCCCCCCCATTGTGTCTTGTCTTTGATGAAAACCCAATGATGGTCCTTGAGAGACGATCTAGGAGTCATTCCCTAGTACTGCATTTAATTGCATTATTTTGATAGCTTTGCGACAAGTCTTATCAAAATTTGCGCGGTTCTTGGGACCATCGGTTTTTGTCATAGATTAGTGTTTTGTGTAGTGTAATGTGTAGTTCGTTGTGTTGTGTTGTTCTGTTTTAGTGTCTTGTGTTGTTTTGTGTTTGTGAATTTTATTTATTTATTTATTTATTTATTTATTTTTTTTTTGTCTACTTCTTTCAACTTATATTTTGTAGGAAAAATACTAGGAACTCTTAGTTTGGATCTGGTTCAGTGGGTCGAAAATTTATGAATTCTAGTTTTGGTGACTCTTAAAACAGATATAACTTTTGCTACGGTTATCGAATTGGGCAAATTATATGTTTTTCGGGTAGAAACGAGGCCATTGAAGCGTGCGTGACACGCTACACCGTCTGTCAATTAAGTATTTTTCCACTTCGGAGGCACTTTCTAGAGGTTTTCTAAGACACTAGTTTTACCTCAAATTTTGCTTATGTGTAAAATGCATTGTTTATTACACATAGTGCATGACTAGAGGTAATCCAAGTGTTTTGCTACCTTTTGACCCTGAAATAGATCGAACCTTTCATAGATTAGATAGATTTTCCAGGAATTGGTCTTTAGAGTCTTTAACCTTAGATAGTGTTAGTTTGAATAATTCTGAGCATTCTCCTTTTGAATCTACTAATTTCAATTCTGTGAATATTGATTCTGAATATTCTATGCGCATCGCGATCTTCTTGAGAACAATATGGCTCAACCTAATCCTCGTGAGAGGACTCTTAGAGAGTTGGCTGCACCTGATTTCACCTATGAAAGTCTGTGCATCCAATATCCTGATGAGGATGTTCCATATGTTCTAAAAACTGGACTCATACATCTCTTGCCCAAGTTCCATGGACTTGCGGGAGAATGTCCTCATAAACATCTAAAGGAGTTCCACATTGTCTGTTCTACAATGAAGCCTCCAGATGTTTTAGAGGACCACATCTTTTTGAAGGCATTCCCTCATTCTCTAGAAGGCGTAGCTAAGGATTGGTTGTACTACCTTGCGCCTAGATCTATTACTGGCTGGAATGACCTTAAGAGAATGTTTCTGGAAAAATTCTTTCCGCGTCTAGGACCACTTGCAATAAGAAAAGATATATCGGGCATTAGACAACTTGGTGGGGAAACACTGATGAGTCTTGGGGAGAGGTTCAAGAAACTTTGCGCAAGCTGTCCACATCACCAGATTTCTGAACAACTCCTTCTACAATATTTCTATGAAGGCTTGAATAGTATGGAAAGGAGTATGATAGACGCTGCTAGTGGTGGAGCGCTTGGTGATATGACTGCTGCTGAAGCCAGACTTTTGATTGAGAAAATGGCCTCTAACTCCCAGCAGTTCAGTGCTAGAAATGATGCTATTGTTGTTAGAGGAGTTCATGATATAGCTGCTGGATCATCTTCAGAGACCAAGATAGAGAGCAAGCTTGATGCTCTTGTAAATTTGATGACACTGAGATGGTCATCAATCAAAAATCTTCATCTCATTTGCTAGAGTGTGTGGGGTATGCACCTCTAATGATCATCATACAGATTCATGTCCTTCTTTACATCAATCTGTTGTCTCTGACTCCCAATCTCCTCAAGCCTATGCTGCTAACATCTATAATAATAGACCCCAACAGCAGCAAAATTATGACTTGTCCAGCAACAAATACAATCCGGGTTGGAGAAATCACCCGAATTTGAGATGGTCTAACACTCACTGACAGCAAGAACAATCAGCACCCCCTTTCGAAGTCTCGCTAGTCGAATAGACCTTATGTACCTCCACCTATGCAACAAGAAGTATCGAGGCAATGCGAGACATCGCACCACCACCGGCCCTCAACCTTTTCGAACCTTCACTTGAGGAATTAGTCAGGCAGATGACTCTTCAGAATATGCAATTTCAACAAGAGACTAGAGCTTCTATTCAAGAAAATAGAGCCTCTATTCAAAGCTTGACTAATCAGATGGGGCAGATGGCTACTCAGTTGAATCAGGCATTGTCACATAACTCAGACAAGTTGCCTTCTCAGACAGTGCAGAATCCAAAGAATGTTAGTGCCATCACACTGAGGTCAGGTAATCAGATGAGTGACCCAATATCAGCATCTTCTTCTTCACCTGCACCTACTCCTACACATGTACCTGAACCATCCTCTATTCCTTCTTCAACTCCACATTCTACACCTAGTACACCTTCTACAAGTGATGAATTGCATCAGCCTCCTATTCCTCTTCCATTTCCTCCCAGAGTGATTGCAAACAAAAAGATGGAAGAGGCAGATAAGGAGATCTTGGAGACCTTTAGGAAAGTAGAGGTGAACATACCTCTTCTTGACGCCATTAAGCAAATTCCAAGATATGCAAAATTTTTGAAAGAGTTGTGTACACACAAGAGGAAGATGAAGGGTAATGAGCGAATCAGCATGGGCAGAAATGTGTCGGCATTGATAGGTAAATCTGTTCCTCACATTCCTGAGAAATGTAAGGACCCAGGTACTTTCTGCATACCTTGTATCATTGGAAATAGTAAGTTTGAAAATGCCATGCTTGATTTGGGTGCTTCAATTAATGTCATGCCATTGTCCATTTATAAATCTTTATCTCTTGGACCTTTGCAACCTACGGGTGTGGTAATACAGTTGGCAAATAGAAGTGTTGCCCACCCCACTGGTTTCATTGAGGATGTCTTAGTTAGGGTTAGTGAGCTTATTTTTCCTGCTGATTTTTATGTACTTGATATGGAGGAAGGATTCTCTCATGGATCCGTTCCAATCATTTTAGGCAGACCATTTTTGAAAACAGCCCGAACTAAGATTGATGTGCATGCTGGTACATTATCTATGGAGTTTGGTGATAGTGTTGTCCATTTTAACATTCTCGATGCCATGAAACATCCATCTGAGGATCATTCTGTTTTTCATGCTGAGATTATTGATGATATCCTTGATGATTATGTTTCTGATTTTGAATCTTTGCATGATAGGAGACATTTCTCTTTATCCGATTTTCATGATTGTCTTTCCTTATGCACTGAGTTGGCATCTGATGTTGAATATGATGATTATGCATCTGAATTATGTTCTGAGATTAATTGTGATGAGATCTTGGGTGTGGTACCTCTTGATTTTGATTTGATGAAGTTAGATTGCACTAACCATGTTTCAGTAAGTACATATGAGTCTGACTTGCAGGTTGAGGTACAGGCTGTGGAACCCATTCTTCTTCCTTCTCGGTTCTGTTTGTTGGCTTTCACCCAACACCCATTCCAGAATTGAAACCATTACCAGAAAACCTCAAGTATGCCTACTTGGAGGATGATGAGAAGCTGCCAGTGATTATTTCCACCTCCCTTGATGCTGTTCAAAAGGAGAAGTTGTTGCAAGTGTTGAGGAAGAATAAGAAAGCCATCGGTTGGACCTTGGCGGACATACCTGGTATTAGCCCATCCACATGCATGCATAGGATACTACTAGAGGATGGTGCCAAACCGGTGAGACAGCCACGAGAGGAGGTGAACCGGTGATTTGGGATGTAGTGAAGAAGGAGGTGACCAAGCTTTTGCAAAGCCGGGATCATCTATCCTATTTGAACGATCGGTGGGTGAGTCAATCCAAGTGGTTAGAAGAAGACAGGCCTCACCTGTTGTTGTAAAGAATGAGAGGGATGAGCTTGTCCCAACTAGAGTACAAAATAGTTGGAGAGTCTGCATAGACTACCGGAGGCTGAATTTGGCAACAAGGAAAGACCATTTCCCACTTCCCTTCATTGATCAGATGTTGGAGCGCCTGGCAGGTAAATCCCACTATTGTTTTCTTGATGGATTTTCTGGTTATTTTCAAGTTCACATTGCACCTGAGGATCAAGAGAAAACCACATTCACTTGCCCCTTTGGCACTTTTGCCTATAGGAGGATGCCTTTCGGCCTATGCAATGCCCCTGGTACTTTCCAGCGGTGCATGATCAGTATTTTTAGTGATTTTCTGGAAAATTGCATAGAGGTGTTTATGGATGATTTTACTGTTTATGGATCCTCTTTTGATACGTGTTTGAGTAGTTTGGATAAAGTTCTTAGCAGATGCATTGAAACTAATCTTGTTCTTAATTTTGAAAAATGTCACTTCATGGTAGAACATGGTATAGTTTTAGGGCATATCATTTCTAGGAAAGGCATAGAGGTAGATCCTGCAAAAATTTCTGTTATTTCACAATTACCTTATCCCTCTTGTGTGCGAGAGGTTCATTCTTTTCTGGGACATGCAGGGTTCTACCGGCGCTTCATCAAGGATTTCAGTAAGAAAGCCCTTCCACTATCCAGCTTGCTTCAGAAGGATGTGAATTTTGATTTTGATGATCGATGCAAAGAGGCTTTTGATTGCCTCAAGAGAGCACTGACCACCACTCCTATCATCCAGGCACCTAATTGGACAGTCCCTTTTGAGCTTATGTGTGATGCATCAAATTATGCATTGGGAGCTGTCCTTGCACAGAGAGTTGACAAGCTGCCTAGGGTGATATATTATGCTTCCAGGACTTTAGATGCTGCCCAAGCAAATTACACCACCACAGAGAAGGAGCTTCTTGCCATTGTTTTTGCTCTTGATAAATTTAGATCATATTTGCTTGGTTCTCATGTTATTGTGTATACTGATCATGCAGCTCTGAAGTACCTTCTGAAAAAGGCTGAATCTAAGCCTAGGTTGATTAGATGGATGTTGTGGCTCCAAGAGTTTAATCTGGACATCCAAGACCGGAGTGGAGCCCAGAATTTGGTTGCGGATCATCTCAGCAGGATTGAGAAAGCTGAGGATGCAGATGACCCATTGCCCATCAGAGATGACTTTCCGGATGAAAGTCTTTTATCTGTATCTACTTCTTACCCTACCAACCCTTGGTTTGCAAACATTGTTAATTATTTAGTTGCTTCTGTTTTTCCTCCCTTAGCATCTAGAGCTCAAATTCATAAAATTAAGAGTGATGCTAAGCATTATATTTGGGATGACCCCTATCTGTGGAAGTTGTGCAGTGACGGGTGATCGGGAGATGTATTCCAGATCATGAGTTTGATTCGATCCTGCAGTTCTGCCATTCTTCTGCACCAGGTGGCCATCTAGGCATTCAGAGGACAGCTCGTAGGGTGCTTGACTGTGGATTTTACTGGCCCACCATCTTTAGAGATGCGTGGAAGATCTGCAGCACCTGTGAGCAGTGTCAAAGAGCAGAAGGATCCCTGACATGGAGACAGCAGATGCCTCAGCAACCCATGTTGTTTTGTGAGGTGTTTGACGTCTGGGGTATAGATTTCATGGGTCCCTTCCCTGTCTCTTTTGGTTTCATTTATATTCTCTTGGCTGTTGATTATGTTTCAAAATGGGTGGAAGCTAAAGCCACCAGAACTAATGATGCTCGGGTTGTTGTGGATTTTGTTAGATCTCACCTATTTTGCAGGTTTGGAGTACCTAGAGCCATTGTTAGTGATCAAGGCACCCATTTTTGCAACAGATCCATGCAGGCTTTGCTCAAGAAGTATGGGGTTGTGCACAGAGTTTCTACACCATACCACCCTCAAACAAATGGGCAGGCAGAAATTTCTAACAGAGAGATCAAGAGAATATTGGAGAAGATTGTTCAGCCTAATAGGAAAGATTGGAGTCTTAGACTGGATGATGCTCTTTGGGCACATAGGACTGCCTACAAGGCACCCATAGGGATGTCTCCTTATCGGGTTGTCTTTGGAAAGGCATGTCATTTACCCGTGGAGATAGAGCATAGAGCATATTGGGCTGTGAAGACTTGCAATTTCTCCATTGATGAGGCTGGTGAGGAAAGAAAGTTGCAACTGAATGAGTTGGATGAGATCCGTTTGGAAGCCTATGAGAACTCTAAGTTCTACAAGGAGAAGACCAAAAAGTTCCATGACAACTTGATAGCTAGGAAGGACTTTGTGGTTGGGCAGAAAGTGTTGCTTTATAATTCCAGACTCAGACTCATGGATGGTAAGCTTCGTTCTAAGTGGATTGGACCTTTTGTTATTACTAATGTTTATCCTTATGGTACAGTTGAAGTCAAAAATGAGTCCACAGACAAGAGCTTCAAAGTAAATGGGCACCGGCTGAAACCATTCCTCAGCAATCCATCTCTGTTAGAGACAGTTGTGGAGGAGATTTCTCTGATTGATCCCATTTCTCTCCCACCCTCCACCATGCCTTAGAGGAGTTTTCTTTTCCCTCTTTCCCTACTTTTATTGCACTTGTCTGATCATTTTGATGATTTAATTGATTATTCTGCTGATTGGAACACATTGGGACAATGTGTGATTTAAGTGTGGGGGGGAGACTAGTTTTGTTAGGTTTATGTTTTATGTGCAGTTTTGCATGTTTTTCCAGTTTTCTGGACATTGTATAGGCACTAGGTACATGCTTCACACTTGGATATGACTTGCTTGATACTTCATGGATTGAAATTCTTGTTTTTCTTTGCTAGTTAATTTAATCATGAGGTTCAAAAGGTTGAATTGAATATAACAGATATACCCTATGTGAGATTTTGAGCCATTCTCTGTTATTTCTTTCTGTGTGTTATGCCTATTGATTACTTGCACAATGGCCTTGGCTTGACTCTGTTTGATATGACTTAGTTCACATGCATATTTTGAGATGATTAAGGCATTTTTGTTCTGAAAAGCCTCTAGCCAAATAAGCTTACCTTACATTATTTCCTTTGATTAGCCACTTTGAGCCTACATTCCCCTTTCTTTGTTTTGAAGCTCATTACAAGCCTTAAGTGAAAAACAATGATTTCCTTAACCTTAGGAAGCTTGGGAGCTTTGGAATTGTTTTAGGAATAAGTTCTTGAATAAATGTGGGGGTATGTTTGTGTTTCATTGGATGATGCTTTTGGCTAGATAGTTGTTATATAAGTTGTTTAAGAAAGCTGTTCATATATACATACAAGAAAAGAAGAGATGAAAAGAAAATATCTAAGTTTTGATATAAGGTAATCGATTACCTTACTTGGTTTTTGAAAAAAAAAAAAAAAAAAAACAAAGTGAAACACTCACTGGAGAAATCGATTACCACCATTGGGTAATCGATTACCACTAGTGTTTTTGGTTTAAAAAAAAAAAAAAAAAAAGAAATAGAAAAAGAAATATATAAAATAAGTGTGTTGAGGCAAAAAGATGGATGATTGATTTTAGATGTTTATTAGAGGTTTTGGGTTTACATATGTTTATATTGACTTGTTTCCCATTGCTCCTCTAGTTCCTTTGGTCTTAGCTACTTATCCCATATTTCATCCTCTACCTTGTCCTTAGCCTCATTACAACCCTAAAAGACCTTATGATCTTTATGTGTGTGTGCATTGGGTGTTGAATTTAGAGGATTGCCAAGTCTAACTGTTGCTTGTTTTTCAATAGTGCTTTGAGAGTATATATATACAGTAGCCTAAACACTTGAGAGATACAGTGATATAGTGCATCTTGTGAGGATCCGTTGATTTTGATTCACCTCTAGAGCTGATTGATTTTCTTGCTATGTTTGGGATTACTCGGATAATATTCATATGTATCGTGCTTCTTTGACTCTTTGTGTGTTGGATGTTACCTATTCATTTCTTTTCCAGAATTCAGTGTTGATATGCAATCTGTCCTTTTCTTTTTGGTGTGTCACTTGCTCTGATGATTTTGGATTAGTTCTTTGCTCTAAATTCTGATTTTTGCCCAGGAGTGCAAAAGGCTAAGTGTGGGGGAATTTGATGAGTCATTATTTTCCCCTATTTAATTGTCTTTGTGCACCTATTTTGTTTAGTGAATTGTGCTTAATTACCTATTAATATCTCATTTTCACTATTTGGGCTTGATTGTGCCAAAATCCGTTTTTATTATTAATTCGGAATTTCTTTGAGCTTAATTTCATCATTATTATTTTTCAGGGAAATTCTCGGATGATTAATAGAGCTTGGAATTGTTTCTAGACTTAAAGAGGAGTTGTCACATCATATTTTTATTTTATTTCATTCCTTGTAATTTTCTATGCATTTTGTAATTAGATTAGGAACAATTAGATTAGGCCTTGCCTAGTGAATAAGTGCACGACCTCATGTTTGTAAGTAAGAACTCTCCTTCCGTCTGATGGATCAGTTTCGTCTGACGCTGAGAGTGAGTTGTTCCGTCTGATGGATCAGTTTCGTCTGACGCTGAGAGTGAGTTGTTCCGTCTGTGCATGTTTCATCTGAGGCTTGTTCCGTCTGTACTTGTTTTGTCTCGAGTCTTGATCGATGATTCCGTCGTACGTATACGACAGCACGATACCCACCAGGCGATACCCGTAGGCCAGGCGATATCGGAGACAGACGAAACCACAGACGAATGATCAAATTATTACTTACATTTTTTAGCTTTTGGTTGTTTTACAACTAGTATAAATACTGAACACTCTGAATTTTGACAAGGACGAATAGTGTAGAAACCCATTTTCTCTCTGGTGGATAGTGACTACTGCATTTTGCACAAGTTGAATTACAGATTTTGTTCCTTCAATTTAATTACCATTTATCTTCTTCTCCTTTACTCTAATTCAATTGCAATTTCATTTGATTGTTCCATTCACCGTTTCACTCGTTTTCATTCTCTGCAATTTCGTTTCAGTTTATTTTGATTCAATTTATTAAGGTTTAATTTCGTTTTCATGGAAGGCTAATTAGTTAGGGATATCCTCTTGAATTGGGTTGTTTAAAAGCTTTGAGGTTGCTGTTCTGCATTGTTTATGTTTTGTTAATGCTTAACTCTTCACCAATTATTTAATTGCTTAATTGCCCCAATTGCTGCACATGCTTAATGTTCAGTTCTTAGGTAATTTGTGTCTCTATTCATGCTTAATGGATTGATTCATGAATTACTGGAATTGGGATAATTGGTGTATGTGGATGCTTAATCCACATAAGGAGAACTTGTGATTAATTCACGCCTAGTAAGTTTTTCTAGGTTTGATTAAGAGTTTAGCAATTTGAGCATAATTCTTTGTAACCTAAGATGAGTAATTTGCAACCTAATCAAGAGGCTAATCCTATTTCAATTTGTTGTTTAAACTTGTTTTAATGGCCCTGTTTTACAATTCTACATTTCAAAACCAAACAAACCCCCCCCCATTGTGTCTTGTCTTTGATGAAAACCCAATGATGGTCCTTGAGAGACGATCTAGGAGTCATTCCCTAGTACTGCATTTAATTGCATTATTTTGATAGCTTGCGACAGTCTTATCAAAATTTCTCAATCATGATCATGCACTATATGATAAAATGCAGCTTTGAAAAGAATAAAAGCAAGTTCTGAAAAATAACATCCACAAATGACATATATCACACTGAAAGAAAGAGAATGACATACAAATATTGCCAAATACTTATCAGAAACATTACATAACCAATTCATACAAACTAGTCCATAATCAATCAGAGGAATTTATCAACATTACAAGATAATCAAAAAATTAACTCAACTCAGGTTCTAGTTCAAATTCCCAACATGTAAACCATAATGCAGATGTACTAACAACCAAACCAGAATCATAAAATCTCCAATTTATAAAAATCAAATGAAATAAAGCATGGAAATCGTAATTACTCCAAATTACAGAAGGTGAAAAGATAGGAAATGAATGAAAACAAAATGAAAAAGAGTGGAAGGAGAAAAGAAAAACTCCATCGGACGCTCAAAGCGGCAATGCATCTGTAGGTGATATGATCTCTTACTCTGCGTGCTGCTTAATGGAACTTTCGTGATAGTGCTTTAAGCGCTGCCCGTTCACCATGAATGTGATCCCCGTCCGATCATTTTTAAGTTCAAATGCACCAAAGGGGAAAACATTAGCAATCACAAATGGACCATCCCACCTAAATTTAAGTTTACCAGACATAAGTTTAAGTCGAGAATTAAAGAGAAAAACTTTCTGTCCAACTGAAAACTCCATGTGAAGAATCTGCCGATCATCAAAGGCCTTGGTCTTTTCTTTGTAGATTCTAGAACTCTCATAGGCCTCCATTCTCAACTCCTCAGCTCTTGGAGTTGCAGTTTCCTCTCTACTCCAGATTGGTCCAAGTCCATGTTACACCTCTTAACCGCCCAGTATGCCCGGTGCTCAAGTTCCACAAGATGGTGGCATGCCTTATCATAAACCAACCGGTATGGTGTCATCCCAATTGGGGTCTTACAAGCAGTCAGTTAGGCTCATAAAGCGTCATCCTAACGCTTACTCCAATCCTTTCTGTTGGAGCTCAACGTCTTTTGCAGGATCAACTTGATTTCTCTATTTGATATCTCAGCCTGCCCATTGGTTTGTGGGTGGTAAGCAGTGGCAACCTATGGAGCACTCCATATCTCCTCAATAAAAGGTCCATGCTCCGGTTGCAGAAATGTGTACCTTGGTCACTGATGATGGCCCTACGAATACCAAACCTGCAAAATATATTGAAGCGAACAAAATCTACTACAACAGTATAATCGTTAGTCTTAGTGGCTTTCGCCTCAACCTATTTAGAAACATAATCAACAGCAAGCGGGATTTAAGTAAACTTAAATGAAACAGAAAATGGTCCCATGAAGTCAATGCCCCAAACATCAAAAACATCACAAAACAAGATAGGTTACTAAGACATCTCATATCTACGAGAAATATTCCCTATTTTCTGACACTTATCACAAGATTTGCAATATTCATAAGCATCATGAAATAAAGAAGGCCAAAATAAACCAGAATCCAACACTTTCCTAGCAGTTCTTTTAGGTCCAAAATGGACACCACTAGTAAAAACATGATAAAAGGCAAGAACAGATGCAAACTCATACTCAGGCACACATCTCTTAATAATTTGGTCACTACAAAATTTCCACAAATAGGGATCATCCCATACATAATGTTTAGAATCACTCTTAAGTTTCAATGCATGAGCCCTAGTGAAATGTTCAGGAATTAAACCAACAACCAGATAATTTATGATATCAGCATATCAAGGGGATGAGAATTTACCTTGCAGCTGCAAAAGCTGCTCATTTGGAAAATCATCCGCAGTGGGGGAGAGTGTGTCAAATAGATGGATGCGGCTGAGGTGATCAACCACCAAGTTCTGAGCTCCGCTTCTATCCTTGATCTCAATATCAAATTCTTGGAGCAAAAGCATACATCTGATGAGTCTGGGTTTGGTATTTGCCTTCTTTAGAAGGAACTTTAAAGCTGCATGATCAGAAAAAACAACAATCTTAGCATTTAACAAGACCAAAATTTATCTAAGGCAAATATAACAAGAAAGAGCTCCTTCTCTGTGGTGGTGTAATTGGACTGTGCTGAGTCCAAGGTCTTAGAGGCGTAAGAGATGACATTGGAAGCACTATCTCGCCTTTGAGCAAGGACTACACCAACTGCGTAGTTGGAAGCGTCAAACATCAACTCAAATGGAAGGGTCCAATCAGGTGGTTGGATGATTGGAGCAGTAGTCAAGCATTTCTTCAGTTGGTCAAAGGTAGCCTTGCATGAATCACTGAAGAGAAAGTCCACATCATGCTGAAGTAGGTTTGTGAAAGGTTGGGCAATGCAGCTGAAATCTTGGATGAATCGCTGATAGAAACCTGCATGGCTAAGAAAAGAGCGAACTTCCCGCAAAAAGGCGGGGTAAGGTAAAGTAGAAATAACCTCTATCTTAACAGGATCTACCTCAATTCCTTTCTTTGAAATAACATGCCCAAGTATAATGCCAGACTCAACCATGAAGTGACACTTTTCATAATTCAGTACAAGGTTGCTTTCAATACATCTATTTAGAACTTTGGCTAGACTACACAGGCAATTATTAAAAGAGGAACCATAGACAAAAATCATCCATAAAAACTTTCATACATTCCTCTAAGAAATCAGAAAAAATGCTTACCATGCATCTCTGAAAGGTGTCAGGTGCATTGCAGAGTCCAAAGGGCATCCTTCTATATGCATAGGTTGCAAAGGGGCATGTGAAAGTAGTCTTCTCCTTGTCCTCTGGTGCTATATGAATCTGGAAGTAACCTGAAAAACCATCTAGAAAACAGTAGTGAGATTTACCAGCCAACCGCTTAAGCATCTGATCAATAAAAGGTAAGGGATAGTGATCTTTGCGGGTAGCCTGGTTGAGTCTTCTGTAATCAATGCAGACTCTCCAATTGTTCTGGATTCGGGTGGGTATCAGCTCATTCTTCTCATTTGCAACCACGGTTACTCTAGACTTCTTTGGTACAACTTGAACAAGACTTACCCACTGGCTGTTAGAGATCGAATATAATGCCAGCTTGAAGAAGCTTGGTGACCTCTTTCTTCACAACATCAAGAATAAGTTAGTTAAGTCTCCTCTGAGGCCGCGTTACTGGTTTAGCTCCATCCTCAAGTAAAATTTGGTGCATGCAAATGGTGGGGCTAATACCAGGGATGTCTGCAAGTTTTCACCCAATAGCTTTCTTGTGGATTTTCAGAACATCAAGTAGCTTGGCCTCATGCTCAGATGAAAGGTTTTGGGCTATGATCACTCGTAGCTTCTGATTCTCTTCCAAATATGCATATCTCAGATATTCAAGAAGAGCCTCGAGTTCTAGCTCAATTGGTTGCTCAATGGAGGGTCTAATAGTGGGAGAGTTAAGCAACTCAGCTGAGCTAGTGGCACCTACAAAATGATTAGATGGGTGAGAAACAACTTCAAGCAGTCTATATAAAACATCATATCCAACATCAGAATTAAGACTGACTTCACTATTCACATCAACCATGCACTCGGGTGCAGAAATATCAGTTCCAGATGAACTCAATTATGATGCAACAGCTACAGTATACTCATGCATGGGCATATCAGGATAATCAGTACAAACATGACACCAAGTTTGAGTATCACAGTCACGGCTCAAAACAGATGCATCAGATAATTTCAAATCAATCCCAAAAGATGAATCATTAACCATACAGGTATCATGCATAGATTCTTGAAAATCATTTATCATGTCATCAATAACATCTATTCTTAAAACAAAATGCTCTTCCCTTGGTTGTCTCATGGCATAAAAATATTAAATTAACAATGCTATCACCAAACTCCATGGACATGGTGATACGTAAATTATGCGGGTGATAATTACATCAAACGCATACCTTGCTATGACAAGTATACCACAGTCATCAAGTAATAAGTATTTATAACGGGGGTTGTCGATCCCACGAGGACAATCAAATCGGAAGACTTGTATCTTTATTTATTTTATTAATTTCCCAAGAGGGAACGAAAGCATGTAGTTCTTGGTTTAGAGAGTGATTTTAAAGAGAGAAGAAAACAAATTGAAATAGTTTTAAGTTCAAGAAATGAAAATGATTGCGATCCCGATTTTACCACTAATCTCCCCTTTATAAGTTCCTTTTATTCTATTCAAGTATAATCATGGTCGGATAGGATTCCTACCCCCGTGACCGTTCCTCTCAGAATCCCCCATGCCTCCTAAGTTAACCGGATTAATTAATCTCTTAAGTTAATGCCAAATTACTTAGGGATTTAGTTCTATGAATCCAATTGTAATTAGGTGCATTCCGCATTACTACCTATTCCCATCTCTAGGATCCTAGAATAATAATGGTTTCATTCTCCTATTTTCTCTAGAAGTTTACTTTGTCAGAGCGTCTCTAGATTACCTTATCAATTTATTAGGTTATCAATTTAATAAATAGCATTAAGAACGAAGAGTAAAACACCCAAACATATACTGAATAACATCAAGAATCATATAAAGGAGATAATTAGGGTTACATCGTTCTCCCAATCAAAGAGGGAGTTAGTTCATAATGGAAAAGGAAACAATACAAGTAATAATGGATTGAAAATACATAGTGAAGTCTAGAGTCTCCTTCTGTTCTTGCTCGTGGCTGAATTTCGTCGCCGTCTATGAACTGAAAGAATTCTCAGCCGAAGAGCAGCCACCGTCAAGGGTTAGCCATCGGGAGTCTAAGAACTAGGGTTTTAGAAATTATCTTCGTACCGAGTATCTGAAACTCTGCTGAATGAAGATTATTTATAGCCTCTTAAGTTAGACTTGGGCCTGATGCGAGTCTAACTCGCGCGAGGTAATAAACAACTCGCACGAGTTCATGTTCCAAAGAGGAACCTTGTGTTATACTCCAAGTCACTTCGCGCGAGATAAAGGAGCTAGGCGCGGGATGAGTGCGAGATGAGGTGCCAGAGAGTTATCTTACTCTTCAAGAAAGTTGACTTCGCGCGAGATGAGAAGAGATAAGCGCGTGGTGAGGTTAAGCGTGAGGTGAGGTTGCAGAGAGCTTTTCTTCTTTACTGGAGCTCCAAGTCGCACAAGTTGTGATCCAACTCGCGGGAGAAGCTTCCTTGAGCTCATTTTCACCTGTTGTTGTCTATTTTTCTCCCTGAAACTCTTAACACACCATCAACAAGCTCTAATACAAATTCTTGTGAATTAAGATCAATTTAGAGTTATTTTAGGTGGATTAAGATCGTGAAAAAGGATAATTTATATTATAAAAGGAGTATAAAAATAGTTCACTTTTGTGAGTTATCACATGTTACCAGAATGCACATCAATTTTAGCCCAGCTGTTTTCAGGAAAGGTCTACCAAGAATAATGGGTGAGCTACTACAACCTAGTTCACTCTCCATCTCAAGAATATAGAAATCAGTAGGAAAAATCAATTCATTTACCCTAACTAAAATATCTTCAACTAAACCAGAAAGGTGTGCATTACTCCTATTAGCTAATTGTATCACAACACCAGTAGTTTTCAGAGGTCCTAATCCTAGATATTTAAAAATAGATGTAGGCATGACATTAATAAAAGCTCCTAAATCTAACATACAATCATCAAATTTAAATTTTCCAATAATACAAGGAATAAAAAACGTCTCTGGATCCTTGCAATTTGGTTGCATGGGTTAAATAAGAGTAGAAACATTCTTGCACTTTGGTTGCATGGGTCAGTGCCATTATAGAGAGGTGGCAACCTGAGACCCACATTTTCCACATGCCGTTGGGGGAGTGTACCATTACACTAGAGGATGTGTCATTGTTAGTTGGTATACCGGTTGATGGTAGGCCGCTATTAGGACCGACCACTGGTGATTGAGATTTGTTATGTGACCAGCTACTGGGTGTCAGGCCTGGTCAGGACGATATGAGAGGTTCATTTTTAAAGTTGTCCTGATTACACGATCAATTTGTTGATATCACTCCATTCCTTGGGGATGTTGAGGCCATGAGGAGGTTTACTCGAGCCTGGATTTTACAATTCATTGGTGGAGTGTTGCTAGTTAATAAAAAGAGCTCTAGAGTGCCTCTTAGATATCTTCAGTTCTTAGCAGACTTATCATAGACAAGGCAGTATGCATGGGGTAGCACACTCCTTAGTTACTTATATAGGGAGATGTGGAACGCCACTAGTGCTGAAGTGGCTTCGATTGGTGGGATGGTGGGAGTTATACAGCTTTGGGCATGAGAAAGATTTACCTGTTTAGCACCACCACTCATGACTACACATGATCAGGGTGTTCCTTTTGGTCACAGGTAAAATAATTTAATAGCAACTAATATTTATATGATTACATTTGTAAATAATGATTAAATGTTGATTTTTTTTTGTTTTTTAGATGGCTACTAGTTCTACCCAGGATTACTTTCGATGATGAAGTAGCTGATATAAGGAAGAAGTTGGACTTGCTGAAACCGCATAAGGTAATGATATTGATTTAATTTATGTTTTCAATTAAGCATGTTTGTTGATTGTTGACTGAAGTTGACATGACCATTATTATTTGAATACAGTTTCTTTGGCAACCATATGTTGGTAGAGTTATTAGTCTAGTACCACATATTTGTATTGTTGGGCATGAGATATGGCACTGTGTGATTCCACTTATGTGTTTCCATATTATTGAGTGGTATCAGCCCGACAGATTCATGAGACAGTTTGGATTGCGCCAGTTTGTGCCTGCTGGTCCATTGCAGCCTGATAGTTTACACCAGTTGACTCTGAGAGGCAAGGAGGACAACAACTGGATGAATCTCCTCCAGCCTTATTTGGTTCATTGGGAGAACCAGGCACAACTTCAGGTTCACGGAGAACAAATGACTGGATCTATGAGCTATAATGATGAACACTTAGTGTGGTACAGGAAAAAATCAAAGCTTTACATTGACAAGAAGAACGCGATAGATGGTGGCTTCGTAAGTTTGCATATTATTTTCTATTCTGTCTATGTATTTAAATAGTTACTTACGTACACATTATTATTGGTGCAGGTTGATATGATTGATATGTGTATGTACTTATCTACACCTGATGGATATCAGCATATGTCACCAGAGGTTATTTATGACTTTGGTAACAGGATGGCTGTTTTGAAATGTCAGACCGATCGAGTTACACAGCCTGTTACCAATGCGCCACCTAAGCATGATATAAGATTTGTGGAGGATGCTAATATCCTCCCTCAGTGTAGAGAGACACGTGGTCTAACTAGTCGCAGAGCATCTGTTGTTGTAGATCCTTATCAGTTACCACCCATGCCAGAGCGAGGTCACGGGATGTATTACACTCCCGAGTATTTTACACAACCGCCTACTCAGATGCCAGAGCGAGGTCACCCATTTGACCACATACAACACATTTGAGTCTCCTCTGGGATAATTCAGTCCAATCCATTTCGTTACGAATTCGTGTCGACTTCGGTCTACCTTTACCTCGAATACTTGATGCATCAGGGACTAATTTCAACGGTTGCTGAACAGGGTCGAATGCATCCTCGTTCCCCAAAGGCCACCACTCGGCTGAATAAGCTTTCAAAATTTTTTCATTCTTGAAAACATCGTCTACAAAGTGAAAAATATCAATACTAACATGTCCACAAACAACAATTACATGTGAACATGGGTAGTGGAATGCTGACATCCGACCACACTGACAATATTTTTCACTTAACTTTACAATCCATTTGCTACCGTCACATTGTGTCAAATGATTGAAAGCCTCTTCTACTTCAAATCGTGTTTCTTGTATGTTATAAACACGAACAATGTGGGTATTTGCTTCTGCTTGATTTCTTTTAATAGCCTTTATAATTTTTGAACTGTAGAGGTGACCATCATTGTATTCTTGTTGGGCACGTTGACCTCTTTCAACGAAATATTGCCGACATTGACTGTACGTGGACTTCACCAAAGCACTTATAGGATGATTCCGACATCCCTTGAAAACCTTATTAATGCATCCAGATAAGTTTGTTGTCATGTGTCCATATCGTCGACCATCCTTGTCATATTCCTTCAATCCAATTTGCAATTGTAGGATCTTGCTCACAAAATTTTTGAAGATTCTTGTCAAATATGTGCTTGTACGGAGTGTAACCTACGATGATAATATCACAAAAATAGGGTTAATATTATACATGTTTGGAAGGTCAATAACGGAAACAAATACAGTACTATAAATAAAATAAAAATTACCTAACTTCACTAGTTGTGGTTTTTGTTTTTGATTTTTGAATTTATGATTGAAATTTGAAGCAATATGTCTGATGCAATATACATGGTATGCTTGATTTCGACTCCATCGATTTAATGCTACGGTGACGATAAAAAATTATGCATATACCATTTTTATCTGTCACATGTTGACGCAAATGACACAAAAATCACGACCACACAGATAAGGTTTCACCTTCCACAACAGCGAATGCTAGTGGCAAAACGTTTCCGTTCCCATCTTGAGTTGTTGCCATTAGCAATGTCCCCCAATATCTGTCATACAAATGCGTACCATCAATATGTTTGATTGGTTTACAATAATTGAAAGCCTCACCACATTGTCGAAATGTCCAAAAGACACTTTTGAATTGTCGATATTAAGGGATAAGAGTGTCTCCGACATAAAAATCTTCGTCAACAATTTCGTGAAAAGAACCTGTGGAGTAAATCTGCATGTATCTAAGCCAAACAGGAAGCTCAGAATACGAATCCTCCTAATCACCGTAAATCATGGTCATTGCCTTCTGCTTGCCTAACCAAGCCTTCCGGTATGATATCTTATAATTAAGCTCACTTGATATTCTTTCTTAAACCCGTGATATTTTAATTGAAAGGTCTTCCCTAATCATACCTGTAAAAATGAATAATTAAATAGTTAAATACCTGTAAAAATATATAATTATATAAAAAAAGGATAATTATTAAAATGTGTTCAACTTACCCACAATGTACATACTAATCATATGAGAAGTAAGATTGTAACACCCTCCTCTTATTTACTTATTTTACTTATATTTTGTAATTTAAAGTGGTTAATGATATAGTAGATAAAAGAGAGATTTAGAAAACAACACTTTTATTACATAGATTTTAAAGTTCATTACAACTAGATTACATAACTTTGTCCTATTATTATTTACTCAACACTTCTACATGTAAAACATAGCAAGCATTTTCAACAAGATAGTAGTAACAACCATTGCGAAACAGTGACAACTTCTCAATCCTGCAAATCTGTAAAAATAGAATTATAAGGGTGAGCTTTCCTTAATCCTCAAATAATTTTAATTATAGTAAAACTTTTGAAAATAAGGAAAAATATTCATAAAACCAATATTCTTTAATATTCTTCAATTTCTTTAAAAATAATAATTTATTGATATAAAACCTGTGTCCAAACCATTAATTCAATTCACAAGGTAAAACCACCAATCAACCATAAAACGAATCAGTAATTTATCACAATAATCATGTATTCAATCAAAACACATAATCACTATTGCATGCTCTTATTCCTATATGATGCATGTATCCTCACGATGTACTTTCCCTATTTACTCAACATGCAATGTGGCGCCATCCACTGAAAATAGCCTGGGGCATCTGGTCCTCACATCCTCCACTCCACCAAGGTGGTAGACACTCCGTAATTGTCGAGTTCCCGTTGTCCCAGCAGACCTCCCCCGCAACATGTGATCATCATGAGCAGGGCAATTTCCCCACCAAGAGAACCCCCTCTAGTCCACGGTATTCCACTCACACGACGGAATCCGAAACTTACGGACTTTGGTCTACTACTATCCAATCATCATGCAACATGCTCTAGGACCTTGAATTGTATAATGACCTTTATCACATTTTAAATCTTGACCTCTTTACTAGGTCATATTCATTTCAAAACCTTCTAAGCATTGCCTATTCACCAAGCAATCTTAGAATATTGCCTCTCCACTAGACATTTCAAATCGGTCATTAAGCAATTCAAGTCCATCACCAATTTCATGCAACCATGCATGTCACCACTTATTCATATCCAACTCAAAACTGCATATTTCGATATGAAATCAACACCAAGAAACACCAATAAACACCAATAAATCAAGAAACCAAGAAACAAGAAACACCAAGAATTATCAAGGAAACATCAAGAACCAATAAACAAGCACTCACACTTTTCCTCGTAACAAGAATAATTCTGTTTCGATGTGGAAGATCTGACAAAACCGCAACCACGAGCATACTAAGAATTATCTTCGCACCTTAGTATCCGAAAAACTAAAGAAATATAATGAAAGTAACAACAAAACAAAGAATAGAAGAGTAGGATAAGGATGCCTCCCCTTACAGGTTTCTCTTACTTTCCTATACTCTTCCTCTACATGCCTTCCTATACTCTTCCTCTACTTACTTCTCCTCTTTTTAGAGATATTTCTTCCTAAGAGAGCTTGAGAGAATATAGAAATGTTCTTTGGTTTGTTTTCTCATCCGAAATCCCTGCCCTATTTATAGAATTCTAAAGATCTTTATTTGCTACGTAATATTCTATAGAATATAGAATATTCCACAGAATATTCCTACTTAATATTCCATTTAATATTCTACTACAAGTAATTTTACTATTTACCACAAGTAATTTAAATTTACTATTTACCATAGTAATTTTACTATTTACCATAGTAATTTATATTTACTATTTACCATAGTAATTTTACTATTTACCACAGTAATTTTATTATTTACCACAGTAATTTACTATTTGTACAGTAACTTACTATTTGCACAGTAATTTACTATTTGCACAAGTAATTAACTATTTGCACAAAGATAATTTACTATTTACACAATAATTTACTATTTACTACAATAATTTCAAAAATTCATAATTTTTAATTATTTTTATATTTTCTCTCGTTATAAAAACTCTCTTAAACTATATTTAAAATTTTGGGATGTTACAATACTCCCCTCCTTTTAAAAAATTTCGTCCTCGAAATTTCCATTCTTGTTACATATCTTATTCTTCTATTCTACTTTCCCAAAGTTTCTTTACTTTTAACTACTTCCTCTTATAATTTTACCTTATGTTTTGAAATCTCTTTGTTATCCTCAACCTTGCTATCCTTATATGCGAGACTATGATTTCCTCTTTTCCCTCTTATAAATCTTCCTCATTTGTTTTCATTAATATTTTTCTTTTCTTAATTCTTAAGAATAGGATCCATTTCTTGTTTCTGTCTTATTTCATTCATAAATTCGTTTATTCTCAAGGCTCCTAACTTATCCTAACTCACACGCAAGGTTGAAGTTCCTAAAATGCTCTATTAAATCCATCTCTTTGACCATTAAACTTGATATGGCTATGGTCTTCCTACTTAAGGTGCCAACCACTACATTTTCTTTTATTATTATTATATTTTATTTTTTATTCTGATGGGCCCTGCCATTGATGGGCCATGGAATGGGCCTAACCGTTACCTTTGGCTGGTAACGGCTCTTGGTCCTCTTAAGCACGCCTACTCTTCATTTTCCATTCTCCCCATGTCATTTGCACTTTCATCTTCTCCTTTGCACTCGTTTCCCTCTGGTCCAGGGTTTGCAGTCTTGTACTAGTTTTCTTTGCTCCTCCCGCGCTCATCGTTGCCCTCTCAAGCTTGGTTCGAGCGTCTCTCTATTGTCCCGAGTTCGTCATCTTGCTCGCCTCCTTACCCCCTGTTGCTCGTCCTTTGTTTCCGCGTCTCTCCAGTCTAGGTATGTCTTCTTCACACTCTTCTGCTACTCGTAGCATAAGTAGTTTGATTCTTCCTTCTATCTCGGGTTCTGAGCCCGAAACAACGGAGGCTTCTTCCTCCTCCGTTGAAATGTCCATGGCGGAGGTCAGCGCCGATTCTGAACGCGCCCCTGGTTCTACCAAGGTCCCCCTTGCTGGGGCCGAGGTTCCTCCCGTTAGAGTCGCCAAGGGCTCCCCCGCTGAGGCCGCGGTGAGGTGTGTTGAAGTTGCTACCGAGGTGTCCGGCGGGGGCAACGCCCTCCCCGGTACCGCCGAGGGGGAGATCGCGAGGGAGGCCGACCTATGCGTCCCTATTCCTGACCAGGAAACCGACTTCTCGTGGCTCCTAGAAGAAGTGACGAGCCGAGTGTCCTCCTTTGACAACCTAGAAAGTGTCCAAGCCATCCTAGACAATTATGATATTCTTAGAGAGGGGTTCGAGGAAGTGGTTCGATTCCGAACTTGCAAACACCACCAAAGGGTTCATACTCGGACCCTCGTGTCCGGCGTATATGCCATCACCGTGTATGAATATATGTTTAGGGAGTATGGCCTAGTTTTCCCCTTGAGTCGTTGTGAGGCTGAGGTTTTATCCTTCCTCAACGTCGCCCCTAGTCAACTCCACCCCAACAGTTGGGGCTTTCTCCGAGCCTTCCAGATTCTATGCAAGATGCTCGGTGTCCGACCGAGCTCTCGCGTCTTCCTTTACCACTATCAACTTAAGCACGGCCCTAAGGTGGGCTGGGCTTCCTTGAGTAGTGGCCGGACTGGGGGGGGCTTGCTCATCCCCTATGCCCAATCGTACAAGATATTCAAGGAACGCTACTTCAAGCTATCCCCGGTCAACAACAGGGTCGCCAAGGCCCTCTTTTTGAAGGACGACGTGACGCCCAAGTACCCCTTACATTGGTGCCGCCCTCGTAAATATACCCGCTTCCCCGAGGACTTACTGACCCCGAGTGACAAAAATATAATACAAGTCCTGCACGGTCTCCCCTTGCCCATCAGTAGCCGAGCTCTGATACACTCGGCCCGGGAGGAGGACCCCTTCCAACACTTCCTAGGTAATAGTTCATAGCGTCTCCCCGCCCCTCATTCTCTAATGTTTTCTTGTCCGGTTTGTGAATTATTGACTAACATTTTCTTGTACTCTTTGCAGATTCTATGGCGGAGAACTTCAGCCTAATCGCTGGCCTCAAGGCGCGCAGGTCGGGCTCCGGCCCCCGAGGTCGCGGGGCGTCTCCCGGTGTTCGCAGCCCGGCTCCCCGACCCCCACTCCCGCAAGTTACTCCTAGCCCCAAAAGGCTAAGGGTAGACATTCCAGAGCTCTCCCCGGGGGGGACGGGGGCCTCCCCCAAGAGGCCGAGAGTAGACGAGGTCGCCACAGCCTCCCCCTCCCCGTGTGCTCAAGCCGAGGTAGCAGTACCCGAGGCGGCCTCCCGGAGGGGGGATGTAGCGGACTCGACAGATGACTTGGACGGGGTCGAAGCCCTGCTGAGCCGCGTCACGGACATAGCTCGGCACGCCAAGGCGAGGATAACCGAGCTCGAGGCGGCTTCAGTTCGCCGCGAGCAGGAGTGCGCAGCCCGGGCGGCCGTCCTGGAGATGGAAGTAACGAAGTCCAAGATGGCCAGGGAGGACGTTGAACGGGAGCTTGCAGCGGCTGAGGCTGACCAAGAGGAGCTCCGTAAGGCACTTGTCGCCTCCAAGGCGCGCGAGGACGAGCTCGAGGGCAGGATGATCTCCGCAGCTGACCGTGCCGTGAACGCAGAAACCAAGCTGTTGGGTTTGACCGAGCAGCTCGCCGCAGCCGAGCAGATCATCTCCGGCCAAAAGGCGAAGATGGAGCAAATGGAAGAGGCCGCTGTGTCGGGCTTCTGTTCGGGCTTCGATGGGGCGGTTCGCCAAGCATGCCATATGGCCCCGACTTTGGATCCCGAGTCCTTCGACTATGTCAAGGACATCGTGGATGGGGAGTGGGTGGACCGAACCGACTAGGCTCTTGTCTTTTGTATTTTGTTTTAGCGGCCAGCCTACAAAGACGGTCTTGGGTTGTAACAATGACTTCGCACAATGTTTGCTTTTTACCTCTATGTCATCCATCTTCATTTTATTCACCTGCTTTACCATCATTGTTCTACTCGTCTTCCTTTTAACTTATTTCGCGCTTGTTCTACTTGTATGCTTGTTTGCATTGATTACCCGACCGACCTCCAACGGGTCCGGGGTGCGGTCTCCTAGCTCGGGACTGGCCAAGTTCGGTCTAATCTAATCCGCGCTTTTATCTACTTGAATGTTTGCTCATGCCCTCTACCCGACCGACCTCCAACGGGTCTTGGGTGCGAGCTCCAAGCTCGGTGTTGGCCAAGTCCTCCCATGACTCGGCGAGCACCGAAGAGCTTGTAAAGGGACGCGCTGTCGCCGAGCATGGTATGACTTGGTAGAGGGACGCGATGTCTCCTCCAGCTCGGGAGCCGCCGAGCACGGCATGAACTGGTAGAGGGACGCGATGTCTCCTCTAGCTCGATAGCCGCCGAGCACGGAATGACTTGGTAGAGGGACGCGATGTCTCCTCTAGCTCGGTAGCCGCCGAGCACGGAATGACTTGGCAGAGTGACGCGACGTCTCCTCTAGCTCGGGAGCCGCCGAGCACGGTATGAACTGGTAGAGGGACGCGGTGTCTCCTCTAGCTCGGTAGCCGCCAAGCACGGAATGGCTTGGTAGAGGGACGCGATGTCTCCTCTAGCTCGGTAGCCGCCGAGCACGGTATGACTTGGTAGAGGGACGCGATGTCTCCTCTAGCTCGGAAGCCGCCGAGCACGGTATGAACTGGTAGAGGGACGCGATGTCTCCTCTAGCTCGGTAGCCGCCGAGCACAGAATGACTTGATAGAGGGACGCGATGTCTCCTCTAGCTCGGTAGCCGCCGAGCACGGAATGACTTGGTAGAGGGACGCGATGTCTCCTCTAGCTCGGGAGCCGCCGAGCACGGTATGAACTGGTAGAGGGTCGCGATGTCTCCTCAAGCTCGGTAGCCGCCGAGCACGGAATGAACATAAGTGTAGTAATGAAATTTCACTTTTATTGAATACTGACACAGTGCCTCGTTAAAACCTTTCCCGGAAAAACCCTCCTTAGGGAAAAACCCGGGCTTAGGAAAAAGAGTAAACTTCTACTACAAATGGAAAAATACAACGAGTGTAACTTACCGAATTGAACACTAATTTAAAAACGACAGTCTAACTAAAATAGGGCTTCAAGTGACTTGCGTTCCAAGTTCTGGGTATAAGACGTCCACCCATCTCTTGTAATTTGTAAGCTCCGTTGTCATGGGTCTCGAGGATGCGAAAGGGACCATCCCAGTTGGCAGTATAACGCCCCGTTATTTTTCATTGCTGAATTATTTTCTTTTTAATCCATTTATTATTATTATTTGAAAATGTTTCCCTTCATTTAGATTTCTTTAAATAAAATCTTAAAATAATTTTCCTTGCTAACAAAAACGTCACCAAAATAAAACACATCACATAGATCATATCGTAACCATACATCAAAAGTTATTTACAAAACGTCACATAAGTACGTAATATTGTGATAATTATAAAATACACATTATTCACAAAAATCCTCATGTTAGCTATCCTTCCTTCATATCTCCAAATAGAATTATCCTGTTAATCTGCTCCCCCAAATAAAATTTAGGATCATCACAGGTGTCAAACCACAGACACAAACACGCAAGGGTAAGTTTCAAAATTTAAATAACAATACATAGCATATAAAAATATCAATAATAATACATATCATATAAAAATATTAATATGATACATATCATAATCAAATAAATAAAGAATGAATTATGACTTAAATGAAATTTCTACATGATGCATGCTCCAACCTTAACTCCAAAAATATGCAATGTGGTACCATCTCAGATAATACGACATCATCATCGTAAAACTTACCGACCAGTTGGGATTTCACAAGTGGTGCATGAGTAATCTCATAAACAATCATGTGATCATCATGAATTAAATGAATTCTCACTATAAAAATCCCCCAAGTCTGGCATCCCACCTAGACGCACGGATTAAGTTATTATCTGCACCTCTAACCGAGGCCACCTCTTTTGAGGCATGCATGAATGAATGAAAACTTATCTCCCTTTCTAAAAATCTCATTTAAAACAGCACCAACTCATTGATATTACACATCCACTCCATCATTATATTTTACGTTGTGGATTAATAATTTATAGTATAATAGTCATAGTTTTTATCACAATTCTCAACGTGCATATCATAGGTAATTAATCACAATCTCAATCATCATCCAAGTTCAAAGAAAAGGTAAACATGCATAATCCAAGTCATGATCCAAATACACATCCAAAATCATTCAAGTTCAAATCAAAGATCATCCAAATTCAAAGTATAGAAAAATTAATTGTTGTAATATTATATCAATAACTAAAATTATGAAATCAGTAAAGATGGCAGAGCCTCCTAGTTAGATCTCATAATTTTAAAATCACAAATTATCATATGAAATATAAACAAATGAAAGCGGAAATATTTAAATATAAAGATATAAATATGCAGTATTATAAACGAAATTTGGACTAGCTTAGTTGGTTAAGACATGACTGGAAACACCAAGGTCTTGGGTTCAAGTCATGCTCACTTCATTTTTAGTTATATATATATATATTTTTTTTTATATTTGAAAATTTAAGTAAATTGCAACTTCTCTTACAATTCTTATTACTTTAAAACTTCAATAATAATTATAAGTTCATAAATTTTAGAACACAAATATTTTGAGACTATTCTAGAATTTTTAGAAAATTGAAAACTTAATTAAATTGAAAACTTAAAATAATTTAGAAACTTCCCTAACCTTGATTTCTTTTGGCTACTCTTTTGGAAGACTTTGAGAAAGCTTTTGAAGGTTGAAAGAAGGTTGATTCTACTCTCAAAGTTAAATGAAATAGGTTTTTGGTGAATTTAGAAAAATTTGGAATTTTAGCAAAATAAGCTTATGGTTTTGGGAAAATTGGAAAAACTAAGATTTTGGTGTTTTGGTGCAAATGAATTCATGGCTGAAGTGTTCTCAAATGGTTTCTATTTATAGATGAAATAAAATTTAAAATATTATTAGTGGTAAAATTTAATATACTTAGTGGTTTTTCCATAAACAATTAATTATAATTCTTTTTCTTTTTAGTGCTCTATTAATCAAATTGGTGCTAACACCACTAACTTAGTGCATCTTTTCATCATTCATGACATATTGCACTTGTTCAGAATTTTCTAACTTTTATTTATATATATATATATATTTTTATTATTATTTTATTATTTTATTATTATTATTATTATTATTATTATTATTTTTAATTTTTTTTTAATTCCATTATTCAAATATCATATATGATTATTCCATAATTAATACTAAATTATAAAGAATCTAAAAATTATTTTTCTCTATTTTTCTGGTTCACATATTTCGCTCGTACTTATTATATTCCTTATATTTTTAAAATTTATCAAATAAACCTATTAGCTCAGTTGGTAAAAGCATTTTGCTTCTAACTCAAGGTCTGTGTTCGAGTCCCGCATGTGACATTTTAATTTTAAAATTTTTTAAACAATAAACTAGTACTTAATATATATCTTATATTTTATAAATGTATCAAATAAATGTAGTAGCTTAGTTGGTTAGATTGGTGGCTTAATAACTTGCATGTTGCAGGTTTGAATCCTGCATGGGTCATTCTAAGTTTATTTTATTTTATTTTTTTATAATAAAAATGTCAAACCACAAATTTATTTTTTTTATTACATTTTTATTTAGAAATGTAATCATAATTTTCTCAAATTACGTAATAATATTGCTACCCAATGATAAATTATTTTTGAATTACATTTTCTGTCTAATCAAATTATAACAGTAAATAGTTAATATGTACATTTTTATAGAATTTTTAGTAAATGTTTTAACTACGAAATTATTTATGAAAATTAATTTTGAGGGTGTTACAGGCAGCAAGTTTGCCATGAGCTCGGTCTTTCCTAGCCTCCCCGGTCTTTCTCCAAACGAGGTCACCCGGGACGAAAGACCGCTCTCGAACTCGGGAGTTATAACGGCGGGCTGCGCGTAACTTCGTTGCCAACTCCCTCACTCTAGCTTCTTCACAGACTTCTTCAATAAGGTCGAGCTCCTCCCTGAGGGCACTGTCGTTATCGGAAGGTGTGTAAGTCAACCTCCTCCACGAGGGCTCTCCGACCTCAACTGGTATCATGGCATCGAACCCATAAGTAAGGCGGAATGGGGTTTCGTTGGTGGAGGACTGGGGTGTGCAGTGGTATCCCCATAACACACTCGGTATCTCTTCCGCCCAATCTCCCTTTACACGTCCGAGCTTCTTCTTCAGCTCGTTAAGGATGACCTTATTGGCTGGCCTCGCCTGTCCATTCGTTTGAGGGTGCTCCATTAACGACGTCCGGTGCTGGATGCCGAGCTGGGTTAAGAATGTACGAAAGGTAGCATCTGTGAATTGTCGCCCGATTATCGCAGAACTGTGCTTGGGGTATGCCGTGCCGGCAAACGATATGCTTCCAAACGAATTTCTGAACCTGCTTCGCCGATATGGTTGCAATGGGCTCGGCCTCGATCCACTTGGTGAAGTAGTCGATGGCCACGAGCAAGAACTTGGTTTGCCTTTGCGCTGGTGGGAACGGGCCGATGATGTCCATCCCCCATAAGGCAAAGGGCCAAGGTGACGAAACGAGATGGAGCTCGGTCGGCGGAGCCGTCGGCAGTGAACCATGTTCTTGGCACTTCTTACGGCTCTGGACATAGTCTTTCGCGTCCTTCTTCATTGTCGGCCAGTAGTACCCGGCTCGGATTAACCGGGCCGCCATGTTCTTCGCCCCCGAATGCATGCTGCAGATGCCTGTGTGGAGCTCGTCCATCACGTATTGCGCTTGTTCCTTGTTCAAACATTTGAGTAACGGGATCGAGAAGCCTCTCCGGTAGAGCTCTTGGTCCCTCAACACATAGTAGGGAGCTTGGCGACGTATCTTCTGTGCCTCACTCTTATCGTCGGGCACGACGTTGTCTTGCAAGTATGACATGAGTGGGGTCATCCATGAGCTCGGTTCGGGTTTAATTGTGTAGACCTCATCCTTGTCCCAGCTCGGGGAGATGAGTACTTCCTGAATGATCGAATGGTGTTGTCCCCCTTTACGGGAGCTCGCCAGCTTAGACAGGATGTCCGCCCTGTCGTTCTGTTCGCGGGGAACGTGGATGATCTCGAACTTGGCGAAGTGGGAGATCATGTTCTTCACTGTGATAATACTGCTGTAAGAGGGGCTCTTTGGCCTGGAACTCGTCCCTAACTTGAGAGGTGATTAGTTGGGAGTCACTTAAGCATTTCAGATGTCGAATGCCCATGCCCCGGGCCAATCTGAGGCCGGCCAGAAGGGCCTCATACTCAGCTTGATTGTTTGAGGTCGCGAACGAGAAACGTATCGCTTGTTCCAACACGAGATCGTCCGGTCCTTCCAGAATAACTCCTGCTCCGCTGCCTTTTTTGTTGGAAGATCCATCAACTCTCAACGTCCAGCCTAGGTCGCGGTCACCGAGCTCGGGTAGCTCGGTGAGGAACTCGCTAGAACCGGGCCTTCATGGGTCCCTCGGGTTCAAATGTTAATCCGAACTCGACAACTCCACGCCCAGCCGTCATGCGCCGCGCGGATCGGTCGCCGCAATATTTGTCCGATTGGGTAGTCTGACCTCACCACTATGTCATGGCTGCGAAAGTAATGTCTCAGCCGGCGAGCTGTGAAGACCAGGGCGAGCACCAATCTTTCCACGGTCTGATATCTGGTCTCCGCGGGTTGGAGTGTTCGGCTCACGAAGTATACCGGGGTCTGTACTCTGTTAATTTCCTTGACCAGGACCGAGCTGATGGCAACCTCTGAAACCGCGAGGTAGACATATAAAGGCAGCTCGGGTGAAGGGTTGGCCAGGGTCGGTAGGGAGGCTATTTGAGCTTTCAACTTGTCAAAACCTAAGGCACACTCCTCATTCCATTCAAAACGGGCTGATCGTTTCAACAGTGCGAACAAGGGCTTAGGGCAGAAAGCGAGATAGGGCAGCCAGGCGTCCGTTGAGCTTCTGCAAATCCTTCAGGCAGGTCGTGCTGGGCATACTAGAGATGGTCGTGCACTTGTCCAGGTTGGCCTCAATTCCCCTATGGGAGATCATGAAGCCGAGGAACTTTCCCCCGCCAACACCGAAAGCGCACTTTTTTGGGTTAAGCCGAATTTGATGCCTACAAGCGTATTTCGAGAAGATTTCTCCGAGGTGGCGCATCCGAGTTTGGGTCTTCGACTTCACCACCATGTCATCAACGTAGACCTCCATGTTGCGTCCGATCTGGGCACTGAAGACCTTATCCATTAGTCGTTGATAATTGGCCCCGGCATTCTTGAGACCGAAAGGCATGACTTGGTAGCAATAATTGGTCGTGTCTGACATGAACGCGGTCTTTGGCTCGTCAGGTGGATACATCGGTATCTGGTTGTAACCGGAATATGCGTCCAAGAAGCTGAATGCCTCGTACCCGGCCGTGCTGTCCACTAGCTGGTCGATGCTCGGCAACGGGTAAGTGTCTTTGGGACAAGCTTTATTCAAGTCGGTGTAGTCCGTGCACATCCTCCACTTCCCGTTTGACTTCTTGACCATCACAACATTGGCTAACCAGGTGGTGTAGATTATCTCTCTAATGAAGCGAGCCTCCAGAAGTTTGCCAACCTCCTTTTGAACAACTAGGCGGCGCTCTTCGCCTAACTTTCTTTTCCGCTGTGCCACTGGCCGAGCATGGGGAAGCAAGGACAGCTTATGACACATCAGGTTGGGGTCGATGCCGGGCATATCGGACTGCTTCCATGCGAATAGGTCTGCATTTTCTCGTAACGTGTTGATCACTTCATGGCGGACTGAGGCCGGCATGGAAGTGCCTATCTTGGTGATCTGCCCTGCTTCCGGGCCGAGCTGTAGTGGCTCAAGGGGTTCGGCGAAGGAGGGACGCTCTTCCTCGACCTCGGCCCGGGGGTCCAAGTCCAATAGTCCGTCGGTACCGAGAAGAACCGAGCAGATGTTTGAGGTCGGCCTCCCCTCCTCCCTCTTGAAGGAGTACGACGCCACCTTCAGACTTCGGGCGTAACATACCCGGGCAGTCCTCGGGTCGGCCTTGACGGTGACTATCCTCCCCCTTTCTTCAGGGAACTTCATGGCCATGTGCGGGGTGGACACAATGGCTCCAAACTGGTTCAGGGTCCTTCTGCCGATAATGGCATTGTAAGAGGTGTCAGCGTCGATCAAAATGTACCTGACCTCCATCGTTTTATAAGCCTCGCTTCCGCCAAAGGTAGTGAGGAGGTCGATATAGCCCCGAGAATGGACTCTTTCTCCAGCAAATCCGAGCAGGGGCTCGGGGTACGGCTTGATGATTGTCTCGGGCAGCTCCAACTGCTTAAAGACAGACCAGTACAACACGTCGGTCGAGCTTCCTTGGTCGATCAGTACTTTGCGGACTCGCCAGTTGGCGATGGTGCACGAGATGACCATGGGGTCGGTCTGGTCGGGGTCGTCGATGCTGAAGTCGGCGTCAGAAAATGTGATGGAGGGCAGAGTTCTTTTCTTGGGTGACCCTATGTGGTTGACGCTTCTCGCGTATCGTTTTCGGGCCGAAGAGGTAGCTCCCCCTCCTGCAAAACCTCCTGCAATGGTGTTGATGGTTCCCTTTACTTTGTCGGGGTTTTAATCAGTCCTTTTGTCCCAACCTCTGTCGGTGCGTTTACTTGGGCCATCTCGGGCGTCCCGGTCTTGGTCCCGGGATCGGGTCTTGGAGCTCGGGCTGGTATATCTCTCCGGGTGTTTCTGCTCCTCTTGTACGAATCTTCGTAGCTCCCCGAATCTAATGAGTCGCTCTATGAGGTCTCGCACTTGGCGACAATCCTCCGTGGTGTGTCCCATGTTCTGATGGTAAGCACACTGCTTAGTCGGGTCGGCCCCCACGGGAGACTGTGAAGCTTGCGGACGACGAACTAAGTCTAATGCGCATGCCTCCCTAAAAATTCTGTCCCTGGACGCGTTTAGGGGGGTGTAGGAGGTATACGAATTGTAGCGGCGCTCTCTCCTTGATTCTGCCCGGCGGGAAGAGGAGGATTCCTTCTGCTTAGCGGGAGGGCCAGGCTCACGAGCTCGACGCTTAGCCACAGCGTTATCTTCTATACTCATGAACCGGGCAGCTCGGGAGCGGAGCTCGTTCATGTTGACCGGAGGCTCAGTAAAAAGAGAGTCCGAGAAGGGGCCGGGGTTGAGCCCGGCCTGAATGGAATGCAGTGCGACAGTAGGGTGAAGGTTCGAGATGTTCCGGCAGGCCAAAGCGAAACGCGCCATATAGTCCCTGAGTGATTCCTTTTCTCCCTGCACTAGGTGATGCAGAGATATGGAGGTGGTTGGTGTCGGTCTTGTGTCCGCGAACCGAGCCTGGAAGTGCTCGTACAAGGAATTGAAAGAATCAATGGACAGTGGTGGGAGGGAGTAATACCAATCTAGAGCTATCCCCTTTAATGTGGAGGGGAACATTCGGCATAGCACGTAATCGTCGTCTACGGTCATGGCGTCCTGAGTGAGGAAGGCCCTCACGTGAGTAACCGGGTCCGTGGTCCCATCATATTTGTCATGGGACGACCATCTCCACGATTCTGGAACCCGGACGGAGAGGATGGCCGGCACAAAGGGATGGAGGTTCCAGACCTGACCAAGGCCAGGTGTCCGAGGAGAGGGTCCGAGGTCGGCGAAAGGCTGAACTTGGGAGGGACCTGGCCGAGCTGACGAGTTCGCAACCCGTATCTGCGAGATGTCGTGCCGAGGTGTGGAGGTCGCGACGTGCATGTCCTCCCCGGTAGTGCGCTGGTTGTTGGGACCGACGCGTGAGTTGGAGCGGGCCTCCTCTCTAACTCTTGGCTCCTCCTCCCGGTTGGCAACAGGGGTAGGCCTACCTTGAGTTTCTGGGTTCCTTTGTCGCAGGGCCTGCAATTCTAGAAGATCGGCTTCCCGTTGTCGCTGGACAGTATTTAAATCCGCCTGTGCGGTCTGCAAGGCTCTCTCAATTTCTCGATTACGTGCTCGCAAAGCTTCCTCGCGATCATGCATTCGTGCGTTAGCCTCCGCCAACGCTGCATCCACCCGTGATTGAATGAGTTCCGCTACGGCGGGTCTATCGTGGCGTTGGAGTTACTGCGCGTGCGAACCATCTAGGGATGATTTGATTGTAAATTCAGAAAGTGGTGGTGGTGGGATAAAGAATTATCTCGCCCCACGGTGGGCGCCAAATGTTCTCGCTGGAATTTGAGGTGGTCCGAGCTGAGCTCGGCCCTGAGAATTCCGGCGACGAGAAGGGTTGGAACCCTCGTTGATGTGTGAGTGATTTAGGTTTATTTCATGTGTCATTGTCGAATCCTCTATTAGTATTTATAGGGATCGTAATTAGGGTTCCATATTCGTGGATTTCGTGGGGAAGATAGCTTCAGGCCCAAGAATCCCGAGAAATCAGGGAAAAGATATATGTCCATATTTGTCCAGATTTGTTCTGTTTATGTTGAGCTCAGCCCAATCAGTGGGGTGAACCCGGGTCCGGTGGATGAGCTCGGTGCTCATCCCCAGCCCTACATATATATATATATATATATATATATATATATATATATATATATATATATATATATATATATATATATATATATATATATATATATATATATATATATATATTATAACTATCAAGACTAAGTAAAATCTATTATGACACAATTATAAAACATTAATGATGGATTAAAATCCAATAAAATATAATTGTAATATTAATGGTTAATTGAAGTATAATAAAACCCAAAACTAACATATGTATTAACTAAGGCTTAATTTACATCAAATATAATATATACTAATAATGATGATTGATATTAATATATGATTAATCATGAAAAACCTTATTATTGAATCAAATGAGATCATGCAACATTCCTTTCTACCCTTCCTTAAGTTCCAAATGGGTAGACCACTTTATAAATCAACATTTTTCAATAATTTTTATCTAAGTTATTGTAAAAAAAATCATTTTTCTCAATATTAACAATTGTTATATCTTCCTTTTCCTTCGTAACAAATTTGTTTTTTGTCATAAATTATCAATTGTCATGACTTACACCATTCAATATTTGTAAAATATTATTAAATTTATTTTATCAACAATTATATTCTATTTTTATTATTTATATTAAAAAATTAATTTAAATATCATAATTAATTAATAATAATTACAACAAACTTAAACTTATAAAAATAATTTAATTATCATACTCTTTTTAATATTTTATCTTTCTTGATAACTGTCAATATTATTGAAATAATATTTCTCAATAAATTTTGAATGTCCTTGATAACTCACGAATGAGAGTTATCGATACATAATTTTTGAGAAAGTTTTTTATTATTTGATAATTAGCAAACTAAAATAGCATTTTATGGTGTTAAAATATAATTTTTTGTTATAAAACTCTTTAAAGGTTTGTTAAAGTGTTTCATGGCTAAAAAAGGTAACAAATGGAAGAGAGGATGATTTTTAAAGCAACTCGCGCAAGTTATGGCACAGCTTGCGCGAGCTGAGTTCCCAATGCTGCCAAGGACCTTTATGTATGTACACCTCGCATGAATTGGGTTCTAGCTAGCGCAAGCTGAGTGCCGGCCCAAGCCCAAGTGTGTTCTCTTATAAAAAGAAACTTAACTCACACATGAAAGTATCGAGAGATAGAGATTGAAACTCAAAGAACGACATAAGGCATAGGATAGAGAGAGAAGTAGAAGATAAAAGACAAGAATTACTCATTCCCTTCGTGAAAGTCAATCGACTATGATTCTTTTTTTCTTGATTATTCTTGTACCATAACTTTGGTTATCATGAATTAAATGTAAGACATAAAATCACAATGGTCTAAACATATTAACTAGATTAAACAATATATTTAGGCCAAACAATGGAAGCCAAACATAAAACCTACTTGCAGCCATTGCTTGCACGTGGAGCACCGTAATCAGCTTTGTCTTTCCAAACCATCACTCACTAGTTTAGACGGTGTATTTTCTGAATAGAGAAGTAGGTGTGGTGATGCAAAGCTGAGAGCACTTCATCCTATTTATAAAGTCTATCCATCACAGAATCTCAACCAAAGGATATTCAGAATGAAGTTGGTTGCTTACCATTGCACAATGGGAGGTTGAACGTGGGAGCTAAATAGACCTAATTTAGATAACCGCTTCCTGAAAAATCTCAACTAAGAATCTCAACTTATGGGAAATGGTTAACAGGTTGTAACCAAATGTGTGTTGTTGGCTAAAGAGGTTACAATCGAATCCGTTTTTCATTCTCCCACATGGTCCATTTAACTCAATCATTAACCATATCAAGGGACATAATATATGAGTCATAGCGATAAGTCCTCTAATAATGAGTAATATCTTCCATGTACCATAATACATTGAGTCTCCCTAAACATCAGCTCTCAACTTAATGAATAAACAATATGTTTATTCTAGGTCAGAACGAAATGGTAATTCTCAAAATAAATATGTACACAAATCCGTATGAGAAAACATCCAATTGAATAAGAGTTTCATTAAGAATAAAAAATGTACATGCAATGAAATTACATCATGGAACCAAGTCTCATTCACACTACATAATCCTTAAAACTCTTTCGTGGCATGTCTTTAGTTAAAGGATCAACAACCATCAATTATGTGTTAACATGTTCAATGACCACTTTATTTTCTTTAACACGTTCTCTTATGGCTAAATATTTAATGTTGATGTGCTTACTTCGACTTCCACTCTTATTATTCTTAACCATAAATACCATAATAGAGTTGTCATAGTATAACTTTAATGTCCTATAAATAGAGTCTACAACTCTAAGCTCATATATAAAATTCTTCAACCATACACTATGTGAGGTAGCCTCAAAACAAGAAAAAACTCAGCCTCCATAGTGGAAGTAGTCGTCTAGGTCTGCTTTGCGCTTTTCCAGGATACAGCTCCACCAGCCAACATAAAAACATAACCAGATGTTGATTTCCTTATATCAATGCAGCCGACAAAGTTGGAATCAGAGTAGCCAATTACTTTCAGATAGTCAGTCTATTTGTACATGAGCATGTAATCTTTTGTCCCTTGAAGATATCTCATAACTTTCTTTGTAGCTTTCCACTGGTCAATACCTGGATTACTCTGATCTTCCCAAAATTCCAACAGCATATGCAATGTTAGGTCTGGTACAAACATGATCCTACATAAGACTTCCAACTGCTGAAGCATATGGGATATTCTTTATATGTTTCCTGCTCGAAATCATTCTTCGGGCATTAGCTCAAATTCAGTCTATCACCTTTTACAATGTGAGCTATACTTGGTGAACAATCTTTCATGTTAAATCTCTCTAAAACTTTGTTAATATAGGCTTCTTGAAACAAACCCAAAATACCTCGAGATCTGTCCTTGTGGATCTTAATGCCAATGACATAGGACACATCTCTTATATCCTTCATATCAATGTTCCTTGAGAGAAATTATTTCACCTCATATAACAAACCCTTATCATTAGTTGCAAGCAAAATGTCATCCACGTATAACACAAGGAAGCATATGTTACTCCCACTATCCTTTTAGTATATGCATTGATCCATGATGTTCTCCTCGAATCCGAATGAAGTGATGACATCATGGAATTTCAGATACCATTGGTAGGAGGCTTGTTTTAGTCTGTAGATGGATTTATTAAGCTTGCAAACCAAGTGCTCATTTTCACTAGAGGAGAATCCTTCAGGTTGTTTCATGTACACCTCTTCTTTTAGATCGCCATTAAGGAATGTTGTTTTCACATTCATTTGATATAACTCAAGGTCAAAATGAGCTACCAATGCCATAATTACACGGAAGGAGTCTTTCTTAGATAGAAGAGGAAATTTCTTTGTATAATCGATCCCTTCCTTCTTAGTGAATCCTTTGAAAATAAGTCTTGCTTTATGTCTCTCAATGTTTCTTTGTGAGTTTTTCTTAATTTTGAAGACCCATCTGCATCCAATGGTTCTTACACCATCGGGCAAGTGAACAATATCCCAAACTTGGTTGGATGCCATAGAATCCATTTTGTCTTTCATGGAACTGTACCACGGGTTGGATTCTTTAGAACTCATGGCTTGTGAAAACGTTTCGGGATCATTTGCAACCCCAATGTTGTAGTCCGATTATTGTAGGTACATTACATAATCGTTGTGAATTGCTGACTTTTGAACTCTAGTAGATCTCCTAAATTTTGATTCAACATCTTCTTAAGGGACTTATTCATACGATTTTTCTATAGATTGTTTAACATTATCTTGTTGTTCCCCAACAGCCTGATGACCCTAATCTATAGGGTCATTTTTAACAATCTGTGGATCTTCAATTTTTAATTGTCTAACACTCATTTGTACTTGAAGGGTGTGGATAACAATTAACTGTCGTTTGAGGTCAGAAGGTTGGGCTTCATAATGATCCTTTTCATAAGCAATGTCCTAAAACTGATTACTCCCACTCACCAAGTCATTCTCAAGGAATTTCGCATTTCTTGATTCCACAATCTTAGTGTTGTATGATGGACAATAGAATCTATACCCCTTGGACCTTTCAGCATATCCAATGAAATACCCACTAATAGTCATTGGGTCTAATTTATTTTCTTGTGGGTTGTAAACTCTTACTTCAGACGGGCATCCCCAAACGCGTATATGTCGCAAACTTGGTTTCCAACCTTTGAATAACTTAAAAGGCGTCTTTGAAACAACCTT
The DNA here is from genome assembly GCA_026586105.1 of Hylodesmum podocarpum. NCBI lineage: Eukaryota > Viridiplantae > Streptophyta > Magnoliopsida > Fabales > Fabaceae > Hylodesmum > Hylodesmum podocarpum. Next base: position 432,729 of record JALJEV010000590.1, read on the forward strand.
GGTTGGAACTTAATTTAATATATACACAACCATTTTTAAGGCCCCAGTCCACAAGAATCGAGGAAGTTTTGTACCACTCCTCATACTTCACACCATGTCTATCAAGGTTCGGTTTCTCCTTTTTGCCACACCATTTTGATCTAGAGAATTCGGCATAGTGTATTGGGCAACAATCCCATGTTCTTAGAGAAAATTCGCAAATGGACCAGGTGCTTGTCCACCTTTTGTGTATCTACAAAAGTACTATCTACCTTTGTCAGGTTTCTCAATCTTAATCTACTTTCCACATTGTTTCTCTACTTCAACCTTAAAAAATTCAAAGGCATCCAAAGTTTCGTCCTTGGAATGAAGTAGGTAGAGATACATATATCATGAAAAGTTATTTATAAAGGTGATAAAGTATTTTGGATTTCATGCATCCATGTCTGGACAACAGATATCCATTGTATGATCTCTAATAGGTTTGATCTTCTCTTTGCACCTTTCTTGGACTTAGTGGTTTGCTTACCCTTAATGCAATCTATACAAGTCTCAAAATCAGCAAAGTCCAAAGTACTAAGTACGCATTCATTTACCAATCTCTAAATTCTCTCAATGGAGATGTGTCCTAGTCTATGATGCCACAACATAGAGGATTCTTCATTCACAATACATGGCTTAATACCAGCAATAACATGCATAGAATTATGAATGGTGTCATTTTGTAACTCAATAAAGTAAAGACCATCAAGTAATGCACCATAACCGATAATTTCAAATTTATTAAATAAGGTAAAACCAGAATTCGAAAAGTTAAAAGAAAAACTCGACGGTGCAAATCTCGATACTGAAATCAAGTTCTTAGAAAAACTTGGAACATAAAAGGTCTTTTCTAAACATAAAATGAAACCATTATTTAAAATTAAATTTCATGTCTCAATAGTTTCCACATGTGAGCTCATCATGCTTCCTGAATAGATGTACTTCTCACTTCCCACTGGTTTCCACAAGTTTTCCACACCCGCAAAGTATTTGAAACATGAATTGTAGAGCTAAAATCAATCAACTATGTATTTTGAGGAACACTAATCACTGGTTGAACAAGTATCTTGCCCTTGTTCTTTATTTGGTCCATTTTTTTCCTCTCATGGACTGTCAGGTTTACCCTTTCGCCCTCTTCCATAAGCAACATCTCTTCTTATTGAACACACATGGTCATAAGTTCATTAGTTGATCATTTGTCCTTATATGTGTTGCAGGAGATTTTGAAGGGGGCATACTGATACATTATTATTTGATCAATTTCTCTGCATTTATTATATCTTATTAGAATATTATTAATGGTCAATCATCATGTTTTAGTGCATTTATGAGTTTGGACTCAATTGGGCCTTAAGTGCTTATTTTTGTTTTAATTTGCTATAATTTTCAATTTTGACCAGGTTAACTAAATTAAGCATAACTTTCTCTACAGAACTTCGTTTGATCTTCATTATATGTCTAATTAAAGAAGACTCAGAGAGCTACAAAAGCTATAAAGACAACAAGAGAAAATTCAGACTACACCCAGGGTAAACCTGGGCTTAAAAGTGATGCATGAAAGTTGTTAGAAAATTTCCAGCAAAAAAGACTTAGCTTAGACCAAATTAAATTTTTATGTAATTGATTCATTCTTTTTGCTGCAATAGGGATTGAAAGAGAGGCACCCTGACTCATTAAAAGTTATGTGCCTAGCACATGACTTGGGTTTGCCTATATATTTGTGAAACACATTCAGATTGAGAACTTCTTTCACTAGCAATTTAATTTCGTTTGTACATTTCAGCTTTGTTCTTCTTCTTCTTTAGGTTTTCTATTAGGGTTCTTCATGTTCCTCATATTTTATTTACGTTTTGCTTTATTACTTGCTATTTCCAGCACCTTTACTTAAATTCTGCTATTGCAGTTTCAATTCCATTTTAATTCCAACACTCGCTCTTGAATCCGTTTATAATTCCAATAATTGCTCTTGTTCTTTCTTTGTTAGGGTTTGATTTTCCAGTTTCGTTTTGTCTTCTTCTCTTGCATTTTCGAATTCTATTATGCAATTCCGTTTAATGTTAGGTTTAATTTCAATTATGCGCAACTAACTTTTATAAACCAATTCGATCTCAATAAGATCTTTAATTTCCTTAAGTTCTCTATTTTCAATTGCATGAGTACTAGTTTTAGATTCTGTAATTTCGATTTCTTTATGTTGATTGATGTTTTGAATTGATATTGTTGATTTCTGGCGTTGTTGATTAACAACCAATGCAACTAACTAATTTTAGGATTCGAAAGCAAGTTGTGTGTTATCATGCGAATGTGTGAGTTTAAAGGCCACCGAGTGTTCGATGAAAATCCTCTAAGATTTTAGAACGTTAGTTCAATGTTGGAATGCAGAGATTTTGGTTCCAATACACTACATAGATGAGTGTTTTTATTTTGTTGAACCAGTGAGGGAAATTAGGATCTGACAGAGGTCGGATTGGTGCCTTTTAATTGTTGTTCTTGCGATTTGATTAGCTTGTAATTTCTGCTTAATTACTATCATTGCATTATCTCTTTGTTGCTTAGTTGTTTTTAATTTTCCCTAAGCATAAAAACCCTCCAAATTGTACTTAATATTTCAGCTACAGAGAAGTAACAAAGTAATTTGGGAAACGATTCAAGCCCACTATTACTGCAAAATAGTAGCTGAATTTGGTTTTATTTGACGCATATTCGGTGCGTGTGTTACATATTGTATATGTAGAGTACACAAAATATAGTGTACCAGAAAAAAGTCAGAAATAATAACCTCTAAAGTTTTTAGCTGAGTTACTATATCCCTCGTGCGCATGATATGATCACGCACACCCTTTACTCCACTTAGCCTTAAGGATGAGAACTGCATTATAAAGGCGCTAGTAGAGGCTTTATATGATGTGACAAATTTATCATCAATGGCCTTTAAAAGATCCTTGACTTTGTTGTGTTAATCCACAAAACTGCGAATACTGACAGATATTTTGATCTTTATGAACATTATAGAGACGATTAGATCTCTACCACTTTTCATAAAAATCAATAGCATCTAGAGTGCTAGTTCCAATAATACATGGTGGCTCGTTTTTCCTAATGGCATAGTGAATATACATCTAGCCTAAATGAAAGGAGAATTCTCTCCCTCCAAACCTTATAATTATCCCCTTTTAATTCAGGAATGTCACACTTAATATCAAAGATATTTGCATATTGATTAATTGCAGAGAATAATTATACACACTCATTATTTAATTTAAGGCTAAAATAAATGTCACGTTTTTATCCGTGTAAAACATGTCTTATTCATGGATTTAAAGACATAAAAACCCGGTGGGCTGAAGTTTTACTCAATTTAAATTCACAATATAATTTTATGATAAATCTATTAAATTATGTTCCTTTTTCCTAATTCATGTGGGTAGATTAAGAAATATAATTTGATACTTCATCCTAATTAATTTTATAACATAATAAATTCTTGTGAAAAATTTTATCACAAAAATTAACTACAATTATTTTTATTTAAACAACTTAACATATAATTTCAACCAATTAAAGATGATGTGGCTACTCTCTTATCTAATTTATCAAAATTATATAATAACTGAAGGACATACATTAAAAAATAAATGAATGATGCATATAAACAAACATATATGAGACAAATACTTCAATGAAGGCATTATAAGAATATGTATAAAACAATAAATGATATTTTATCAACTAGATCAATATTTAAATAATAATAATAAAATAGGGAAAACATCCATTAAGAGGATATCTATGCATTGCATCTAAAGGAAAATGATATATATATATATATATATATATATATATAATATATATTATATATATAGACACAATAGAGAAAATATATTATTTAGATTTTCTATCTCAATTAGTTAAGAGTTCTTGTATTTAGAAGAAGGATTTGAGTTCACGTCCAAATGAATAAAACGTAAAAATTCTTGTAAATATTTATTACTTGACAATGACAACTATTGCCATAAAACCCTGCTAAAATATATATTTTGTCAACAACTTTCACTATTATTAAAAACAAAATACAAATTTTCTCAACAACGATTAAACTATTGCCATAAAAATTATAATTTTTTACAACAACTTTAAATTTTATTATAATAAAAGACACCTTCCCACAAGCTTTGCTACAACAAATTCGCTAACAACTTTCAATGTTATTGTTATAAAATAATATATTTATTAGTGACCTAATTAATTTTGGTATAAAACTAACTTTTCTTAATAATGTAAATGGTTGGGATAGAAGAATTTTATGTAACTTTAAATATCGTCAATAAAAAAAAATACATACATTAGTAGCGACATTAAATATCATTTACATTAAATATCATTGATATAAAATAAATTTTTAGTATATATATATATATATATATATATATATATATATATATATATATATATATATATATTAATAAGCGATATTTATTTATTAATATCATAATTATAATTTTTTTCACAAAATTAATGTTGCTAAAAGAAAATAATAAATTGAAAAAATAATTAAATATTAGTGCTAAATGTTTATTTTTATTAATAATTAATTTATCGTTGGAAAAAAATACTACAAATAGCTTTAATTCTTGTAATGTTAGTTTGAGTATAACATAATATTTTGTAATGTAAAATTGGTCTAAAGATGTGTTTAGAGTATACGTGTAATTTAACATTATTTTTTATCATTAGTTTTTTTTTAAAATGATCCATAATATTTTTAAAAGTTTCACTTTTAGTCCTGTGCACCATTATTAAAACACAACATCATAATTTTATGTCGGGAAGAAGGCGTAATTTTTTTGTTTAGGTATATTATTTTTTTCCGTTGTTGTTACTTTCTTCTTGTTTTATTTATTTTTAGTCATTACAAGTTTTTTTATTTATTTATTTTTAATCTTTATTATGTTGGAGATATAAAATGACATGATTATTGATATGATATGAGGATGATATCATCATTAATGTTTCTATAATTTTTATTTACACTAAAAATTGGAATATATTAAAATATTATAGACCATTTGAAAAGGTATTTATAAAATATTAGAGTAAAAAATATTAAATTATAAACATAATAATATATTTAAACCTATAAAATAATTATGGTTTTATTTAATTTATTTTAAATAAAAATAGATTAAATAATTGAGTTAAAGATAATTACTACAACAAATAAATATAATAATCGTCTTAAAATATACAAGGGAATTAGATTATATTTGATTATGGTAAATGAGATAATATTTAATGATTATTTTATGCAATGAGTGGATATTCAAAATGATCTAACTACTCATTTCAAACTTGAAAAACAAAATATTTATGAAACTATCGAAATAAACCTAGAGAAATTCAAGGTCTACCTTTCCTTATGTACGTACCCTAGTTCGCAAAGCCCTCCGGTGACGCCGGGGGCGGAGCCACGTTGGGCTCCGGGGGCAATTGTCCCCCAAACTTTTTTTTTTTTTTTAAATATATATATTAATAATAAAATTATATATATATATATATGTAATTTATTAATAAATTTATATATATTAATAATAACTTTATATATATATATAATTTTTTAATATATATATATATATATATTAGTAATAAATTTAATATTAAAATATATAAATTTATATATATATATTAGTAATAAATTTAATATTAAAATATATAAATTTATATATATATTAATAATAAATTATATATATATATATATATATATATATATAATTTCTTAATAAATTTATATATATATGTGTGTAATTTCTTAATATATATATATATATTAATAATAAAATTAATATTAATATATAAAAAATTATTATATATATATTTATTATTGTTGTTATTATTATATATATATTAATAATAAATTTATATATATTAATAATAAATTTATATATATAAATAAATAATAAATTTATATATATTAATAACAAATTTTAATCTCTCCTAAATTTATTTTAATCTCCGAAAAAAAATTATTATATAATTAATAGATTATGTTTAACTAATTTAAAAAAATTTAAAATTAAAATAAAAAAATTTTAATTTTTAAAAAAAAACAAAAATTTTGTCCCTCCCACCTTGTTTTTCTGCTCCGCCCCTGGGTGACGCTCAATTCCGATTTTATATTTCGTCAACCACACCTTATTTTCTTCAAATAGCATTGGCAACATTTGCTGTGTCCTTCTAAAACAAGGCCATACTTTCTTTCTTCCCCGTAAATCCATAAAATATCAAGTTAAGCATCCCACGTTGCTTACTAATTACTAAATCATTCTAAGCCTTAAATCTATTTTCTAAACTATATTTAGAAATTTTTTCCACTAGATAGAACCCTTCGACACAAACATTAATCCTCGCCAGAGAAAAATAATCACCCACCTCCTCCATCTATTGATCCTTACCGCCGTAACCATCTTTAACACATCAATTAATGGCGACGGAAGGTCGAAAAGATGGAGGAGATGGGTGCGGTCATTATGTTGGTCATGGCTACGTGAGCAACTGGGGCAAGCAATGTGATAGCATGCGTCGCCGGCGGCATGAAAATGAAGCCACGTCGTCGACGGCGGTTTCCGGTTATAGAAAATATTTGAAGGGGACAGAGTCAGATATGAAGAGGACACGGCGTGTGGCAAAGGACAAGTTTCATGTAATGGAGGACAAACGAGGGAATGGTTCAGTGAAAAGGATACATTGGTTGATGAAGGACAAGTATGGGAAAAAGACCCATAATTGCTAATAACCAAGGAAAGCATGCAAGAGTGCAATGAACAAATTAAATTTTTGTAACAAGTTTTTGCTTTGGTAATTCAATTCCAAAGTTTATCGTATCATTTTTTTCCCTTCGTTTTTGTTGTATCTTTCTCTTGTCTCATTTTTTCTTTTTCGTTGAAATGCATTTCTTGGCTTCTGTTATTCTCCATAAAAATTAGATTGGTGTTAATGGCCGATTTTTATTTGTTTTAATCAATCAAAGGATAATAAATATAAGTAAAAGGAAACAAAACACTAGTAATATTCGACAGAAGAAAAATAAAGAAAATATCTCAAAATATAAAATAAAAATAAGTATATTAAACTATACATAAACTCATAAACATAATTTGTACGAAATAATTATATTTAACTATACATATCATCTTCCTAAGAACAATTAAAGAGAGTCATTCCCAGCTAGAAAACCTGCGGACAATTACTCAATTTATGTTAGTGTAATAAAGAGAAAATACTTAAATTAGTTGTAAAACTGTATGGTAAGTTATATTTTAAAATTTTAATATTTCAATTAGCACTGATAAATTTATTAGGGAAATCATGTATTTAGTTTCTAAATTTCTAATAAATTTTTTAATTCAGTCCCTAAATTAAAAACTGACTAGTCTTAAATTTTTAACAATACAGTTCGTGTAAATAACAATAAAGAAGTTGATTAGTACATTGCAAAAGAAGGTAATAACATCGTTGATGGTCTGAACATGCTTTCTTTGAGTCACAAGGAAAACCTAAAGTCTTATCTAAATGATGATAATCTAAATTTGTCTTCCAAAAGTTTCATCTTCTTGAGAAACTAGAGTTTGGCAAGTATACCCAAAAGATACTGGAAATTTTACCAGGTTTATTTGGGAAGCATAATGTTTATAACATCCTTACTGCTTAAAAATTTTGCTTTCAAAAATTAACTTTCGGTAACATATTCTGGAAACTAATTTCCGGGACAGTTACATTTCAGGAAAAATGCAGACATGAAAGGTATAATTTTAGAAAAAGTAATCCTAAAATTCAAAGTGGTTCACTTAGTTGTTAAGGGGGTGTATCTCTTAATTACCAAAGAAAGTGAATAGAGCACCCTGTTTTCTACTTGGAGCCTACGCCTGTGGCCCAACTATTGTTGCATTTTGAAAAAGTCCATTTAACATATCGTTTATTTTTTATTTTATCAAATTCATATTTTATTTTTTTAACTAAAATGTCAACTGATATTTGTACTATATTCTGTTTTTTATCTCGTTTTTCATGGTTACCTGTCTCTAAATTTTAAATTAATGCAATCCATATCTTTAAATTTGTAAGAATGATTTTTTTTAATGATATATAGTTTTTTTTATAATTTCTTCCGTCATCGTCATCATCCTCTAATATAAATCACCAGTTATAAATATTATTAACATAACTGTCTTGTCTATATTAAAATCATGATTACTATTATCGTGATATCAATAATAATAATAATAATAATAATAATAATAATAATAATAGATGAGATAAAATTAATGATAAAAATGTTAATAATAGTAATATGAATATATATTTTTATTAAGAATAATTATTGAATATTTTTTATAAATATATAAAATTCTTTAAAATCTAATAATCTATCAGATCCTTATCTTATAAATTTTTACGGTATGAAACCAATCAAATTCAAATTATAAAATTTTATATGTAATTACAGTCTTATAGAATTATAAGTCTTGAAAAATCTTATAAATCATTATATCTATGTAAAATCTTTTAAAATCTATAAAAAAAATTATATTAAAATAATCTTTAAAAATCCTAATTGAATACATCTCAACAAAAAAAAAATTATTTAAACCATTACATTGTTATAAATTTAGCTTCTATTTTTACCGTCTATACTTTTATAAAATTGTTGATCTACCTGTTTTATATCACATTATAAAATTCAATCATTTAGTGGTTTTATATTATTTTTTAAAACAAAATATTTGATCCATAAATAAAATAATTAAAGTTCAATTTTATCAAAAAGAACTTTAAAATGTATATTTTTTTTCAACAAAATAATATAAATATGTTTTCTTCTGTTAGTTTAACAAACACTTTTAGTTCAATAAATTAATCTATCATCAAATTTCATCATACTAACTTAAGATACAACTAATTTTACTAAAATCTTTTAATTAAGAAATAATTTTTCAGATTTCGTCGTGTGATTGACTTTAACCAGTTTTGTAAAATATTGTCGGGGACGGATTACTCTTAATCATAAATATATTTTTATTTTTATGTAGAATATTTTTTATTTTAAAATGTTTCTTTAATGAATATTAAGTAATTAGATTAGGATTTTAAAGGATTTATTTTATGAAAAGTACCAAGGTATTTAATTAGGACTTTAAAAAGATATAAAAAAGTATTGCAGTATTTATTTAATTAAAACAATTATATTTTTTAAAAAGGTGGTATTTAAGGTTTTTTAAAACTTAAAAAAAATATTTAATATTTTAAAATTTGTGATACTCGTAAGAATTTTGGTTCATGATATATAACTTTTCCTGTGTAATAATTTTTCATTATATGTATTTTAAGTATAGTTATAAGTATAGCCAAAACATTTATGATTAGACGATGACAATAATAATTGTCAGAGAGATAAAAATAATAGTGATAAAAAAATTTATAATTAAAATTTAATTCGCTTTTTTAATTATCATATAACTATTAAATATTTTGTAAATTTTATAAATTTCTTTGAAATGTTATAAATTCATAAATTTATTTAAATCTTATCAATTGTAATATAATTTAATAAAATCTAAATTACAAAATTTTAACTATAAAAGTATTCTGAAAGAAATTTATAAATCATAATATTTATATAAAATCTTTTAAAATTTCTAAATTCTATTTTACGCTAAAATTAGTCTTTCGAAATTTCAATTTAATATACCCCTAAGATTATTAGTAAAAAATATAAATACCAGAGAAGATTGAGAAAATAAGAATAAATAAATAATTATTCAAAATCTCCGCTGATATATTTTAGTTTGTGATGTGTAATTATTCTTTTTAACAAAAAAAATTATTATAAAAATATCTCTTATATTATCACCTTTAACCAATATGCATTACAATGTTCATTTCTTAAGTTAAAATACATATTTTTCTCCCTTATTAAATATAAATATCTATATTTTAATTTGTACATAATTTTTTAACCTAAAATAATTTTAACTAAAATGCATTTTACGTTTTCATATGGTAAGATATTCAAATATTATATTTTCTAATAATAAAATAATGTAAAATATATAATTTTAAAAATTATCTTATCATATATTTTAATATCTAAAATTAAAAATATAATATTCAAATATCTTATTATAGAATAACTTAAAATATTTTTGTTATAAAATTAGTTATAAATAGTAAAATGTAGTATTTTATATTTATAAGCGAGAGATAAAGATATATTTTAATATAAAAGAGACATGGTAATAAATTTATATTTATTAAGAGTGACAATGTAAAAAATATTTTTGTAATGTTCTTTTAACAGTATTTTAATAAAATAAAACAGTACATGCTAATAATATATATTTTTTAATATAAGAAAGGAGAATAGTCTAATACATATAGTTATGTAATTTACTCAAATATTTTTTATAAAATAAAATAATGATACACAATAATTTATAATTTCTATTTAATTTCATAAATATTCTTTCATAAACAAAGAAGGAGAAACAAATATATGAGAGTAAATGTTGTACAGCCAGTTGCAGAAGGAAAAGTCTTAAATGAGTTGTCAAATGTGACACTGACAGGTAAATGAGGTAATTAATATAGTTATGGTTGCAGTTGTACTCTAATTTGACTGCAGTTATGATTCATTTAAGAGAGAATGGCACAGGGAAAGGTATCCAAGAATTCTTAAAAGTACTTCCATGACAACTTAAAAGTCTCAATAAATTAATTCAGAAGTTACAAACATGGAGAATTATCAACAATAAATATCATTCAAAATATTGTATCAATCATTCATAATGTACCAAGTGTCAAAGATATATACAAAATTTATGATTATAAAAGTAACATCAACTTATTTTGTATGTTTCAAAATCTAAAACGAAGGTTTTATTGGTTGATACAGACGACGCCTTTTTCTTAAACAATAATATTAATAATAAAACTTGATTTTTTTTAAAAATGATATAAATAGTACTGTAAAAATAATTTCTCACTATTATCAAATGAAATATAATTACATATTAGAAATTCGTTCAGTTTTATAAAATTTTGTTAAAAATCACATCCGATAATATGTAAAATTGAAAGCTAAATTCATTATCGAACACTTTTTATCGTTATATATATTTCTTTTTTCAATTTCTTTTAACCCCATCCTTTGTTTTAACTTTTAAAAACTAAATTTAAGAACAATTAAAAGTGTTTTAGTTTTTTATTTTCTTAACTTCTCATGTTTACCATTAGTAACTCATTTCGTTTTTTACTACCCAAAATTCATACTTCGTCATCATTCATGGTTTACACCTTTCGAAGTGGAATGAAATGAAGTTGGAATGAGATAAACTGAAAACAAATATTTAAATTAAAATAAATATAAAAAATAATTTCAAGTAAAATCCATATCTATTTTTCTGCTATTTTTTGTTAGTAGCCTATTTCTTTGTTATTCTTTTCCCCTTGCACGGGGGAGCAAAACCTTTAAAGTAATCGCTTAAAGCTCCATTATTTTTAATAAATATTAATGTCACTATTATAACTATTTTTAATCTTATATATGAAAAAAAAATCTAATTTATCAACACTAATAAGAATAATTAGATAGTTATTTTTAGTTGACAATGACATAAATTTGAAATTTATTTTTATCAAGCCTATAAAATTAAATGATTTAGGTGAAAGTTATATTTTTTTTTCATGAGAAACAAGTCGATATCTTACTAACAGAATTCACCAATAAGTTAAAAATTAAAAAATTTAGTAATTAATAGTGTACAATTATTACAGATAAAAAAATATTGTCCAATTATTGAATGTTATGTAACAGAAATTGTTTGTAAAATTATAAAGTTAATATCATCATAATGTAACGATGAGTGTTGTAATTTCTCTAATGGATATCAACTAAGAGTACAAGAATTTTGGGTGTGTTAGCAAACATGGGGTAAAATTGCAAAAAGCAAAAGTTTCATCACTACTAATACTAAATCGATTGACTTGTAAACAATTTAACACTATGGAACCGATAAAGTAACGATAGCAAAATCGTGGGATATCTCTCAATGTTGGTTTGGTTATTCCTATGCGTTTTAAAACATATCTGGATCAAATGGGTGTGATGAGTAAGCTTGCAGTATTTCTAGTAAAGGTATATGTAAATAAATGTAAATGCAAGAAAAGAAAAAAGAATTCAATTTTGTTTTGTTTTGTGGTGTCTAATTGACAGGTAAGACTCCGTATGTTAAAAAAATTTAAATAACTATTCTGAAAATTTCTAATTCATATTTACTAGGTTAAATCTCTTGATCTTATGGGAAATTCAATCAGAAAAGTATAAAAAAAAACACATAAAAAAGTTAATGTGATTCGATGTCTCAAGACTTATTCTATGATCTCATTTAGATAAAATTTACTACTTGTAATTTTTGAAAAGAAAAATTATAAATCCTTTACATTTTAATTTTTAAATGGAAAAATTATAAATCCTCCCAAAATATAAGTTTTGAACAGAAAAATTATAAACCCTCCCCATATATAATTTTTAAACAGAAAATTACGAACCCTCCCCAACGTGTTTGACACATACTACCTAAAACCTAATACATTTCTTTATTACTAGATTTAAGGATGTGGTGCAAGTGAAGAAAACTTATCACTCTATCTTATATAGGTTTTTCACTTCTCTCTCTCTTTCTAATGCTCGTTGATATAAGACTTTGAATTAACACAATACATAACAAATCTCTCCTTAATTCAAAATCCTATACTTCTGCATCGATCTTTCCTTACATCAGAATCTCCTAACTATAAAAACTCTTTTGGAATGATCATCCCTTGTAGTAAAATCTCTTCCTTGTAGTAGAAATTTTTGACTGTGGTACTTTGAATGTATTCTAACAAATCTGACTTCTTATGATGCTCAGTGAGCCATTAAAAGGTAATATTTTTTGTGAAAATGCTAATTTTCAAAGTATATTTTTGTAAAAGCCTGTATAAATCCAAACCATAGTCTATATGATATTTTGTGATGACAACATTAGGGTATAAAACTTAGGTGTTGAAATGAACTTTTGAGTGAAGAGTTATCCTAGTTTTGTGAATAAAAAACTTTGGTTGTGGCGAAAATGAATGTACTCGTTACCTTGGAAAACCAAGTTGAATGTTGTTCGTGGTTCGTAGACAATTGCGTCACTAGGAGGCCTTGTTTGAGATGTCAATGGATGGTAGAGGCTAGGCGCATTTGTGAGCTCGAATGGGGTAAAGAAAAGGTCATGTGGACCATGGTGTAGGCGATCTACATCCGTTGTCGTGTCTCGTGAAAGGACTCCAAAGTTGTCGATTGGGATCCTGATTTCACCACTAATCTCCCCTTATATTTTTCTCTTATGTTTTTTTATGTATAATCATGGTCGGATCGGATTCCTACCCTCGTGACCGTCCCTCTCAGGATCACCTACGCCGCTTAGGTTAACCAGATTAATCAATCTCTTAACTTAATATCAAGTTAATTGGGGAATTAGTTCTATGAATTCAAGGGCAAACTTAGGTGCAGTCTGCGTTACTACCTACTCTCATATCTAGGATCCTAGCATAATAATGATTTAATTCGTCAATACTACTAGGTGTACTTTGTTAGAGTGACCCTAGATTAACTTATCAATTTATTAGTTGTCAACTAAAAAATAGCATTAAGATCGAAGAACAAACACTCAAACATATACTGAATAACATCAAGAATCATATAAAAGGGATAATTAGGGTTTCATCGTTCTCCCAATCAAAGGAGGAGTTAGTTCATGATGGAAAAGAAAACAATACAAGCAATAATTGAAAGAGAATACACAGTGAAGTCTAGAATCTCCTTCTCTTCTTCCTTGTAGTTGAATTCCGTCGTCGTCTATGAATTGAAAGAGCTCTCAGCCGAAGTGCAGCCACTATCTAGATCAAGCCGTCGGGAGATTGAGAATTAAGTCTAAAACTCCAACTCCATACTGAGCGAACTCCTACTGAATGTGAAATAATGTGTATTTATAGCCTTTAAAACTTTGGATTTGGGTCTGCTGCGAGTCCAACTCGCATGAGATATTAAGCTACTCGTGCGCGTTCATGTTCCAGAGAGGAAACGCGTGTTGCAATCCAAGTCTCTTTGCGCGAGATGAGATAGTTGAGCGCGAGATGAGGTGCTAGAGAGTTAACTTCTTGACCACCTCGCGCGAGATGATGTTGTTGAGCGCGAGATGAGGTGACAGAGAGTTAACTTGCTCTTGAAGAAAGGGATTCTCGCGCGATATGCGAAGAGATGAGCGTGAGATAAGGTTTCAAAGAGTTTTTTTCTTCTTTTGGAGCTCCAATTCGCGCGAGTTGTGTTCCAACTCGCGAGAGATGCCTTTCTGGACATGTTTTTCACCTGTTTTTGGCTATTTTTAACCCTGAAACACTTAACACACCATCAACAAGCTCTAACATGAATTATTATGAATTAAGATCAATTTAGAGTTATTTTAGGTGGCTTGAGAGTATAAAAAAGACAATTTATGATATAAAAAGAGTATAAAAATAACTCATTTTTGTGAGTTATCATTGACTAATTGGAGTGTGTAAGATAATGAGGAGTGTGATTGTTAGTAGTCTCCTGTAGGGAGTTTTAGATGATGATTGTTTATAATTTTTGTGTGCATGAGTCTGCAACGATACAACAAAGGATTCACGTTTTGGTTTTAGATTTTCCTGAAGAGTGCCTCAATGGCACATAGACTCCTAAAGGTGATCTAGGCGGGGATTATTTTGTGGGACTCGTGCAAACTAAACTGTACTTCCCTAGACCTTGGGTTTCATCATGCAGGTCTTGATCATAGAGTGGGTAGCATAGTCTAGACCACCTTATCTTGCGACCGCACCATCGTTGGAGATTTTTAAGATCTCGTCTTATACTTCTAAGTTAGAGGGTTCATCATCTTATCACTGGACGATGTCGACTCCCCCAAGAAGCGTGGTTCCAAATTCTTCCGTGGAGGTAGAGTACATGTTAGAGTTTATAGTGTTAGATCTGTTGAATGACGACCAGTACCTAAAGAGGACGATGTTGTGATCGTGTAATTAGACTCGTCAAATAAGAATTAGTGGTATAAAATTTATGTATATCTTAAATGGATAATTTTTGTAGTACTTACTTTGAAATAAACTAGATAAATAGATAAATGTGAATAGTTTTAGATATTATTATAGACTTTTGATGAATAAATTTTGTTACCGGGGATGCATGGAAAATTAATTCGGGGAATTTCTGAGACAAGTATTCAATTAGTTCGAACTTGTTTAGTCTTAAATTGGGATCATATGTATTTAATTATGATAATAAATTAATAATATTTTTAAAATAACGTCTTAATTAAAATTTACGGTATTTCTCGTGCATGTTCGATATTGCGATTGAAATATAAATTCAAGGGTGGTGAATTTTCATGTAGGCCATCGGGGGATTTTGCTTAGGTATTAAAGTGAGAGAAGGAGACATTTGCAATATTAAAGAGTTGTTAAAGTTGTCATGTAAATTGGTGGATACATATATCGTTTGTACACAGTATAATTATAAACTTTACTTTGCCGAGAAAAATGGTGCACAATTGGTTTTTATCCATAAATTTTATTTAGATTAACGGAATTCCTTTAGGAATTAAGGTGTTCACATGAAGATTTATGAGTAGCTCTTAAATTAATCATGAAAATTATATGTTTATTATGTTAATTAGTCCCCTATATGTTATGAATCCCTCATTTAGTCTTTACTTTTAAACATGTAATTCATTTTAATCTTTCTGCAACTTTTTTTTTTCACTAGATATGGTTTTGTTTCACTAAAAAATAAAGCACATGAAATTTTACAAAAAAAAAAAAAAAAGAGAGAGAGACTATAAAATATTTAATTTACGTAAACCTGGAAAATTAAGTTCAGGATTTAGTCCATGTTTGCGACTAAAATTTGAGTTTAATTTTCCTTCTCCTTTCGTTAAAGCCTATCATCAGTTAAGAATTAATTATTGAGTTGGAAAAACTTGAATCAATAATCGAGATTTTGCCTTTATTTCTCATTATATCAACATAGACAGAGAGGACATGTTTTGTGGTTCACATAGTAATTTACACACAAGATAATTTCTTTATATGAAGCAATAAAATTTATCAAATACTCAAGATTTAGAGGGTTTTATCAATTAATCAGATGTTTTCAGTACATTTTACAAAAAAAGAAAATAGTATATTTATTTTCATTCATAGGAATGAAAAAATGTTTACACGCCCCCTAGCTACTCAACAATATATATTTCTTGGCATTAATTCAAAGAATAAATATAAATGTAAATTCATATATTACATGACATAATGAGAGAATAGGTATAATAGATAATATGATTTAATAAGAAAAGAGACAGAGATAAAATAAGAGTGACAACTAGGTATTTGAAACTTGAAAATGTTTATATATAATTACTCTAATTCAAAACATTTCAAGAAAAAATTTCCTTCGTCATAGAATCTAAAAGCTTTATCATTTTTACAACAACATAAGGGAGAAATTATAAAATAAAATTCATGCATCTGTAACTTGAACATCTACTTATTAAAGAATATATATAAAAATTTAACCATAATCTGAATTGTGACCACAAATTACCCCTCTTGTTGAACATATCCTTCAACTGTAATGATGGTCACTATTTTTATGATCCTTTCTTAATCAACAACTTTCATAGTCATCCACAAAGCACTCACAGAGAAATATGATTAAATTGTTAAAACACAAGCCACAAAAGAAAAGAATAAATTAAAAGAACAAGAGAGAAAATTAAAACTCCTTGGCTTTTTGCTTCTCAAGGGCAGCTCCCCTTTTGAATCTCTCTAAGACTCTTCACCCTGAGTGAGCGGCGTCTCTTCATCTACACCACTCTCTCTATGAAATACACAAACTCTTAAAACACCCTTTTACACGTTAATTTCTACCAAACTAATCAATCAATGAATCCAAAGGTTTTAAAAAATTGTCCACAACTGCTACTTTGCCATAATGTCAAGATTTTTAGGTCTCCATAAGATTGCTTCTTCGACCGCATTTATCTACAATTTTCCATAACATCAAGGATATTAATTGCAACTGCGTCCGAATTTAAAACCTGAAATTAACCCCACCATTGATGCACGACCACACCTTCATCTCTTAATTTCCCATACAAAGCCAAACACTCCCAATAAGCCCTTCTATTCTTCTTCTTCATATTCCCTTGGTGTGGCTTGCATTCCAAGAAAAGCTCATCCACCAATGTTATGGCCTTACTCCTCAACATTTCCTCAGCTGCCTCAGCCTCAGCTTTCATCACCACATACTCGTCCTCTTTCACATTCTTCCTCAACCAATCAGACATTTCTATTTGCGGACCACCCTCCGCTACCATTTCTAAATTATACATCTCAAAATTCTTGTTCCTTGTTGGGTACGTCTTGCCAAACCAATCAGTGCCACTCCCTCCATCTTTCTCCGGCAAGCCTACATTGATGAACACGTGACGAGAGTAGCTCTCAAGTGAATCACCCATCAAATCAGGCAAATACTTTATACGCTTCAAGTACACTTTCGATTTCCCTGAAGTTGCTCGTGGGGGCTCAAGAAGAACATCTTCTAGGTTTCGCAACACAGCTTTCCTTGCCTCTGGCACAAACCTTAATAGTTTTCTTTGCATGTTGATGGCAACAAGGTCGGGTTTGGCTTTTTGTTGTTGGATTGTGGTCGAAGATACGAAGTTAAAGGCAGCTAGAAACAATGCCAAGAGCAACATGTTGTGGAAAATCCTCCTCATTTCGAATTAGGCTAACTAATCACAATATGTTTGTAAAGGTTTGTTGCTTAAACACTAGTGTAAGGGATACAAAAGAAAGAAACACAGAGAAGATGTCGCTAGTATTGTTAAAATAGAGTTTTTACATGTAGAAGAAGAAGCTAAGTAAAGAAAAGATTATTAGAGAGGAATGAGAGAAAAGGGTGTTAGGGTATTTAGCGAGTGCAAAATCTGGAAGCAGTGTGATTTCCACCCACAAGAGACATTCTCTTGCTTTTAAATAATGAACATAGTAACAACGACTCCCTCAACCGCTGCATCTCCATTTTTGGAATACACGTTGTCGATGACGTTGGTTTTAGGAGCTCATGATGTGTTCCCACGACATTACTTCACCATCAACGACATTACTTCATTGATAAAAAAATGCATGGAGATGTAGGAAGGGGAAGAGAGTTTTTGAGGCTTTGTGGTATGATCAAGTTTTGTTTTTTTTTTTTCTTGGTTTTGAAGATTGAACTAAGAGGGGTATGGATTTGGTGGGAGGAGAGTGTGCGAGGGTTATATGCATTAGAGAAAGGGAACGTTTGAAAGCAAACGATTGGTGCCACGAAAATTGAGTTATGCCATTCACTTATGGCTAACACTATCTTTGCCTTAATTTCTATAATGTAAACTCCAAAATGGTTTGGAGTGGAATTTCTCCTATGGAACCGGGGACAGGTAATAAAGTCTAACTTGGCATTTGCTTTGCTTAATTTTGTTGCTAGAAAATATAATTTACTATTAATGTTTGAAATTAATTACTCGCTTTGTACCCAAAATGACATATACTAATGTTGTTGCTTTTAATTAGAGGGCATTTACTTTGTTTGTCGACAACTCGATCGCTTTGCTCCCCAATTGCACAAGACTAATTTGAGACTTAATTCTCTTACATTGTTTTTTTCAACAATTATCATTTCAACTAATTAAGCTAAACATTCCAAATCGCAATGAAAAAGGAAAATGAGAGGAATTAATTAATTTAAGTAACACTATTTCCTTGGACAAGTGCTAAGAAATTTAATGGGTAACTAAAATGGAAAGCAATAGGTGAAAAAATAGAAAAATTAAATAAAGAAAAGAGAAATAAATAAATAAAAATAGGTAAGAAATAAAATAAAAGTAAGAACATGATTAGTTTAAAACAAATAGAGAAAAAGAAATAGGGAAAGGATAAAAAATTATCTTTTAACTTGTTAAATTTCAAATCGGTTACGTTCAGAAATTTAACCTATTAATTATGCGAGTTTACCAGATTAAATTTCAAATTCAATTTGCTAAATATACAAATTTGACCCTTTAAAGTTCTTGATACCAAACATGTTAGATTTTTAGTTTCTTCAATATTTCTTTAACCATTTAAGGTTGTTGATACCAAACACAACATAAATGTGACTAGTACTAGAATTAATCTTATAAGCCAACTGAAAGGATTAAGGTTTGTAGGAATATACCTCGGGATCCATAAAAATGTAACACTACTTCAAAAGAAAACTAAAATAATTAATCTGCATTTACAGTACACTAATAGTTTTAAATTATGAAACAAAAAATAAGTGAAAGATGATTACATGCCTCTTACTAACGTCTTCGAAAGCATTTTGTATCTCCTTTAGCTTGGTCAATTTCTTCATAAATGAACCCCGTTGTTGACTTCTCATTAGAATCTCTCCAACACAACACTTATTAGGAAAGATAAGTACCCCTCAATTAAGTCAAATCTTTTAGTTAATTATGAGATCACTTCGTAGGCATGGATTTAACATAGCTATATTTGTTTTAAATGAAATTTTTTATATAATTGGACTAAGAAAGGAGCACTTCTAAAATATTATACCCTTTTCTTACATGAAAATCGTTAACAAATGAAGGCCTTTTACAATTAATATAACTTTAATCTTTTGAATAACACTGTTAACATTTTTCTTAACTTAGAGAAATTTACTTCATAGTAACTCTAACACTTATATATATTTCTTTCTTTCTTCATATTTTATATTCATAATAACTTTAACACTTATTTATATATATATATATACTTATATTTTATAATTAATTATCTGTATAATATAATTGTCCAAATATTTTTCTTAAAAAAAATCAATAGTAGAATTACTCAAACTCAAATTTTACAAATAGTCACTGAACCATATGGATATCCTTCCCATCAACATGGGACTTCTAAATTTTTTTGGTCATAAATCATATTAATATGTATTTAAGCATGACACTGTCACTACAGTCAAACACGAGCTGCATTTTCAATAAAAATGTGCACATGACGAATGACTAGTTTAATTTGTTGCATATCACAATTATTACTAGCTCTAACCAAGGACCAAGAGTAATGCAACATTTGTGTACAACATTAAGAACACAAACCTTGGGGCAGTCAAATATCGACTTTGAACTATTTGGGACAACAGATGAAGTTGTAACGGCAAAGTTGTAAACTACAAGAATTTCACGTAGTTATAGCAAGATCTGGCTAGCATTGGCACAACATAAGACTTGAATTCACAAGGCTAGATAATTTACTTGAATTTATAATTTTCAAATTAAATATTATAATAGTTTTAATTTTAATCGGTTTTTATTTGATTAAAATTATTTCTTAAATGTTTTATTTTAATTATCATAGAAAATATGGAAAATATAAATATTCTGGGAATAAATATATTCTATTGAAACATGAATAAAAATTAGATTTAACTTATAGCATAAAACACATTAAATAAAATACATAAAAATGAACATTATTTTGATGTGGCAAAACTTATGTTACTTCACAGGAATTATTTTTTTTAACAAAATATTTTTTTCTATCATTATTTACGATTAGATAAATGTATAAAACTCTTCTTCATCATTAATAAATACCAATTAATCCTATAAAATATAACACATGACGAAATGTAGTTTCTTTTAATTATGAGATGAAACTGAAAACTTTTTCTTAAAAGAAACTGAAAAAGTTTCACTTAATTCATGGAGTTAAACAGTTTAATTAAAATGAATTTATCATTTAAATTATTATACTTTTTAAATTAATTGTTATAATTATTTTAGTTTAAGTATTCTTCTGAATATTTCAATTTAACTATGATACATTCAAATAAATATTTATGTCAATTAATTGAAATAGACTTTATCTTATATATTATCAAATTTTTTATCTATAAGAATTTAATACAAATGTGAGAGAATTCAAAATTTAAAAATTCTTATTTGACCAACTGAACATATATTATCAAATTTCAATCTAATTAAATTTAACGAAACAATTTTGTAGAAGTTTTATATCAAATAATATCACAAAATAGCTAATGTTTACTGTTTGGTAAGGATAGGAACAATCCACGTATCAACAATCAATAATAAAATACTAAAGAAAATCTTCTAAAATAAAATATTAAACGAAATTTTAGTAAAAAAAAAGAAGAAAAAATGAAATATACATTTTTAACCTATTTTATTTTGTGAGCTAGTGTTGCTTAACATTTCAGAATATAGCGGTGAGCCTATTTTTGAAAGCGAATAAATAAAGGACAGGGTTACACGTGTCATCGAACAATTGGTGAACCGGCCATCGAAATACATTGGTGCGGTGACGTTATCAAGCTCCTTGGACCACCCTTTTTCCTCGTTTGGAATTTGAAATCCTATCCCTCTCGAGAGAGACGTTATAAACTCTCTCCATTTCTATAATGCACACATTTTCAAAATAATCGTCGTTTTTTAAAAATTTAATTTAATAAGAACAAAGTTTTCAATTACTTTAATTCATGCAACAACGGAAGTTTTCACTCTCTCTCTCTCTATTCCTTTCTCTCTCTCAATTCCCGAAAATTTCCCCGTTTCGCTTCTCTTCTCTGTGATGTGATTATTCGTTCAATTTGCTTCAACTAAGCTTTGTCTTTCACAGTGTAAAAGTAAAAAAAAAAATGCTTTTGCGGTGGGTGCTTGCTCTTTCCCTTTCACTCTACTCAAATGCTTAGCTGACTCAACTCTTTGTTTCAACGTAAGTCCTCTCTCCAGTGCCAAAGTTTGCATCTTTCTTCATTTCCTTTAATCGGTTCTTGACGTTGGCTTCTTTCTTTCAGATTTACGTTTGAATTTGGGCACTTTCTTTTCACCCTGTTGGTACTATTTCTTGTCATGGGGTGTGTTATTTTTATTGTTTATTTTCAGTTTAAGTTCTTGTGCTTTGAATGACCTGAATTTTGTGATTTTCGGTTTTTGATTGGCTGATGAGAATCATTTCATAGATGGGAAACTAGTTTGAATCAGATTCATTTGGATGAGAAGCAATGCCTGTGTGTAAGCACAGTTTGTACATGTCTCTGTTAACTTTTGAATCCATGAATAGATTGAATCCAGAAAGCCTTTCTTTTACAAATAATCATCAATGTTTTTTTTCATCCCTGTTCTCGTCCTCTTTATTACATTAGGATTACTATGTATACATTTGGTCCTAACTCAAATTTTTCCTCTGGATCTTTTGATTTTTGTACTTGATTAGTTTGGACTTTATCTGATTACTTGAAAGTTTAGTAACATCAGGAAAGTTGTGAGACTATTTTGCTTCATTGTTTGTATGGGTAGATTTGACTCTTGATTGTCTGGTTGGTCCTCTCAAAGGAGATTTGCAGATAAGCAAATATGAACTACGAATTACATTTGGTTTGGTCTACTAGTATCTCAATGCTTTCTTCCAAAGGAGATCTGGAAATATAGAGAACCATAAAATTGATATTTTGGCGATTGTGTCTGTTTGATGTGTTTTTGGTTTAGATTGTATCAGTTAAGTATTGGTGAATTATTACGTTCCCTGTTAATGTTCCCATATGAATATATATATTCTGTTTTCCTTTAAAGTTTTAGTGACTTAGCTTGAGTAAATCTTTATGTAATTCTTATTTGACTAGCAATGCTAATCTTTCATGCCATTATTTTCCTGGTGTGTCTTGAAGGTTTGCTGTCTTTAGCTGGGCCGAATGATGTTGTGTGTTTTGTGCAGCAAACCTCACCTACTGGGATAAGGCTTTGTTGTTGTTGTTGCTGCTGTGTCTTGAAGGTTTACTAAATTTTGCTTTGAAAATGGGAGTTGAAAAAGAAGGGACGAAAAGTGGAGTTGGTGGTTTTTTCCAGTTGTTTGACTGGACCTCAAAATCCCGTAAGAAATTATTTTCAGCCAAGTCAGATTTATCAGGTAAATTCACTGTGTGCATAGAATATACAACACTGTTTCTATATCTCTTGTCAATTGATTTGCATCACTGATACCAACATTTTATCAGTCTAGTCATTTGTGTTTTCTTATGGTATTATTTTTCTAAATCATTTGCAGAGCCTTTAAAGCAGGGAAGAAAAATCGATTATAATGTGGCAATGACACAGCCCTCCTATCTGGTAACGATATCACTCCTGCAATCTCAACCCCATTGTTTTTATATACATATTTATATTGTTATGAAATTTTGTAGTTACTTTTCCAATTCCTTCAGGTTGATGAAGATGAAAATAGAATAGGGGCAAGTGCTAGAGGAAGTTGTGATCACAGTTATGCTTCATCTATTACAGATGATGAAGCATGTGGAACAAGGGCCCCTAGTGTCGTTGCCAGGCTTATGGGATTAGATTCCTTGCCTTCATCCAGTTTTTCTGATCCTTACTGTACGCCATATTTTGATACTCGGTCCCTTCAAGAATCTCAGTACTTGAAGAACAACCTTGAAATCTCAGTACATGACCATCAGATCCCATATTCTGGAAAGCTGGTTGAGGGCTCTTCTAGGAACTTCACAGAGTCAAAACCACGAAAGGCCATTACCAGGCCAATTGAGAAGTTTCAAACAGAAGTGTTGCCTCCGAAATCAGCTAAATCAATTCCTGTTACACACCATAAACTTTTGTCCCCTATCAAGAATCCTGGCTTTGTTCCAACCAATAATGCTGCTTATATAATGGAGGCTGCAGCAAGAATTATTGAGCCTGGATCCCAAGCTAGTACCAAGGCTAGGACACCGCTAGTAGCATCATCGTCATCAACACCATTGAGAGTTAGAGAGCTTAAAGATAAGGTGGAGGCTTCACAAAAAGGACCTCTAATTGGGCCATCCTACATGACCTCTAGAACTCGAGATCTAAAAGAGAAAAGAGAAATTTCTCAAAGAACAAGGCTTTCAGAATCTTCTCAAAGAGCAGTTGAATCAAATGCTGCCAGGTATCTAAAAGGACAATCTTTGAACAGGAGCTGGAATGGATCTGTGGATTCGTCTATCAAATCTCCGACACACGAGGAAGAGGTTTCTTCCTTGAAGAATAAGGGGAAGTCCGTTTCACTTGCAATCCAAGCAAAAGTGAATGTTCAAAGAAGGGAAGGTTTGAGTGTGACTGGTGGCAGAAGTTTGACAGGCCAGAAAGAGCATACTGATATCAAATCTAACCCACCAATGAAGGCAAATGTTCAGAAAAATATACACAAGAAATCTTCTGGTCAGAATTCATCTGGTGCTCTCAGACAGAATAATCTGAAACAGAATTATTCAATTGACAAAGACAAATTACCATCAAAGCCACCGGTTACCAATTCACATGGCAGGAAACTTCCAACTGGGGATTCCTCTTGTGGACGTCATAGAAGCTCTAGCAATAAGTCCATTGTGAAATCTAAAGTTGGATCCAAAAAGTCAGCCATGGAGGTGACAGACAGTGAAAAGGAAGTTTTGTATACCAGCACAAACAATTTTCCAAGAAAGAAAAGGTCTACAGACAAGGACTGGAATGATAGGGTTGTGGACAATTTGTTCATTGAAAAAACTCAAAAGCCGGTTAAGTCTAACCTAGTGAGTAATAAACAAAATAGTTGGACTGAAGAAGCCAAAAAGAAAGACATGGATGTAGTTTCCTTCACATTTACCACACCGTTAACAAGGAGCAGTCCAGGTTTTGAAACATCTGGACAATCTAGCCAGAATAATAATGGTCTTTCCTTGGATCAACGCATTAAAAGAGTGTTGCTCGACCCAGATAATACAAGGTCTCCAATACGATACAATGTGATTGGTGGTGATGCCTTGGGTATCCTTTTGGAACAGAAGTTGAAGGAATTAACCCGCATGGAAACCACTTGTCATGATTCTTCTAAAGTGAGACAACCTGCCATTACTGCACCAATGTCGGGTGATCAAGTAACCGGCATTAATGTAGTTAACCTCAATCCAAGGTTGCAACAGAAAACAGACCAATTTGTGGACAAGTTAAGCAGTAACTATGATTCTGACATCTCCTTCACTGGTCTTCCTGACTTATCATTGAAGCATAATTCATGGGTATGTGACAATCATTTGATCCTCATTTCTTATTGCCTATTACATCTTTTAGTATTTATAATTCAAGTGTGTCAATCAGAACAGTATAGTGTCACTTGTTAAATGACCAGAGAAAAGTAAAAGTTAGCCTCAGCGTTGAAAACCAGCCTTTTAAATGAGGATAAAAGTAAACAATTCATTGACTGTTTCCCTAGAAAATTAATATTCATAGGAAGTAAATATAGTTTTGACATGCACTAAATTTTTACCTGTTTACTACTCAAAAACCGTGTTTGTTATACTATGATGCTGCTTGTTACTTTTTCTTTAAAGATTGTTTCATTACAACACATGGGTATTTCCCTTGAAAGTTATTATTAATTGAAGTTGGTATTCAAATGGTCATTTCACTGTCTAAGTTGTATATGTAATGAACTTAGTTTATTCCTGTAGGAATGCAGCTATGTGAATTAAACATTTCTTGAATTGATGCACCCTTTGGCGCTTGTCTGTTTGAAATTTGTGGTTTAGAGTGCTCTCAGCCCCTTAACTGTTCAAATATTTCTCTTTTGTTTTATGTTGCACTTTCATGCTGTATTTTCATGTTTGGCTTGAACCAGATTTGAGTTTAGTCAACAACATTTGAATCCATATTGGATTGCAGGACTGGCAAGAGTAAAACAACTAAAGCACTTGCTTTTGGTCCCCAAAAAAGTTACTTAATGTTGGTAATTATAGGGCTCATATTTTCCTGTAAGGTCCATAAAAATTATCAGAGAAAAAAATTAGATTTACTCATTACTAGGTCTATAATTCACTTTAAGCCTGCATAATATGCTTAAAAAATGCTATTAGACTTAAAATGGTCTCACATCAAGCTTTGTTTTACACCTACACAAGTATTGTCCCAGCTCAGTTTGACTGGGTCATGTGGTCGAATTATGTGAATAGTGACTAACTTTTAGTATGCAGTTAATGTAAAACCAAATTTGGGTAGTTAAAAAAACAAAATGTGATTAAAATTACAAGTTGTAACAATACCATTCAAGTTATATTGTATATCGTGCACTCTGTTACCAACTGATGACACATTCCTTTTGATTTTCTTCTATATTTGAGTAGGTGATTAATTCCTGTTGTTTTCAGATTGATGAAATGGAACCACAGTCACTCAATTGCCGACACCCAAGTCCTATCTCTGTTCTTGAGCCTTCTTTCTCAATTGAAAGCTGTGAATCTTCATTTAGCACAGATGTTACTAGTACCGAAGGTAGTTTTATGCTTAAATATGGACACTTAATTACCTATTTTGGTATAAGTTATTTCATGACTCAGGAGTACCAATACTTTATCTACTTTCAGGAAGCAAGTTGTGCGTATCTGTGCAAGCTCAAGAAGTTCATGCCTTGAATTTTGCAAGGAAGTCCTGTCCTTGTGAATCTGATACAGAGTTATCTGATTCAGCTTCTTCAACGTCTGCTGGAATCATTATGAAGAACTCAAGTACATTTTCTGTCACGAGATTTGGAAGCTCAAGCACATGGGAGTTGGACTATGTGAAAGATATATTGTGTAATGTTGAGCTGATGTATATGGACTTTTCCCTTGGCCAAGCTAGTGAGGTTATAAACTCTCATCAATTCAACAAATTGGAAGGCCGTAAGGGAGGGTTTAAGCATGATGACGAATCTAGAATAAGAAGGAAAGTTACATTTGATTGCGTGAGTGAATGCTTGGACTTGAGATGCAGGCGTTATGTAGGGGGCGGATACAAAATGTGGATCAAAGGGTTTGAAATGGTGAAAAGAAAAGAACGGTTGGCCGAAGATGTGTACAAGGAGATCACAAATTGGAGAGGAATGGGAGATTTAAAGGTAGATGAGCTTGTGGACAAGGACATGAGCAGCCAGTATGGAAGATGGCTAGATTATGAGGTTGATGCTTTTGAACTTGGATCAGAGGTTGTGGACCAAATATTCAATTCTTTGTTTGAGGATGTTGTGACTGAATTCTTGCAATTGTAAAACCCTTAATGATTGATTTTGCGGCTATTTGAATATGAAGTATTGTCCTCTTGATTCATTTATAGTATGGCATATATTGGTGCTGTTTTCTTGCTGCTGTTTTCTTCCTCTTGGAATATATTGGTGATAGTGGTCATGTTAGATCATCTCCAATCTAGCAACCCATTTATTCACTTTTTGGAGTTTTTAAATGGTTCTTACTATATTATACATCACTTATATAACTTAGTTCCTTCCTACCTTTAATTCATCTCCCTTAAATTTTTCCCCTAACAAGTAATAATAATGCTAAGGCATTTAAAATCAGAACGGCTTTACAAAAATAAACATTTTTCCCAATATTTAAGAAAAACAAATAAATGTTACCATGCTAAATAAATGTTACCACCGCTTTAGTACATTGTATATACTGATACACTTTATTTATTTATTTTCATTACACCGACAACATAGACTTCAGTCCTATAACATCTTGACACATTTTCAATTGCATAACTTACTAGCAGCTAACTCCCTTTTAATTCTATTTATATAAACTGCAACCAACCTAATTAATCTCATTAAGCTATTACAAAACAACATTACATACTAGTCTATACATGAACAACATAATTTCCAGCAATTTTGTTCAACTGAATAATATTACTGATGAAAACCGGTACCCCACAAGCAATTCATCATCTGGTCATCATCACAAAGGTTCCACTGATCACTGGATTCAACACTTCCTCCCATATCCCAGTCAGACCACAGATAATCAATGGCAGAATTCACTGATGAACAATTGGGATACCAATCAACACTCTCGCCACTATTATTTGATGAGTTCCAGACACCATTCTTGCTTTCATTTGTAACCATTAAATCCACATGCATCTGGTCGCATTCTTCATTCCAATTAAGCTCCGCCTTAAGGTTGACATTACTATTGTCAAACATGTGACTAAGTTTCATAATTTCATCATCATTCCAATTTTGGTATGGTCCAAAGCCTTCAAGACTGGGGTATGATGCAACAGTATTGTCCTCCATTTCATAACAAGAATCCATCATGGAGATTTCTTCAGCTTCTTCTATGTTACAACTAGGCAATGATTCACAGTAGTTTTGGCTGAAAGCCATGTCCTTTTCCTCTTCCATTGGTGGCTTGTTTCTTGAACCACGTCCTCTCCTCTTGGAAGCGGCAGAGTTTACAGCAGCTATGTCAATAGGTGGCAGAGACTCATTCAAAGATCTCATGAAGCAATAGATCTTTCGCCTCAAATGAGAGTTCCAATAGTTCTTTATCTCATTGTCAGTTCGTCCTGGTAAATGTCCAGCTATCACAGACCACCTACAACCAAAACCTTTCCATAAGTTCACATCAACAATAAAAATGGAAGATAATCATTAAAGCATACTTTTAAATTTCACTGTTAACAAATGAATTTAAAATGTGGAACACATTAGTCCATTTTAATTTTTAACCCGCCAGGACTAAAAATTTGCTAGTAGTAGGATAGGAATCGATTCTAGATAGTGCGACTAGATTTAACAATAACTAAAAAAAATTTAATATTGAATTAAAATGAAAGTTTTGTAGACTTTCTCTGTCAATTAGAAACAATCAGTCACAGATCATTCGTCTAATTAATTTTTTTTATTGTAGCTTATGTTATAATTACATGATTTTTTATTATTCTGTTTACACTGTATTTTTTATTACAATTAATCTTCTTGTAATTTAATATATATATATATATATATATATATATATATATTTCACAATATTACACAAGTTTTTAATATGAATAAAAATCATATTTCTTTATAAGTTTTAGGGTTTGTCAGTTAGGTAGACTTCATCACCAAATAAATTATGTATACTCTAGTAATGTTAGATTATTATATACTTTGAAGAATTATAGAATACTCTTCTAAAAGAAGTATTTAACAATCATTAAAATAATATATAACTACTTATTATCACGGTGGACTAGTTAGTATTAAGATTAACCATCAAAAAAAAAATTAAGTCTATACCCTGCACATTAACTACGAGTTCTAGATGGTCAGTCTAAAAATCCATCACCTATGCCTTTCATCTGTGCAAAGGTTACCCCATAAATTTTACAACAGTTATAAGCATAGCTCTTTGAAAATGGTGATATTGTGGAAATATATGCAGAGCTAACATAACCTTAAATAAAAGTATCCATATATTTATTTTGTTTTATAAATTAGTTTAAAAGTCATATAAATATGTAATAAATTTATGGTTGATTAAAGTGTAAAATATTTTATAGTTAGTGATTAGACATAATAATTAAACTCTTACAATTATTATTTTACTTTATTAATAAATACAAAATATTTTAAAAATCATTATTACATTTTGAAATGTTAGACAAGAAATAATGTAAAATAAAATAATTGTTTCAAATATATGGTAATTAATGCGGTAAGGAAAGAGGAAATATCTCAGGGAAGTAAATGCATATAACCCACTCCTAGATAAGAATTTGGTAGAGTAGTTGAAGTTCCAAATGCAGTTAGCAGGTCAGGTCCACCTGGCCAATTGGGATCTACCTACCACCTGCCATTTTGGGCTTTTCTTTAACTTGTCTATTGGGCCCGTATGTTGTACTATAAAATTAAATTAAACATAACTAAAATTATATTTAATGTCAAATTCTTTTTTCTTTTTTTTTTTATTTCGATGAAGATATTGTCATAAAAAATTTAGATATATTTTTTATTTTATTTTTTTTCACCCTATTTTTATTACTATTAATTTATGCCAATTTTTTCATATTAATGATTATAATTTATTTTATTAAGAAAGTGACTTGCATAGTTGACATTTTTTCTTAAATTTTCGACGACACCTACGAATATATTGAATTTTTCTGTATCTAAAATCTCGACCGTCCACTACCACTCTTGTGATGTGACCGCTTTTAATGATTAAGAGAGATGTTAAGAACATTCTTTTTAACATACTTTTTTGAACAAACTTTTTTTAATTTATTAAAATTATTTTTTTTAATCTCATTTATTTTTAAATAATTATCTATTCTGATTTTATAAATTTTTAATAAATTCTGATATTATATATGTGATGCATAAAAAGTGTATTAGAGAATATTTAAGTAGCAAACCTCCGAATATGAATTAGATTATCACTGCACAATCAAGTGTGGCAAAGAATCCAAGGTGTTTTCATAAACTCATCACAACACCCTTATGGTCCATAAGAAATAATGAAGACCATAATGAAATCAACAACCCGTTCCAAGTTTTTCCCTTTTGTCTGTGGTTCATGCCTTCTCAGTATTAATGTTTGAAAAGTATACCTTTT
The DNA here is from genome assembly GCA_026586105.1 of Hylodesmum podocarpum. NCBI lineage: Eukaryota > Viridiplantae > Streptophyta > Magnoliopsida > Fabales > Fabaceae > Hylodesmum > Hylodesmum podocarpum. The sequence continues at coordinate 463,339 of JALJEV010000590.1, forward strand.
TATTTCTGTCTCCTTAGTTTTGTCTTGCAGACAAGAGTTATCTCAAATAATCGTTGCAGTTCGATCTTTTGATAATCTATTTATGTAAGATGGTGCACAATTTTCTAAAATGTTTGCTTGATTGAATCCTGTCATGCCACGCGGGTGTGCCCATGGTGAAGGACCAATTTTATGTTTTGAAGATTAATATGCAGCTCTTTACATAACAAAATACTAGTATAAAGCATAGGCAATGATGAATTAAAGTCATTAATTGATACCTATTACCAAGAACAGCATGCAACTTGACAATCATCTCTTCTTCCTCAGGAGTGATGTTCCCTCTTTTCACATCCGCTCTCAAATAGTTTATCCATCTCAGTCTACAACTCTTCCCACACCTCATCAAGCCTTCATTATATTATGTAAAATTCAAAGAACACCATCAAATCATTACATATATATACTCTCAACATACCATCATATTATATGCTATGCTCTTAATACAAGTGGAATTGGTTCGAATCTTTTGACAAATCATGGAGAAAAGATGATTAAAAATAATCAATCAAATTCTTCGATTGAAATTATGTACTACTGTAATATTTGACCCATATGACATGGTAAATAAAAAATGCTATGTTGTGTGTATAATATGTACCTGCATTTTTGGGCAAGGATTTCCAAGATCCTTCACCATGTTCTTGGATGTAATCAGTTAAGATTTTATCCTCTTCAGCAGTCCATCTTCCTTTCTTCAACCCCACTTTCTCACAACAAGGAGCTCTCCCCATTGATAATTTTCTCTCCTTTTTTGATGAAATACTCACAAATTAAAACTCACTCTTACACATTCATGGCTACTTTTGGTAGCAGCACCAAAACTCTAGTGAATGGATGAGAGGGACGCAACACTGTAGCAGTATATAAAGAAAGTGGGAACGACAACAAGGAATGGTAATTAATGGTGGATCAGAACCGGTCAGTGAAAAGTTACATTTTGCAGGTTAAAGTACCCTGATCTTTTTGCTCTTTTTCAGAGTTACTTACCAGTGTAATTCAATCTTTTCAGTTTAAGGTACACTGCAATTTTGCTCTTTTGCAGAGTTACTAATTTACTAGGGTCACCACTTTGGTACCACCAGATAAACATCATTGATTCTTCGTATAGGATATACTATGTAGTAGTTGTGCATTTCTCGTTGAGCATGCTGTAATGTCGGAGCAATAAATGGGAAATATTTGTTTTCACGACCCACATCAAACCTACTGCCATAAACATTAAACATTTGATCTTTTCTATCCTTACACTCACCTTTCTTTCTTTTTGTGAGACTTGGAGTGGGACTCTTTCTTAATTCTTATGTTTCCATGCTCTCTTCCCTAATCCTTATATTTCCATGCCACGTCAATCTACCGCCATCAAATCTATATGAATAACTATCTATCACAATGGATTATACACTCTCATATGTATTACATTTTGACCGATTTAAAATAAATTAATTTTTTAAGTTAATTTATGTTAGAAATATCTGGTCACATGAGCAAACTCTTGTTTTTTAACTCAATTTTAGAAAAGTGAATTAAGCGCATCATTTATATTTCTTAACTCAATTTTACAATTTTACATAGTTGAGTTAAATATATAAATTATATTTCTAATTTAATAATATGATATTAAAATCTATTTCAGGATCGTTGATTGAGTTAAGCCTAATATATTATTCGTTGTCGCTCTATATCAAGTCTTCACATAATAACTAGTATCTGTTTGCTGATTAATACCATCATTGGTGCTAAAAAAGGCACTAATTCCTTGAAACAATCAAGTGCATGTTATCAATGTACTTCTATTTTAATTTGGAATGTACTCTTATAACAGTTATTCACGACACTCTTATTATTATTGCACATGGTTGAAGGTTTGAGTTTTTGTGATTAAAATCATTTACCCTTGATTATTATTTTTGTGTTCACGGGCCAAACATATTTTTGGTAAGATTCATAATATATTATTTTGTGCAGGTAAAGCAAGTGAGTGTTTGTCAAGAGAATTTATCTGAGTTAATTGAGTAGGTTGTGTATATTGTTTGAAATTTTCGACATTATGTATGCCATTTCTACATATGAAAAGGAAAAAAACAAGTGGGTGTTATAGATGAAAGGAAAACTTTGGGAAAATGGTAATGCTATAAAGTGAGTAAGTTGCTGATTATTCTTGTTCTTCTAGCTTAATGTTTAGCAAAGGAGCATGGCTCATGTCCGTTCGGTGAAGCAGAAGAAAATGGAAAGAAAATAAAATATTTAAATTAAAATAAATTTTAAAAAGTGAGATACACTCTTATTTCTTTCATATTTCCTCCCTCTTTTCACTCTCTCAGTGGTTTCCAAATGGCATTTGCTTCAAATTCTTTGAAAAATTAACGTAAGCGTGCATTACCGAGGTAAAAGGGGAAATTGCTCCATATGCATGTTTGACTGAGACAAGGTTGAAGTTCCTAGCTAAGCAACACAAAACGAAACAAAAGAAAGGCCAATTCCAACACACTCAACCTTATAAATATGATTTGTGTTCAGTGTGCATGTAATTAGGGAATAACACTTTTGTAAGGTTAAATTACACCATAATTAATATGTTTTTATATATAATACTTAGTCTTCTTTTAACAATAGTTATTATAGACGCAAAAAGAAGAAAAATATTAATACAATCACGGTACAGGAAAACTATTTTAATAGAATCATAAAAAAAAATCCTAATTAATTTTCTTTTAAAACTATTAGTACAAAATCGTCTTAACAAAGAAAAAGAATGTTTGAAGAACCCAAAAAATAATAAGGATACCTAGTTTTTCTCTTTTTTTTTTTCTTGTAAAAATGTTTAGTAATGGTATCATGAAAAACTGAACAGTGATTTGTTGACTTTTGGGGTTATATCCAAGAACTCTTGACATGTCAATTATGGAAATAAATAGGAATGGTCAAGTTGTTATTTTCTATCTCCATCAATCTTTAATTCATGCCATAATAGCATATGACCTAACCTTCTGAGTAACCCCAAATGACACGTAATGGTTAAGGTGAAAGACTATACATATTTTGTGCGGTAAGTCCTCTCTGTCTTCCCTCTCATCCATCATATGCTTTTTCCGCACAAACATTTATTTATTAATATTAATAAATGTTATCGTGTAATATCTTTAATGATATTCATTTAATGAAAATATTATTATAGATATTCAAACTATTATTAATAATATATTACCACATAATTTATATATATCATTTGTTAAAATCTTATTAAAATTAATAGGAATGGATTTTTTTCATCGTTAAATTATTAAAATTTTATATTTCTCTTCATCTTTATTATATTATTAAAATTAATTTTTTAAAACATATATAATTAGATTGACGTATCTTTATTATAAAATTATTAAATTTAACTTTTTACTAAAAATATAATCAAATTATTATATGTACAACAACTTTAGCCAATAGAGACGAAGAATACATTTTTTATTGAACAACAATTCCTTGAAATGAGGAATGTATTTGTCCATCTTTGTTATGTGTAAGTCATTGTCCATTATTTATTAACCTACCAAAAAAATATTAATGTAATTTATATCAATAAAATAATACCTGAAATATTTAAAAAAGACAATAGAAGAGAACTAACCATCTATGTACAATTATTTCAATAACTACTTACAAATTCTTAGAATCACAGTGCTGGTAATTTTTTCAAAATCATAGCACTTAATTCCATAGAAAAGTCAATTCAATGATTATTACCTTTTTAATTCAATGACAAAACTATTGTTTTGATAGGTTAAAAGTATAGACTAAAAGTAGAGTTCTTTCGATCGTAAGTCACAGTTGCAATTTTTTTCCATTAACTTCTTGTTTTAACATTTAATTGATAGTAATTTCTTATTCTAACTAATAAAATTGTTGCAGATACCAATATAAGTTAATCTCACGAACATGTGTGTGTGAAACAGTACTCATAAATGTAATTGTGATGGTCATGTAGCTAGTTTATTGGCGAATAAGTCAACATCAATAGGACCCTTCATCTGAGAAAGCATTTAATCAGTTCACGTGTCATATTGACGATAAGCAATGCATAAGGTGAGAGATATGGCTTTAGAGTCACTTGTAGAAGATGGTGTACACCTTGTTAGTTAAAAAAACATAATTAAATGGTGCTTCTCATTTCTGGGCGTGACAACACACTTCTCAGTGGTCACATTCTATTTACCAATAATCTGTCTGTCCGAGTAATTGCTGTGTCCAAATTTTTCCTTATACTACATTTTTCAATGCCAATATTTTTTTTTTTACAGTCTTGCTCGTCAGTGTTCTAGTTTAAATATTCAATTTATCCAGCAATTTATCTATGAGGAGTCATTCCATGCATGGGGTCTCAATTTGATTTTTCAAGGGTGTTAATTAGGGATAAATGAGTTGAGTCCAACTCTATGGATATATATTGGGTAAGATAAAAAGGATTGAAATTTAATAAACTAAAAAATATATATTTAAATTAAAATAAATCTTAAAATGGTAGAATCCACCCTTTTATTTCTCTCCTCTTTTCACCTTGATGAACAAGGTCTTAAAGTTTGTGTCTGATTTTTCTAAAAAGTTATAACTAGTTTATTGAGTTTAATTAGAAGTTTAGGTTTGACTTATTTAAAAATATTAAGATTTTGATTTATTTAACTCATTTATAATTTAATTATTTTTATTTTTATAAAATTTTCATAAGTTACTTTTTAATTTTATCAATAATATATTAGTTATAATTTAACAACGAAAACTAGGCCCTCCTGCACTTGGGTCTATATTTCTATTATGCCGAATTCCATATTATAATATGTTTAATTGTACATATTTACGAGACAAAGGGTGTTATCTCAATTTGAAAAATAATTATTATATTTAATAAGAAAATAATTTTATGAAATTGATGATGTACAAATTTAGATGATATATTAATAAATAGATGAAGAAGGAAAGTATAAAAAGTTATTAAAAATAAGATTAAAAAACCCATAAGATATAAAAATAGATGAAGATAAAGATAACATAATAAAAGAAATAAAAATGACTATAAAGTAATTAAAAATATATCTAATTTATTAATTGAAAATTTAAAAATGTAGTTCATATAAAAAAAAATAACAAGTAAGTTAGTCTAAATATATACATGTACATCAAAATCTTTCATTTCTTCTTTATTAATAGTTCAGAAATATGATGGCTGTTATTCAATAATAAAATATTTTAGTGGGATAAATAATATATAAATTTAGATAATATATCAATAGAGAAGGAAAGATGATAAATCACTCAAAAATAATGAGGAAGTCCATAAGATATAAAAATATTATAAATAGAAATAAAGATAACAAAATGATTGTAACAAAAGAAATAGACTATGATAATAAAGAAACTAAAAAAACTAATTTAATTTATCAATTGAACAGTTAAAAGTGTTATTTATCGAAAGGTTGGACATAAATAATATAGATAACTATTTAATATATTAGATAATAAAAAATGAGTTTAAATATATGAAATTAAAATAATTGATAAAATATATTAGATGATTAATTTAATTATATATATATATATATAAACTACTCACAAACTTTTAGTGTAAGCTTTTAAATAATCAAGCTTGATTTTGTTTACTTTATTAAATAACGAAATTTAAACAAATAGATTGACTCATTTACACATTTGGTGTTGATCGTATTAGATTAACTAGATATAAACTTAATTATTCAAACCAAATTGATTAAGTTTGTTTGGGTTGATGGATTAAATTTTTTTAATAAATAATAATTTTTAACTAATTTAATAATAATTAAAATAAAAATATGATAAATATACAAAAATTCAATATTATTTGAATAATAAACCTAAATTAAAAATAAATGAAAAAAAAAGTTAACATTTTAGCTTAAAACATTATGTTAAAAGATAAAAACACTATTGATTGTAATTGTTTCTTTTTATAATTTAATAAATTTAGATTAATAATAAATATATTATTATATTAAAATATTCTTAATAAAATATTAAATTTATTAGTAACATATTAATGGGAAATAATGTTTTATATTTTCGTCGTGAGAATAAAGAATGTATAAAAGATAAGATAAAAAGTTGACAATTTCAATTCATTAAGACTTCACTTCAAAAAAGTATTTAAATAAGGATAAATGTAGTAAAGAGTTAAAAAGAATGAAATATTTTAAATATGAATAGTTCTTTTAATTTATATTGACAAATGCTAATCAGTTCAGAAACTGCAAAAGAAATATAATTTTACTTATTAACTTAGATTAACGAGATTGGTGTAGTAAGATTCAAACTAAAAAAAAAAAAGAAATTCACAACCTGAATAGGGAATTAATTAAATTTCAACAATTTGAATCTGATTTTATCCTAAACTCCAAACCAATCGAACATGTGAACGCTTCTACATTTTCTTTTTGTTTGGTCTTGCAATGTTCTTTGAGACATAAATTCTTGTTTTGAATAGTCTTTGGTTGTCTGATTGAGTGTTTCTTACACATTCATCCATGCAACCAATGGATGTTGAGAAACATGGCCAAGAGGGCTGTTAGGTGCAAATTGAGTTATTTTGGTGACAGACAGATACACAGTGTCAAAAGGGCAACACTGACATTATATTAATGTCGACCATTATAACATAACCCCATAAATTAAATTATGTATGCCTTGTCGGCAGGAAGTTAAAACTTCAAAGTTTGTCTATTTTGGTTTTGACGGTTTGAAATTGTTACCACTAAAAGAGAATTGAGTTAACAGTAGATGATTGCATGAACTAAGAAAAGGTTTTTTTTTTTTTTTTAAGTTTGGTTATTAGGATGGGAATGAAGGACCTGGAAAAAAATATAAGAGAAAAGAAATAAAGATAAAATTGAATTAAAATATACATATTTTTTAGTTGAAAGAGAAATAAGAGAAGAAAAACAAGTTCTTAATTTTGAAGAAGAAAAGAAATAAAAAGTAATTTTTTAAAAATGACGTATTGATTTTGAGAGAAAAATATATGTTATATATAAAGATTTAATTGATTAAATTGAAAAAAAAAAATTAGCATGTAAATACGACTTCCATTTAATTGATAAAGTGTTGTTTTAATAGATTAAGATAAAGCAAAAGAAATAAGTAAGATTGTTATACACTAATTATAGGGCAATTCTCGTAGGCTTTAAATTAAGTTAAGATTTTAAAAATAATGTATTTTATAAAACATATTCCCTCGATCCTTTTTAAAATGTTTTCTAAGATTGTTACACACTAATTTTTTCTAAGATTGCTTAAGATAGTTAAGCAAATATACACCAGTTGTAAATAAAAAATTAATTAAGTTAAAAATATGATTGAAAAAATAAGTAAGTAATATTATTTCGAATTTGTTAAAACTGATAAATAAATAAGAATTATTTTTTTTTGAGAAATTGATAATTAAAAATAAATTAAGGGATTAATTCAAATTATAAGATGATAAATTTTATTATGATATTATAATTCAAGTTAAAGAAATGCTGCGTATTGAAAATCTCTAATATTGCCATCCTTAAACAAAAATATTTATTAAAAATAGTACTTAAAACTATAAGAGTTAAATATGTTTTCATTTAAACTTTTTAGATTTTTGTTTACATACATAAATAAAATTTCGATTGATTTTAGTCTTTGCTCTTTTTTTAAAAATATTTTATTTTTATTTTCTGAATTTAATTTTGAACATTAAAGATTTATTATGTTAATGTACATATATTTCATCAATTTTTTTAGTCATTGAATTCACTTAATTGAATTTTTAGTTCTTAAATATTTGTAACAGCAAAAACATAAAAAATGTTCAAGGATAAAAATAAAATATTAGAAAAAATTTAAGAATTAAGATCTATCAAGATTTTATTCGAGGATTAAAATCATAATATTAGAAAGTTTAGAAGCTAAAAATATGACGGTATTTTGATCATAAACTAATTAATACAAAAGATAATTTGAAAAAAAAATTATATAAAGAGAGTAATAAATTTTCTAAAATGATTTTAGGGACATTTATTTCAAGTCATATTTATTTTCGTGTTTATTAGAAAATAATAGATAAATATTTTGGGTTACTTTTTATCATCAAGAAAGATTTACTTAAATTTTATACATTCTTTGTTCTCACGACTGAAAATATAAAATATTATTTCCCTTTAACTTCCAATAAATTCAATTTATTTTAAATTTTAAAACATAAAAGAAAATACAAACACAATAAATCCGTACATCGGTGCGATGCAAAAGTGAATAATCAACAAAGGATAATATTTTGTAGTACGAAAAAGTATACTAACTTATTTTATTAATCTCCTATTGTTGAAAATAATCTCATATTTATTAAAGTTATATAACAAGACACTTAATTTAGTATATTAGTATAGAAGAATATCATATTAATTAATTATTTTCGAACTTATTCATTAATAACTTATATAAAAGATAACTAAACTTTTTTTTTTCTCATACAATCATAAAACAGTAACATAGTTATACAGAACAATAAGATTATTTTCCTACACAAGATTTTGAATAATTATTTAATAAAGTGACATATAGCAGGCTTGGGCATTTGGTCTAGTGGTATGATTCTCGCTTTGGGTGCGAGAGGTCCCGAGTTCGATTCTCGGAATGCCCCTTCAATTTTACATTTTGTGATTTTTTTCTCCCACACGGGCCTTAGCTCAGGGTGAGTTTTTGGTTGGGCTTTCGGGAACATAATACATTTGTTATATTCTGGTTAAGCCTAGCCCATACCAATTTTCCTAAATGAATTCACTATCCAATTACATGGACCCTCTTGGGGTGTTTATTTAAACTAGTATAGGCCCAAAGCATTACCTCATCTCATTGATAGCAAACTCTTTTTTTTTTAACTAGTATAACCGATATTTAGAAACTATTCCCTTCAGTTGTGACGGTTTAATTTTTTAAAATAAATATTATTTTTCATATACAAGTTTGAGGATCAAAGTTTTACGCATATGCTAAAGAAAAATAATTACATGCCAAATATAACATACAGTATTGGTAGTAGATTGTTAACAAACCAGGACACATTGAAATTAAAGAGAATAAAACATCAAGACATGTTTTATACATAAATGCGGTGAGAAAAAGAAAAATATTTAATAAATGCAATATATAAACAACTAATCACACAACTTATTCAAAATAAGATCCATACAACGTATATGAATGATGAATGATTAATAGTCATGAAAAACGTATATGAATGATGAATGATTAATAGTCATGAAAAATTAGTGCCAGAGGAGTGATGAAGTGAGCAGAGGCAGAGACCGATTTGTTATCTAATGATGGAAACGTGACCCACTTGGGTTGTATTTGTGTACGTGTCAGAATTATTCGATCTTATGTTAGGACAAGGCACTCTGTCTTTCTAAGAAATAGTTGCTGCCTGCAGCAACGTGCCAAGGTTAATGTAGTGGTTGCCACAGTACTCTCTATGGAGAAGAAATGGAAAAAAGAGGGGACCAGCTGAAAGGAAATTTTGTATCATTCATTAATAATTTTTTTTATTTCTTTCTGTTCTTTTTTTTTTTTTTCTCTTTTTATTGTTGTAGTAAGTATGATTCAAGATGGAATAGTTAAATAAAAAATATTTAATAGACAATTATAATATACAGATAATTAATTATAAAATGTGAAAAAAGAAAAATACGTATATGTATAAAATATAAAAAGAAAAAAATATACATATTTTATAAATAAATTGACTTATTGACTATATATTATAATTATTAGCATAATAAAATTAATAATTAAAAAATTAATAATTAAATAGTTGATACATATGTAACTGAAAGCATATATATATACTCAATTTGTATCCATATAAATAACCATTATAACTACTTTTTCTCTTCATCTCCATTTAGGCTATCTCTTTTTCATACAGAATATGAATTCTGGGAGTCTTTCCGCTAATAATTACTATTATTATCACTATTTATTTTATTTCTAATGTGTTTGCTTAAGAAAACTTTGAGTCATTAGATTAATAGATTATTTCTCAGAGATTTTGAATGTCTCCTATGTATGTATGTATGAAAATAATTTCATTGCAAGAGAGCTCAAAAAATAAAATTTATAACCCATCGAGATATTCTTTAATCTGGGCAAAACACATAAAGATTCGTAGGTTTATTTACAATTTTACTCTCCTGTTCTTACGATTAGACCCGATTTTGGCATGTACAGTTAAAAATTCAATTATACGAAATCAATCCATAATCATCTAAATTTAAATTATTTTAATTAAATCTATTTTAATGAATTGACTTTATACTCAATCCTAAATTTTAAAATTGAAATTTAATTCAATTAATCTAGATATGAATTGAATATTTATTTTGACTTTTAATATTTTCAAATTAATTATTTTTTATGCAATAGTTGAATGTTATAATATTTTTTCAATTAACTAAAACATAATTAATTAACATCAATTGAAAAATACTCTATAACATCGGTTGAAAATATATTCATTTGACGATGATCAAAGAATGAATCCACTTATTGTAATAAGAGAAATGTCTCAGATGATGGTAGCCTAAAACTTAAGTTAGCCAAAACTTCTTAGATCGACATTAGTCAAAAAATACCTTAAAATCCTCAACTAACATCTGCTGAAAAATTTGATGGCAGACGTTAAATAAAAAATAAAATATCTTACATGGATTGATTCATTCTTTAATTGATATTAAAAAAAAAAAAAAAAAAAAACACTTGTTTGATAAAGTCTAAATCTTCTTTGACCGATATCAATTGAAAAAAAAATCCCCCATCATTAACCGAAAAATGTTGTGCCTCACATTGGTGAAAAATTGTATTTGATGTCCGTTTAAAACAATCCTAATTAATTTAAAATTAAACATATAAATAAAATTGTCAGTAAATTATAATCTAATTTAAAATCAATTTTAAAATATCCAACCTTAGATTTTGGTTTTGAATTATAGTACCTTAAAAAAAAACTATAACTGACATTAATAGAAGCAATTAATTGAAACCAAGAGACCAAAATAGGACGGTTTGCATATGTCTAATAATTAGGTGTAACTTGACTGATGTAGTAGTTCTTTATATGCTAAAAAGTTTATATATCAATAATGTGTTCCACAGATAAAATACAACACCATAACCTAGAATATTTCCCTAACATATCAGTAATTACACATCAAATTGACAAGCATAAGTAATTCTATCAAAGTAATATATATTAATTATGTGAAAATTATTGGTAAGAGAATGTGTCCCATGAGGATAGTAGTAGCAAGTCCCATTACGACATGGCTAGTAGTAGTAGCCTTTGAAGCTTTGCTTTCTTTAGCCTGAATGTGCTCGGCAACATTGAAGTCTCCTGCATGAATGCAACCCCCATTTATCATTGACTTGTTGATAATCAGAGTATGAAAATATTATGCAGCTAAAATAGAGATGAGAAAATTAGAGATTGACACACAATATTTTACGTGGAAAACCCTTAACAGATAAGGGAAAAACCACGGGCAAGATCAAAGAAAATTTTCACTAAGTGGAAAAGAACTACAACCTCTCTCTAAACACAAGGAGAGAACAATTACACTCTCTCTTGAGATAGGAGAAAACAAAGGCTTAAAATTTTATTTATTTTTTTTTTTTCTCTCTCGTTTTCTCTTCTGCTCACTGGTGTACATCCTTTGCTGCTGGAGTGTCTCTTTTATAAGCAAACCATAACACTATTCATGCAAGTTTAATAATGATGCACCGAAAATATTTTTGTTGTTTTTCTGCAAATTGGCCATTGAAAGTTTTCAACACCTAACATGCACCGAAAGTTGCCTAAATTATTATTGGCTGGACCCCACACTTTTTCAACATGACTAGCATGAAATAAAGATTTGTATGTTCTTGTTCTACGTAAAGATGATAATTTTTTTTTGATTTACTTCTTTAAAAAAAATTGATTTTGATTTGCATATATTAAATTATTTTTAAATTAATTTTTACCACCATTGTTAATTATGTCTATCGAAATGGGTGTGGCTTTTAAGGGCTCACAATAAGTGTGTTAGCGGGGAGTACTTATAATTGACTAATCTGTTTTGGTATAGGTTAGGACTGCCATGTTCTGTTAAGCCATTATGCATTACTCGTTTTCGACTTGGTTTGTTACCACTACTTGTGGTAAACTGAGCAAAAGTTTCAATAAAAAAATTTCCTAACTTTTTTTTTAAAAAAAACAACTTTGTCAACGATCAAACCTATTAAGTTTAATTTAGTGACGAAAGTTTGATAGCTTGCATATAGTTCAATGTTCAAAGCTGATTGTCACTATTGTATAGAAAAAATATTACAGGAACTACTCTAGGATGATATATGAAAAGATATGTCTAAATACATGCCATATATCAATAAAAGGTAATATAAATCATTATCAAAACTTTCACGTTTTAAACGTTATATGAAACAAAAACAAATGTGTAAAAGGTTAAATGTCATTTTGTATCCATTATATTTTACTATTATTTTGTTTTGATACATACTATTTTCAAATTTTAATTTTATTATTTTAAGTGTTAAAAAGTTTTATTTTAGTTCTTTTCAGCATAAACATTAAATTTTAATAAAATTATGTTGATAAATCAAATGAAATTTTTTTAAATTGGTAACCGGTAATCACATAACTCTGTTAAAATTTTAATATTTCTTTTTAAAATGATTAAAATAAAATTCTTTAAAACTTAAAGTATGAAAATGAAAATTTTAAAACATTATATAACAAATGAAATAACATTAAAACATAATAAACTAAAAGTGATAATTAGCCAATAAATAAAGATAAAGTAAGAGTATGTATATAGTGGAAGATCCCACCCTAGTTCCTTTAAATTGCTACATAGGTAGAACTAATTTTGAGTTTTTGAATACTGTACGTGAATCTCACTCTTAATTATTTTTCCCACCAAAACTGTGGATAGTTATTAAAAAAATTAATAAAAAATGTAGGGCTTTTCAAAGTTCCTGTGCAAGAACTATTCTTTCCCTTAAGAGAACTTGTATTGTTCTGTAGTGTAGTGGTAGTTGTTGTAGAGAACTAGTCATTTTTAATTTATTTTAGAAGAGTAGGATCTTAAGAGGTTGCAAACATATTAACGTAAAGTTTTGGGTTTAATCTGAAACGCAATATGCAATTAATTAAATGATAATACCTCTCTGAGCGCCATAGCCACATCCAGCTTCAATTGTTTCTCTGATGTCCTGTATCGTTGCCCTGTTGTAAAATACAAAGTTGCTGAAAACGTTATCCAAGCAACTAAGGACCAAGTTTGTCTCTGACATACATGGTCCTTCGCAGAATATATCTGTTTTCTCTGCTGGCACGTTCAGGTTTCCATTTTCGTTCAATCTACACGACTCTTCACAACTGCGATAAATCTGGGTCCCATAAAGTAATAAACATTCACAAATATTTCAATCTATGTGGCTCAAATGTATATCGTAGCAAATTTACTTAGCAGTCTCAACCGAATTTATTTTTATAATATATATATATATTTTTCTCTTTTTATATTTTATAATTAATTATTTTTTATAATTAATTATCTGATTATTTGCGTATTATAATTATTTATTGAATATTTTTCATAACATAAATTATTTCATGATATTACACTGAATTTACCTAATCGATGAATGACTCATTAAGTACCTATACTTCACAATTTTAGTGTCATTTAGAAGTTTAAATTACTTATTATTATAGTTTCACATTTTTTGTCAATTTATTTGTATAGAGTTTTCGCCATACCAGTAAACCTTCTCTGAAATTTAGGTTAAATAAGAAGTCCAACTCTAATCATTTTAGCTATGATTTTAAGCTTAATAACTAAGATTTTAGTTGTACATATAACATTTTTTTAGTTCCTAACTATTGTGATTTTAGCTCCGATATTCATTTTTTCAAAAGAAAAATAGCTTTTTTAACCTAAACCTTAGGAGATTTAGCAATAGACAAAGGGAGATAAATTACATATTTAACCTAAATTGTGATTTTAGTTCCTGTATTGATGATTGAAGTTCTTATAGATATTCACATTATGCTGCTAAGGGTAAAGATTGTATTGACTTAAACCACGTAAAGATTCAATTCCATTCTTTGGACTAGAAGAGAGATAAATTAAAGTTTTGCTTTAATTGTAATTACTAGTTATATATACACATTTTCCTAAGAAAAATGATGTTTTCAATCATCTGTTAACGTGGAATGAAAATATAAAAAGAGATCAATGGAATAATAATTAAAAAAATAGTAAAAGGAATATAAAATGAGTATAAAAATCAAAGTTTAAAAAAGAAAATAACATTTTTTTCTTAAGTGCTCTCTGTGCTTACATGCATGCAGTCTCTAGCCCTCTTAAAAGGTAATCATAAAAATCAGCTTGCATAAATGGCACTCACATTTTTATCATTGAAACAGAGCAAGGCTTTGGAGATAATTTGAGAAGGGTCACCAGCTCCAAACCCACCGCCGCCACCACCTCCACCACCAACTCCGCCACCAGCACCACCAATACCACCCCCAACACCACTGAACCCACCACCGCTCTGAGCCTCAGACTCATCCTCATCAGCATTTCCTATCAAATTACGCATTTGCGTTACACAAAAAAATATATAAAAGAGTTATAATTTTTTTTATATATAACAAATCCAAATATAAAACAGTTTAAAATAACTCATAAAACAAGTTTATTCATCTACTTTGGTTAATAACATACCAAAGTTTTTTCCAGATAGACAAACGTAAAGGAGAGCAAAGGTTAAAATCCAACGCTTAACACTGACTCGGAATGCCATCATCATCCAAGCTTATGTACGATCCAAATTTCACATTAGACATTGGAGTACATTATATAGTAATGCATAGTCACACGCGTTTGCACCTTTCTACAAGAAATAGTTAATTAATAGCTAACATTAACAACCACTACTACCATTCATTTTTCCAAATCTACTTAATAAAGTGAGGCAGGGTGCTCTTGAACATTCCTTTTTCTTGCATGCATTTTTTCTAATCAGATTTAACCTCCAACGGAATAAACGGCTCAAAATAATTAAGTGTAATGAATGAGGGACACAATAATGAGTGTAAACGTTAGGTGAATAATACGATGAGCTAGCACTTCTAAAAGAAAAAAATATTTTGGTGACAATTACAATATAAAGAAAGAAATATATATATATATATATATATATATATATTTATTATGAAAATAAATTAATTAACTAGCTACATATTGCAAATAAAGTTGGTTCAGAAAATACATAAACCATCTATTTAGTGAGAAATTTATATTTAATTCTTTATGTCTAAAAAAAATATTTAAGGAACCTACAATCATCTTATTTTGATGAGAAATATCTAGTAATCAATTACCATATAGATTAACTAGACACTTACAATTTATAAAGCAATTGGCCGATTGATTTATATTATAATTATTAAATATTTCTCTAATTAAAGTTAGATTATTCTCTAATTTAGGAAATTAACGATACTTGTGGAGTGAGAAGAAAAAAAATGTCTGGTGGATTTGATTGAGAAGAAACTAGTCAAAGGGTTTGATGCCAGTCGCAATTAAAATTTATGAAAGAAAAGACTATGAAAAAAAACAAAGAAAAGTAAAGGGGTAGCAGTTGAAGTGCAAGCCACCAACTTCTCTCTGTTTTTAGTGCAACAAATCAAACCTATAATTGTTATACTTGCTTTGTATTACTTTCCTTACAAGCTTTGGTTAACGTTTGTTGCCGTTGGAGAACAAGTGCATCTGCTTATAGTTTTGTTTTCTGTTTCATAACGTGCAATATTTTTTATAAAAACAGTGAATCAGTGAGTTTTATCTTATGAAATTGATGAATCACTAAAGTTGGAGTAGAATATACAAGATCCTAAAATCAGTTTTTTATTGTTTCTGTATAAGAAAAATAAATAAATTATGGAATTGATGTCATTCACTAACTATACAGAACAGATTCTTAAACTTTCCACTTGAAAAAATAGATGTATGTAAATAACAAACAATAATGTGTTCTTAAAAATCAATTTTGTCCTTTTAATGCATCTCTGCTTTAATATAAACAATTTGTTTATTAGGGTGGTTTTTAGTTTTAATTTTTAAACATTCAAAATTTAAAATGTGTTTTCGGATTTTAGTTTTTAGTTTCAGTATTAAAAACTTGTTAAAATTATAAATTTCTTTTAAGAAGTTCATCAAAACAAGGTGACTTTCTTTTGCGCATCATGTTGGTGTAAATGTTTGGTTTGATGGTGATCATAATAAATCATGATGAATTGAGTTAAACTTAATCCAACTTAAAATTTATATGTTTCATTATTAAAATGGAAGTACCATGAAGTTGAAAAATCATAGTAAAATTGAAAATAAA
This sequence comes from Hylodesmum podocarpum, assembly GCA_026586105.1. Taxonomy (NCBI): domain Eukaryota; kingdom Viridiplantae; phylum Streptophyta; class Magnoliopsida; order Fabales; family Fabaceae; genus Hylodesmum; species Hylodesmum podocarpum. Next base: position 479,884 of record JALJEV010000590.1, read on the forward strand.
AATAATAATAATATCATGAATTTAGAACAACTATTTATTACTTATGATTTTTTAATCAATTCCACACACAATAAAATAACAAGGCTTGGATTCAATTCGTGCTCAAAATTTGAAGCATAAAAACTAGATTTCATTAGGCAGATTCATGTTGGGCCGGTCATAGGTTCGATGAGGTTTGACCAAAAAATCCAAATTCAATCGTTTAATCGAAGCTTCTAAAAGTCTAATTATCTTTGGTCAAATTCAAATTCAGATTCATTTTTTGTAATATTGATCTCACATAATTTTAGAAACTTGTGATATGACATCTTTTTCAATTTTCACCTCCAATTCATTTTCCTCTTGTTTTTGTCTATAATAAAATTGAAAAACATTTTCTCCATTTTACTCTTACTCAAGCAAAACCCTTTAGTTACAATGTGACTCTCCAATGTTGAACTTTTGAGTTAATGTTTTGTTTGCCCCCAAGAAACAAATAGATTAAATTAAGAGATTCGTGACAAGATATAAAATTACGGATAGTCCTTTCTATATTTTAGGTTTATGTTTGAAGCTAATCTAAGAAGGCTAGTTATCGAGTAATGAATAATATATGGTAAAAAAAAGTTAGCAACATAGAAAATAGATAGATATTTGTCTGGAGGATTTCAATTGTATTCCTATGTAGTTGTATTTTTTATTCATTCAAAATGTCAAAAGAAAATCATAAATACTCATGGGTATTTATAATCTATTTTGGTTAGAGTTTAAGAAGATAAAAAAAAATACTTGAATTAGTTATAGGATATAAAGTCAACTAAAACTAAAGACAAGTTGTAGCGTTTATATTAAAATTTTGAATGTTTTACTCAAGTTTTCCACATACGTGGATCAGAAGTGGAGACTTTATGTTTAGAAAAGGATATTAAAAATCTCACTTAAAAATATTATTTATTTATTATATTTAAATATGAAATAACTCCCACTTAATAAATTAATTTTGTACTCTTGAATTTTATGTTTATCGATTAACTTGTAATTGTATCTTAAATCTTTATTCAAAATGTCAAAGAAAGTATTAAATACTCATATGAGTATTTATAGAGCATTTTTATCAAGGAGTTTGTGAAAATAATAAAAAAAAAATTGAGTTAATCACAATATATAATCTTTGTATTAAAATTTTGATCGATTTATTTAGGCTTTTCACGTGAGTGGACCAGAATTGGAGAGACTTTCTATTTAAAAAATCACTCTTAAGATATTATTTGTATATTGTACATACGTAAAAAACAACTTAATAAATTGATTATGTAATCTTAAATTTTATATCTATCAATTAGTTTGTAATTGCATTTTCTATCTTCCTCATAAATAAGAAAAAGAATACTTCAATTAATTATAAGATATAAAGTCTATTAAAATCAAAGAGGCAAGTGGTAGCCCTGTATTAAAATTTTGAATGATTTATTTAAATTTTTTACATGTATAGAGTAGAAATGAAGACTTTCTATTTAAAAATAAATATTGAAGATTTCGTGTCAGTCTAAAATATTATTTATTTATTATATACAAATGAGAGACATCTCTTGCTTAATAAATAGAATAAATAGAATTGAGTTATTCTTTATATTCATGTCTCTAAGAGCTATAATTGGTGAAACATCTTAAAATAAAGATACCAAGTGTTTGGGTTTATTAGTGGATCCTTACATTTCCACGGGAGAGACTAGGACAATATAGAATGGAGAGGGTAAAACTTTGACATGATAATTTTTTGGGTCCAATCAGTTTGAAAAGACTTGTTTCCAAGGTAGTACCAATTATTGGAAAATAATCCTTCTGGTGCAGCCCACACAGTGAATTGGTGCCATAATGATTGGACTATGAAACAGAGATGGATGAGGTATTCATTGTATAGAAGGACAAGTTATTCGTTGATACGAGAAACTCGTTAGTTTTATTCTCTATTTACGGTGAAAAACTCTGATGATTGATTGGATGTGGAAATTGGACGATTCACATGCATAGGTCTTGTCAGTTTAAATAAGAAAATGAAAAACAAAATGCATCAAATTTCTTTAAAACTTTTGTATTTCAACTTTTGGAGAATTTATATGAAAAAAAATTCTGCACCCATCAAGCGGTTTCAGACCACCTCTTATTTCACCTGCTTGTTTTTTTACAAGGTTTGATCCGCGTGTCTTTGCTTCGGTTGTTGGATTCTTAGTGTAATAGTGTTTTTTTTCCAACAGGTAATGTAAAATTGTAAGCATTATGTCCAACACGGATGTTCGAGGAAAAAAAGATTGAATACAATTTTCAGCCCCTTTGGAATTTGGTTGTGAAATAATGAGAGATCAATTTAATATTTGTTAAGGACCTCAATAATATTTAAATCTGTTTTCGTCTCGAGAAATACTCAATATTAACTTTAATATAAGTTAATTAATCAATTATTTCATATAATTTTTTAAAAAATTAATAAAGTATGATAATTATCTAGTTGACTTATGCAATAATTGGTCATAAGTATTTCCTTTTTATTTCTTGCTTAGGTAGACTTAATCTTATGTTCATGATATTTTAGATTTGACGATCTCCTACTTAGTTTAAGCTCTTTACTCTCTTACTTCTTCTTTTTTTAAAAATATTCATCAACTTTATTTATGATTAGTTTTCATTAAAGAACTTCATTTACTACTTTTATAAATTTTTCTTAATTATAATTATTTTTATCTATAAAACTTAAATTTAATTTTTTTTTTAAGAATATACACTAAATTCTTTTCGAACTAGCAACATGTTCATCTTAGTCTGTTATTTTGATTGTATAAATTAGAATTAAAACACTACTTATATTCTTATTAATATTTCCTTTATTTATAATAAAAGGTTAAGATTGTGATAGAATATAATAATTAGTAAAATTATTAAATTCTCAAAACATTTTTTAATCAACGTTTATGACTCTATCTCTATCTTTCAAAGTACGTTCTTCACATTTAAAGTAATGAAATCCTCTTTTTGACTGTCTTTTGTAGGCAGGATCTAGTTCTAAACTTAAAATTTTGGTAACTCTACACAATTAACGTAATAAAAGTAAATAACTTGTTTGAGTTATAAGCTTAAAGATTTCGCAACCGAGTATTGACCATAATGAACAATTTTCTCCCAATGTAAGGAAAATCTTGGAGACTAAATCAATTGATACATCCTATAGTCCTTTATCCTCCACCTCCCTCCTCTCATTCCAACTTTAGGTCCATCCAACAGATCCAATGGAATAAAAGAAAAGGGAATTGAAATGAAATTTTTATTGAACTACTAATTCTAGAAAGCATAAAGTGAATTGTAATATACATAATTCAAAGGAACATAATGAGTTTTGTGGGAGTAAAATTAACTCTCCCTGCATTACAATAGATGTAAAATTATTAAACGCATGCATAGAATTAAAATATATATAGTTCTATAAATGCATATACTACTAAATAATTATTAATTATTAAATTGAGACTAGTAGTATACTACATGTTATTGGAGTAATTCTTGAAATTATCTCAGCCAGATGTGCATGCAGGTCGTCTTGGAGGAAGTTGTTGGTGTGGAGTTCTCTGTTAGAATTAACAAAAAATATAAAGGAAAAATGGTTGAATATTTAAAGCCAGAAATTCAAAAACATAGATTATTATAACTCAACAGTTAGTACTAATTAAAATTTCATTTACCTGTAGTTTTGGTCGCAGTGTCTCCACTGCTGCAGTAGATTGTTGATTTACTCCAGCACCTTGCTGTTGAGATTAGTTGATATTATATTAAATTTATAAAAAAAAAAAAAAAAAAAAAGGTTTTGGTATAATTCTTCTTTTTAATTTATTTTGATGGTTTTGGGACATTATTAGTCATTTCTCGGTTTTGGGACATTATTAGTCATTTCTCGGTTTTGGGACATTATTAGTCATTTCTCTGTTTTAACATATGAAAGTCAAATATATACATATATATACCTTGCATAATGCCCAGTCAGCTGAATCAAAGAATGCTCTTTCATTATCCTTTTAACCCCAAAAAAAAAAGTATAAATTACATTAAATTTGATATACAATTGGATAGAAGAAAAAAAATGTGGTTTATGAACTTACTTTTGATATCAAAGGCTTCTTCTTTGGAGTAAGCCTACCGTACTTTCCCTCAGATGTTGTCTGATGTATTAAAAATAATTGTTAAATCAAACCAGAAGAAATAAAGGAGAATTAATGTTATATTACAAAATTAACAATTGATGACCAAAAAAAAAAAAACGATAAAGTGAGTAGATGTTATATTTTGAATCTTAAGGCCATATCTCACCAACCACACCAAATAGATTTGTCTTCAATAACATATTTTTTAGTGCAAGAAAAGGTATTTGATTATACAACAGTCTAGTGGAAAATGATTTAACCTAAGATGTTATGCAATTGGGTCCTTTATTAATTTATTTGAACCCTAAACATGTAAGAAAGTAATCCAAATATCCAATAAGTTTAAATTACATATTTGTCAACTAAGACTAGGTCGTAATTGTCCATTTTTTCAAAACTAGTCGTTACCACACCCGTATGCTACTTGAACAACTTCATGAAACGCTTCTAATAAAAGTATGCATTTGAGTATTTGACTAATTCTATCTTTAACCTGATCAGAACCTAATTTGATATCAACAAGATCAAAAGAGTGTCAAAGTTAAAATATTCGAGCAATTCCGAAAGAAATTCCTTTCACATGGTTGGAGAGAGAAAATATTCTAGAAGACCTTTATTATGTTCCTTTTTTTAAAAGAAAAAAAAAATTAGAATCAATAATGTCCACGAGAACCTCATTTTTTGGCAGAAAACGAAGTTCATTATTTGCTTCAAAGCCCAATGTTTGGCATGTTTTGTTTTGCATAGTAGTGAGTTTTGTAAGCTGTGTGGTGGCATCACTATATGTAGGGACACCATAAAATCTTATAAATTAGTGACCGACAGTTTTGGAGAACCCTTAAAATATCTTCACTTCAAAATCCCCCATCTTTATAATTCTTTTTGACAAATAAAAATTAATTAAGACAAAATTAACAATGATAAATGCGAGTTAACAATTTTTATGTAACTCATTGACCATAAAAGGTAAATAAAAACGTCTCTTAGACAAGTCGAAATAAATAAAACAAAAGTAGAATATTAATTCATTTTTCATGTACTGTAATATTGATAAGAAGCAAAGATGCCAAACTTGATTTCACATAATATTCAATGTCACCCGTAATAATTTATTTGATATGACTTGTACCCGTAAATAGACAACCTTTAATCTCCAAAATTAAATGAATAAATAAATCAACTTAGCAACCCACATGATGATAAATGCCATAAAAGTAGTTAAGTACATGATACAAAGAAAAAAGAAAAAAGAAATAGTACATGGTACAGTGTAATGTACACCAAGGTAAATAAACACGTGCAGTTATGTCGCTCATTCAGAAATAGACATTTATGTTTTCCTTCTGATTGTCTTTTAATTTTGGTATTATTTTCTTTACGTGTGGTATTCCTGTTCCAAATTTGCAAAATCACAACGTGCCAATGCCATTCCACACACATAGCATTCACATTATTCACCGTTTTCATTGCTAATTAATATCACTTTGCACTTCAAAAGGAAACCGTAGTTTTCCTAATTCTTCGCATCACTTTACGCCAATTATTGGCAGCATTACGAGATGCAACTGTTTTTGATATTTTTGATATTTCTAAGTTGTATATATAATAATGTTGTGATATTATGACCAAAATAATTTGAGGACCGAAAAATCGTGAAGATATATCGGGTATGTTGAAAAAATATATAATAAAATAAAAGAAAAATAGGTGAAATGTTGTTAGAATTTGGTTATGTACCTCAGCATTCTGGGCCGAGCAATAGTCTTCCTTATCGCACCCTGCCATCTCCGTTTACCTATTCAACAAAATCAATTCGTCACTAACAAATCATAAACTAATATATTCAAACTTAGACTATTATCAATCTATGAAATGTGTAACCTTTAATGGAGTGAAAAGACAAAGAGTGGCGAAAAAAAAAAAACTAAGAGAAAGGAAGAACGGAGAATATCAAAAGGGCAATCTCCTAATCTTAGTTGCAAGCAAAGGGTTCATCGGCATGCCAAATATTTATTGGCTAGTGAAAAACACACAAAAAAAAAATGAGATATAGAAGGGAGGATGTTGATAATTACCTTGTGGCAAGAGGAAGGTAGAGATGCAAGGAAGAGAAAGTGATAGAAAAGTGTTAAAAAGGAGAAAAAAAGAAAGAGAAGAAAGTAAAGACAAAGAGGTAGAAGAGGATTGAGTGAGAAGGTTAGATAAGAATATGCATCCACTATGCATGCCAAGAGATTACATTTATACGAAGTGAGGCTAAGAAATAAGCCACCAAAAGGAATAATAATATTTTAATCATTTAAATTTGGATCCTATATGTCAAATATCCAATGCCAAACACTTTCATATGATGGGCTTTACGTGGGCATTTACTAGTGGCTAGTTGGCACGAATTTCATTATTTTCTTCCAAAGTGGCAAAAAAGACAAATTAACTGTGACCAGATTCGATTAAATTATGATTCTTGTGTTTTACTTTTGAAAATCAAAGGGGCATGAAGAGAGACTAAGATCTTTGTAGCCATTGGATGTTGTAGTTTAAGACGTTAGGATATCACCATCGTTTGGTCCATCTAATAGCACCGACGTACAATTTTCTCATGTGCAAGTCATCCACATTACCGACACTTTCTCGCATACGAATTTTTATGCCATCTAGTAGTTAATTTGACTTGTTGGATTAATACAAAAAAAAAATCGAAAATCGTAAAATTCCGAACAATTGCCACTTGTCAAAGCCATGTTCATTTCTATGTTTCGTATTCATTCTGCTGCCAATAGTTTCATGTTTCGTATTATGATTGTGTAAGTGTAAAATATCTAATTATTATATTACTCTGTGAGGTTATTACAGTCTTATCATATTTTTCTTCTCTTCCCTTCTTATTTTTCTCTTTATTTTATATAAATACTTATAATACAATATTGTATATATAGCTTGTTTTTTTTTTTTTTTGTTCTTTTTGAGCATTGACACTAGGGAAGGATTCATATCTTAAAAGTGTAAAATTATTGATTGATCAATTTAATCCGTACATAATCATTGCACTACTCCTATAGTCCGATCCATATCCCTTCTTAATTAATTACTTTACCATTGGAGATATAAATTACACTTTGATCGTACAATAGTAATCCGTTTTGAGTTTTTAATACATGAAGTTTCCGTAAAGTGAACAACTAATAAAGACAAAAACTTGCACAAGTATTTATTTGTGAAATAATGCGGCCAAGCAAAATAAAGAATTGATTTTGGTTTACTATGAGTTGATTGTGTCGACCCAATGGAATGAGAATAAAATAAGAATTTCAACTTTGTTTATGACTGGTTTACAAATTACAACTGTCACCTATGTATCCTTATTTTACATTTGCATCCACGTAACAATCTTTTTTTTATTCTTCATATATTCCTTTCCTTTTTGCATTTTGCAAAACTGGATGAATGAGTCAAATTTTCTTGACATTATTAATTAAAGTTTGATCAATGCTTGATTTGTTGCATGGTCTGGACCGAAATTGAATGTTTGAGATCCCCAATGTGGAGTTGATGATGACCGGTTGGGATTCTTCGAATCCCAAACTGGTCCACGACGGATAAGTGCTTACACACATGAACACCAACCATGACTCGTTGCTTTGAGCCCGCAGGAACATGGGTCTTGTGGAAACTCACCAATTGTTTATTCGTATCCCATGTTCCAGGTGGTGGTTGTGAGAATATGAGAAGGGTGTGGGTCCCATCCATTGACCCTTCATTTTTCACATCAACATGGAATTCCATCTCCAATGAATCATCACAATTGGCATGACTCACCTTCACTGCTTTGCTTGAGAAGGTTGAGTTTGATAAGGCTTGGAGGCTCACTATGGGCACTGACACCTCTTTTGGAGCTACGGATAAGGTCTGCCTGAACCTTGAGTAACTAAGCCCATGTCCAAATTCGAACACTACTGGACCTTTGTAGAATCTGTAGGTTCTTCCTGGGTACCCTGTTGCTGGGTTCGGACGCATATCCATGATTGTCATCGGTACTTTAGCCAAATAACTCTCTGGATACCATGTCATGGGTAACCTTCCTCCTACAACACAAATCCCATTCCAAAAATTAGTATTACTTTTAAAGGTAATTATTATTGTAAAAAACAAATCACTTTACGTGATAATTTATTATGTTAATAAGCTGAGGATAATAGTTGTGTGGCAATAATTTACCCGGGTTAGTTGTTCCAAAGATAACATCTGCAATGGCAGTTCCTCCAGCTTGGCCAGGATAACCAACCCACAAGATGGCACTAATTTTGGGATCATTTACGGCAAAGGAAACATCAACTGGGCCACCCGACATGATCACCAAGATAACTGGGCCTCTTGCGGCCCTAGCTACCCTTGACACAAGCTCTTGTTGGAGGCCTGGTAAGAGAAGCCCAACTCTGTCTCTTGTTTCTGCTTCTATGGATTGGTCCAGGCCCACTACTAGAACAGTGGCATCAACTTGCCTAGCTATAGTCTCTGCAGATCCAAATAGTTCATTTCCCCTACAAGCCACATTCCTACATCCCACTTGATGAGCTGTTTTCACATATCTCGCAATCCCTTGTAAAGGTGTAGTATATCCACATGCCACACCTACCATTGTACAATTAAATTTAATAAATATTTGATTATTTTCCATATGATAATTGATTTGTAGTTATAAAGAAAGGGTTAAATTGGTGATAATTAAATAAACTGACCAGCATAGTTTCCTATCATTGTAACGGTAGCGTCTGAATTGGGTCCAATGACTCCTACGGTACGGTAACGTGTAGGGGACAGTGGTAGGGAGTTTCCTTTGTTTTGAAGCAAGACTATACTCTCTCTAGCGGCTTCAAGGGCCAATTGTTGATGGGCCGGGGTGCACACATCTCTTGGGCCTAAGTTTCCATATGGTTGGGCCGATGGTTCACCATCGAACATACCCAATCTCATTTGGACCGTTATAAGGTTGGCTAAGGCAAGGTTAAGATCGTTTTCGGAAATGAGACCTTGTCTGATGGCAGCATCAGTGTGGATTGCCAAAAATGGGCCACAATCCAAGTCCAGGCCCGCTTTAATTGCCTCTGCGGCTGCCTCCTCGGGTGTTCTTGTGTAGTGTTGGTTGTCAAAGAAAACTCCAACTGAATCACAATCGGAGACAATGTACCTATTTTGTGTCACAAGAAATAAAAGGTCAAAAAGGTGAAAATTTGATTAGAAAAATGATGATGGAGGAGGATGTAATAATTTAAAGTAAAAAAGACAATATTGAACACTAACCCATTGAGGCGCCATTGGCCACGGATAGTGTTGCGAAGGAGATCAGCATCAGCACACGTGGGCTTGCCATTAACCTGATTGTAGGAGCACATGACACTGGCCACTTGCCCTTCCATCACGCAGGCTTTAAAAGGCACGTCGTAAGTGTCCTCCAAATCCTGTTTGCTAACCTACATGTACATCAATAGCCCAAGTCATTTTAATTTGGGTCCATGCTTTTATTTGGGCTTTAATTAAGGCTTTGATTCACCCATACCCCAGATACCCCACACCAAACCATTTTTATTTGTTTTACCCAGTTTTAGGTAAAATTTTATTCCCACTTCCATTAAAGTCACGTCGACAAGGGACACCATAATCAATGGCAGGAAAAATACAAGGGTTTTATGCCTATCTTGCGTAAGTGCTGATTTGTTAGTTTGAATAGCATCGCTATCACTTATCCTAACTCATTTGCAAGTGGCCGCAAGTCCTTGTCAACAACAACTTGCATCACTTCCACTTTAGTGAAAATCGCTTATATTTTTCTCTTGCATCCTAGAAAACAACTTATTTGAATCAAGGAAATGAGAAAGGACAAAATCCATTGTTAGATCATACATATAGCCTAGTTCGCTCATCATAGTTAGATAGCTATAACATGCTGTATACCCATGTGGCGTAAGTTACCCATTCACCAAGGCATGGACGCACATGAAAAGTGCACTCATACCATAACCAACCAAATAGCCACCCACCATTTGGACTATTTGCTCAAAAGAAAATTATGACAAATTCATAAATCACAATAAATTTCAACCAACAATAATAGAGAATATATTATATGGTGTGTTATTAACATTATATAAACAGAGATAGAATTTACCAATAATAATTTGAGATGATGAAAGAAATAAGAATAATATTGGGAGAATAGATACCTTGGCATTAAAATGAAACCTATCAACACCATTCCAGTTATCAAGATCATAAGCAGTGTAGTGTTTACAACAAGCAGCAACCTTGAGGCGGTTACCGGGACCGTTGCCTTGGAGTCCTTGGACATAGCTGGCGGCGTATTTAGCGGCCAAAGTGGGGTCTTCGCCGGGAGTTTCTTGGCCACGGCCCCACCGGGGGTCACGAAAAATGTTCACATTAGGACTCCAATATGTCAAACCAGCCTGTCCACCGTTGTAAATTGCTCTTGCTTCATCAGACACCACCTGCATGTACATGCATCATTAATTAATTAATTACTTATGTATTGTTAATCAAAACACTACAAAGAAAAACTATTAATAAAATTAAAAATTTATCATATTTATTACCATTTCAGTAATTGTGCATGATGGATTTTAATTATAAAGATCAATAGAAACTTTAGTCATCTCAATTTTTTTAAAATATATTTATAAAGATTTTTTTTTATATACTTTTAATGCACGTCTCCTAAATTAATCTGCCTCTATCACTGTGGTTGTGCCTAATTGCTGGAATTTTTTCTGGCTCAATAGATTTTTTGTTTTCTTATTCTATAAAGAAAGGTCTTTTTATTGGTTTATATTCTCTATGTCATCTAGCTAAACTACCAACAAGAATAATAAAAGGTTTCTTTGACGCAAAGAGACAAACTAAACACTCCATTTTTGACATTTCCTGGAATCCAAATGTCACCAAGTTTATAATAATATCTTCAAACGAATATAGAATGGCTTTTCTTTACAACATAACTTTATCTTAAGAGAAGGGAGTTTGATTTCACCAATAATATACTATCTTATCAATTTTAGCCATAATTGGGTCTCATTGTTACAACCACGTATACAGCACCGGGACCAAAACCAAAAAAAAAAAAACAGAAGAAAAGAAAAAGGACTTATGTAGTGGAAAGTTCGACGCAACATTTTGCAAGGTGTTCGTGGCAACATCAAACACCTATAGTGTTTGTTCAATTATTCACCAAACAAATAATTAGTAAATATAAAATAAGATGAATTTTTAAACTTCATAAAACAACTTTAGAAACATAAAAATTAGATGATTGATTTCTATGCTTCACTAACCGTAATTAATTGATTGCGAATATTGCCCGCTATTGAAACGACCATAACGATTTAAGTATGAAAAGGATCTACTAATTACCACCAAAAGTGTAATAATTATTATTCCAATCTTAATGTATACATATTTAATTAATGACGTGAAGAGGGACTAAACCAAGAAAAACAAAGACAACCAAAACCACCATCAAATGACGCTGATGTTGCTTTCATAGTTAATGAATCAATGGCGTAATGGACTTGTTTTACCCTCTATAGCTGACAATTAAAGTTGACAATTTTTCAAAATTATAATAATTTTCAAAACCATTAAAATGACTTGATTGTCAGGTTTCAAGTATATTATATTCCATATGCATGCAAGGCACATGGTTGTTGGGACACAATTCGTCAGCTACCATGTAAACCAGCTAAAGCAGGTGAATAGCCAGAAGCCTAGTTAGCACCATATATATTTTTAATGATATCTTCTATTTATTTATTTTTCATGTGCACCAAGAAAACCATATTTTGGACAAGAATACAAATATAAAGTAATTGCCACAAAAAAAAAAAAAAGCTAGCGACTTTTTTCCCTACATGATTGGAAACTAATTACTAATAATTGGTTTTCATAATCTAAAACATTATTCAGAAACTTTTATTAAATAGTAGAAAACAAAATCTCGAGCCCCCGTTTAAATTAGACTATTTTAATTTTTATTCAGGACTCAGGATTTGATTAGATTATCACTGAGTCAAAACTGAAAGTGTGCACGTACATTGGTTGAAAATCAAAAGATTAAAAATTCATAAAAATAAACAAATATAATTTTATTTTATAGAAAAATACTAGAGAAAAAAACCATGCACGTATAATTCATTTCCATAATCAACCAATCTTTCATAAAAAAAACTTCAAAAAATCTTCTCAAATTTATTTTTTAATTTTTTAATTTTGTAAAACTAATTTACGTTGTCATAACTTTTAAACTCAAATTTTTATTACATGAATTTTTTTAGTGTTAAATACAAACTAATCATGGGAGAAAAAATTATTTAACTCTTAAAAAGAACCATTTAATTTTTTTGGTGTTAATTAAATACCTAGTGAATTGAAATCAACCTGTGGGAATTCAGCTTCTCAATTTAACTCTCAAAAAAAATTGAAATCATTTAATTAAGTATAATTAACTTATGAAAGACAATGATGAGTATATGTACTATGAACTTTTATACCAAAAGCCATGTATACCCAATTGGGTAGTATGTATATTATATTCTGAAGCCATGCAATATGTAATGTATTAAATTGAATGGATAAATGGTTAATTTTGATGAATGGCCGAAAAGGAGACCCAAGGGAATCTGCTTTTGATTATTTATTAGCCACCCAATAGGCGAAGCAAAAAAGTTGATGTTAATGAGATCGTGGGATATGATAAAAACAATCACAAACAGAAGGAGAAATTAAGTTAATCTTACCCGTCCAATTTCCTTCCATAGAGATTGATTGAAGGAAGCAGCGGTTGAGATGACTTGAGGGAACATGGTAGCACCAGGGAAGGACCCACCGAACTTGGTACCGGGACCCACATTGGAAACACCGTGAAGTGCCTCTGACCACCACTCGTAGCCTTGGATTCCGAGCCTAGGAATTTCTATGGCATTGTTCACAACAAGCCTAATTTTTTCAGGCAATGTGAGCCTGGCTATTAGGTCTTGCACCCTCACGTGGATTGGGACGCTTGTCCTACAAAACTTGTACCCTCTAGTTAAACCGTTTTTAGGGTCGCATGCAAAGGGCACCCTCCCTTCAATTGGGAGGGTCAGTGTGACACAAAGAACCACTACTAGCCCTATGGCTAAATATATTTGGCTTTTGTCATTTTGACAAGCCATGGTGGGTATGAAGAATGATGAAAATGTGGTTTGGGAATGAGGGATTGAAGGAGTGTGAGGAGTGATGGTGAGTGTGGTGGGTTATATATAGAAGGGGGAGTTGCGTCTTTGGGCGTAAAAAGAAGCTTTAGTGATTGGGTTTCCACGTCGATTAATAGAACGGTTAATTGGGTGCATCATATGTATGTGAATATTTATGAATTAAGAGTTTACAATAACGACTCAGAACTAAAACTTGAAGAGATATTTACTTTAGTGGGCGAGGGTGAGAGTCAGTCACAGTCACCAAGGAAAGTTGACAGAATCACCAAACTATTATAAACAATAAAAAAAAAATCCAAAAATAGAACTGTCACACAACTTTATTTTATTCTTCAGAATGCTGTCTTTTTATCGTATGTTTAATAATCAATTACATGTATAAATTTATTATTATTATTATTATTATTACCAATTATGATCACGTAAATTTGTTGAAAAATAGTTTTAAAATAATCAATTTTATTTGGGTTTAATAAAAAAAACAACTTTTCTATAGTAAAAGAATATAAGAAAGAAGTTGAAAAAGTTCTTTAAAAATAATCATAAATTACATTTTTTTAGATTAAAAAATTGTTTTTTGTTAAAAAAAAAAAAAAAACAAAATTTCATCTGCTTTATCAGACAAACTGAAATTTAACGAAAAAAATATTTTTTGTACAATTTTCAGTTATCCCAGACATATTTTTATATTAAAATCAAATAAGGAAAATTTTCAACTATTCAAATATCTTGTGTTAATTAATTATGTTTGAACATCTTAACCTTCTTACATGTAATATGTGTGTTCTAAAACTAATATTTTATAGCATGTAAACAACATATTTATAAAATTTCTATCAATTTTGTGGTATTATTCAACAACAATCCATAAACTTGTTGTCTTTAGCAATAACTATTTTCAAAGTCATGTTAAAAAAACAATTGGATTAGTTGATGGTGTATAAAAGTTAAATTCTTTTTTAGCCGATTGTAAAAGACTTATAATAACTTTAAAAAATCAAAGGAATTTATTTCTTAAAATTTTGGAAAAAATGAAAATATATCAAAAATATTATTTTGAAACAGAAAAAGAAAATAGTAAAATTTGGAAAGACTAGTGTAGTAGAAAATTTGTGCAGTAAAGAAATCATCTGAAAGCATCTTTCTTTAGATAAGATTTTATAAAAACTGTTTTATTTGTTTTATAAGATTTTCATTCAGGAAATATTTTAAGAGGAGTAGATTTTTAATGGATAAAGGATTTTATTTATACACTTTTTATTTCTCAATTAAGGGATAAAACTAGCATAACCCAACAAAACAATTGTATTATTGTAAGGACTATAGGCATCAGAGATGATATAATAATGACTATATAAGATAAATTTTCATATTTCTTTAACATATAAAGCAAACACAAACAAATTTAATACTTATACGCAACAAACGTGAAAATACGCCGCCAATTCGTGATTAATTACGATTGGGGAACGGAAAGAAGCTTTAATTCATGATTGGGCTTCCACGTCGATAAATTGAACAAATCATTGAATAGATTATATTATATTATTCAAATATGTGTATAAATTAAAGGTCATAACAACAGAAAAATAAACTGTAATAGGTATTTACTTTATAGGGGGAGAGAGTGAGTGAGTGTAACACGTAGTTAGACTCAGTGGGTGGTGGCTGGGTTGGTCCCTCTGGCCTAGCTAGTTTAGTAGTAGATGCTAAAACATGTATCAATTAAAATATATTACGTGCCATAACTTGGGAAAATTGAATATATAAAGAAATAGAAACGTACCAAATAATTTAAAGAATAAAACAGAAAGAGAGGGAGAGTAGTGCGTGTAATTTTTTTTTATTTGAATTTTATTTATTTATTTATGACCATTTATGGACATTCACGGACGAAAGAATCTCTGGCTTTCTTTCTTGTACCGTGTGCGATCAGATGTATTGCATAGTTCGTTTACGGAGAATTTTTTTTTAAAAAAAAACAATTATTTAAATATAACATGTGTTACTTTTAATTTAAACATTGATTTTTTTTATAAAAAAACTTGAATAAAGGATTTCTTAATAATTAAATTATTATTATAAAAGAATAAAATTTAATACTTAAAATTTAAATTGTTGAAGAAAATTAATGATAAAATTCTTACTTGTGTAAATATATTAAATCTACCAAAACTCACTTGAAGAGTCTTTAGATTAAATATGGGATTATTTAGGTTTGGTTTGGTTTTAAGAAGTATTTTTTTTTATTTCATATTTTGATTTTTTAAAAAAAAATTTTTATTTTCAAAATTTGAAACTGGAAAAAATACATCTTAATTTCATTATAAATATACTTCTGTCACCTCATTTTCACTTTTTATTTTTTAAATTTCGTAAAAATTGTGGAAATGATATTTTTTCTATTTTAAATTTAACTTTTATTTTAAAAATATTTCATAACAAAATATTATCAAAATTTCAACTAAAATTATTTTTTTATCAATTCCTAATTTCAATAATAATAATAAAAAAAAACAAGTAAATCAAACTTGCCCTTCATTCCTCTTTCGTGTGCCTGTCTATACGTTGCATACGTATTCACAAGTTTACACTTACACAAGCTACCTATAAGCTAGATGCTATTTTGACCAGTAATCGAATGCTTCAGTCACAAGAGTTAAAAAGTTAAATAAATAACCATATGAGAAAAATCATAATTCTATTTATATAAATAGATTAGAAAATTAACCAACATTGAGTTTGTCTATGGAATGATAAGATGGCTTAATGATCGAAAATGAGTGCTTAAGTCTTTAAAGATTATAAAAGAATTAATAATTATCAATAAAAAATATTAAATATTATAAATATAAAAAAAAGAACATTTCAAATTCTTAAACAAATTTTAAATTCAAATATTGTAGATATACAAAACATGATTAGAAAAAGAGATTCAACGAAGATTCATGAGTTAGATTTTTCTACCAAAATTAATAACATGTTAAAAAAAAAAAGACATTAATTAAAAAAGTACAAAAGTCAAAATATTTGACGGTTTAGGAAGGTTCTCCCCACCTGTTACAATGACTTGGCTTGGAGATTATTCGAATTATTAAAAACCTGAGATGAAGCCTGTACTTGGGCGTTTACCTATGATCGATCCAAGAAAAAAAGCTTTCACCCCCGTGATGTTACTGGAATTTGACTGAAGCACCATAAAAAGAAGATCATAACCCGTGACCCCATTTGCAGAAAATTTTTGTATTTTTGTCATGTTTTTACTCATGTTTCTACCTCCCTTGTTGGCCATATGCATGTACTTGTGTAGAATGTGAGACTTTTTCTATCTATTTTTTCCATCATATATGTCATTGTTGAACGCATTTTGGTCCAGTCCTGTCTCACTATTCTTAATATATAAAGAGAAAGTTAACTATTTACTTTTTTTAGTTTTTGATAATTTTTAATTTAGTTCTTAAATTAAAATTTTACGTCTTAGTCCATACATTTTATTTTCATTGGATTTTTTTAATCTTTGTTTTCAAAAATCATGGTTAAGTAATAATGTGATAATTTCCTGTAATTACCATATTTCATAAAATATTATTAAAATGTTTATCTCATCATTACTTAATGATAACTTTTAATGGTAATAACTAAAAAAAATTAGAAACTAAAATCAATTAATTTTTAATCTAGGAATTACATTAAAAAATTATTAAAATAATAAAGCACTAATTGCATAATTTTCCATATATAAAATGCCGAATAACTTGACTTCATTTCATTTCTTTAACAACTCTGGCTATTCTCTGCATAGGTGGATGATGGGGAATACAAGCATCATAAGTCCTTAATGTAATTGAATATCATTGTGTTGTCAACATTTATATGCATGATTTCTATGCCAACTAGTAAGTGACCCACATTCTATATTTCTTGATTAGCATATGACATTTGTGCATGTGATTGGATATAAGGGAATAGACAAATGCTATATATCTTTTCAAGCGCAATTAAAATAATTGAGAAATGAATAAAGAATAACTTAAGCTTCTATGAATTACATTAATAAACGTTCCAAATTTAAATATTGATACCATTGACCAAAAATGTAATTAGAAATTAGCTGCGAATATCTTATCACATTTCATTTCATTTTTTGTCGATCTATAAGAACAAAATTAAGCAGGAGGAAGTGGGTTGCTTCCAATTGTAAATATATGATATATGTGATAGCCTACCAACTGTTTGAGAGATTGGCATGTGAGGTTCACAAGCAAGATTCCCATGTTCCACATGCCACCTCTGTCTCAATACAAATAACAAATATCAAATATTTAATCAAAAATGGAAGAATACAATTTCTTGAGGTTAAATATTGATTTTTGAAAAAGATTATGATCATCCATGTTGAGTATTTCTGCATTTTTGCACCAAAAAAATATCTATGTTGTGCATTTTCATTTATCCAAAAATTACCATATATCCGATTGGATCGAAACTTAAATAAACTAATTAACAAATCATCAATTATATATATTGTTCATCAAAACTAAAATAATATAATATTAGAGAGAATAATTTTTCATAATATTTGTTTGAAGAAGAAATGCATGCTAGCAACATGGTCACTCTTTTAAACATATTCTGAACATATTTTATGTGATTAACTGAAAATTTTTAGAAATTATATTTTAATAAGTCTCATTTATTATTTAATATATTTTTAAAATTTATAGTTTTTTTAAAAAAAATTCTAATAAATTATGGAGTGAGTACTAGAAGAAAGCGTGGAAAGAATATATTAGAGTATCGTTAATACTCCTCTTATTTGAAATTTATTATTTTCCATTTATGAAAAAAGGAATCAAAATTAATTTTTTTGAGAATTTTTCCAAGTAATCATCTAATTAGCATTTTAATCCCCGCGAATGCATCACATAAATATTTTATATGAACAATTTTAGTTATTTGAATTATAGTTGTTCAATTATATTCTTTCAGGAAATCAAACTAATATAAATATGGCATTTAATTTAATTTAAATGTAAAAGATAGTAATTATTATAATTATAAAGATAAAAATTTAAAGAAAATAAGGTTTATTAGAACAAAAATTAAAAAAAAAACTATTTGGCGTGGATATTTGATCGAACATCCTCGTTATAATAACAATTAAGACAATTTAATTTAAAATTAAAAATGATAAAAATATTTATAATTTAAATAAAATACAATTATTTAAATTTAAAGAAGATAATAATAATAATAATAATAATAATAATAATAATAATAATAATAAAGTGACAGTTATATATAGCTTAATGAGGTATTTCCAAAGACTTAATGAGGTATATATAGCTTATTAATTTTTTCTCTCAAGAGAATTTATTTTTTCAATTTATAGTAGCAAAACCTCGTAATAATTCTGCAATTCTTGGCATAATTTCCTTCCGATTGAGTTGATCGCCATCCCTTATAGTTGTCATTCGATTGAAAGAATCCCAGTTGTAGAACTATGCATGAGATTTAGTGGTAATAGTAAAAAATATTCTAAATTAAAATTAATCATAAAATATACAAACAAAAATTAAAGAATAGTAAAATGAAACAGAATGATTAGTTATGTTAAACTTATTTATTAGTGAATAATATAGAACGTAATTAACTACCTAACTATGCATGCAAGTAATGCCAAACCGATCGACCTACAATTTATTTGATACAAGTACAAGTAGATATTATATTACAAAGACAATAATATATAGTCCATTAATTTGAAAGCGCCATCATTCCAATTGAACTTCTACTCTTTATAAACTCCAGAAACAGATTTTTCGCTTTATCATTTTCCTTAATTCTTAAAAAAGAGCACATATGATCTTCTCTTTTAAGATTAAAAATTTCGGAAGTGACAAAAATTTGAATATGTTATAACATCGAAGATGTTAGAAATACTAATATATAAAATCACGATGTGACATCTAGTTAACAGCCTGAAATTTTTTTTTATAGTTAATTAATAACATATAAAATCAGTCATCATTTTGTGCTTTTGTAGCTTTTTTTTTTTTTTTTTTTTTTTCTGCCTTTTCGTTATGTCAACAATATTAGTTTTGTTCTAATTCCCTTAATAGTTCTCTTTCCATTGCACCTATCTTTTTAATGACATTCCGTTGTCATCAAATGATTTTGGCTAAAATTAATTTTAAAACAATATTATGATTTATGGTCAGATATGTGGATGATAAAACTAAATTTTATTAAAATTCAGTATAACTAACCATATCAAAATTTAGTTCAATGGTGAATATGATAAAAAAAAAAAATGGATCTAATATTGGATAAGATACTGTGCAATACTCTTTATCTATGTTTTTACTCAAATTTATTTCTAACTTGTAGAATTATTTCTGAATCTTTCTTTAATATTAAATTAAAGGTATTAAAATTTATCTAAAATTGATTATCAACTAGGAATAATTTTTGCAAAAGTGAATCCAAAATATATACTATGCTATTTTTGTATTAATTAGTGGCTAAATGAGGACAAAACTTAAACAAATGAAGGGACCATCATAAGTTTCTGACGAGGGAAAGCTTCAATTGGAAGCATGTGGTACAACTGTAGGAGAAATTATGAAGAAATCCTTTTATAGTTGAACTTTTGTCTTGCCATTGCATTAAGTTTTAGTACTCATCATGCATGTTGTGTGACACTTAACACCGATCTCTAGCTGAACCAAAAAGGGAACAAAAGACAATTAAGAAAAGCCATAAATGCAACCTTGATGGTGAATTTAGAAATGGTATCTTAGTTTAATGGTTTCTAGTTTCTCATACTAATTAATTATAGATAGATAGATTAGAGATATAGTCATATCAATAGATGTAGATATGGAAGAAAAAGAGAGAAATATAATTCGACTTTTTCCCTTTATATCAAATTTGTATAGTTGTCATGGAGTAAATTACGATATGTAAATTTTAAAAAAAAAACATTATTATAGTAGAATTTAATATTTAAAAAATAAATAAGTTTTTTATTTTCATTATATAATACTAATTTTTATAATTTATTATTAATTTTCTCTTTAATGTATATAAAAGTTATATTATTTTAGTTAACGATAGAATTAAAACGAGTAGGAAAATCATAAATAAAATATCTATTTAATATTAAAGACTATTATATAATAACTTATATAAAGTAGGGATAGATGAATACTGTATTAAGTTTTTATGTAACATTTCGGAAATCTCGCTAAAAAAATCATATATATGAATTGCCATTTATCAGTATATTGTAACTTTATATAAAGTTATTAACTAGTATGTGAGCTGAAAGTCTTTAGCTAACGGTACATGTGACATTATTATTATTATTATTATTATTATTATGGTTTTTTATTATATTTTAAAAAATGCTATAAAGATATTATAATTATTATTTATCAAGTTCAGTAATATTTTAATAAATGTTATATCCAAATTATATCATAAAATTTGATAATCTTATATTTTAATAATATTTTTATTGAATAAATATTACCAAATATTAATAATATTTTTATTTAGAAAATTATATATTACTGGGTAAATTTTGTTATATCCAATATTCATCATCTATTAAGAATATATATATATATATATATATATATATATATATATATATATATATATATATATATAACACGGCATGTATATACTACTTATTTAAACAATCATTTATAGTGTATATTATAAAATTGTTCTATACATAAATTTTTAAATAATAAGTTAAAAAATATATTATATTGTATTTTTGGTAAATTGTGTTATAAGCAAAATATAAATATACAATAGTATTTTAACTATATGTTATAGTAGCTAACTTATGTACAGTGTTATTTTAGATAAACAATATGGATATTTAAATGAAAATAACAAAACATGGTAATGATAATAATATATTTTCTAGATAAATCTGGCCGTCCATTAATATTGTAGTATTGTTATCAGATTAAATATCAATTCATTAATATTGTAGTATTGTTATCAAATCGAATATCAATTCACTCTAGTTATCTTATTTGACATCATCATGTTTGTGTATATGTGTTATATATTCAATTATAGATATTGTTTTTTAATTAGAAATTTATTATATTTAATTAATATATATTGTAGGTATGTATTAATTGTCTCGTGACATAAATTTAGGTAATCCAAATTATAATAAATTTGTAATATTTTGAATTGTTTGTAAAGTAAAAATAGTTATACCTTAACTAATAACTATGATTTCTGACTTAAGTAATAAAAGTTTGATTCTCAACAATTACATTTACTTAATAAGAAGGATATACCTAAATATTAGGAGAGTCAATCAAGTAACATATACCACTGGTATGTTGTTAGAAAGTTAGGAGTCTATAAAGGAATACGATTAATAACAATGTAAAATCTTTTAACTACTCAAATATGATGAAGTATTTAATAAAAGACATAAAAATAAAAATAAAGAGTAAGTCTTTGAAATTGTCAAATTAAGAGTGTAATTATAATTGAAGGAAAAGGCAAAAAGTTCTATGCAACATCTATTTATAGATGGATAACCCACCTTCTACGGGTTATTTAAGGAGAGCACAAATCCGAATTTTAAGGAGAATCCCATTATACAATTTTTGTTCTTAAAGAAAGTAACAATGTAATTAAATATAATTATTTTTATATATATGCGTACACAATTTTAGTGATAAATTATCTAAACTTTATGTTGCACTACTTTACACTTTTTATTTTCCTTTTAATTATGTTAAGTATATTTCTTCGACTACTTCTCGCGCCTTATTCTTTTTTTAATTACGTATATATTGCTATATAAAAATATCCTCTCAATATGTCACATAATTTTGATTTAGCATAATCTATTTCCTTATGTTTTGTGACAAAATTAATGTTTTCATCACAAATTTGAGAGAAAAGACAACTTTCATTATCAAATTTATGTTCTATCAAACTAATTAACAAGTTGTACATTTTTCAATACAACTAAAATAATTTATAATAAACAAATACGAAAATAACATTTAAAATCACATTGAACACTCAAAGATCATCATTATTAATATTGATAATACACTGTCATGAAATATAGTCACTAATTTTAATTTTTCTAGTAGTGTTTTGAAGGAATGAAAATTTTTGAAAATATAAATATTAATTTATTAGTGTATTAATTTGTTTGTTTCCATCTTGCCCCCAAAGGTCATGCGTCACTTTATGTTACGTTATTCATTTCGGATGGGACCATATTGTTTAACAGAATTTACATTAGACCATACAGAATTTAACCATTCGATTAGAGGTCACTGACAAACTCTCGTAACCAATATTTCTTTTATTAACTCTACTTTCACTTGAAAAAGAAGCAACCAAATAAGACATCCAATTTTAAAAAAAATATTAAGTCTTCCTTGTCTTGTTCGATCACTCTTTAATATTGGAACATGCAAGACAGTCTAGACTTATATATAGGATAACTATCTAAATTAAACTAGATTCCAGATTCGAAACTGTTTTAAAGATATTTTGGAATTTAATTTGTTCCTTAACTGAATTAAAAAATTGTCTTCGTTTCTTGTTTTGTTGTGTTTGTTTGTTTGATTTTTTTTTTTTTTTTTTAAAGTTTTAATGTGTCACGAAAGGAAGGAATAGGATAAAACTTAAGTATCAAATTAGTGTGATATAGAAGGAAGCTTATTCGTGAAAGAAATCAGGTTTGCCAACTCAGTGAGAAATTTTAGAGCCAAACTGAAAAAGGTTAATAAATCCAAAACTAAAAGAGGTGTTTGTGTATCTCTATATGTTTATGTGGATCAACACGTCCTTTCTTATTTATTTATTTGTTTGAATACATGAACCGCATTTCCAGGAGGGAAGGATACATAGTACTAAGTAATCACTAATAAGTCATCCATTTAAGATTGAACCAAATTTAATATATGAAAGAGAAATTCCCGCATCTACTTTTTAATGAAATAAAATGACTCAATTGATTGTGAAATCTTTATTTTAGACATGTTATACTAGCTACAAATTAATGTACTATATAAATATCAAAATTATTCTTTGGGTGATTATTAATGTATATACTAAAATATCATACCAGACTAGCTAGTAATGAATCCAGCTAACTCAAATATAATTTTAATGATTATCTTATTAAAGTTGATTAATGAAATAGGTTGATATATATTAAATAATATATTTTATATCATTAATTAATTTATTTTTATATAAAATATATAAAATTAATTACTAATTAAAATTAAATTGCAAGCTAGATCGAGCTATATCAAACCAATTATTAGCTAATTGAATGAAAGTTCGTTTCCTAACTAATTATTTATCATATATAGTCACTTGCGTACAACTCTCATGCACGATGCTTGTTTGTTCAATATGAGAGGGAGAGAGTGAAAGCGAAAAGAGGAAATGGATAAATTGTAGAGGTGGCAAAGGTGTTGGGCCTTACCAAACCTAACTGGATCATAAATAAAATGGACCCACAAATCCTATCATATCCATTGAGTGTGTGGATTTTCACAAAGATTTTTGGATTAGAACAAATTATTAGCTATGTATGCACCTTTGAAACCAAATCCATCCTTATACACTAGTCTACTTGGCCAGTTCATGTAATCATATTTGATAGATGAGAACCATATCCACCTCACAATTCTAACATCATATAAAAATGGCTGCTCTAACAGTTTAAATGAACAATCTACAAAGAACAAAAAACAATGGCATGGTATATGCATGGTGTAGTTGCCGAATGATGTGATGTACCTTCTTAAAGTTCTTATCCTTATAACCAAGGTGACGTGAAGACATTGCTTTTCCAATAAAAAGTTAACCAATTGAAAGTTTTCTTACAAGATGAAGTTATGTTAAAATTTGTAGGGTCAATAATTTATTCATTTCATATGGGTTTGAGTTATCATGTATGATCACCACTTTTCTTCAAGCTCAATTTTTCAGTTGACTTTTCAAAAGTTGTACTCACCTAATTTTTAAGCCCTGCCCTATCATATGCTCCTTAAATTCACCATTTTTTTGGTTATCGTTTTTTAAGTTCATATGTACATGGGTTTATGCAAACTGCATTCATAAAATGCAACTAAAGGTAGAGGAATTATTGGTTTGCTTTTACTATATATAATATCCCAATGGAATATAGTGGGGTCTTCTTGATGGAAAATTGGTACTTAAGTTTAAGAATATTGCAAGGAACATCTTTCTGGGATCGAATCAATCAAATCATGTTAGTTAAAAGATTGAAATCACAGAAAAGAGGATTGGTTTGAATAACCAATTTGAAACATTATCCAGTTAGTTTAATTTTATTCTACGCCACTTCATGTTTCAATAAATATTGAACTTCTAGATGCATATTCTTTCATCTCATATTATTTATGTTTTAAAAATAATACACACTTCCTAAGAAATTATTAATTAGACAAATTATAATTTATCCTTATTAGAAGAGTTAAAATATAGTTGTAAATTTATTCAAACGAGATACCAATAAATGAGGATATTATAAAAAATAAAAAATAATTTAATTTTTTAATTAAAAAATACCTTTTAAAAAATAAAACACATAGAAAGGACATGCAATAATGAGACAAGAGTATTAAATTTATGTTTTTGATATTTTTTTGCATCTTTTTATTGATACTTGATTGGAAGTGATAGAGATTTTTATGTACAAGTAGACACAATTTGTTGTCAGAATTAAGTCCATGAAGAGGTAGTGGCAGACCAATACTCTAGTTTGAGTGTCAAGTGCCAATCTTAACTTTTCTGATCTTGGACTTTTTGTAGTTATCCATGATAGTTATCCATTTCGGAATATTTTATACAATTTTATTTTTAAATAAATACCAAACTGAATTAATTTACAGGGGTAAGATCTATCTTTTTACTCAATTCTTTAATCAGTAGAAGGCAATAAATAATTCATAAATTTTGTTACATGCATCCAATTAAATCTTATCATTGTAGGAAAATTAATTGGACCAATTGTTAAAAATTTAAAATTTATTTTTTATTTTTAATAATTAAGTGACTAAGTAAGAGATAAATGAAAAGTTGGTGCACCTAATTAATTATTTATTGAAAATGAATTATAAAATTAGATTGAGAACCAAAGCGATAAGTAATTGTTTTAATTTTTAAAAAATTTCACTATAACTTCAAATTAAAATGAATTTTAATTTTTTATAATTTAAATTAATAATATAAAATATATTAATAAATATTTTGTACATTAAATAGGATATATTGCAAACAACTGATTTTCAATGTGATTATCTCTTTTATAAATAGTGTCCTTGGTAAAGGTCCAAACAACTGATTTTGGGGACCCAATAAACAAGTATATTGGGCCTGCTGCACAACTCAAAAGCCTTTATTAAAAAAATGCTCAAAAGGCTTTGTTATTGATAAGATAACCAATAAGGAACAATCCTAGTCACATGTCACAAGCAACAACCACAATGATTTTCACCATCTTTTGTGATATACAACTTCCTCATCCCCACATGTCCAATCCCATGCCTCACCTTAATTAGCAACACTCCAAACACAACTGATTTTTGTTTTGAAATCCAATCAGCACCATCATGGATCTCCTTTTTATTTTATTTTTTTGTCAATATCCCTGTACTTGTATTAAAAAACTAATTTTCTAACCAAAAATTGTCGTAAGGATTAATCCTGTAGTGTACGAAATTTGTTGGGCAAATAACATATTCGGATGATATCGATAATAGAAAAAAAAATAATTAATTTTCTTAGACATAAAATTATTGAAATGAGTTTTACTTTTTTAAGAAAAATTCATCCCAACCTCCATGATTGATATAATTTAAGGATAATTTTATTCGGATAAACATAATTAGGAATTCAGGTTAACATGATCAGGAGTTTAATTCATAATTTATACATATGTATGAAAGAACATTGAAGTCAATCCCTTAATTGTGAATACTGCAAAGTGATCTATGATTCTTTAAGTTTGGATGAAATACCCTAAAAATAAGCATTGGACCACAAAGTACATAAATTTCTACCAACTGTTGATCTGTTGGGTCTGATTGGTACTAGACACTACTCATTGCTACTAGGCGATTTGTTGTTTGGTTTTATTTAGTTTTCATTTTTCCAACAAGTCTCTCATAATACAAATTCACTGTGAAATAAAATAATATTTAATTTGTTTGATTCAATTTAAATAATATTTATTTCGAATCATATTAAATAAAAAAATTAGTTAAATTTTATTGGGGATGTGTTTAAAAACTTTCACTAATAATTAATCATTAATAAGAATGATAAGACGGTCAAATAACTTAAAAAAAAAGATAATAGGTTTAAATTCTTCCACTGACCGTTAACCTTTTCCTAATAAGAAAAAAATTGATTAAATGGTTGCATTACTGTCTTAACTATCACCTATAAGATGTAATCTAACTATCTAAAATAATCAACTAATTCGAAACAACTCACAGAGACCATTTGTGATATTAATTACAGAGAGAGTGGCATAGTTTAATAAGATTTGTTTTACCCACAACAAAATAGAACAGAAAATTTTAAAGTGTATCTCTACATTCGAAAATTATTTCTTGTATTCTTCAATAAAGAAAATTACGCTAGCTAGCCAATATATTAAGGACAATAATTAGGAAATTAAAAAATTTGTAATGTACATATTATAAATAAACAAAAAAATAAACAACAGTGTAATTTTGTAATTTCAATAATATCATTTATTTTTTTTTTACATTTACGCAGGAAAATTTTACATCGTTTTTTTTTTAACATATATATTACTCCTTTTGAATTTAAATATAAACAAATTTAGTTATTCTTTACGTATCTTAAAAAATATTTGTATCATCTATTCTTACGAATTGGATTATAAGTATAAATAAAAAAAATTTACTCACGTCTTCAATAAAAATGGTCACAAAAATAGAAAATTGGTCATTAAAAATACAACATCAAAGTATTCTTAGAATCCTGTACTTAAATATAAGGGTGGGTAAGTGGGTCGATCCGCCTACATAGACTAGCGAAAAACTTGGTTTGACCCGCCTCACCCTGCAATGTTAAGCAGATTTGATTTGGTGGTCCATCCCTCCCTGCGGGTCTTACAGGCTAAACGGACCAGTCCGTAGATCTAGTTAAATTTTTTTAAAAAATGTTAAATTTAGAATTTTAAAAGAATGTTAAAAGAAATATTATATTTTACTTCTTAAATTTTTAATAAAATAAGTCAACAACATAATTTTTTAATTATTTCCAACAACAAATTTAAATTCACCACCACCTACTAAACCATTATTATCCAACGAAAATATTTTCTTCAAATAGTCTCGCATTTTATCATTAGAAGAAATATTATTAATAAAAAAGTTTTCCACTCAGTCCCTCATTCTACCGTAAAATCATAAATAACTTTGGTTATCTCACACCCCGAGTGTGGTGAAGGAAAATAAGAAAAATTAAGCATTTGATTATTTAACTTCCAATTTGCATTAACATAACGTGCAGTTAATAAAACATAATCCTCACAAATACAAGATGTCTACACATCAGATGTCAAGTTTATTCAACATGTATTTCAATTTTTTCTTTTCAGAATCGTACAAATTGTTCACTTTAATAGTAGCAACACGCCTAGAGGTACCTTAACATAGGGATTGAATACCGTAACAATTTTTTAAACCTCCTATATTCAACAATAGAGAATGGAAGATCATGTTCAATAAGCATCATATATATCATCCTACATGCCACAATCTCCTACTATGATCAAGAATCACTTTTCCATTATTAGAATTAAGAGACAGAGATGATGCGACGTGCGGGAAGCGAAATTAAAATTTTAATTTTGAACCCTTTAAATAATATGGGTTTGCATATCACCTCACGGACTGCACGAGTACTGCGCGGTCCGTGTGCTAACTCATGAACTTCCACCCATATACCCACCTTTACTTAAATAGGATAAAATCAATAATATTTATATTAAAAATATATTTTTATTGTTATATTTACACACAAAGTAGTACATTGTAAATCTGATATTCAAATTAATTTGCACATCAATTCCATTTATGTTAAAGAGCCACTTGGGAGATTAGGTGGCCCCAAATATTATATATAATAAGCTTGTCCTTCAATAGATCCCTACCTTAAAAAAATTAAAAGAAAAATAGAATTTAAATAAAAAACATATGTAATATAAAGATACTCTTTTAGTTATCTCACAAAAGTACTATTTATTATTCTTTTGATCTCATATTTCCTTTTTTAGAAACTAATATATATATATATATATATATATATATATATATATATATATATTTGAGTGATATAAGATTAACTAAAAATGTATTTTGATGGATTGAGTTTGTAGTCTAAACCATCTCGAATTGATATTCCCGTTGAAAGTAGAAATCAAATTTCTTTCATCGGGTTAATTTGTAACATATCTGTATCAAATATAATATTACAGACATGTGTTTGTACCGTAACTATAATTCTGTGACACTTAATTTGCATGTGGAAAATGACTATTACCACATATAATTTCAAGTATTAGTTTTAATTTTTTTTATATATTTTAACTTCAATATATTAAATTATTAAATTATATTTAATATAAATTAGATTTGTCATATATATATATATATATTAATTTCTCTTCTATTTTTAATTCTTAAATAACTTAATATTTTTTATGTAGTTTAGTTTATATTTTAATTTGAAATTAATTAATTTATTTTTGTTTGAAATTGATTTTAAACAAAAAGAATCTTTTTTAAAGTTAATTTTAAATGAAATAAATTAATCTATTTTAATCTATTTAAAATTAATTAATTTATATATTTATTGTGATGATAATTTTTACATAATTTTATCAATTAAATATTAACCTCTCCTAACTCTAAAATTTAGCTCCGCCCCTAACATTAAACAGAATAGCATCAACTCTATTAAAATCAATTTTACTTGATTTTAAAACAATCGACCTATCTGTTAAAAGAAAATTGTTCTTGCAAAAACACCAAATTCCAATTAAAATCTAAAATTCTCATACAAATTACTGAAACAATCCATTAGGTCGATTTGAGTAAAACCAATACTATCAAATACTAAATCTGATTCATGAAAACGCCAAGATAACTATAAGTGTCAGGTAAGCAATTAATTTGAGTTTGCGATTTAACGTGTTGTCTATAATACGATGGACAATGCCTTATCTGTGCCATTTAACTTTAATTTTTCTCTACTGATAACCAATCTCTTAATATAATTAGAGGGGGGAAATGTTGACAGGTAAACTACTTGTTACAAAGACGTAGGGGAAACCAATTTATTTCACTTTGCTCCACATACACGCAATCAAAAATCCTTTTTGCATAAAACACGGTTCTGAAAGATTTATTTTATTTTATTTTTGTTTTTGCTACATAGGTAAAGAAGGACACTGCATAAAAATATTTGAGCTTAGTGGCTTTTGATGTTTGTCCAGAGTTTTCAACAGATGCTGCTGTTAGCTAATGCAATAGACATCTCTTTTGTAGTTTTGTCAGAAACAGAAACCATTATTCTGGTCCATGAAAATTGATAAGTATGAGAATTTAATTTTTAAAGGATAAAAAATAATAAAATAATTCATAAAAAATATTTACTATCATTTTAATCCTTAAATTTTATCATTTATCATTTATCATTATTATTTTATTTTATAAATTATTTCATTTCATGTCATTTTAATCCCTAATTTTTAATAACTAAACTAATAATAAATACTATTCAGAAAATAAAATAATAAAATTTTATACTTTCAAAATTATTTTATTATTTATTTATTCTTTAGAAACTAAATTGTACAACTGTCATATTTTTAATAATTAAAATAATGATTTACTATGATAAAACTCGCTTTTCAGCTTTTATGTCTTTGAAGAAAAAAAGAATATTTGAGAAAAGCTCAACATATACACGTTGGACCAAATATATACAGATATAAATATTATGTATATATGTATAGGGACATGCTCTTTTCTTTCTTTTTTGGATAATTTGACATGCTTGGGGTCTCAAACAATAGTAAATGGGAACCAGATTATCCAAATGAAGCTTTGTATCATGTGATTAGTAAAATACACAACATACAATCATCAAAAAAATTGTTCAGACAATCCTTAATGATCAAATATTAAATTGTATACATTATACCAAAATATATTCAAATTATACAAGAGAAAGAAAGCATCAAAAGCCAAGATATATGGCAAAGTAATAAATCTATATACATATTTACTATGAATGTCCACTCCAAACTCATTTCACTCTCATCTGAAGGCAAAAGTAGTTGAAATATCTTGTCTACTTTCCTCCTTTATTAAGATTTTGCAGGATTCAAGAATGGACTGGCCAAGAATCTCAGCCAAGTAAAGCTCAATTCGTTGCAGAAGATGGTGGGCCAGAGGGCTTAAAAGCTTTTTGTTCAGCACATGAGAGCACTTCATTAGGCCCTGCCTCTTCTCTGCCAACACCCAAGAGATCAAGGTAATAAAGATAGTGTGAAATGACGTTGTTCATAGCCTCATTATCAGATCCCTGGCCACAAGTTTGTTCACCATATAGCAAGTTTAATGTGGCACCAAATCCAGGTACTCTTTTGGCTAATGTGTCATTCTTGGTAGGTTTCCAATTGCCAACAAAGACATCATGGGGTGAAGGTAGGTGCTTCTCTTCTGGGGTCATCCATCTCCATATTGCAGCCTGGAATGCTAGGGTGGCATTTTGTTCAATGTATTCAGGATGGTTCAACAGATCCACCTTCAAGGCTTCCCCAACTTTTCCATAATTGTAGTTCCTGATATCATAAATTGTTCAACAATTTGATAAAATCTTTTATTAAAGCAATAAATAATGTATTCATTTGCATGCATTGTCATCTAATTACAAATAGCTGTATATGGTAAGCTCATTGACTTTTATAGTATGAAAATTGATTTCTGATGAATTGACAATGTAACTGATAGTGCGTGACTACTAAACTCTAACCAAAAACCAGTTTCTCAAAGTAACACAAATTTTGCGGAAATAAGCAAATAGAGATAATGATTAAATGCTGGATCAGATGCAGGGTTGTGAAATTAGGAGATATTGAAGATATCAGGATATGAATACCAGTAAAGTGGGATGGCGCCACGGCCATAGTATGCTGCACCAGGAGTGCAAGGGTAGGTTAATTTGTAGTAGTCATCGCAGTAGAATTTGTCGGGACTCAATTCCTTGTTATAGCATAAGCCCCAGGCTAAGGGTCCCCCTGTAGCCACTCCATAGCCACCTGAAATATTGTTTCAAAAAACTGTTACTATACAATTCCATGGCCTTTAAACAAATCTATACTCACACCTCACCATAATAAACTAAAAATCAAAATATCAAATCATGTGCATAAGAAGAAATTATTATACGGTACAAAACTATGTAGTTTCGACCTATCTTCACATGACATATAATCATATTTTCAATTTACAAAAATTAGTTAGTAATGTGTTACGTGAGTTGGTCAGGAGAAACACTTTATTACACATCTTACTTGATGTGTCTAAATTATTAAGATCATGAATTAACAAATTGAAAAACATAAAAGGAATAAGGTCATCGCCACGAACGATCATATAATGTGGCATATACCATGATTCATAAGTCTATTAAACGTGTGATCTATAAAAATAAAAAGAATAAGATCACCCCATTGAGTGATCAGATCATATCATGTGGTATACACCATGATTTATAAGTCAGTTAAATGAGTGACCTACAAGCATAAAAAGAGATTAATCTATCATTTTGATTCTTAAAATTCTAATATTTTAAACCATTTAGTTTCAGAAATATGTAAACTAGCAAAATAGGCTTTAATGTTTATATTTTAATCCCTAAAAGATTTCTATTATTATTTTGATCTCTAAAAATTAGACATTAAAATGATGGAAAATAATAAAATTTAAGGATTAAAATGACAATAAATATTTAAATATGGTAAAATCTAAAAACTAAAATGATAATAAATATTTTTAGAAATTACTTTATCAAATTTTCATTTTTCAATTACTAAATTGTTCAATTTTGATACTTTCAAAGGTGATTTACTCAATTAAAAGAATAAAAAGGTCATCCCCATACGTGCTCATATAATGTGATATGTGATATGATGATTATAAGTCAAATAAATGTAAGACTTACAAGAGGTCTTGCTACCAACATGGCCAAGGAAAGCTGCAACCTCTTTCTGGCCACTAGTCTTTCCTCCAGTGGTGCCAAAGCCAAGAGGCTGATACTGTGCTGCAGCAGTGATGAAAGAACGGTAGTCCCAGAATCCAACAGCATGAGCCACCGGTGAATTGCGCTTCGAGAAGAGATTCTCAAACTGATAAGTTTGGAAGTAATCAGAGATAGTATCATTGCAACAATAAGCAGACCAACCTTTGCACTCCCACCCTTTGTCACAAACCTTCTTTCCCTTAACAGTCTTCACCAATGGCTTCACTGACGATTCTCCATTACCAACAACCAATATTGCTGCAATACACAACAACACAAAAACCCATGTTGGACTCATCTTCCTTGAATGATGTTATGTGGTGGTAGGTGTGAAATATGTTTTGCTTAGCACACCAAGTGAGAGAAATGTTTGAGTTACATATAGAGGTGTTGCATGTGGAAAGAGAGTTCTAGACAATGTGTAATATTGTGGAGTGAAAGGAATGGAAAGTGAGTGTGTAACTTATTAGGAGGAAGAGATTTTTCAGAGTTGGAAAAAGTGGAGCTTTTGCTTCCATTTTCATTCATGTTTGAGTAAAAGGAAAGAAAACTTGAGGTTGGTGGTTCCATCTAATTAAGGTGTGCTTGATTTGTAATAGGAATAAGCTACTGGGATTGGACTGAAGCCCAAACTGTGTGACTTTGTCATATTTAGTGGGCTTACTTAATTAATACAAATAAATTGGACCTGAGATTGCATATGTTGTTGGAGAAGGTGTAAGAAGAGGCATTCCTGCTTAATTTTTGGGATTGTTACTTACAAATGTAAGTATATGACATAGGCTTGAGTAAGATGATAAAGCTTCATCTTGCCACGTCCTTTTCTTTTTTAATGCATTGAATAGAGTATAAGAATTTAAAATAATGACTTAATTATACTTTGCGTGCATATAATTTTTTTATAGTTAATTTGATTCTTAAATTTTTAAAAGTTTTAATATGATTCTTATTTTTAAAAATGACTTAATGTAAGTCATTTTATTAAATTTTATTAATCAGACATTAATATAGGTAGAACGTAGTCCACTCTGTCACTTCTAACTTACTCAAATGAAGGACAATATTGATTTATTTTGAAAAATAGAGAGACTAAATTGGAACTAAATTAAATATAAAATAATAATATCGGAATTAAAGGTATAATTAAGCCCAAAACAATATGCTTCTTGCACCGGCTCTGTAATTATTTTTTGGGATATATATACTTTTAGTCTATGAAAATAAGTCAAGATTTGCTTTTAGTCTCAAAAATAAATTATCTCCTTATTTCTAATGTGGATTTTTTTATACATTTTTATATATAAAAAATAAAGAAGAGATGCTTTAATTTTGAGACAAAAAATAAACTGTCAATATTTAATTTAATTTTTATGTATTTACTAAGATCCAGAGTTACTTAGGTAACCTTCAACATCACATATCACATTTCTTTCTTTTGGTTACAATCAATATCACAATTGTTGTTGACTAGTGGTGCCATATCAGGTACAATTCAAGTAGAAAGAACGGAAAATATAGAGATGATTGAGCCTATTCTTAATGCAAACAACGAAATATTAAGGCCCTCCTAGACTTGTTTATGAAAAATTCACGATGAATTTTAATCCGGTCAACTACTTTATAAAAATAAAAAAGAGAAAAAAATAAAATAAAAATAGATAATTAAGCATGCAGAGAATTTATGGGTCTGTCAAGTAGAGAAACTTGTTTTTTTCTAAAATTTCTAAAATTTGATTTTATATTTTAAAAAAATGGATTAATTTTATCCTTAGAAATATATCATAGCGATTATAAATTATTATTTTAACTACTTTAAAAATCTAAAATTGTATGTTTCTAAATTAGATGGGCAAAAAATAGACACTAAAACTAAATTTAGAAATTTTCAAAGGGATAAATGAAAAATAAAAAACATACTTCACCGGAACAAAGTGATCAACTTATTAGCTACAAATATCAATACTTTAATAAAAGTTAAACTAATCCTTAGATATATATACGGAAGAATGTTAGAAACACAATCTATTTTAGTATAATGTTAAAATTTATGAAAAATTACAAAATTTGGGATAAATAATTAAATAAGGTGTGACCTATAATTAATATTGTGACACCTCCAGTAAAATTCAACTAATAATTAATTAAAAAGCACTAACACTTCTCAAATTAAAATAGTTTTCTCTAGTTATTTTGACAATAATTCTTCAACCAGAGCATTAAATGATCGGTCATGTTCCATGATTGTCCTTCTCTTCCCAATGTCGACTTCTATTAGGACGGTCCATGGTAACATAAATAATTATTTTGTGTAAAGTACATACAAAAATATTAATTTATTTTTAACATAAAATAAAATTTATAATATCATTAATGACTTATTATTATTTTTAACCAACAAATGGTCATATCACATTACATCATATATATATATAAAGGAGCTGAATTACTTCAATGAATTATATTAACTTAATTTAAATAAGAAATATGTCTCATTACATATAAAATTGTCTGAGTTGTCCTAATTAATCATGAATGTTCAATTGTAACAAGACATGTCTATTAATATATGGGCTTAATAGCCACTTAACTATGTTTGGCGTCAACTCCACAA
Organism: Hylodesmum podocarpum; assembly: GCA_026586105.1. Lineage (NCBI taxonomy): Eukaryota > Viridiplantae > Streptophyta > Magnoliopsida > Fabales > Fabaceae > Hylodesmum > Hylodesmum podocarpum. The sequence goes on from JALJEV010000590.1 coordinate 515,316, forward strand.
ATTATAAAATATCATTTCTTCTACATAGAAGTATAACTTCAACCTTCATCCTCATTTTACACATACATTTCTCAAATACTGAATACATCGTATCTCATTATTACTTATAAAGTTGTCGAGTTGTCCTAATTAGTCATGAATGTTCAATTGTAGCAAGACATGTCTATCAACATATGGGCTTAATAGCCACTTGACTATGTTTGGCGTCAACTCCACAAATTATAAAATATCATTTCTTCTACATAGAAGTATAACTTCAACCTTCATCTTCACTTTACACATACATTTCTCAAAACCTGTTACTGACTTGGCTTTCAGAGGGTCTTTGTAGGTACACCTAACACCAAATTGAGTTAGGAGATCGTTCAAATTTATCACCGACCTAAACTTTTCTAAGGAGTTCCACACCAGTTTGGCCAGATTTACCCATATCCACCTTGGAAGATATGAAGCTTATACCCGATAAGAACATTTGTCACCCACCGTAGGGCCTTGGTAAAATTTTCACATGACCACCTCTATATGGTATACACAAAAAGTCAAACAACAATGTCGATGTCCCAAGCAGAAATGGATCTGTCATTTTTAGAAGCACTTAAGGCCCATGTTGACTCAGCCATCACTGGCATATGTCACTAGTTGGACAAGGACATGGAGCAGTTTAGAACCTAACTATAAAAGATAAAGCTCAAGAAGGGAGGGTTGAATTGTGTTAATCAAAATTTAATTCCTTTCGTCTGTGGGTTTAAATAGGTTCAGACGAAACAGTTCTTATCTTCAAATGTTGATTTTAATAGACAGACGTTACAAATAGATTATCTCCATTAGTCACAAGTTTAGAGGAGAAAAACAGAGATATTTTTATATTGGTTCGTCTATTCAAGACTACGTCTAATTACCCAACAACAACTGAGTTTTCACTACAAACCGTGAAATGGTTACAAGTATTGTTTGAGCCCAGCCACTTCTGGCTAATACAAGATATTCTTTGAACACAGCCTTCTTAGGCTAAACAATTAGGTATTATTTGAACACACAGCCTCCTCAGGCTAAAGCACCACACAAGTGGATTTTAGATAGTTTTCTAGAAAGAAAAGTTTTCCTCTTCGCAGAGAGGGATATACAGTAAAGCACAAAAGTAGCAGTGAGCAAAATCCCAATAACTTAGAGATTTATGCGTGTTCGTCAACTGAAACTTGGAGTAGTGAAGTCCTTCATATAGGCAGAGTCTTCAGATGTCCGTTAGAAACAGAAGAATGTCGTTAAGCTTTTTCCAAATGCATGCCAAAAAGGTGTCAGATCACAATCAAGTGATGGGATAGCGTGCGCAGCGGATTTGATGGCTTGCTCAGTCCTTTTTCTGACTTGTACAGAGATTCCATGGAAAAGGGTGAAACCTTTTCGTGTTGCATATGAAAGCTCGAATCCCCATACTGATCTTGGAAGCTCTTAAGAGTAACTTAGAAGATTTGAATCTTGGCGCGAGTTACTTAGACTATACTTCACCTCCTTGACAGACGATGTGAATCTTCAGTTTTAAGGTTGGCTTGTAAGCTTCGTCTGAAGAATTTTGTCTATCCTTCCGTCTGATGTCTTGGCTTTGAGACATATGAATGACTTCAACTTTGAGGGGTCATCTTCCGTCTGTGCTTGTTCCGTCTGACTTTGCTTGCAATGTTTTGTCTGAGATGTTCCGTCTGTGTCTTATAATTAACCAAAACTTAGAGACGTTAATCACTTTGATCTAACACTAACACCATAGCAAAATGCAATATCTTAGGGACGAGCATAGAAAAGAGATTCAAGTCATTCACCAACAAGTATCATAGGGGGTGGGGAACCCCCACCATTTTTCACCTTGCTGGCCAACATCTCCACGTGTCAAAGGGAGTTGGAGCCCAGCGGCGTGGTAAACATATAACACCGGCGGGGAGAGAATTAGTGTCGCGAGTAGCCACCACAATCGAGGACTAGTTAGTCGAAGTAGGAGTAGCAGTAGAGGTCGGAAGCGAAGCATGACACACGCGTCGAACGTGAGTCAAATAACTAAATCCGACCACAACCTTGCAGTAGTAGCAGCCTAGGTCATCTCCCAATGGATTACTCTATTAATGCTCACAGTCGAGAATTACAAAATGCGATTTTGGGGTTTATGTGTGGGAAATCAATTAACAATAACAAAGAGAAATTAATGATTGCAATTAACAATAATTAATAATGCAGAAATTACGATAACAACAATTGACAATAACAACCATCAATAATAACAGAAAAACACCAACCCGATTTCCATCAGTTCTCAATTTCCCTCATTGGTTCATAAAATACGAATGCAATATTTATGTAGTGCAATTGAAGTTAGAATCCCTGGACTTCAATGCCGAACTAGCGCTCCAAAATCTTGGAGTACTTTTGTCGAACACTTGGTGGCCTTTAAACTCATGCAATTGCATAAGAGCACACAACTCAATTTCGACGTTCCTAATTAGTTCCATGCATCCATTATCAATCGGTAATGTCAGCATAACCAGAAATCCAGTTCAATTCATCAATCACTTAATCAAAGCAAAAAATCCAGAAGCTAAAACGAAACACTCAAGCAATTGAAAATAAAGAATTTAAGGAAATTAAGGAACCTATTGAGATCAAATTGATTGGCGAAATTAGTTACTCATATTCGTGAATTGAAATTGCAGTAATTGAAAGTGCATAATTGGAATTGAAATGAAACAGAGAAGATGAGAAAAGGAACAATAAGAATAGCATAGCAATGGAAAAAGAGAAAACAAAAATTGCACTAAAATCAGAAAACCAAGTTGCAGATGTAAAATGTTGATTCATTTTGTGCTTGGCCCTATTTACAGAGCACAGACCATGTGCTAGTCACATGACCATTAAGTGAGCTGAAGACCATGGTTCAAATCGAATTTAAGGCACGATTAAATGAATCAATTGCATCCAAGAAATTGAGCCTAAATTTCCTAAGTTATTTCGCTGGAAAAATCTGGCAGCACACAAGCATTAACTTCAAACTTTGTTTTGTCCTAGATGCAATCTGAACTGAGATATTGTGTCTTCATAGCTTTTGTATTTGATAACTTACAAAAGTGGGTTATTTTTATATTCTTTTTATTATATAAATTGTCCATTAAAAAGTCTTAAGCAGCCTAAACAACCACTAAATGCGCTTGATTCATAATAATTTGTGTTAGAGCTTGTTGATGGTTTGTTTAAGTGTTCCAGGGGTAAAAATAGGCAAAAACAAAAGAAAAATGTACTAAGGAATGCATCTCTCACGAGTTGGAACTCAACTCACGCGAATTGGAGCACTAGTGAAGAATCAGTGTTCTCTGTGACCTTAACTTGCGCGAAGTACTACTCATCTCGCGTGAGTTGGATGACTTGCACAATACGTTTGCTCTCTAGAACATGATCTCGTGTGAGTTACTTTACATCTCGCGCGAGTTAGGCTTGGAAAAGATTAAATCCACTAGATCTTATCTTGTACAAAGAAAGTCCAAGATATTTATCTTATCTTCCAATATTGTATCTTATCTTATGCGAAGGAGGCCGAAGATATTATCTTATCTTATCTTGTACAAAGAAAAAAATCTCATCTTATCTTCCAAGATCTTATCAAAAGGAAGTCCAAGTCCACTAAGAAGGCTATATATTCACAAGTTACTATCAGCAAAATAGGCTAGATCGGATACACACTAGCAGAGAAACCCTATTTTCTATCATTCCCCCTTCGGGGAATTGAGGATTGGGAATGAGAGAACAACAACAAGCATAAGAGAAGGAGGAGAGCATGCCACGACTCGGATCCCTTAGGAAGTCTTGTCTATGTATTCTTTCTCTTTTACTTACCTTTGAGTTGTGATCTTTAGTACCATAAACTAATTCCCTCCTTGATTGGGAGAACGATGTAACCATAATTTATCCTTTTATATGATTTTCAATGTTATTTAGTATATGTTTGGGGTGTTTGTTCTTGCGCTTAATGCTATTTATTAATTGACAACTAACAAATTGATAGAATAACTCTGACAAAGTATGTCTAAGTAGTACTAAAGAATCAAATTGTTAACGACTCGGCGATATAACTGGGTAGTAGCGTGGACTTAACCTAATATGTTATAACTGGATTCACATATTTAATTCCCTAATTGACTTAGGTAATGATTTGGGACGCGAAACATGACTTAACCAATTAGGTGGCGTGGGTGATCCTGAGAGGGACGATCACGTGGGTAGGAATCCGATTCAACCCATGATTATACTTGAATAATACAAGAGGGGAATATAAAAGGGGAATTAGTGGTGAAATCGGGATCCCAATCGTTTCTCATCTCAACCCCTTTCTTTAACAAAATTATTATTACTTTACTCTTTCGTTATAATTTCTCTTTCAACAACCAAATCCCTTTTTTTCTCTCTTTTAGAAAATAGAATCATTAAATAAAAATATAGTTCCAAATTGTTTATCCTCGTGGGTACGACAACCCTGATTTATAAATACTTATTACTTGACGACTGTGGTATACTTGCCATAGTTAAGCGTTGGGTTGCGACTTAAAATATTGCACGCCCGCGACGTACATCAGTAATCCTTCAAGTCTTCTTTAAAATGACACCAAGAGCAGCTCAATCGGAGTTTTGTAGTTCAAATTATGCGCAAAATACTGAACCCGCTTAGAAATAAAAACCAACAGAGAATTAATCTCAAAAATCACACTTTATGCCCAATTGATTCCTAAGTCATGAATGCACTAAGACATGTCAATTGATCATTAATTATGCTCTAACAAGATATAATAAGTGTAACAAAATTGAGTAACACATGAAAGCAGAAATTAGAGGAACAATTGTGTTAGGAACGACAAAAGTTAGCGCCTATTGGATTTGAGACTTGGGGTCGACCATGCTATTCGGCCTGGGGTAACGGTTCCATTGGTTGGGCAGGATCCGTTAATACTAAGGCTTCTAAGGTTGCCAAAATACCACCCTCCTTGGTCGACACAATCTTAACACACTTTGGTGCCATTATGTCTCAAACCTCCAAAATTCGCCTAAGTTAAAGTCGCAGAGAGATGACACCCTAGACTTGGCCAAAAGTTTCTTCAGATCAAATCATTTCCCCATGACTTCTGTAAAAAAGAATAAACTTAATCAGAGAGATACCATACAACATAAAACAACAGAATCGTCAGATATTTTATCTATGAACATTGTTGTGAGGTCCTTAGGGGAACACGTAGGAGGCCTTTGTAGTTTATAGGTCGCGACAACTCCTTTATTATTTCTACATTTCTCTTTTTGTTGGGGAAAAGTAGATTCTCGTCCCTAGACTTAAACTTCTCTAGCCGATGCTAATAGAGAGGAAATAAGGAAACTTGTTAAGCTTGAAATACTTGTCTTTAAAGTTTTTGAAAGAGGAAGCATAAATAGTAAAAGGAGTCCTATGTTGGCCCCGTTCAAAGAGACTCAATTGACCTCGACTCCATGCTTCAATTGATAAAAATACATGAAGATGTTGGTGGTCAACTTCATTCAGATATGGTGACACAATATTTGAAAAGCCTTCAAGCAACTATTTGTGTGGAGTTGACTCGGTGTTACATTCATGGTCATAAGCATGCAACAGATAACATGAGACAAAGAAAACAACACATCGAGCTCTTTGAAGAAGTACTCGTACACAAAAATGAATTTCTCCTCGTCACGTAGGGGCTTCATAAAGACTAGCTCAATAGAAGAGCAAGGTTTAGCCAGAACAAAATCGGCTAAAAACCTAGAACAAACATGGAGAGAAGAGACAAGTTCCCCAATCTTCGCCGAGGAGCTATAAGAAAAGACATAAAATTTGACGTTGTTGAGTATCCACGAATACTTAGGATCGAAAATAAGAGGGAACTTGTCCTTCCTATTCCCCTACCTCATGGCGTTAGGACCAATGGAGCATCCCGCGATACGACGACAATAGTTGTAGAAGTGGTTTCAAATGTCGGCACTAAAACATAGGCGACCTCCTCGAAAGAGACTCCTTTAATAGAATAAGAGTCCAAGTGGCTCATTGAAAGGTCACCCCAACTGGGGTGACTTTCCTATCCCCTAACGAGCTACCACCGTCAGAAGAAACAAAAATAGAAAGGGAAGAAAAGGAAGTCATAAAAGATATACCTAGGCTAAAAGCAGAGCAAGATGAGACACCAGAAACTAAGGGAAGACAAAAGCGCCAAAAATAGAGGGAGTAAGAATGCCAAAGAAAGGAATCATGAAAGTGGATACACGTATGAAGAGGGAAATAAGTGTAGGGTTTATACAGAACGTAAGAAAGCGCGAAGAGCTTCTTCAAAACACCATAAACCCTAGGCCACGTGTGCTCATAAGATGCCGTGTTGCTTCACAAATTAGTATGTCATTTCATTTGGTCACAACGGTTCACATGAAGCGACGTAACACTCAAGGTTACGATTAATTATTACCTTATAAAAATCCTTATTAATACATATCTAACCCCTCATTAATATTGGGGATATCCCTCATTAATGATGCTTGACGTTTCGATATTTTAGAATTGAAAATCAATCTGCAGTTAATACCGACCCACACTACTCGTCCCATAGAAGGACAAACTTAATTAATTCGTCCCAAGGATGGACGAGCTCAAACATTCATGTTGAAGATGGATGAATTCAATTTGATAGAATGCGACAAGCCAACCAAAAAGCTCAAAAGTCCTTGAACTTGGGCTCCCGAGCTTGAGGAACTTGTGTATTGTCCCATCAATGGCTCATCATTGCCTGTAACTGTTAAACAGTCAAATCACATCACATCATTACCCATAGGATGGCTGAGCTTCCTCACTAAACCACACTTGTTCAATCTAAGCAAGACGTGTGTCTCACTACCTGCAAACGTCGAACACCCCCACACCCCATCATTGCTTATAAAGTCACCGAGTAACCCTGTCCACCCTAATTGTAGCAGGACACGTTTATCAATGTATGGTCTTATTAACCATTTTACTTGACTATTTGACTACATTTTGCGCTAACTGCATAACCTATAAATATCACTTCTTCCATATAGAAGTACAATTTGAACCCTCATCTTTATTTTACACTTACATTTCTTTAGATCTCTTACTAAATTGAGTATCAAAGGGTTTTTTGAAGGCATATCCCACACTAGACTGAGATAGAAGATTGTTTGGGCATATTCGAACTCATCATCGACTCGAACTCTTTCGAGTTTTACTCTAATTCAGCCAAATTTGTCTATATCTATCTCGGAAGATCCAAAGCTCGAACCTAGTAAAATCAAAACTCATATATTTAAATATATCGATTATGATAAATTTTAATTACAATAAGTCATATATACAAAATATTCAATGTATTATAATTTTGTATAAAATAAAAAAAAATATTTATCACATGAAATTCCAAAACTAAATTAATAGTTGGGTCAACTATAATTTTTTTTCCCTTAAACTTTAGTGATTTTTTGAGCTCAATCCTAATTTTTTTTAAGTTTTAGTACTCGGTTATTTCGTATAATCATAATAAAAAGATTTAGGATCTTTAAATCATTTTCTGATCATTTATATATGTCACAAGTGTAATAAAATAATATTAGAAATATTCCTGACATTTGTAACCATTAAATAATGTAATAAAAATAATATTAAAAGATTGTTTTAAGCATTTTTGGAATCACCGTAAACAACTATCATATACTATACTAATAAAAAAAAACAACTTGTCGCATCATCGCTTAAACCAAAAAAAAAAAAAAAAGTTTATTACCTGAATTTTAAAAATCACCAAAATTTAAAGATAAAAAATATAATTAACACTTAATAATTTTTAATTATGTCAATTTGTACCATAACTGCTCCAAGGATCTTAAATACCTCAATGATTAATTTAAGGATAAGGACATGGATCATATTACACATTTGAAAAATTATTAATTTAATATTATATTTATGTATATCTTATATTATAGTATTGGGTCGAGGTGACATGTCACCTTACGCCGACCTTATATTGAGAAGTGTCGCCGATGTCAATGAGATTTGGCATATTTATATGGTCCCACCCAACCAACCATCTATAGGGAGACACGTGTACTTGCCATATTTGCATAATCTCCGAAAAAGACTCTGTGGCATCCTTCACACGCCACCTCTCTACCTTTATAAATAGGCTCACAGGAAGTACAATCTAACTCTCTCTTAACATTTATCCTATGAAAAATATTTCGGTCACATACTAACTTGACTGTCGGAGTACCTTTGTCTTACCCTCCGGTCCAGATCCTTCCCAGTAGCCTGGACTAGCACGCGGGATCATCTCTAGCACCTCGACATGACCACGTCAGCCATCGTTGCTCATTCAGGTCAACTCCCAGATCCGGTAAGAACATTCTGGCGCTCACCGTGGGGCAGAGTAAAATTTCCCCCATGACCACCACGAAGTCATCGTTTTCATCTAGAGGTAGATTGGCGAGGACATGATAGTTTTCCATATAGTGGTCTTCGATCTTGTTCGATTCTCCCAAATTCAACACCAAACCCTCACCCACCCAAAGGCACTGTTTGAATCATTCAAGGCTTTATTTTCAGATGTAAGCGTCCACGTGTAATAATATTCGAGCACCACTCATACTTCACCCACGAAACGCACACTCGAAAGTGGGTAATGACATATCTGAGGGTCTTCATTTGATCATCTACAGCCGACTACCTGGACAAGTTGAATATCCATGTCGAGCACGAAATAGGTGTGTCCAATTTCCAAGTCTCCCTTCATCTCAAGGTATGGTGAGCAATCCACTATAATGGCCGATGTCTTCGTACAACTACTGTGAGCTTCAACAACTTTTAAGGTAATCATAGTTCCAATTCAAAATCATGGATTGCCAATTTCTTTTTGCCACGTACTCAACATATTCAATGTTACCCCTCCATGTTACCCCTTTTCTCGTTTGAGCTTTTCCTTCAATGTATTTGTTTGTAATGCCCACATGGCCAGGAAAGACAAGGGGCATAATTTCTTTCCGCTTGCTATTAAATAAGCATGGTATAGTGTGATATTGTGCAAATGATGAGGTCGAAATTTTTATTCGAGGTTGGCATATTCTATTAAGTTATATTCGGAATATTAGAGTGTTGTTGTTCTGTCTATGGCAACTATAGAGATAACCAGAGAAAGGAAAAATTGAGGTATCATTCCGCATGAAAAAGGAAGCGATCCAAATCAAGGTTGTGGGTTCTTGAGGGGCTAGTCTCCCAGTCAACCACAAGACTTTCCTTAAGGCATCTGAGCTTATAAAACCATTGTCTTGGGCTTCTCTACCTGTCATTACACTTCCACAATCACTTTCAGAATGGTTTAAGGAAATTTGTCCATCATTGCATTTTATGACACCTAAATTTTTAAGGACTTTGTTAATCAGAAGGAAGCATGAATTCAAGGACATGGATGCAATGATTCTGACGCTTGAGTATTGTTTACATGACTCACAAGAATCAATGTAGTTTTGTAAAAATAAATACACAAGAATGGGGATTGAATTGTGTTTATCAATTAAAACTTTTTCAGACGATGCGTTTTGCGTCTGTACAAGATCTTCAGATCAGACGCAAACTTAAATTTATCTTCAAAGATTGATTTTAATAAAACTATTTAAGTTATTATTATCCCGGTTAGTAAACAGTTAAAATATAATCAAAACAATAATATGTTTATACTGGTTCGTCTTATGAAAGACTACGTCCAGTTAGCTAGCAACTTGTTGAGGTTCCACTAAGAGTATTCTTTGAACCCAGCCACTCCCGACTAACAATATAGATATTCTTTGAACACAGCCTTCTCAGGCTAAAGCAGTATTCTTTGACCCCAGCCTCCGCAGGCTAAACCCAGGTATTCTTTGAGCACAACCTCCACTGGCTAATCAAAGTATTCTTTCAACGCTTAATCTGTGTTCAGGCTAAAGAGGTATTATTTAGACTTCAGCCTCTAGAGGCTAGACTCACGGTAAAACCATATGATGAGCGTTGTCTTTCTTATGCTACTGATTCAAATGAAAGTACATTTGTTCGGGCCACTGGAGTGCTGGAGTTGCATGATTAACAGATTCTAGCACGCTTTGGCTTGCTTGGCTTTGAGACAAAACCTCAAAATGAGCAGGAGCAAATATTAATATATGTTTTTAAAAACTGGCATGATCTTCAATCAGATCAATCAGTGATTGAAGCTTTGAAAGAGACTAAATTTGTTAGAAATTCTGATGAGTTTTCAACAGATCTGGTGAAGCCCATGGATTTATTTGATCCTAGATGCTATATTAAAATCTATTTTCTTTGGTGAGAGAAGAAAATTTCCTGGAGAAAGATTCAGTACAAATGGGTGGCTTCAGATATTAAGGAAACTTGGGCTGCAGATTGCTATTGAAATAGATGAAATAATTGAATATGCCAAAAGAATTGAGTTTCTTGGAACTGAATGCACGAAATCAAGTGATTTGGATGATTTTGGGGCAGACACAATCAACACTCCTTCTGAAGTTTCACTAGAAGTGTGGGCATAGGAGGGTCTATAGTTGAGTTTGCTATTTCCAACTTTGCTATTTTCTTTAGCAACAACTTTTGTGATGTTCTTGGCAAAATTGCATGTGTACCTGCTGAACTGGGGTTTCCTAGTGTTGGTTGCAAGAAGGTGCTGGCTTCATATAGTGTAGCTATTTTGCCTAAAGATCGGCCTCCCATTCTATCCAAACAGCACACTATTCCTCCTGAGTATTCTTGGGGACCTCTGCATCTACGAAGTCCACCAGCTTTCAATACAGTTTTGAAGCACTTGCAAGTAATCGGCAGAAATGGAGGGGAAGATACTCTTGTTCCTTGGCCCATTGCTTCAGGAATGAACCTTGAGCACTGCACCTGCGAGATTTTGAAATATTTAGACAAAATTTGGGTTCGCTTTCTTCCTCAGATGTGGCAGAGCTACGTAAAATTGCCTTTCTTCCTGTTGCAAATGGAACGCATTAGATGGGTCAAATTGGAAATCAGAGGCCATAGTTCTTGACGATGGCTACAAACTAGTTCATTCTGCATCATGTGTCTATGTGGATTCTTATGGTTCTCGATATGTCAAATGCATTGATACTTCTAGAATTAGATTTGTCCATGCTGATCTTCCTGAGAGAGTTTGTATTCTGCTCGACATCAAAAAATTGTCTGACATTATCATAGAGGAACTAGAGGAGAATCACACATTACAGAATTTGAGTTCTCTGGGGTCTGTTTTGCTAGTGACCATCAGACAAAAGTTATCAAGCAAATCTCTTCAAACAGCTGTATGGACTATTATTAATAGCATGGGTAGCTACACTCCTGCATTCAAGAGCTTTCCATTGGATACAATAGAATCCTTACTGAACACTACTGCGGAAAAGCTGCAATTTGTTAAGTGTCTTGAAACAACATTTTTGCTTTTGCCCAATTTAATAGATGTTACTCGTGCAGGCAAAGATTTCACAATCCCAGAGTGGATGAATGATTCTGCATATAAAACTCTCTATTTTATGAACCAGTCTAGATTCTGTATTCTAGTTGCTGAATCACCTTTCGATCTCATTGCTATTATTGTCATCCAGGTATTAGGCTCTCCTTTCATATTGCCTATTGGGTCGTTAATTGGTTGTCCTGAAGGATTTGAGATTGCTTTTGTTAATGTTTTAAAACTTTGCTCTGACAAGAAAGAAGTTGAACCCATAAATGGGAGCATCAATAAGATTGGCAAAGAAATATGTCCTCAAGACGCTCTTCTTGTGCAGTTCCATCCATTGAGGTGGAGAAACAAGCTCTACTAAAAAAAAAAAACCAGAAAAAAGGGAAAACGTGGTTACCTGACTGTGATGATTGGAGGGTATGCTCAGTATGGTAACGATGACCTGTAACATTCCTCTGGGGTGTTCAAAACAGATAAGCATATAAAGCCTAATGATTTTACTTTATCATGTGCACTTTTGGTTTGTGCTCGTTTGGCAGCATTGACGTCGGTACATGTATTCCAAATCTGAAGATGTATGTAATAGTTCAAATTATTTTTGACAACATGCCAATGAGAAATGCTGTCTCTTGGACATCTTTAATGACCAAGTATGGCATGCTGGACGTGGTGAAGATGTTCTCCAGGTTTTTTAGGAAGTGGCATAACCTTCCTCGCTATGCTTTATGCTTATATCCATCATTTTAGAAAGACAGATCATGCTCATGCAAGGGGTACCGGTAACAATGGAAGTAACCGATTCCATTTAATTTATTATGATTTCTAGTAAGAGTCAACTTGGGTACAACTTACACAAAACAAGAGGTTTTCTGTGCAGATTCATTGGTAAATCTTATTTCAGTTAAAGCATCTTTCAAGTTCCAAGATTCATCATAAAAATCATCATCACCAGTAATCAAACTGGAATCTGATACTTCAGAAGAGGTAAGTGGGAAACAGTGTTAATGTTGTTTCTTATTTAGGATGCTGATGTATATATAGATAAAATCTTGAGACGTAGGATGTTCATCGATATCTGGTGTCTCGTCACCAAAAATTGACAAAGGCAAGGCTTCCTACAATTCTCTGAGCTTGTTAAGGAATTCTCATGTTTTGTACTAGCACTCTTTTGACTCAAACAAATTAACATTTGAATTAGCTACCTCCTAGATACGTCAGCCACTATCCGAGTACTAAGGTTAGGTCAAAGACTCCCCAACCTTATATGAAGAAACCTCAGACTGTCTGAGTACTAAAAAACCTCGGCCTAACCATTGTCCAAGTAATAAGGTTAGGCCAAAAATTACCTAACCTCAACTGAAGAAACATCAGACTAACCATTGTCTGAGTACTAATAAACCTCGAACTAACCACTGTCCGAGAAATAAGGTTGGGTCAAAGACTACCCAACATCATCTAAAGAACTTCAGATTAACAACTGTCCGAGTACAAGGTTAGGTCAAAGACTACTCAACCTCCTTTTCGAGTACAAAGGTTCGTCAACCACTGTCTGTGTACAAAGGTTGGGTCAAAGACTATCCAACCTCGTCATTCAAGATATCCTCAAATTAACCGCAATCCGAGCCTTTTCTCTTTACCATCGGATTAACCATTATCTAAGTTCTTCCCCTTTATCCTCGGATTAACCACTATCCGAGCTCTTTCTCTTTACCTTCAGATTAACCATTATCCGAGCTCATCCCCTTAATCCTCGGATTAACCATTATTTGAGCTATTCCCCTTTATCCTCGGATTAACCATTATCCGAGCTCTTTCTCTTTACCCTCAGATTAACCATTATCCGAGCTCTTCCCTTTAATCCTCGGATTAACCATTATCCGAGCCCTTTCTCTTTATCCTCCGATTAACCACTATCCGAGTTCTTTCTCTTTATTCTCGGATTAACCACTATCCGAGCTCTTTCTGTTTATCCTCGGATTAACCATTGTTCGAGTGAACCTAGCATTTAAAACATGTTGTCTCCTAATAACTAACGGTCACAGAGCTTGAAGTAAGAACAAGTCACACCTCAGCAAAATAATATAACTTTAAGCTCAACATCTCTCACACATCATTTTACTGAGCTTAGGGGGCTTGTGTACTGGGCCGAGGTGACGTGGCTTCCACATCACCTTACGCCGACCTCATACTGAGAAGTGCCGCCAATGTCAGTGAGATTTGACATATCTATGTGGTCACATCAGCCCCCCGACCAACCACCTACGCGGAGACACGTGTACCTGTCATACCTGCACAGCCTTGGGAAGGACTCTATGGTGTCCTCCGCACGCCACCTCTCTGCCTTTATAAATAGGCTCATAGGAAATACAATCTAACTCTCTCTTAACATTTATCCTATGAAAATTACTTCAGTCACATACTAACTTGATCGTTGGAGTACCTTTGCAGGTACCTTCCCCTCCGGTCCAGGTCCTTCCTAGTAGCATGGACTAGCACGCGAGATCATCTCATGCACCTCGGCATGACCACGTCAGCCATCGTTGCTCATTTAGCTCAGCTCTCAGATCCGGTAAGAACAGTTACTATATTGAGAATAAAAATATTAACTAATTAATTTTTGAGTGAAAAAGTTATTTAGTAATATATTAAACTCTCAAGGAAATATTTAAAACCTACTTACCCAAATTCTTATAAATTTACAATAATTTAATAATAATAAAATTTCTAAAAATTATTAATAATTTGTTATTTTTATAATTATTTATAAAAATAAAGAAAATATTTTATCTAACAATCCTAAATTTTGACACTCTGTAAATATTCATTTATTACTTTTAATTTTATTTTGCCAGTTACGCTATATCACATACTCCTTCACTCTGGTCTCTTTTCATTTATATCTCTCTTTCTTTCGCATTCCAAAAGCATATGCTCCAAATCTCCATGTCAATCTTGTCGAAGGAGAATATTTCACTTTTCTTTGTCACAAGTGAAAGTGGTATCTTCCTCTTTTGTTATCTTCGGACATACTTTTCTTTGTCACAAGTGAAAGTGGTATCTTCCTCTTTTGTTATCTTCGGACATAGGTAAATTTACATAAAATATTTTAGAGATGAGCATAAATGGGACCTGCATATTAATAATTGCGCAAATGGGTGATTTTTCTTCTTTCAAATGAAAGAATGTTTATGAAGGAAAATATTTTTTCCCATGACTAATTTCATAGAAAAAATATATATTTTCCTTATAAAAGATTGTGGTCCGAATGAAACTTAACAATTATGTGAAGAAGAAGAGAAGGAAGAGAAAATACAAAAATAAAATATTAGGATTTTATTTGTAAAATATAAATACACAAGAAGGGAAGTTGAATTGTGTTTATTAATTAAAACTTTTTCAGATGTTACGTTTTGTGTCGGTAAAAATTCGTTTAGATCAGACGCAAATTTAAATTTGTTCTTCAAAAATTGATTTTAATTAAGTTTGTTGTTTAAATTATTATCCCCAGTTAGTAAGCAGTTAAAATAATCAAAGCAATAATATTTTTATACTGAGGTTCCACTAAGAGTATTCTTTGAACCCAACCACTCCTGACTAACAATATAGATATTCTTTGAACACAGCTTTCTCAGGCTAAAGCGGTATTCTTTGACCCCAGCCTCCGCAAGCTAAACCCAGGTATTCTTTAAATACAACCTCCACAGGCTAACCAAGGTATTCTTTCAACACTTAGCCTCCTCAAGCTAAAGAAAATATTATTTAGACTTCAGCCTCCATAGGCTAGACTCACGATATTATTTGGACTTCAACCTCCGCAGGAAGATACCACAACAGTGGTTTACAATTAAGTTCAAATAGAAAATATCCTCTACGCAGAGAGAGATTTTACAATGAGAATTTTATTCTAAGTTTATGGCGAGCAAACTTGTTTTCTTGAGAGCTTGAGCGAGTATGTATATGATTTTGATTAGAGTAGTTCGCCAAATTGAACTCGCAGGGATGAAGTCCTTTTATATGTGAATGCATGAAGTAACCGTTAGACTGTAGATGTTAACATTAGTCCTTGTCTTAGGTACTTTCACATCTGACAGAGTGAGGAATCAGAACATTTAATGGAAAGTCAGCGGTTTTCAGCGTAAGATCTGCCTTTGACTTGATTCGCTCAGAGATTTTACTAAAACGTACAATTGCTTTTGTGTTGCAAAGGTTTATTTTGAAATCCCTTTCCATCTATAGAACATTCTGAGTAACGGTTGAATTGAAATGAGTGCACAAGTTACTCAGAGTCTTGAACTTCATAAACGGTTAGACGAATGAATAATTGTAATGGGTTGAGTGTTGAATTCATTCGTTTGTCTTGAATCTTCGTCTTCAACTTTAGTCTTCAAATCTTCACACTTGGGCACATGACTTGAAGTTGAGACGCGTTCTCCGTCTGATCTTGAAAGTTCTTTGTCTGATAAAAATTCTTTATAGCATGACGACTTGAACTTTGCGTCTGTAACTTCTTATGTATTGAGGGTGCATCTTTCGACTATGCGAATAATGATCTGTTTGATCATTGTTCCCTCTGCGTCTGTAGATGTTCCCGTCTGTCTTGTAATTATCAAAATTAAGATGTTAAGTCATTTTGACTTAACATTATTAGTTTGCATTAGTTTGTAATCTGCAAAACAATACAAATATATATACTACCAAGAAAATGACTAAACTATCCTTGAGACAAATAAAAAGGATAAAATCGAAATGTATAATATTATCTAACATCCTCTCAAATTCACGATACATATCAATAGGAAACATCGAGAGTTTGCTAATCAAGAAACGAAAGCGTAAAGTAGAATGCGACTTTGTAAACAAGTCAACAAATTGTAGAGAGAAAGATATGAAGGGTAAAGTGATGGTTCCTTACTGAAAATGGTGTCAAGTGAAATGACAGTCAACTCAATATGCTTGGTGTGTTCATGGAAGACTGAGTTTCGAGTGATTTGTATAACACTCATATTGTCACAATGAATAGGAGTGGGTCCAATAGAAGTAACACTCATAGACTCAAGTAACCAACACAACCAAACTATTTCGGCTATAGTGGATGTAATGGCGCAATACTCAGCTTCGATAGAAGAGCGAGAAATAATAGCTTGCTTCTTACTTTTCTAAGAGATGAGAGAATCCCCAAGAAAGATGCAAAACTCAGTAGTAGACTTATTTCCAATGAAGATGATGATGGAAAGAGAAGACTCTAAAATTGAGTAACCCGGAGATAATGAAGAATGCGAAGAACAACTGCCCAATGAACTGTAGTATGAGAAGCAATAAATTGACTAACAACATGCATTGCATAAGCAATATCAGGTCTAGTAATGGTAAGATAGACTAAACTGCCAACAAGAGTACGATACAAAGTGGAATCTGTCAAGGAAACACCATCATAAGAGGTATACCGAACATTATGCTCAAGAGGAGAGTATCCTTAATTCTAGTATTAGAAAGATGAGCTTGTTCAAGAATGTTAGTAATGTACTTAGATTGAGAAAGGAGGTAACCTCTAAAAGAGTAGGCAACTTCAATCCCCAAAAAGTAATGAAGAGTCCCTAAATCTTTCATCTCAAACGGATGTGCTAATTGGAATTTCAACTGCACATTCTCGTCAATACCATCCCCAGTAATGATCATATCATCAACATATAAGGAGAGCATAATACGACCATAAGAAGTGCATCTGAGAAATAGAGCAGAATCATGTAGGGTAGAGTGGAAGCCAAGAGATGTAATCATAATGGAGAACTTCTCAAACCAAGCATGAGGTGGGTTCTTGTTTGAGCCCATAGAGAGCCTTCTTCAATTTACAAACTTCACTTGAATTATGAGAAACACTTAGTGGAGGAATCATATAAACCTCTTATTAAAGATCACAATTCAAGAAGACATATTTAAAATCCATTTGAGAAATATGCCACTAGCGGATAGATGCAACTGCAATAAAAGTACGAATAGTGGTCATTTTTGCAATAGGGGCAAAAGTTTCTTCATAATTCATTCCATATTGTTGAGAAAAACCTTTAGCAACTAAGCGAGCTTTGTATCTCTCAACAGACCCATCAGATTTGGTTTTGATCTTATATACCTAGCGAGAACCAATTGCAATTTTTCCTGGTGGAAGAGAGACAAGATCCCAAGTATCTATCTTATTCAAAGCAGAAAGTTCCTCTGCCATAGCCTACTACCAAAGGGGTCAAGAACAACCTCTTTATAGGAAGAGAGCTCAGACAAACTATGAATAGAGGTTAAGAAGGAAACAAAAGAAGTGGAATAAGTAGAACAAACAAAGTCTGGTAATTTAGTGGACTTACGATCACAATGAGGATAACGAGAAGGAAGAGGATCAACGATCACCGAAGGTTCTTGAGGGAGCGCGAGGACAGAGGAGATATCTAGATCCGCAGAGCTACTAGTGTCAACCCTGTAAGGCTCAACATTAGAATTATCTTGGTTATGGGTCACAGGAAGAGAAACGATGTTAGAATCTATGTGAAAATGGTCAATATGGGTGAAGGCATGCTGACTAGAAGGAATGGAATAAAAAGGAATATGCTCAAAAAACACAACATGACGGGAGATATAAAGTTTTTGTTTTTCTGGATCATAACAACGATAACCCTTCTAACCATCACCATAACCAAGAAAAACACAAATCGTTGAACGAGAGGACAACTTACTACGTTCTACATGAGGACGAAGAACAAAATAAGTAAAACTAAAAACTCTCAAGGCTAAATAATCTGAGACACAACAATATAATTTCTCAAAGGGAGACAAACCTGAAGTAAAAGAAGATGGAATTATGTTAATGACATGTACTGTAGTGAGAACAGCTTCCCCCCAAAATTCACTAGGAACAAAGGCAGACAAAAGAAGGGAATGAACAATTTTAACAATGTGGCAATGCTTCCTTTCAGCAACCTCATTTTGTTCAGAAGTGTCAGTACAAGAAGTTTGATAAAAGGTCCCATCAAAAGCAAGTAATTCAGAGAATTTATTTAAAGTATATTCATCACCCAAATCACATCGAAAGCACTTGATAACAACATTGTGTTGAGCTTTAACAAAAGCACAAAACTTATGATAAATTCCAAAAAAATCATAACGTTGCTTCATAAGATAAACCCAATAATAACGAGTACAATCATTAATAAACGATACATAATATCTAGAATCACCTTTGGTTGCAACCGGTGATGGTCCCCATACATCAGAATGAATTATGTCAAAAGGTGTAACAGAAATTGAAATACTCTTAGAAAAGGGCAAAATAGTAAACATAGCAAGTTTGCAACCACAACAGTCAGAGATATCGTTTGATTGCAATTTTCCTAAAGCCCCTATAGAAGTTAACTATTTTAGACGAGAAGAAGAAACATGTCCCAGATGTGAATGCCATAAATATAAACTAGAGGATGAAGAATTCAAACAAAAGGACGACACAGGTCAACACTAGAAGCTACAACATCTGGAAGTCTCGGTTCATCCAGAATATAAAATCCCCCTTGCCTATGACCTGTCCCAATCAGCCTCCTGGATTGAAAATCCTGCACAAAACAAGAGGTGGAAGAAAATAAAACTGAGTAACCAGAATCACATAATTGACTAACAGAAACAAGACTCAAAGTGAGATTAGGAATGTAGTAAACATTTGAAATGGATAAATGAGATGTGGAAACAGCCCTAGTTCCTACTAATGGCAAATGAGTGCCATCAACAGTCATGACTGACACAGATGAGGCAGGATGCAGAGACACAAATGATTTAAGCTCAGATGACATATGATGAGAGGCTCCAGAGACACAAATGATTTAAGATCAGATGACATATGATGAGAGGCTCCAGAGTCAAGGATCTATAAAGGTAAAGATGTACCTGATAAGTTAGAGGAGGACAAACCTATATTGGATTGGAAAGACATAGCATGTGATTGTGTGACAAGAAACTTCTGGAATTGCTCAGCAAGATCATATACTGTAGGACTAGAAAAGGATGTACTCTCAGTTGACGGAGGAACAACTTCTGCAACATTTGATGTTAGAAACTTGAAGTTTCGTTGGCCAAGGTGACTGAGAAGTCTCCATTGAGGTGGTTGTTATGTCTAGAAAAGGATGTACTCTCAGCTGACGGAGGAACAACTTCTGCAACATTTGATGTTAGAAACTTGAAGTTTCATTGGCCAAGGTGACTGATAGGTCTCCATTGAGGTGGTTGTTATGTCTGCTGCGACGTATTCAACAATTTTGGACATTGAACTTTCCAATGACCCTTCTTCTTACAAAAACTACATTCATCATAACCAACCTCTCCTTGAGATTTTCCTTTATTAGAAGGAACAACAAAATCTTCTCGAAGAGCCGTAAAAAACTGAACTAGACGTTGTTATTCTCTACGGTCAATGTAGGGTTTAAAAGCTTGCAACTCAGCAAATTCAGTAAAAGCCAATTGGTCCTAAAGATTACTCATGGCAGAGTAAAATTCTTGTATGCTCATTTTGTTTTGTTGAAGTGCTCAAATATCTATCTCCAATTGATATTGCTTTGTAAAATTAGACTGTACATATAATTTTTTTAAATGATCCATACCTTTTTTTGCAGTTTCATATTTAGTCAGTTGAACCCCTATATGCTGAGAAACAAAGTTGTTGATCCAAGTAATAATTTTTTATTTATTTACTTCCCAATAATCCAACTCTATTGCATATTTGTCATTATTTTTATGTTCTGGCTTAACAGATGTTCCAGAAACATAACCCCACATTCTCTTGCCTTTCAAACAATTCTTCAACACATAACTCCAATATGAATAATTCTACCAATTTAATTGCACACTAATTGATTGAAGGGAATCATCTATTTCTCCAGCCATTACAAACAATTACACAATAAAAAGATAAAAACCCTGAATTTTGCAAACTCTAAAGAGATCTGATAACGACTGTCGAGTCGTCTCAAATTAAACTAGGATTCATAATTTTTGCAATATAGAGACAACCTAGATCGAACTCTTAGAGAATATAATTCATTATGGTTCTAATGTCAATTCATTATGATAAATGAGGTGAAGGGACTTTTTGAAGCAGTTTATATGAATTAAAATGCATAGATAAAATTGATCTACAATTAATCAGAAATTGAAACATCAATCCAAAGTCTTATAAAATAAACTCCAACAGTGAATATTCATAAAAATGAAACCCAACTCAATCAAGCTAATTCAATCGACTTAATCCTAATTGAAGTTGAGATTGCAATTTCAGTTGAAATATCATTCAATCAATTCCACAATTAATATTCAAATTAGGTACTCAATTGACTTCCTAATTCGAGAATGATTCTGCACACATTCACCATCGAGAATTAAGAGACAGAACTTGAGAAAAGATCATTCAATTGCTAGAAAATCCAAAAACCGCTTCAGGAATCAAATTCTTCATTGCAATTGCTTGATTCCGTGGATTGATTTGAAAATTAGTCTTTCATAGGTATTGTCAATGGAAGTGTAATTGTAATTTTTATATGGAATGAAAAAGAGAAAGTTGCAGTGGAGAAAATGGAAGTTACGGGAGAAAGAGAGAGAATCCCCTTTTGTTTCTCCAGTTCCGTACAAAACCAACAAAATATCCTCCTTTGCGGAATAAAAAAAAATAAAGAAATGTGTATTGATTTTTTTTCTTGTTTTTGTCCAGCCTTGCATGGGTTTAAATGAATCAGTATACACAGAGGCTCACTAAACTTCCTAAAGAAACAAACTACAAATTATTTGGTCCAACTCGCAACCCAATATATAAGTGCAGAGGCAGCAACATTTGATCCCTTTTTTGACCCTCAAATTGTTTGAATTGGTCCCGGGCTATTTCTGGCAAAGTTGTAGAACCTTTTTCGTTTCTTTCCGGGGACTATTAATAAGTTCCATTTAGATTTCTGTAGTATCCTCTGGATCCTACACAAGATAGATATATCAAAATATGTGCAAAGTTTGAAAATTATCTATGTTTATCAATAAAGCTCAATTATTTGCTTAAGACTAAAACTGAATTAAAGTGTAAAAATAAGAGACTAAGGGAAGTCAAATGTGATGAGATAGAAGAGAAAATAATCAACCAATTATGTTCTATCAAGATCCTCAAAAGAAGAAAGAATATAAAAACAAATCACCTAAGTTTTTATCAGATCAAATGAATCCGCGAAAGTTTTAATTATCCTTACTCATGATATCATGTGAAGCTTAACTATCATATAAAGAAGAGACGAAGAAAAAATATAAGAATAAAATGATAGGATTTCATTAATATATATTGGTATGTAATAAACAAAATAATACAAATATATATACTACAAAGAAAATATTTAAATAAATAAAAATAAAATAAAATAGAAATTACGTAATACTTTCTAACAATCTGGAAGTTCATAACTGATTTCATAAAGAAGTAAACTTTTCCCGTGAAAACTGGGTGATGCATGATGATTACCGACCCGATTATTTATTTGCAACATATATTTTTTTATAAATTATTTATTTTTTTATCCTCTTTCAAAGACAACTATTTTAAATATAATTCATTAAATATAGACATTTTTCTTTCTGTTAGGTTACAAACAACATTTTAATATCAAAAATATATCCATGAAAATTCAATTAAAATTTTTGCAATCCTTGAAATAATTTCATTACTAGAACCTTAAAAGTATAAGTATAGAGCAAATTTGAAATAAAGCATACGATAAGTGCCTCATCATGCTGAATTTTTATAAACCTTCAAGATTTAACTATGTCACAGAACATTACAGTATAATATTTTTTTGTATATCTTTCTTCGAATATCTCATGAACATTTAGACACATAAACGATCTTTTTGTTTATGGAAAAATTAAACAAACTTTATTGTGCACAGATACTGTTGGATTGGACTGCTTAACAATGTAGAAACGAGTTTGATAGTGCAAGGTTGAATTTGAAGGTAGTACGAGAAACTTCAATGACAAATACAGGGGCCACCGGGTGGGGCAAACAATACAACTCATTTTCAGCGTTCACCGAAAGTGAAAAGTGGATCTAAATGAACCACACATTAGAAAGCTTAGTTATAATCAATTAAACTACATTCTTTTCACGAAACAGAATCCTCTCTGTTCTTTCTTAAATTAAAATATACATTTCCCATTACTCAGATACATTTTAAGTGTCTTGTTTTATTTTTATTAAACTTTTGTTAAAATAATATTATAAAAATACTTTATACTACCACCCCTTATAAATGTAAAATATAAGTACGACAACGTCTCTTTTTTATATTAAAATATTTTTTTCATTGTCAAAATATAGATATACTATATTTTATTCTAAAATATTTTGCAATATCCTATCATGGGATATCTAAATATCATATTTTTATAATTTTAAATATTGAATTATATAATAGAATAATTTTTTAAAAAAATGTTTTTTAAATTTATCTTATAATGAAATATTTAAATATTATATAATTTAAATGTAATATATAAGATTATCCTACTATTTATTTCCATATTTAAAACTAAAAATATAATATTAATAATTTCGTGATAGAATAAGGTAAAAATTATTTTAATTGTAAAACTATTTCAACTAAAAATGTATATAGAATAAAATGTAGAATATTTGCATTTAATAAAGGAAGAAAAAGTATATTTTAACACAATATACTTGTTACGAACGATAGTATAAGGAATATTTTTGTAATGTTTTCTCAAAAATGAATAAAATGTCATATATTAAAATATATGAAAAGAGTGGAACGTATAGTTTAACATATAAGAAAGAAGGGAAGTATATATATATTTTAAGGGAAAGTAGTATAATATACATAACTAGTTGAGAGTTTGTAATTTTCTTATAATAATTTTGTATCAGCAAAGCCCATAAATCTTTTCTGAATAATATGTGATGCTAAATTTCGTTTTATTCACAATAATGCATAGTAATTATTTCTTTGTTCCGTTGCTTTTTTTTTTTTTTTCCTAGGGTGACCCCTTTCCTTATAATTATGAATCTCTCCCAAAATTAAAAATCGATTAAATGTTTTATAATTATATCAAATTAGACGACTTAGTGTGTCGCGTTAAGAACGTAGAATTTAACAATCGAAAAGAAGAATGAAAGAAAAATACAAGAACAAGATACTAGGGTTTTATTAGTGTATATTCGTTATTAATCAACAAAACAATACAAATATATAATCTAGTAAGAAAATAACTAAAGTATCCTTGAGAGAAATAAAAGGATAAACTGCATAATATCATCTATCATCTAACATAAATGCATAATATTATCTAACATCCTCTCTCAAACTCACGATGATCAACAAGAAACATCGAGAGTTTGCTATACATAAAATGAAAACGTAAAAGCAACCAAACCATTTCAGTAGTAGAGGATGTCATAGCGCGATACTCAGATTCGGTAGAAGAGCGAGAAACAACAGCTTCTTTCTTACAAGAGATGAGACAATCCCGCAGAAAAGATACAAAACCCTAGAGATAACGAAGGATGCGAAGAACAATTGTCCAATGAACTGTAGTAGGAGGAGTAACAATTGATTAACAACATGCACTGCATAACAACCTCTTTACAGGAAGAAGACTCAGACAAAGATCAAGATGATGATAACGAGGAAGAGAAGGAGGAGAATCAATCTATCACAAAAGGTTTTTGGGGAGGTATAGGGACATAACAATCGTAGACAATCAAATCAATTTGCAAAGATAGAAAGAATGAAGGAAACCAAAGATGTTAAGGTGATGATCAGAAGAAAAGACAAAGAGATTAACAATTTTGCAAAGAATGATGAAGATGGAGAACCCAGAAGGATGCTTATGGAAGCAAAGAAGAACTTCACAAAAGATATAATGCAAGGAAGCGAACATGTTAAAGAAACAATGGCCAAAAGAGAAGGCAAAACAGTAAACTTAGCAAGTTTGCAACCACAACAGTCAAAGATATCATCAGAAAATGAAGAAGACGAGAAGAAGAAACATGTTCTAGATGGGAATGCCATAAGAGAATGTCATTAAACAAAACTAAAAGACGAGGAATTCAAACGAAAGAACGACAGGTCAACACTAGAAGCTGCAACATCTAGAAGTCTCAATTCATCCAGAATATAATGTGCCCCTGCCTACAATATGTCTCAATCAGCCTCCTGGATCGAAGATCCCAGTGCCTGCTAATTCTTGTGCCTCCTGGACAAACATAACATGTGGTTGTGTGGCGAAATTTTTTTGGAATTGCTTAGCAAAATCAGATACTATAGAACTAGAAAAGGAATCATCACTTTATCCAACCATTGCAAACAATCACAAAACAAAGAGAGTAAAAGCTCAAATTCTGCAAACCCTAGCAGAGAACCTCAAACGGAAGAACGAATACTGTCGAATCAAATGGATCCGCGGAAGCTTGAATCGTCCATGCTTATGATACCATGTAGAATATAACAATCATATGAAGAAGAGAAGAAGAATGGAAAAATACAAGAATAAGAGGTTAATGTTTCATCAGTGTGTATTCGTTACTAATCAATAAAACAATATAAATGTATAAATAAGTAAGAAAATAACTAAACTATCCATGAGAGAAATAAAATGATAAACTGCATAATAAAGAAATCAAAATTAAAATATGCCTCTGTAAAGGATTTAAGTTTCCAAATATTTAAAAGATTTACGATCAAAATAAAATTAAAAAAAAATAAAAATTACTTAGAGAAATTACGAGGCTCATCTAAAAACAAGAAAAAAAAAGGACTTAGTGGAGTGAGTGAAATAATAATAACTTAAGAAAATTATTAATAGAAAAAGTGAATAAAACTATTTTTGAATGTAATTCCTCACGTTTCTAGGATCTTAAGTCCGTGGGTTTAATCTATTTAAATAAACAAATAATAATAGTAATTAGGTTTGATTTGTTTTTTTCACCTAACTTTCATGTTTTACAAATTATAATATCAATTTTTTTTTGTATTTACACATTTTTTAATTCAACTATTTTATTTACATGTGTTTGTCACCGAAGTTTCAAAATTTTATAAATTTTATTTCTTAATTTTCAAAATTTTGCACATTTTGTAACTAATGAAGGGACAAAAATTACAATTTTTTTAAAGCTTGATGACAAAAGTTACAAACAAAATAACTAGGTGAAAAAAATGGCAAACTCATGAATGTCGGATGACAAAAATTATAAATGAAATAATTGAGAAGCAAAATCCACAAAATCATAAAAATTAATTGCCAAAATTTGCAATTGAACTAACTAAACACTTAAATGTTAAAACAATAAAATTTTAATGTATCTAAACAAATAAATTGACACAATTATTTTTTGTTTCTTGTGTATTCTAGCATTAGTCGGTAGTTTTTATAAGCAAAGTTAACTTAATTACATACTTATAAAGTGGTAAACCACTTATCCATACAATCTTGTATCTATTTGCAGCAACATTATCTTCTTCCTTCTTGATGAGTTATAGTCACTTTATTCTCTTTATCCTCTATTAATTTTGTATTTTTTAAATTATTTAAAATAGAATAATTGTAAGTAAATGAAATTTGTTACTCACATATATAAAAGAAGTAAAGTACAGAATTTATCGGCAAATTGGATTTAAGAAAGACACGTGAAATTCAGATCTTAAGTGATTCAGATCTTAAGTGAGTGTCCTAGCCTACGTACCCTACCCTAACCTACATGCATGTAATGTGTACTAAATAAATACGAGTGGGGGAAGTCAAAGTTAGACCCACAAATTACTTTGTACGTTGTCCACGCAATGAAATATGAATAGTACAACTTTATCCAAAACCAAACGGTTGGTTTAAATCATAAATGAAAAGCCAACAACCAAACCAGGTTACACCTCTCGCTTTCACTTTCTCTACAAACACTCAATCGGTACGAACTATGATATAAACCATTTACGGTGGTTTCTTCCACATTTCCATGTAACTTCAAAATAGCTTATGAATATAGTAATATTTTATTTATTATTTTTAATTTTAAATAAAATATTAAAGGGAAATTTTTAAAAATAAAATAAAGAGAAATATGAGAGAAATATAAATTCTTAACAAAAATAATGAAATAAAAAACACTACAAGACAGTTAAATCACTGGAACTGGACTTTCTTAATTTTATGAAATAGTATATTTCAAAACATAAAATAAAATTTTATTCACTGATAAATAAATTATTAAGATTATTGTCATTTTTTTTTATTTGCACATTCATCATCGTTTCTGATTAGATAAACTAAATATTTAAATCATAAAAGATTTTTTATAAACAAAAATAACTATTGTTTTATTACTGTTACAAATTCATAATAGAGCTAATACTACGGAAAATAAGAAAAAAAAAAGAAAGGAAAAACTGATAACATATTATAAAGAAAAAAACACAATACCATCTAATTACTACGATATCTCATTTTATAGTAATAAAATAATAATACAATTATTTATAACAAATATTATTATAGAAATAAGAATTTTGGGTAAAAATATTTTATGTTAAAAATAAAATGTTCATCATTTAAATAATCACATAATAATATTATAATTTTTTTTGTAAACTTCTAGCATTTTATATTATATATATATATATATATATATATATATATTTCGATTCCAGATTTTATTTTATGATATTCTATTTTGATAATTAAGAAAAATCATTTTAATTGGTTGAAGATTAGTTGTTCATTTGTAATTATTTTATGATTTACATTGAGATATAAATAAATATTTCTTGTAATTATTGCAATTTGGGTGAGACTTTTTTTCGTGTACTCTCTTTAATAACAGTATTATATAATAAATTCAAAAGATACCTGTTAAGAAATTAAAAAGAGTTTTGGGATAGATAAAAAAATTAAACAATATAATTTTATATATCTCAAAAAAAATATTAATCATTCTAGTTTCTTAATCGTGTCCTCCCTTGTCCTAATCATTGTTTTCAGCTCCTCCACTTTACCGTCGACACGGTAACCCATCTCATTCACTTTTTAAAGTCGTGGTTCTTTGTGCTCGGAAACCGCGTTCCAACTTGGGGAATATTTAATTTGAGTCATTTCTATTTTTATTTTTAGAGAATATAAAAATAATAGTATAATATGTTTAGTTAAATTTTTAAAATATTTGTAATAGAAATATTTTAAAATATAATTAAAAATAAAAATAAAAATAAAATAAAACTCTATTTCATATTTAAAATTAAAAAAATACGGTGATATAAATGTAATTTTAAACACTTTTTAATATTTTCATAATTTTTAAATTTAAAAATGAAAACAATTTGTAAAAACAGAAAACGTTTTATAAAGTCAAACATAGCATATTAACATATTTGAACTTTAGATTTAAATAAATAAATAAATTATTTATTTTTATATTTTATTATTTAATTTATCCTTAAAATATTATCTGAATTATTTTAATATTAAATGAATCATAAAATTTTAAATAAAAGAGTAGTTTATCAATTTCTAAAAATCAGAAACTAAGATAATATCATTTTAAAAAATTAATAATTAGAAAGGTAAATCATCAATTTAATCTTCAAAATATTAATTTTTCTCCTATTTAATCTTTGGATAAATACTCCCTAGAATTTCATGAAATCTGTCCATTTAGTTTTTTTTTTTTATCACAGCATCCATTTTTTTGTTCTCCATTAAGTCTCAAACTGGCTCTGTTTAATCCTCAATGATGCTTCCTTGCAACTTCCAAACTGGCTCAAACATATTTATATAATCTCTCAAATTTGCAGATATGAAAAATAGGTTCAATGAGACAGCTTCACAGTATAAAAATTGATTTCTTAACTAATAAGTAAAATATATAAATTTTCAACCCATTAATTGAAGAAGATAAAAAGACATGCCTTTACAAAATATTTGGTATTATTATCAAGTCTCTTTAAAAAAATTTCAAATTCTCAATTTTTATTTTAAAATACTTCAAATTGAATGATGTATTTTTCTTCGGAGAAAAAGAATGATAAATTCCCTCCTCAGTTATTATTTATCGTTCTAGAACTTATTCCACAACACCCCGTCATCATATAAATTATTACCAAATTCGAAAAGAATACGTTTTTACTCGTAAATAAAATAAAATGATACTTTCCTATTCGGCCAACTTCGGGAGCTTCAATAAAATAAAATTGTTTACGCGCGAATTATAAATTCTTTTATCGAAAAATAAACTAATTAGCAAATAAAATATGACAACGTTGAGTTATGAATATAATCTAAAAGGTGTAAGTATACCAAAATCTCCTTTTATTTTTTCTTTCAAATATCTTTCTCTCATGTTTCTTTTCTTTATTATTTTATGTATTTTTTCCGTATTTCTTTTCTTATTTCATCTTAACACTTATTCACCTTCATTTCTGATATGTAATTTATAATGTAAGAATAAATAATTTAAAATAGTATTTAAAATATAAAATTTAATAATTACTAAATGATAAATATACCATTTTTAAATTAAAAAATACAAGTGTGTTTTTAACTATTTTAAATAGCATACATTGTTAAGATATTTTATCTATTGTAATACCTTAATCATATATGTATGATATTTTTATGAAATACAAAATACAAAATATTTAAAACTAATGAAAATAGATTTATTATTTTATTCGTAATGGAAATAAATTATTACATCACAATATATGTGTATATATATATATATTAATTTATTGTTTGGGAAATTAAAATTTGTTTTATATATATAACATTTAGGAATATGTACAATAATTTGTGCAACCAGTGCATTCACATGGAAACTGACTAGTGTAAACTAAAAACGATACTTATTATATGAGTTTTGAAGCTATTGAGTTTCAACCACTTTAGTAATATTTTCTTGAAAAACACTCTAGCATTTATTTTAATAAAATTCCCATTTTAATATTTTACTTTTTAATTATTATTTATAGTAGTTTTAGTAAAAGACAATAAAAAATATTAATCATTTTAATTAAATTAAAACCTAAATTGAAATTTTATAAAATTGAATGTTAGAGTAGTTAATACTGATAATCCAAAAAATTAGTAATGTAGTATTAAAGACAGCCCCAGAATTTACGCGGGTATGTGTTATGCAATTTCCCAACAAATTGGGGGGAATAGATTTGTTTCATATGTATTCATTGATTGCATTCACTCAACCAAATATCCTTTTTCTATGTCAAAATTTGCATTTGCATGCGACACAATGATTTGAAGAAAACAACGTGGCACCGTCGTTTTGGGGTTTGCCGCTATCTGTTCTGTATCAATCTACACCCCTGATTCGTCCCACCTTGCAGGTGCAAACCTTTTTCACACACACACACACAAAAAAAAAAAAAAACTTTATATGATTATCTTATATATTTTGACTTCTTTTTTTTTTTTTTTTATCAAAGTTACTTTTCCAAAAATACAAAATTAATGAAAATTGATCATCAGGGGCTTATCTGGCAATTACTCCTACCATCTTTTTTAATGTGATATATATTAATTGTCCTATATTTAAAAATGTAGTTAAAAAAAAGTGAAAATATGACTCCATTAATTTTATATATATATATATATATATATATATATATATATATACGTTTAATACTTGAATATGTTACTGTTGATCATTATTATTTAACTAATATATAAGAGAAGAAGACATATTGAGGATGAGAATTTTAATCCTCACTTCATTAGGTAAAATGATACAATGGAAGAAAATGAACGTTACAATTAAATCTGAAGATGTTCCCACCAAATTCTGATGCAAGAGAAAGAAAATAAATTATTTTTTATACACGAAATAATAAAAATAATATAATTTATATCTGTTTTCATAATTTTTTAAAAATATTTATATTACTTTTTACATATTCTTTCCTTTCACCTTTTATCCAATCAAGCAATTCTTTTCTTTCATCTCTTTTGCTTTTTATTAATTATTTTTCCAATTTTAAAAATTACAAATGTTTTTTATTAAAAATATTTATTTAAATATAAATAAAATAACTATTTAAACTCAAAATGATTAATTAAATTAAAAAAACACGTCATAACTGGACTATAATTCGTACTTTTTTCTGCTCGTTTCTTAGTTTTTAAAATCAATGATATCACAAAAGAAGCCAGAGTAGTAGCACTTTACAAGTCATGAGATATTATTATTCATTCAAAAAAGAAAATAACTTAAAATAAATAAAAAAATTAGAAAGTGTAAAAGGAGCTGAGTCGACAAGAGTCTCATAATTCAGCTCCGACTTACTGTTTCTCTGTCCTCCGGTTCCTACATACCCGTCTCCTCAATCAGGCAAAAAATATAAACTTTTCTTCATTTTCTGTGAGCCCTTTTGACTTTGACCATTTTAATTTTCTTCTCACAAGTTGTGATTCTGATTCTATATCATCTATCGGAGTCCCTTGTTTGTTAACCTCTGATCATGTCTTTGCTGACTTCTACTTAAGGTTGTCGGTGATACAAGTGTTGGTTTTGTGCTGAGACAAAACAGGGTTGTTGTGTTTGTTTTGTTATGATGGCACAAAACTTAACAGGGCAGCTTGTTGGTGCGGAGATACATGGCTTTCACACATTGGAGGGTACTTGCATTCTTCCCCCTCTTGTTTCTCTATTTGGATTTTGCTCATGTTTGGTCTATCCCCAACTTTCATTAAGTTTCAATTTTGAGAATTTCCCTCTTGTTTTTACTATCTTTCTATCATAGTTTTAACTTGATCAAGTTCAAACATTTTTGGGTGACCAACTAGAAATTTTTCTTTCATAACTTATAAATTAGGGGTATTGGTACTAGTTAAGAAAGCATGGGACCATTTTTTCTCCCCTTATATTAGAAACCATTTTTCCTTGTTTGTCAGAAGAATTAGGTCCTATTTGGATAAACTTATCTGTAAGTGCTTATAGTAAATAAAAATAAGAAGGTAAAGTCAATCAAGTTTCTTTCATAAGTTAAAATTAAGTTATGCACTTAATATTTATTTATGAAAGTTCTCTTCCCTAACTTCTTCAATGAGATACATAAGTTGATTTTGAGTTTTGGGGGAAGCTAAATTCATTTTATTTTTTTCTTCTATAAGTGATTATGAAGATGCTTATCCAAATAGACTTAAATAACACACTTCTTTTATCATATGGTTGAAATACAGTACTCAGCACAGACTTTGACTAAACTGGAATTCTCGGAAACATTGTTAATAATAAATTCTGTGTTGTGTTTGCTATGATTACGAGTAAACTTGTTTCCTATATTAAGCTAACATTCATAAGATTTAGTAATCATTAATCGTTAGTATCTTAGACTGTTGTGACTGCTGAATATATTAATTTTGTGAATTCTGCTATTTGTTCAAACAAAATGTTGCGGCATATATAATTTAAAAGGTTTGTGACTTTACAAGGATTGGTTCTAGGACTCAGTTAACCAGCTGAGAGTCAAACTTACAAATCAATATTAGCTTTTGTTAGGGTGTGAACTAATTAAAGGAAGCAAAAGATGTAAAAGAGTGGCTTTAACTTTTGGTTCATTATGTAATAGAAAATTGTACTTTTCAAGATAAGGTTTATAGGATTGTGACAATATATAATTTGCTATTTGCTTTCAACTGCATATATTATCACTACTACCAATTGTGTGGCCATTGGTCAATGCATATTTATCATCACTTTTGATTTGTTTTTTCTAAAGTAATTTCTTATATGTTGCCCAGATTTGGATGTTAATAATACTATGGAGGAAGCAAAAAGCAGATGGCTTCGTCCCAATGAGATTCATGCCATACTCTGTAATCACAAATATTTCAAGATCCATGCCAAGCCAGTGAATTTGCCCGAAAGTAATCATATGCTTCTATTTGCAGCAACTTGATGCTTGTAAAATAGATATGCAATATCATATAGATTGTTTCTCAACATTTTTGTTGTCCATTTCAACTTCTATTTTTCCATGAAATGTTTTGATTATCTTGCTCCTGAACATTTCATGCTTTGTAAACTGTTATATAAATATAGTAAACATGTAGATCCTTCAGTTCTTGTTGAAGCATGTCTTAACCAAAAAGTAAAATGCGTAATGGAAGAAAAAGTTTTATACACAAATTTATGCATTGTTCATGTGTATATGTTATGGATATAAAGTACAACGCAAAATCTCAATGATTTCTGGTAGTCTTCCTTTGCAGAACTATTGAATTGAATTTTAATTAAAGTATTTTTGCTTGTAAGTAACAAAGTGTTTATTGACTATTGTGGATTATATGATGACCAACAGGATTCGTGCTAATGTTATGTTGTAATTTTATTTGTAAAACAGGTGGTACTATTGTACTATTTGATCGCAAGATGCTTAGGAACTTCAGAAAAGATGGGCACAATTGGAAAAAGAAAAATGATGGGAAAACAGTTAAAGAGGCTCATGAACACTTGAAAGTGAGGATTTTCATTTTCTTGGGTGCTTATTTGAAGTTTTGTGTTAGCAAGGACCTCATTGAGTATAGTTTCTTGAACATGTACCCAGAATTTTGGGGTGTGGGGGGTTAATGGTTTCTCCTATACCGATTGAATTTGTCCTTCTAATGATTTCATCTATTATTGTAAAATTGGTCTTTTTTTTTAATAGTCATGATATTTTGTTATGCTTTCCTTGATCCTATTTGATTGAACTATCTAAATAGTCTTACTGAATCCTTGGTTTTTTAGAGTGGTGAATGTTATCAGTTGATCAGTGTGTTTCGCAGCATAAGCTAACTTATAGCTCATTTGACTAAGGAAAAGCTTCTTCACCTTCTTGATTTCATATTTACCCTCTCTATCATATTTGAATTCTTTCTTCACCTTTCTTATTTTCAGAACCCTTTATACTCTTTCGCTCTGGTCAAATATCATTTCTTTATAATATAAAACCAACATTGTAATGTAAATTTATTTTCATCATCTTATTTCATTTAATTAGAAAATATTTAAGGAATGAGAATAATATTAGAAAAATATATTATACAAATTTTTATCATTGAAATTTGTTTACAATAAATTTAAATATGGAAAGTGATAATTAATTTAAAATTTACATAGTTACCAAATTTGAAGTTATGGCCCAGTAATTAACTTCAATTTTATACTCATTAGCTAGTGGGTGGTTTTACCAAAAAAAAAAGAGCATTTTGAATTCAACCAGCTTGTTTATCAGCTTTTAGCTTGCTTATTTACTAGAGTTTTGAAACAAGCCCATAGCTTACTACACCAATTGGTACATGTCTTGGTGGTTGTTATCTCTTACATGTAGAGGGGATCATTTATCATGGTTATGATCATGAGTATAGAAATTATAATATAAAGGTGATCAAATACTTCTCTTTTTCTTAGTATGGACTGTGAAGGGAATAAAATATCGTGACATGAATAAGATGGTGTATATCATGCGGCCTCGTGAATGTTTAGGTTAAATCTTTAAATAAGCCATTAGAATTGGGTTAGTGGTGAGAGAGGTTTGGAAAAGTTTTTGAGATCATGGGTTTGAACGACCTGCTGCCTTGGTACTGGGAGTTTTGACATTCACTAGATTTGGACATAATTTCTGTTAAATTTAGGAGTATTAATTTACTAATTGGGTACTGTTGGATTTTATATCACACGTTCTCTATGACAGTTGTAAAATATTGATATATTATCATTCTTCCTTGGTGACACTTGAGAATTACATTATGTTTTCTCTTTGATCTTTTCACCATATTTCACTGTATATTTTCTATGATCAACTTCTCTTTCTAAAGTTTTTGTTACATGTTATTCTAATGTTTGATTGAGTCACTAATGATGCATGTGTGACTTTTTGCATTCCTGTTTTTCATTCTTTTTTCCCCGTCAATCAGGTTGGCAATGAGGAGAGGATCCACGTATATTATGCACATGGCCAAGATAACCCAACCTTTGTTCGTAGATGTTATTGGTTGCTTGATAAGTATGTTCCACTCGACTTTAGGATCTAATTCTAATATATGATGCATGTATTTGTGAACTGAGTTAGTAACAGGGTTAGGTTTTTTTGCATTTTTTTTTTGTTTAACATAGAATAAAAAGAAGTTTGCAAACTGTAACATGACTTAAAATTGTTATGATTTTCTTTTCAGGAGTCTGGAGCACATAGTTCTTGTTCATTACCGAGAAACACAGGAGGTTGTGCTAATCATTTTCGTTCTTCCTTATTCCTCTAAAATATATAACTTTGTGTCCAAATGTTGACTAAGGTTTGCCATATGTTGCTTTAACTGATAGAAAATCCATATATTTTTAGTTTACTGCTGAGATTACAATAAGATTGTATGGTTGAAATTGTTATAAGATTATTGAAATTTTATGTGATATAGGCCTAAATTTTGATAGAATATATTGATTTCCTTGTAACTATTGCTTTTAGTAGCTATACATAATTGGGGTAGTAGGCTGACTGTCTTGTTGATTTTATTTTATTCTTTCCCTAGTTATGGAAACCTCTTTGTATAGAGTTTCTATATATATGATAAGGCTGGGATACTCTCTCCTAAGCAAGTTTTTTCAGAAAAAATTGTTTTGTTTCTCTGTTTCAAGTTGGTATCGGAGCCCATCAAAATGTCTGGATGTACAAAAGTTGTCTATAAGAATAGTGTCTCACACCAACCATGTTTTTAAATGTGTTTGGTTGGAAATTTCATTTATTCTTTGTGTGTCATATGCTGATATATATTTATTTACATACCTTTTTGTTTGGGAGGGTGTTAAGTATCTTGTGTAGAGTTGTTTGCCAAATGCCAATGCATATATTTCAAGGTATCTCAAGCTAAGAAAAAGCTCCTCTAGAGTGAAATGCTTACACCCTTACTTTAGAGAGGAGCCTTTCCCTGACTCCCATTGTTGGACATGTGCCATTTATGCCTTACCATGTGAACTAGTTATTGAATAAAATTTGGCTTTATAACCTCTGTTAGGTGGTGGTTTATGATGCAGTTACAATTGCAAAGTTCTCCTGTTACACCTGTAAATTCAAATTCAAGTTCTGTATCTGATCCAACTGCACCTTGGATTCTATCAGAAGACATAGATTCTGGGACGAACAGTTCTTACGCTACTGGTGAGAAATAACATTTTAGATGATTTCATCTATGTTCTTACTATTCTTTAGGCTATCAATATGAAAGGCTTGTCAGATTTCTTTGTAATATCAGGATCTTATATTCAGAATGTGTTAAGTGTTAGGAAAAAAAGTGAGAAGCAAGATAATTAGTTAAGATAATAGATTATTTGCAATGTGCATGTCTTATTCATTGCAAATTTTTATTCCTCACACTCCCACCATTTTTGCCTATGCCCATCTTTCCAAAGGAAATCACAAATGAGAGCCTTTCTTTTAATTGCTTATGATCTAATGATCGTAGATATGTCTATGGTTACTATTATTCCTGTCATATTTACTGTTGCTTTCTTTCCTTGGCTAGGTATATTTATCCTCATCCCTTTTTTCATTTTTTTTGGAGATAAACAGAGCTTAATGTCAATTTAACAGTCAAAAGTCATGAGCAGAGGCTTCATGAGATTAATACACTTGAATGGGATGACCTAGTGGTTTCAAATGTCAACACTTCTACTGCATCTAATGGAGGTAATTGTTTGTGATTGAATAGAACCAGTTGCTTGTTGGGAAAGAACCTTATTTTATATGCTATATTTACTTTTGGCAGACAATGTTCCATGTTCATATCAACAAAATCAAAGTGAACTGAATGGAGGCTTTGGCAATGTAAGATGATATTGTCTTTCTTGCATTTATTTCTTTATACTTGGTGTATAATATATCTTTCACAGCAACATAAGTACTATATAAATATATTTTATATATCACTTAAATTAACGATAAAAAATCCTTAGCAATGGATAAAAACGTATACGTTTACTGTTTATAATCATAGTTATATATAAATAACTTTGTTTATCTCTTAAATTTCTTCTCACATTCTTCTGCATCTTTCTCCTTCGTCTTTCTTCTTTCTATTAGTGATGCTTGCTTTGTGATAGCTGCTGCTGTACTTATATAAGGCTTTTGTTACCAGGTATCCAGTAATCCTTCAGCAGAAATTCCTTCATTTGATACTTTAACTCAGCCAGTTTCTGGGACCAATAGTGTTGCTTACAGTTCCCCAGAGAGTGCTAATCTTCTGAAAAATAGTCTTGTATCTCTGGGTGGTGTTGACACTTTAGGCACTTTGGTCAATGAAGGCTTGCAAAGTCAGGACAGCTTTGGAACATGGATGAACAACATCATATCGGATACACCATGTTCCATAGATGAGTCAGCTCTTAAAGCAACAATTTCTTCGCCGGTTCATGAACCGTATTCATCACTGGTGGCAGATAATCAGCAATCTTCTCTGCCAGAACAAATATTTAATCTCACTGAGGTGTCCCCTGCGTGGGCGTCATCCACTGAGCAAACAAAGGTTTTCTTTTACTTCTCATATGTCTAATTGCTTTATTTTTCTATTATAATTGTTTCCTTCATTATCATGTATCACCAAATGTAATAATTAGTTTCGTAGTTGATTTCTTGGCATTTTAATTCAGTCTTGGACTACAAAACTTAAAACCATGAGAAGTACAATTCTTTTTCAATGTGAAAAACAAAGCATTTTCAGTAGGAACCATTAGTACTCTGGCTACAAGCATGATCAATTTGTATGTTTGTTACCATGTTTTTTTTTTGAAGTTTTAAGTAAACATTTCATTTCTCTTTATTTACAGGTCCTGGTAACTGGATATTTTCATAATAACTATCAACACCTTGCCAAGGCCAACAACCTACAGTGTGTCTGTGGTGATGTAAGTTTTCCTGTAGAAATTGTTCAGGTTGGGGTTTACCGATGCTGGGTATTACCACATTCTCCTGGATTTTTGAATCTCTATTTGAGCTTCGATGGCCATAAGCCTATTAGCCAAGTCGTTAATTTTGAGTATCGTACTCCTATTTTGCATGACCCCACGGCCTCAATGGAAGAGAAGTACAACTGGAACCAGTTTCAACTTCAGATGAGGCTTGCTCGTTTGCTCTTTTCTACAGAAAAGAGCCTTAATATATTCTCAAGTAAGGTATCAGCTAATGCACTGAAAGAGGCTAGAAGATTTTCCTCCAAAACATCATTTATCTCCAAAAGTTGGCAATACTTGACGAAGTCAATGAATGAAAATACAATACCATTTTCACAGGCAAAAGATGCCTTGTTTGAAATTGCGTTGAAAAACAAATTAAAGGAATGGATTTTGGAACGAATTGTCTTAGGCAGCAAGACTACAGAACATGATGTTCAAGGCCAAGGTGTAATTCATTTATGCACAATTCTGGGATATCATTGGGCAATCTCCTTATTTATTTGGTCAGGCTTGTCGCTGGATTTCCGTGACAAATTTGGATGGACAGCTCTTCACTGGG
The DNA here is from genome assembly GCA_026586105.1 of Hylodesmum podocarpum. Classification (NCBI taxonomy): domain Eukaryota; kingdom Viridiplantae; phylum Streptophyta; class Magnoliopsida; order Fabales; family Fabaceae; genus Hylodesmum; species Hylodesmum podocarpum. The sequence continues at coordinate 553,396 of JALJEV010000590.1, forward strand.
CAGCATATTATGGAATGTATGATACATGAATATCTTGCTTGTCTAAACAATTAGTCTATGCACTGATAAACAGTTTTACACTGTCAACCAATCATAAATCAAGTTTGATGAGATTTTTATGGTTATTATTATCAAGGTCAACAAACTTACCACGAATAGTGAGTTGTGATTGGATGAATTTGTAAAAAACTTTATACTCTCAGTGCCACCTGTTTCTTAAAATTACTTTCGAACTTGATAAATAGATACAATATAATCTATATGATCTTATCATGAAATTATTCACTATGATTTTTTCTGTTTCCATATAATATAGTACTTTCTTTTATGCATTGTTTATTTAATCCAGTAATCAGCGTGAACAAACTTTTCATTGTTTATTTGATTTAACATGTGTCTGCAGGGAAAAAATGGTTGCGACTCTCTTGTCTTATGGGGCAAAGCCAAACTTGGTCACAGATCCAACTCCAGAAAACCCCGGCGGATGTACTGCTGCTGATCTTGCTTATAAGCAGGGGCATGATGGTTTAGCAGCTTACCTTTCTGAAAAGTCTCTGGTTGAGCAGTTCAATGACATGAGCTTAGCTGGAAATATCAGTGGCTCACTGGAAACTAGCTCAACTGATCCAATAAATCCTGAGAACCTTACTGAGGACCAACTGTACCTAAAGGAAACATTTGCAGCTTACCGTACAGCTGCTGAGGCAGCAGGACGCATTCAATCTGCATTTAGGGAGCATTCGCTGAAATTACGATTTAAGGCAGTTGAATTTTGCAGCACTGAGGATGAAGCACGTCATATAGTAGCAGCAATGAGGATTCAGCATGCCTTTCGCAACTACGAGTCAAAGAAAATGATGGCAGCTGCTGCTCGGATTCAGCATAGGTTCCGCACATGGAAGTACCGTAGAGAATTTCTCCACATGCGCCGCCAGGCTATTAAAATTCAAGTAAGAGCTTCTCTTCCTGTCTTTTATTGTTGATTGTCCTGTGTAAACATGTCATATTGAAAAGTTGATGTTATATGTTTGAGTCAATTTTTGGATGGATTGACTGGATTCTAGTCTATTGGCACATATCTTATTGTATCCCCTTCCTCAAGTTATGGATAATCATGCTAATCCAAGTACTTTAGTGACCATATTTTTCAACTTCAACTTGACAAGTTAAATATTTTTCTTGTATACTTCAAATAATTTTTACCAGTTTGTAAGAAGCTAGCAAAATGACCACTATCATAGCAAAAAATGGTTACCCTTAAGTCAAGGGAGTCTAGCTTGGTTCGTGGAGTATAGTGCGTGAATTGTTATTAATCCCTTGACACCTTTATTTGATTCCTATGAATCAAAAAGAAAGGTCACCCTTAAATCACAATCTGAAATTGAGCTTATACAATTTGAGAGAATGTTGATTTAGTATAGTACCACTTCAATGAATCTAGGAATGGACTTTCTTTCTCTGCTAATAATAGCTTGCTCTCTAACACGTTTAATTGAGACCAAAAACTTGAGTAGATAATAGGATTTACACACAAAAAGATTGATGGCATATGTTTTCAATGCAGGCTGCTTTCAGAGGCTTTCAAATGCGGAGGCAATATCGTAAAATCATATGGTCCGTTGGGGTGCTTGAGAAAGTGATCCTGCGATGGCGTCTGAAAAAGAAAGGCTTCCGCGGCCTCCAGGTTAATCCTGCTGAGGATGAGAAGCATGAAAGTGATGCAGAGGAGGATTTCTTCCGGACCAGCCGGAAACAAGCTGAAGAACGCGTTGAGAGGTCTGTCATATGTGTGCAGGCTATGTTCCGTTCTAAGAAAGCACAAGAAGAATATAGAAGGATGAAACTGACACATAACCAAGCAAAGGTGACTAATATATGCATATGTTATTGTCATGTTTTGATTTTATTTCATTTCACATGTTTGTTTACTCTATTGAACTGCTTTGTGCAGCTGGACCTGGAATTAGAAGAATTCCTCAATTCTGAAGTTGACATGGCACCCGAGACATAGTTTGGTTTCTTCCAAAGACAAGGTTTCTCGGCAATTGGGATGTGACCAACTAAACTCAAGTAACAAGTTAGTTATAGCTTGGTGTTTTTTGTATAGCACGTAGATCTTGTAAATTCTTTAGAGTAGACCTGAATTCATGACCCTTTTCATGTTGCTTTAATATCTTGAATGGGTCATCTGTGTGTAATTAAGCTCTCTATGATGGATGTTTCTGATGCGAGATCAAGTTTGTAAACTAAATAACATGCCTTATATTTGAATAGACGTAATTGTTGTGAGAACTCTTCTATGTAATGATTACTAGTCTTATATATGATGATTGGTAACACTTTTATAAGGATTTTCTTGCACATGAAAATACCGTTGATTAAAGATTTGAATTGTGGTTCTCTTCACTGTCAGATAAAAAAAAGTTACGAACATCTGGTATATATCTTTTTAGGAAAATCTAGTATATGTGTTTTTCTTTAAAAAATGAAGGCCGACAAAGGTAATGCAATAGAGGATGGAGATCCCATCTATGTTAGGGACCGGGCCTTTGAGGCCTAATATATGTCTTAATTGGTGAGACAAATTTTCAATTATGTAATTCCCATGAACAAAATTTTAATGCATCTTAATTTGGATAAAGAAAAAATTAAAAAACATTCAATATAAGTTTTTAACACAATACAAACCTATATGCTTCTAAAAGAAATTAGAGGAAAAAAAGAAATGAACTGTTTCCACCATCTAATTGATCCAACAAAAAGCTGGTTTCTAAAATCTCTACTGTCATGTAATGCAACATTAAAGAATGATTCTGTAGATCAAATTATGGCCAAAGTAATATAATACTAAATCAAACAATACCTCCATATATCTGCATTAGCATTGAGATCATACTTCATAAGTCTGCAATATTAGTAACCAATCTAGAATGCAAAGAAAAAAAAATAGAAACAAGCAAACCTCATAACAGAGTACAAAAGTAAAACCACCACAGAAGTTTCCAAGTTAAATGGGCAACAAAGTCTAGAACCTACAAAGCACTATGTGGACATTGCATGAGTATGATGACAAACAACAATGTTCCCTATTTGATGTACTGAGAGAGCCACTTAAAGCCCTCACCATACCCCATCTTGCGGACAATGCTGCACATGAACACCTCTAGAGGCCTAATATTGGAATCCTTGAGATTGACCATGCCTTTTCCTGTGGTGAAGTTAGTGAGGCCCAAATGATACCTTAACTCCTCCTCTGAGGCAGCATGAACTATGTCTATCTTGTTTCCTAGTACAAGAAAAGATACATTTGCCAATGATTCATCAGAAAGAAGAGCATTCAGCTCATTTTTTGATTCTGGGAATCTCTCTTTATCATATGCATCAACCAAGTACACTACTGCATCAACCTGCGTGATGCAACGTTGAATTATGCTAAAAGAATCAAAAGTGTAAATTAGGAGAAATTCTTATGTATAGTATGAGAAAAGAACATTAAATTCACTAAAAGCATAATATGTGAACATAGTTATAACCTTAAATACGTACGTTGTTGAACTAAACTTCTTGGTCTTTTAACTATTTTTTATTAAAAAAATTTTACATCAACACCGTTAATAATATAAAAGTTAAAGTAACTAATTTAATATGACGGTGACTTTTAAATATATAATGTGCGTTTGAAACATAATCAAAGAGTTTGACGTGCCCACAGTTTTATTATCAATTTGTCATAATATGATTTTCCTGTTTTTTTACTCATAATCCCTGTTAAGAGCCGTCACTATTTTAAAAATCACTAACTGTATCAAGAATAACTAAAAATATATTTAGCCTGAAAATTTACATAAATATAAGATATAATACACAATAGATAAACATTTCATATTACAGATCAAACCAAGCATATTTCTTCTAAGCTTTTCATAAGAACTGTTAGCTTATACACTGCCTCAGAAATTGAAATAAAAAGAAGGTATATATAATTAGTTATAAGCATAAAACAAAAAATTAATATGACAGAAACAAACTTGAGCATAATAGTCCCTCCAGATTCGACGAGCAATGTGATGGCCACCCAAATCGAAGGCCTTAAATTTAATCTTCCCAATATTCAACTCCTCCGAAGTTGGGAATTGAGTGGGTTGGTGCTGAACTAGTCTCTGCACAGTTTCATCTTCATTAAACTAATACATGTATGAATTTAATTAAATATTTAGATTTATTTTATAGATTAAAGCTATTTTTTGTTGGAAGTTATTATGTTTGAGTCCTATAGGAATAACACTATTATAGTTCGCAAAATTTTCCCTCTAAATATTTTAATTTAATTACATATCCATAATTTGAATTCAAGACTATTAATTAAAATTAATTTTGAAACTTAGAACAGAATTGAAATAAAAGACCTCATCTTTGAGCATGTGAAGCAAAGTGGTCTTGCAAGAGTTATCTAAGCCAAGGAACAAGATCTTAGCCTCCTTTTGTGACAGACCAAGGGATGCCAGAATTCCGTACAACCAATCAATTAGAAACATTCTATTTTTCTCCGAAACTTTAGATTAAGATTTTTTGATATAGACTATGAAATTAAAAAGAACAAGGAACAACAATAAAGATAAACAAACACACCCTTTAGAACAAGGAACGTGCGCGCTTTTATACTCGTAGTGATTGATTCCACCATACTTACACAAGTGTTATGAAACATAAAATATTATTGTCAACATTCCAAGGACAAAAGCAGAAAATAAATAACAAGTGTCTACAGAATGTGTTAGTGTTAGTGATTGCATTTTGATTGGCAGATACGTCATTATAATAACGGTCTTAGTATTAGGCGTCGCCATTGGCTAGTGATTGCATTTTAATTGGTTTATACGCATCATTGGGTTTGACATGGTAATAGACGGAAAGACGTTGTTATGGTAATAATTTGGATGCACGAAAAGAACACTGTCAAACACAATTGATGGTGACAAATAAATTAAAAATGTATAGAGTTTTTCTCCTTGTATCTTCTTTTTTCCTTCTTGCACCTTTCTTTTTTCCATAACATCGTAACTGTTCTTATGTTTAAGATGGATCAATTAATTATTGCTTATGAGGAGGAGGCTTAAAGTTTAACTTATAAATCTCGTAAGTAAATTTATAGGTTAAATTTTAAAAGAATTTATTTATGGATTTTATAAATTTGTAAGTTAATTTTTTTAAAAAAAGTTTAACGTGTGAATTTCTTAAAATTCGTAAGTTAATTTCTTTTTAAATTCAACTTACGGATTTCTAAAATTGGTAAATTTTCATAAATTTTTTCTTTTGATTTTGTAAGGAACGAATCAATAAAGAATACATAAAAATGACTTACCAATTTCTGTATTCTGTAAGGCATTAAATGTAAAAAAAATCCATAGAGTTATGGGATTTAGAAATATGAAAATGATTTGGTAGACAACTAGAATACGCAGACAACTAGACAATTTATTATAAAATGTGAAGAGAGAGAAATACATATATATTTTGTGATTGAGTTGGCTGGTTGACTACGTATTATAGTTGTTAACAAAGTAAAGTTGCTAGAAATATATACGGTAGAATATTTTCTTTTACACGGTTTAGGGTTTTAGGTTAGTAACCTTACAATTTTTTAAATTTATACCTTTGTGAAATTAAAAAATTTATAGATAAAAACTCAACAATTTATACTAATTTTATCATACGAATTTTAGCCATACCCATACGTAGAGTTATGGAAACTAGAAATTTAGAGATGTAAAAATAAAAATATAGAATGAGCTGAAATGTAAGAAAATGGATGGGTAAAAGATCAATTATTTAATGAAAAGTAAAATAGATCATAATATAAAATAGGGTGTTGGAAGAAAAACTCAAATGTGTATTGCTTTGTAGAGTTTCTTCCGTTCGAACAACTCAAAAAATATATATAAAAAAAACCTTGGGCTAGAAAAAGTTATCTTCAAGGTTAAACAATGAGCGATTCTAGACGTATGGAATCAGTTTCTGGAACCAATGTTTTTTATTTTTTCTAAGAGAACAAGGTCATGATTAAAGTAATTTATGCATTCAATATATCAAATTATAATAGATTTATTAAATTTAATAATAAAATTTTCAAAATTTTATAAAATTTAATTCATAATTAGATTTATATAAAATCTTTTAGACTTTCAGTATATGTATATTTCATTTTTTTTTTGGTCAGCTTCAATTTATTTTCTATTATACTTTGAAAAGTTGTTTTCACAGTTGATTTGCTAAACAACTTTAAAAATAAGAAATTATCTTGGACTAAAATTAGTATCTTCGAGGTTATACTATGAATAATTCCACACCTTTTGATTTTAAAAAAATACATAATTTTCTTTAAAACAATTAGGTATTATAAATATTTTCATTATATTCACTTTGTATTTAAGTTTTTTATTATATACATAAATAAATTTACGTGAAGAAAAAATAGTAAAAAATTGTTGAGTTTATTCTTTTGATTATTATAAAAATATTTATACAATTTATTTATTTTCGCTCACTCTTTTAGTCTTATTCTCTATTTATCTTTTATGTCTGCTTCACTTTATAATTCAAATAGAAGATTAGAGGGACTCTCATAACATCAATAATTGAAATTAAAAAGTATTTGATACATTATGAGTATTTTTCTCAATCAAATAAAATTTAATAAATATAAATAGAGGGGGGATTAGGATAGGAGAGAGTAAAATTGAAATAATTAAAGTTGATAATTCAAAAAAAATCGTGTAAAATAAATATTTCATAAAATCACAATATAATCAATGCTCATTGATCAAACTAATAACGACCACAGTGTTAGGCTCACCAATTCTTTTGACTTAATACTTTGAAGTTAAAATTCAAAATAAAAACTTAGAAATAACTTAGTAATTGTAAGATAATTTTACCTTAAAAACCTCTTTTAAACCTAAAATAATTATGTTTATCTCACATCAATTAATTCAAATAGAGAGAAAAAGAAAGTGTATAACTTATTTTTAAAATCAAATTAGTTAGCATTTTATGAAAGGTACTTAATAAAAAATAAAAAAAAATTGTTAGAAAAATTATACTTAAAATCAAATTAGTTAGCATTTTTAAAATCAAATTCTTTTTTATGTTAGAAAAATTATACTTAAACTTACAAGAACTTTTCTCTAAATTTGTTCAGTTTACCTTCTCCTTTGAAGGAGATCAAAAGCTAGAAGAAAGAAAACACTAGTAAAATTAAAAAAAAAAACACAAACACTATTAAAAGTTTTATTTTTGGTGCATTGCAACTATTTTTTTATTTGAATTGCACATTTGTCACTGTTCTTATTCAGTTATTTGTAAAATCATAATCGGGTCACAAGGTAGAAATATGTGAAATCACTGCGACCATTCACATGTAACAGGGAAGAAAATGGACTAAGATTCTTCCAGGTTTATTAGAGTTTCTGCCAACAAAATCGAGTGTTTCAATCCTACAACAAAATCTTTAAACATACAAATTTTAAAGGAGAATATTCCCCCAAAAAATCCTTTAACATACAAATTTTATCCTGTAATATCACAGCAGTTGTATCAAATAATCCAATAAAAAATCATCAAAAGCAAAAAAACAACGGTAAAATATCTTCTGATGAAACTGCAGACAGTGCTAGTTATAAGAGGAAGGAGAACTAAAATGAATAAGGACACTACTTGATGTATTGTGAAAGCCACTGAAAGCCTTCACCATACCCCATTTTGCGCACAATGCTGCACATGAACACTTCAAGGGGTCGAAGGTTTGAGTCAGTGAGGTTAACCTTTCCCTTGCCAGTGGTGAAATTGGTGAGGCCTAAGTGGTATCGTAACTCGTCTTCCGAAGCTGCATAAGGAATGTCAATCTTGTTGCCTAGCACAAGAAATGGAACAGTTGCCAATGCTTCATCTGAAAGCAAGGCATCAAGCTCCTTCTTAGATTCGGCGAACCTCTCTTTGTCGTAGGCATCAACCAGGTACACAACAGCATCCACCTGGAAATACAACATAAGTGAGAATTCAGAGTCATTGCAGCTTAGGCAATTATATGTGAAAAACTTATTGCGGCTAAAGAGATACCAAACCTTCAAGGAGTTATATTGTAAAGATGAATATAAAGGTTATGAATTCAGATAATAAGCAATAAAGACCAAAACTAACTAACTTCGGAGTTTAGTTTCAAGAAACCTCTTCTCACCTAAGGTGAAAGAAAGCATCAATTTACAACTGTGCCTTGACTGTCTTCTAATGCTTAAAATGGATTATGCAATCTATATTACCAAGTCCAATAATCATCCTAGTGTACACATCTGGACATCGGTTATTTGTTCCTCTTCCTTGTGTTCTTTCTTTCTCATTCATAAGGGGAAACAAGATATGTTCAAAATCAACTAGTAAACAGCTCCAGAAAGGTTTAAAGAGGTTCTATCAGGGAAACTTCCACTATCAATATTTGCCTCCCATGAATCGGATAAATACAAAGGGCTTCATCAGGGATTATGAAGGCAAGAATTGCGGGATCAACAAGTGGTAGCAAAAATCAAGCCAATAGTTGTGTTATACTAAACTATTAACAAGAAGAGTGAATCAGAAAAAGAGTTGTACAAATCCAGAATATGAAATATAGATATAGAGAATATTCAAAGATTCACAGAAGCAGAAACAGCAACAATGCATCAACAAAAATCACAGGACCAAAGTCACCAAACACCTCATCAGAACATCTGGCACTCCATAATGAATAAGCTGTCAAGAAAGTAAAGGGGCTGGGTTTATAGGGTCAGTGCAAAGTCATAACCCAACCAATATATAAGAAGCTTTAAAAACGCTACACCGATTAAATAAAACTCATCAAAGTTAAGCTCTTAAAGGAACTACAAATACACCAACCAGGTTATGATTATGAAAAAGTTGGTTGCAATACACCTGATCAAAAGTAATTGGACCAACATTGAAACAATAAAACATTACAAAACTCAAAAACCTATCACCAACTACACGTTCCATCCCCTTCAACTGAAAACCAAACAAGTACCAACACACTAACATAACAAACTAGGAGTGTCTAATATGAAACAAACCCCACTTCCTAAAACTCCAAAACCACACAACCCATAGCACATATTCAAACAACCACCCAAAGAAACATCCAATATCAATAAGCAACAATAAGATCAAGAGTCAGAAGCAAAATAATAACCTTAGCATAATAGTCTTTCCAGACCCTACGAGCAACTTGGTGGCCACCCAAATCGAAAGCTTTGAACTTGATCTTCCCAATGCTCAATTCCTCCGAAGTGGGGTGTTGGGTCGGCTGGTGCTGAACTAATCTCTGCAACCCAATTTCAAAAATTCAATTTTTTTAATGAAAAAATTCATTTTTGAACGATTAAAACAAAGATGAGAGAAAAGAAGGTAACCTCGTCTTTGAGCATGTGAAGGAGGGTGGTCTTGCCGGCATTATCGAGACCAAGGAAGAGAATTTTGGCTTCTTTCTGCCACAGACCAAGGGAAGCCAAAATACCATAGAACCAGTCAAAGAGAAACATGTTATGTTACGTTGTGCAGAGAGAGAAATTCACAGATCGTGAATTATGAATGAGAATTGAGAATAGAGAAGGGAAGGAAGCAGATCCCAGAGAGAAAGCGAGAGAGGAAGATCCTAGATCACGTGTCTGCGCATGTGGTGGGGATGCACTGAAATGTGTGTGTAATGTAGTTCTGTTTTATGCTTTTGTTTTTATTTTTTAAAATTTGTTAGCCTTTGCTTTCGTTTTCAAACACAAGACTGAGGTGGGTAGGTGGGCTAGCCATGTGTGTTATGACTCTTCCTCACTAGTTTTGATTTTCATTTAAAGCCGTTCAACCATAATCAGGGTTCATTTATTTTTTAGAGGGTTGGTAAGTCAATTTTTCTTTTTTTTTTAGAGATCTTATATTTTAAATTGGAACTATTTCCTTTTTTATGTTTGGTTGGTTTTTATTTTCTAAAATATTCTTTTTTAGAAATTATATTTATCTCTCTTTTTTTTTTTTTTTGCAAAAACATTTTTATGGTAATTGTTTATCTAATTTTTATTGATATAAAAATATAATTTTATTTTCAATGAGATAAATAATTAAATTTATGGTAAAAGTTTTTAAAAAATTGAAACGTAATAGTATTTGATTTCTAAGAACGTATATGATTAACCAGATAAATTTTAACTCACAGAATCATAATTTATAAACACGGAGAAAAAAACGCACCACTAAAGAATATAGTTTTGAGTTATTTGCCCATAAAAAATTCAATTAATTTAGTTAATAGTATTATTTTTTTTTGGGTTGTTTTATGTTTGATGAGTACTATGATAAAGCTTTTAATATATTATTATTTATAAGCTAAAGTTTATTAGAGAGTATAAAATCATGAGTAAGACTTATGAAGTAAGAGATGAAACTAACAATTTTTTAATAAATTTCAATAATTAGTAAATTGTTTGATAAAAAAATAGCAGAATATTTTTTTATAAAAAATTTGTGTAAGTAAGGACGATGGAGGTTTGAATATTTGTAATATTCGTGCCTTTAACTTGGCAATGTTCAGAAAACGGGTTAAAAATTTATTTCCCACCCCAATACTCTGGTATAGACTCTTCTAAATACTTCATTAGAGAAGAGATTTCTTGGATTTCACTATTAGGCATAATCCTAATTTTATTAAGACTTATTTGAGATGAGTGAGTGATAGAGAAGGAATTAATATTTGGCTTCAAAAAATAAAAATAAAAATTAAACCGCACTTCTAAAATTTATAATTACATCTGGACCATTCCTTAATGGGCCTGTCTTAGTTGCAGAGGCGCAGGTTATTATCGTCATTAGGTTGAGAAATGCGTAAAACTCTTCGTCTAAATCAAAGATCGTATATATATAATAAATCCATCCACGAAAAACCCTAGCCGACGGAACTGCACTTTCACACTTTCTCTTCGGTTCGTATCTTCAATTTCTGTCACCACATTCTTCTAATTTTGCGTTTTTCTCACAATCTTCGAATTTCGCATTGCAGAGATGGCAAAGTCGAAGAACCACACCGCTCACAACCAGTCCTACAAGGCACACAAAAATGGCATCAAGAAACCCAAGAGGCACCGCCACACTTCCACCAAAGGGGTACCTTTTTTTAAAAAAAAATATTTTTCGTTTTTAGGTTCTCTTTTATACCAATGCACATGCTTGTTTATTTTGGGGTTATTGAATGGTGATTATTTTTTAAATTTTAATTAATGTGTTTTTGTTATTGGCGATGGGTGTAGATGGATCCCAAGTTTTTGAGGAATCAGAGGTATGCGAGGAAGCATAACAAGAAGAATGGGGAAGCTGCCACGGAGGAAGAGTAAAGTGGCATTTTTTAACGGTGCTATTAGGGTTTTATTTTAAGCAATTTTTTTTAATGATAAACTTTGTTTGAAGTGTATGTTCAGTAGTATAATTGATTTGATCTCAGAGAATGCAGTACACTTATAGCAATTTTCCTGGTATCTGTTGAAGACCCTTGAATTTTATTTTTATCAATGGAATGTTGAAGTGGTTTTTTATTTTGTTGACGTTGCTATGGATATGCTCATGTGTGAATTGAGTTTTGATTTTTCTGTTTGGAAAGGTAGGTAGCTTTTGCTTTTAATGGGTAGCACTTGATCATACTCTTGATCTACTTTTTATTGGGAAAAGGCTTGGATTTTTATAACTTCACGTGTTCAAAAGAGGAGAGGGAAAGTGTTTGTTGAGGGGGGTTGGTTGGAGAATAGAGATTGTTTCTGAATTAGTTCAGATCCTTTTCATAATGTTATTTGTGTTATGCTCATCGTAGCCTTAAGTTTTTTATTGTTTTGGAATTTATGCTGTTAGAAGAAAGTGGATACATTCATGTGTTTCCCTAAGAATGGAATTGAATTGGGGATTATAATGGTTGGATGGATATATTTTATGGCTATCTTTGGCAATCTTTCTCTATTACAGTCTAGAAGAAACCATGATGTAAATCAGATCCATTCCGTAACACACCATAGGTAGCCCAAGTTACTTTCTGTTATTATCTGACTAGTGATTTTCTACTAACTATCCCAAGTCCCATTTCACCTGTTAATCAATGGCGCTAAAACATTTTTTTTAATGGCATAGTACAAGTTGTTCGAGCTGGCTAGTCTTGTAAAATGGTCGATGTTGGAAGTTGACTTGTGTACTTGTGTCACCTAAACTTGTCGTTTGAACTGCCAATATGGTGTTCTTATATGAAAAAGTATGGATTATAAAAGATGAGTTTATTCTTGTATTTATAGGTTTTATTTGTATTAGCTTTTGGTAAAATTTAAAATTGAGTTCATAAAAATTGGTTTTATTGGATTGGTGATATGAAATAACTTTTTCAACAATCAAAATTTGGGCATTTTTTAGCCTAACAGATTTTGTACAATAAATCAGAATTTATATTTAGTGTATGAATAAAATTATAATCTTATTTATGTCTTCCATTAAAAAGATAAAATTGTTCATGAACATGGCCGGAACCAAATTGGATGATACATGACTGCACAATCATGACAAGAACTCATGGTGCTTGAGCTTAATCTTGCCATGCTATAATTCCACTGGAAAGAATGATGCCTAAATGTAGACAGAAAGAAGAAATATAAAGAACAAATTGCTTTATCTAGTGTGAACTGCTTTATAGTTAACATGGTTATTTCACGAGAAACCTAACAAGAAAAAATTTGACGGTTCATGTACGGGCTCGGAACTGATACACTGGAAACAAATATCTGAGGTGCAAAAATAGGCTCTCTCAAAGGCTTTCTAACATGAAGCCATCTAGATCACAACTTAGAGGAAACGAAATTCTTAAGTTCAAAAACAGCCAATATTATCTTTGCCGGAGACTAACAATATGCTAAGAAAATAATATATTGGCACTCATCCATTGGCGACACTCCTTCAAACTGTTTCCTTTTTTTACAGGATTCAGAATGTACTAAAGTATGCAGCCAGAAGATGTGAAATGCTTTGAAACTCCGTTGTACAGCACACTCTTGTAAAGCACATACTTTGGGAAGATTAAACCGTAACTGGCTCCTTTACTGGGTCAGAAACTTGTGCTTTAACCTGCTTTAGTAATTGAAGAGGGAAGCATGTATTAAAGAACCAGGCACAATAACTATTTGTGCGAGTCTGGAAGTAAATTATGGATAACTCACCTTTGCTGACTTAAATAGCTCATCAAGCACCTCAGACAAAGTCGGATGAGCATGAACTGCAAATTTTATATCCTGCATTGTGGCACAACAATGTTTTAAGGTACCATATAGACAAAGATGGAAAGATTCTCGTGGCTATTAACAGGTAAGTTGATCAAACAACAACTGGATGAAAAGAACCTCATTTGTCAATGTAGCACATGCAAATAAATAAGTAAATCCCAGGCTCTCGCATTTGACAGATTTGGTAGGAAAATTTACCTGAATACGTGTTCCTAACGCTATTGCATTGGATGCCTCGTGGATGAGATCAGCAGCATGTAATCCAAAAATATGAACTCCTAGTATCTCTCCATTGTCAGGTCTGTATATCAACTGCATGAAAAAAGTTTAAAGATAGTTAGTAAACAATGAAACTGATAAAGAGTAACAGTGCATCCATAGACTGAATAAGGTCAAGCAGTAAACCAGGATTCCCTGCTCTGAAAAGAAAAACTTTTGGGTGACCAAGAGAACCCTATTAGATCAAATCTGTTGGCCCCAGTAACAGCATCTGATCTATAACTACCAATTTAGCCAAGGCCCACTGGTTGTTTAGATTACAAGATCAAGACAATCAAATCAATTTTAGCAAGGGAGACCCGGTAATTTTTCAAAAAATATTCTTACAATCACTACTCAAATTTAAAAAATAATTGCACTTTACAATACAAAGAAATTTAAAAATCAAATCTTCTAACATCATCTCCTTTACAATCTAACCAAACAAAAAACACTTTATAAGCTTTTGTAAAAGAATAGCATCAAGGGAAAGATACAGGGATATCACCTTGGCAAGACCCTCCCCTTCATTTTCTGCTAAGGCCTTTGTGTTAGCTTTGAAACTTGTTTTGGAAACACTTACTTCAAAACCCTCTTTTTCACCTTTCTCCCTAGCTTGAGGCTGCATTCAATATGTTTGATCATAATACATGATGAGTCATAGTAGTGAAGAGCATAGAAGGGCCTGTTAGCCACCTGTATGAAATAATGAAACAAGCAGCAGATGGAGCGTGACACATAGACCGAAAGAAGAATATGACATACCTCAGTCAATCCAACCATGCTGATTTCAGGATGAGTGAAACAAGCAGCTGGAATGCTTAAATGATTGAGCACGTGATCTCTTCCACTGACTTGTTCGACCACTGTACAACAACCTTTCCATTTAGTAAATGGAAGCAAATGACTCAAAATGTTAGGAGCAAAATTACATTACTTGCTTCATACCTGAAATTCCTTGTGCGCTAGCAGCATGAGCAAGCATCATCTTGCCATTTGCATCACCAATACAATATAAATGAGGGACCTATCATTCCATGCACTAAATCAGCAAGTGTGTCAGGCCAAGATAAAAATAATGTGTGCATGAAACTTTTGACACAAACCAGGTTTCCATTTGCATCAATTACTCGCATGCGCTCATCAACGGGAACAAAACCACGCTGTGTTACAACATCAATCTGCAGGAAAAGTAAAGATATACATATATATATCTGATAGTTTCCTTTGGGGAAAACATTTTATCCTAAAGACAATTCAGTTAAAAAGGCATACATTTTCCAATCCAAGACCTTGCGTAAATGGAGCCCTTCCAGTTGCTATTAGAGCAGCATCCACCTATAGCAAAGCAGAAGTGGCAGCTTATAAAAATTCAGTGATTAAATATGCAGGTAAAGATGCACGTGTGCATCCATACACAGATGGATGGATAAATATGTTAAATGAGATCTATAATTTAGACTTTTCAGACAGCTGTAATGGTATTCCACTTTTAAATACTATTTTTAACAGTAAAATGATCAATGGAGATACAGAAGCCACTAGCCCCTAAAGCTAAGCACAATCAGATATAAATATAGACACGCAGGAAGGCCATATCCTGGAACATTAACCACTTCTGCCCCAGTTATGGCATCAGTTACAAAATTGTCCAAGTCTGCACAGCTAAATGTACTTGTACAGCTCTCTATATACTAAATCAGAGGTCAGTATGTTAACAACTTAAGGATTTTAAAAAGGCAATTTGAGTTCATTACAAGAGCATGCTGTATTAAGAGTGTCCAAGGATAAAAGGTACGATACTAAATAGTCTGACTAGTTCTGTATGAGTCTGTTCCCTGTGAACTGTTCTCCAATCAATCTTTGAGAGAAATTTTTAACAGTCAAAACCAAAGTGATTAACTGAAAGCCTTCAGGAAAGAAAATAAGGTACCTCTAAAGTATCCTTTTGTTCCTTTGTCTTTGCATCAATGAGCTCAATCGTGACAGGTTTTCCGTTTCTCGCAGGAGTGATCTGTATAGAAATTATAATATCTGTGACAATTCAACATAGCTACCCAAAAAAAAAAAAAGAATTATATGAGAAATTACCAGATCTAATTACCTTGGATGCAAAAACACCAGTATGATAGTCAATATTTCGGGGATTAATGAGAACCCTCTGAGCCAACTTGCTAATTTCAGGATCAAATCCAGGCATGAGCTGATCTAAAGCTTCAACAAAAGTTACCTGCAGAGTACCATTATTACCAACTATATCCCTTCTGCAATCTGCACTAATTAGGTTTCTAAATTTTACAAATAATGAAATAATATATTATTTTAACTTTATTGTACCATAACAAAAGTATTATAAATTAAGTACACAGTCTAAACATATCCATACATCTTTAAAAAAAAAAAAATTAATGGCAAACTATTGTCAATTCTTCTCATGAACAAAATACAACAGAGAAAGGAGAATATATTTATATATATATATAAAGAAAAGTGCTACCTCACTTCCTAGTGCCGTATATACATCACTGAATTCAAGGCCAATATAACCACTTCCTACAATTGCTATCCAATCTGGAACAGTCTCCAGTTTGAGTGCATGGTCACTGGTAATCACAGTCTTCCCTGAATGCATTTACTATGTGAGTTTTCATTAATGATAAAAAGCAAAACTTACATGATGGAAAGAGGCACGCTATCAGTATAGACCTGAACAAAGATCTATATCCCCTTTAGTCTTATACACATTTCACGGTAGTTTAATATCCCATATACTAATGCCCTATCAATCAGAACATCTCTGTAATACTAAATTGATCACTTATTTTTTCCACTGCATGCTGACTGCTTTTACAACTGATACTTCAATAGCATTCTACTTTTGAAGCCACTAGGGGCTTAACAAGATGCTTATCATAGACAGGATTTTACATCCCAGTTTCTGGTACATGCCTATAACTAGGTCTTTTCATTAAGTAAAACTAGAGGTGCTAACACAAAACAGTAAGGTCACGAAGAGAAAAGATAAAACATATAGTGTACAGCGTACCATCAACTTCAATGCCCTTAGGAATGAAAGGAACGGAACCAGTGGCAATGATGATGTCTTTTGCAGTTACCACCTTGGAAGGGCCAACTTTCACTTTTTGAGGACCCTGAATGGATTCACAAACAAAGCACAGTGAACAGGAAAATGTTAAAATTTCCATTTGCATGCTTGTGATCCAAATCCAAGCCTAGGCCGAATAAACAATCAATTCACTTTCCAAAGGCAATCACAACGGCATCAATCTCAGACACCACAGAGCACATTTGTCACTTACCAAAATAGTTCCAAAACCAGTGAGTATGTCCACTCCAAGTGCTTTCATGGAGTTGGTCAAATTGCTACGGATTTTCGAAGCAAGATTATTAGCATGGTCTGCAACTGCTTGTCTGTCATACCCAGCAGCAGAAACCTAAAGCAACAAAAACCAACTAATCATATCATAATACAACCAATCTCTCTGCCATGAAGCACACTATATTCTAAAGTTCTAAATTCTTATACACAATACATTTTTACCTGCAAACCAAGTGACTTCAAGTGATGATCATCCCGCAGCTCTCGCATACGACCACTCACAGCCAAAAGAGCCTTAGAAGGAACACATCCTCTGTTCACACACGTCCCTCCAACCACGTCCCCCTCAACAATGGCCGTTTTCAAACCCTGTATAATTTCTCCGGAGAATATAAAACAGCAACATGCACTTTCATAATTCATTAAAAACATATACTAGCAACACACACTCTCTAATACACTCTTTTAAACACATTCTCTACTAGTGGCTAAAATGTATTAAAATCAAAATATTTTGCAGGTCTCACTTAGTCACTTCTTGTTTAACAAGTCCCATTTATAATTTGTAGTCTCCGATTCATTTGTTTAAATTTATTCGGTTAAAAAGACACTTTTTTAACAAAATCGGCAGTGTTTGTTTTTCTGGTGCATTTGTTTAAACCTTCTACTTAAAATAATAAATGAATTTTTTTTTAAAAAAAGCAGCAAATTCTCTTGATTGAACTAACTTTCTCAATCATAGTGCTGCAATCAATTATCTTAATTGAACTAACTTTCGCAATTCATCACACAAATTCAGCTGAACATTCCAACTTAGCAGAAAGAGAGTAAGGTTTCCGGTGATCAGAATCACGGAAGCTAAAGCTATGAGTGTACCTTTTCAACGGCGTGGAGGGCGGCGCCGTGGCCGCCGACGCCAGCGCCGATGATGAGCAAGTCGTAGTCGAAGGATGAAGGAGAGGAGCCGTTGTCTGAGAGCGCGGCAGATACTGCGGCGGAGTGTGGGCGGCGGAAGGTGCGACAGCGGTGGTTTAGGGAAGTGGGAGTAAATGCCTGGCGGCGGAGGCCGCAGAAGCGGAGATTGGAAGGGACAAGAGTGGGACCGGAGAAGGGAAAAGAATGAGGTGGCAGCGAAATGGTGGAAGAGAAGGAAATTGATGGTTGCATTTTTGAAGGAACAGAAATATGTTATGTGAAAGTAAGTGAAAAGAAAGAGAGTTTTTGAAAAGAAAGTGTGGTTTTGTGTTTGAAAAGAAAGAGAGTTAAAGAGAGTAGTTTGTCGTTGGTTTGGGAGTTGGGAAAGAGGACGGAGATATCCAAGTGGAGACGGATAAAGTATAAACCACTTTTGTAATGTTTCTCTTTCAGCTATCAGTTGTATATGTGCCTTCTTACTGGCTAACAAGTGAAAAGTAGAAAAGTAAATACATTAAAATCATAACTTTACTCTTTTAAATGTTTTTTTAATAATGATTTTTGAGATATCTATGTAATTTTTAAAATAATAATGTTATTTTCTTAATTATATTTTTGGTTGTTTAGGGTGAGTTTGAGTGAGCTATTCTAAAAGGATTTTTAAGATGAAAAAGTATGAAATTTATTTTTTAAAAGTTAAAATTAATTTTTATTATTAATTTGTACATGCTTTTTTTAATTTTTTTTTTAAAATGTTTGACTTTCTATAAATTAGTTGGTGAAAAGATAATATTAAATTTTTGTAAAAGTAAATTTTATATATTTCTTCTACTATAATTTCTTTTTAAGGAAAAATATCATTGGCCAAATTTTTTAAAAAATTATCAAATTTTTTATTTAATCAAATTTTCTCATAATTAACATATGAAATTTACCAAAATTTGTAATTTTTAATAAATTTATCTAATAATAGATTTTGAAAGAATAATTCATGAAAAATGTTAGTCATATACATAATACTACTTTTTAAGAATAATTGTTAATGAATTTAACTGTTATGTTCCAACCACGCTGGAAGGAACAAAATTGTGATTATTATACAAAATTCTTTGTGATAGGGGAATTTAAGCCTGATTTATTAGAATAGATTTTAAGAAGAATTCACGTTCCAACCACTGCTGAATGGAACAAAATTGTGATTATTATACAATTTTTTTTTTTTATATTGGGAATTCAAACCTAATTTATTAGAATAGGCTTTAAAAAGAATTCTAGTTCAATTATTGTGCTTATTATGATTAAAGTTGGCAAAATATGCCGGGTTAGCCAAACTGACCCGAACCCATTCAAATATAGGATTTGAGTCTTTAATTTTGATTACAAACTAAACGTGTTTTTTTTTTTTTTTAAAAACCAATGTAATCATGACGGACTTGATCTGTAAACCCCATTTAAATCCCATAAAATAAAGGCTTGAACTTCATTTTACGAGCATAAATTTAATGCATATTTTTTTTGTTTTTTTTTTAACTTCACTTGCATCAAATCTGTATGCATTACGCTAAATAATCTATTTTATCATTTATAATTGTGATATTAACTTTTTGAGAAGAAATTATATATTACACTTCTTTTTATAACATACACATAGTTGATATTTATACAAATATAATGGTTACAGAAATACGAGAGTAGAATGAAATTGTTTATTAAATACTAACTTATTTTTTTTAATAATTTCTCTTAATTATGTTATAGTTGTTATTTTATTAATTAGTTACAGTTTATTTTAATTGGTACATTAAGAGATGTAATGGGTTAAAGTAACGTATATTATTCACATTATCTCATGTTGACCTCGTACCTCAAGCAATACGATGTGTTAGTGTGTGATTTGATATCTGTTTAGTCTGCGTATACGTTAAAGAGGGGAAAATCCTTCTTGGGAATCTTGTTGAGTAAGAGATCTGTTAGATCAAGGATGATTAACGTCTTAAGATTTTGATTAATTACAAGACAGACGAAACCAAGCTACCCAAGACTTGCTAAGACGAAACCAGCACAGACGGAACGAGACCCTTCAAAGTGAAGATCTGCGTCTGTCCAAAAGCCAAGTCATCAGACGATACATGCACAGACGGAAGAGGACTACTCAAGCTTAAGTCCTTTGTCTGTCCAAAGAGCGAAGTCTAAGACGATAGGATGAGACGAAACAACAACAACTGAAGACTGAAGAATCATATCGTCTATCCAAAAGCTGAAGTCAGGATGAGTCATTCGTGCAAAGATTTGAGAAGCATCCAAGATCAGTATAGGGATTCGAGCTTACACACCCAAGTCAGAAAGGTCTTTACCTTTTGTCACATCTCTGTACAAGTCAGAAATAGTACTGCGCACAACCTAGTCCGCTATATCCGCTGCGACTCAACATCAATCAATCAAGTACAACTGACAACCTTTTTGGAAAGCTCTCTAGAAGATCTCTCAACGACTCTCAACGACATTCAAATGAGTCTAACGGCTATTTGAAGAGGATGCCTATAAAAGGACTTCACACCTTCAGGAATCAATTGGCGAATACGCTTATCTTCTTCTATCTCTTAAGGATTCGCTCAAACTCTCTGATTGTGCTATATTGTAAACACCTCTCTGCGTAGAGGAAAACTTTGTTTTTCATAACATCTTTCAAAGTCCACTTGTGTGGCATTTTAGCCTGAGGAGGCTGTGTTCCAAAGAATACCTCTTGTTTTAGCTTTGTGGAGAATTTGGGTTCAAAGAATACCTTGTTGGTTTAGCCTGAGAAGGCTGGGAGCAAAGAATATCTTGTAATAGCCAGAAGTGGCTGGGTTCAAACAATACTTGTAACCTTTTCACGGTTTGTAGTGAAAACTCAGTGGTTGCTGAGTAACTGGACGTAGTCTTGAATAGACAAACCAGTATAAAAATAACTGTGTTTATTTTTGTTTCGTCTGATCAACTAACAGGGGATAATCTCATCATAACGTTTGTTCATTAAAATCAATCTTTTAACATAAATTTTGTTTCGTCTGAACAGCTTTGTAACCCACAGACGAAAGGGATAAATTTTCTTAAATAACACAATTCAACTCCCTTTCTTGTGTTTTATATTTTACAATATCAATGAGTTGTTCTTGATTGACGTGTTACCAAACCTCTTTTCTCTCTCATTATTATCTGACGTTGCTAGATCCAATGGCTAAAATGATTGCATCTCTCCTCAATATCTACCCTTAAGTATAAAAGGGAAGTCCTCCTACAGGAAGTACCCTAGACCTAATTACTCACTATTTCTCTCATTGCATTCTCAATACTAACTTAAGCATTAAAGTGACTTTGCAGGTACCTCTTCCTCTTGGTGAAGAGACTACGTTCATCTCGGTCTTGCCCTTAAGACTATTGTCAGACCTCGGCCTAGCCACGTAAGCCGGTCAGCGTTGTCCAAGTCAGCACCCCGTTTTGGTAAGAAGAAGAAAAGTTATTCAAATTCATCAATTCTCTTTAAAATTGACTATCATTATTAATATTGTTTGTTCTTCTAACAAAGATAATGAGGAGTTACAACTTGTTAAGTTATATGGAATTACACATCTACTAGAAATTGGTGAGCTTGAAATAGGACAAATCAAATTAGTACTTTCAAATAAAATTAAGGAAACATATTAAGATCACATCTCTTAGTTTTAACTCGGTAAATATGTATGGATCAACTTGTTTTGTTTTATAAAAATATCTTAATAATATTATTTATTAGTGTGTTAATTTATTCTTATAATAAAGATGTTGATATTACTTGTAATAACTTAATCTCATTTAAATTTTTATTAATATTGCATTTGATAAAAGTTTAATGTGATAATAGATGTTCTTAATTGTAAAATACAAATATACAAGAAGGGAGGGTTGAATTGTATTTATCAATTAAAATTTTTTCAGACGATGCGTTTTGCATCTGTATAAAACGTTAGATCAAACGCAAATTTAATTTTATCTTTCAAAGGTTGATTTTAATTCAAGATACAGTTTAAGCTGTTATCCCCTAGTTAATAAGCAGATAGATATAATCAAAGCAATAATATTTTTATACTGGTTCGTCTATTCAAGACTACGTCCAGTTACCTAGCAACTTACTGAGATTCCACTAAGAGTATTATTTGAACCCAACAACTCCTGGCTAAAATACAGATATTCTTTGAACACAGCCTTCTCAAGCTAAAGCGGTATTCTTTGACCCTAGCCTCCGCAGGCTAAACCCAAGTATTTTTTGAACATAGCCTCCACAGGCTAACCAAGGTATTCTTTCAAAACTTAGCTTCCTCAGGCTAAAATAGGTATTCTTTGGACCTCAGCCTCCTCAACCTAAACTCAAGTTATTCTTTAAACAATTAACCTCCTCAAGGCTACGAATACCACAACAGTGGTTTACAATTAAGACCAAATAGAAAATATCCTCTACGCAGAGAGGGATTTTACAATGTAAATTCTATTCTAAGTTTGTGGCGAGCAAACTTGTATGTTGAGAGCTTGAGCAAGTATATGAATATAGTCTTGATCAGAGTAGTTCGCCAAATTGAACTCGAAGGAATGAAGTCCTTTTATATGTGTTTGCGTGAAGTAACCGTTAGACTGTAGATGTAAGCGTTAGTCCTTGCCTTGGGTACTTTAACATCTGGCAGAGTGAGCAATCAGAACATTTAATGAAAAGTCAGCGATTGTCAGCATGAGATCTACCTTTGACTTGATTCGCTCAGAGATTTCACTAAAACATACAAATGCTTTTCGTGTTGCAGAGGTTTATTTTGAAATTCTTTTCCACCTATGGAACATTCTGAGTAACGGTTGAATTGAAATGAGTGCACAAGTTACTCAGAATCTTGAACTTCATAAAAGGCTAGACGAATGAATAATTATAAAGAGTTTTGTGTTGAATTCATTCGTCTGTCTTCAGTCTTCGTCTTCAACTCCAGTCTTCGTCTTCAACTCTAGTCTTCAAATCTTCACTCTTGAGCACATGACTTGAAGTTGAGACGCGCTCTCAATCTGATCTTGAAAGTTCTTCATCTGATGGAAATACTTTGTAGCATGACGAATTGAACTTTGCGTCTGGAACCTCTAATGTTTTGAGGGTGCATCTTTCGTCTATGCTAATAATGATCTGTCTGATCATTGTTCCCTCTGAGTCTATTGATGCATCCGTCTGTCTTGTAATTATCAAAATTAAGATGCTAAGTCATTTTGACTTAACAATCTCCCCTTTTTTGATGATTACAGACCATACTCACAAAAACATCTTCTTCTACGAAGATAAGAGCTTCACATATGTATTAGAGCTTGAACATAGTAGACGAAACATCTTGAGCTTGAGTTCTTCAGACGATAAGATCATTCTTGATATATTGTGTAGATGTCAAATCAAAATCTGCATAAAACATGTTAGCTTAAGCACACAAAATATATCAGAGCAAGAATATACATCGAGATGATGTTCATAGTCATTTTTCTTTCATAAAGAGTTATTACATCAAAGAGATGTAACTTTGTACAATCAGAGCAAGAAAAAAAAATAAAGTAGAGCCTTATGCTCTAGAATACAAAAAAAATTAAGAACATAAAGTAGCTCCCCCTGAGCTTGATCTTGTTCTTCATTTTTGTCTTCTCCTTTTTCCATTTGGCTCTCCCTCAAACTTAGCATTTTTCTCTTTAGCTCCCCATCAACTTGATATTTCTCTTTTTCAACTCCTTCTTCGTTTGATCCCCCTCTTTTCTCTTTTCTTTGTCTGATCGCCCTCTTTTCTCTCTTTTTCTTACCTTTTTGTCTTTCTTCTTCTCCCCCATGTGTTGCAATCATCAAAACATCAAAATGATGTAATCATTTAGTTCCGGATGAAGACGATGCGCCTGGATTCTTCCCTTGAGAAAGTAGTTCCTGCATTAGAGACTCAAGATAGTTTACTTTGTTTAGAAGAACATCATGTTTAGACTTGATAGAAAAGTTCTTCTTTTCTAATTCAGAGTATTTTCTCTTGAGAGTTCGGTAAGCATGAGCAGATGAAGCTTCAATCTCAATGAATTGTAAGGTGATGTAAGGGAGAGTGACTGTAAATGCTTCATCCCATGTCCATTTGAAAGTACGCACAATGGAGGCGAGCTATAGTTGATCACGAACAAGATCGAGTCCATAAGCATAGGCTCCTCCAGGATAAAGTTGTCCATAAACAACATAATCTTCCATCCCTAACTCTTTACTAGATGAATAAGCCAAAGTGGCTTCATGATTGCGAATCTTAGTAAGAGTTCTGCTGTCAAAGGGTCCTTCCCATAGTAGACGCTTATATTCAGATGATGATAGAAGTTTGGGAATATGACGTGCCCACCAGAACCTTTTAGGCTCAGATTATTCCTTTTTCTCCTTTCCTTTAGCTAAGTACTTGATGATTCAAGTACGAGGTTTATCCAGTCGAATGGAGAAACAAGTGTTTGAGGAGACGATAGAAGAAAATTGAGTGCTAAGAAAGTTAGGCAAAGTCCTTCCTTCTTTTTTTGCCATTCGTCTTATATGATGAAGAGTCATAGCTTGCTCTTTTACTTCCCGTCTATAGGAGTGTGCCATAAGATGAAAGGCAACATCGTGATCAATGGGCAAAGCATGAGTCATGTCTTCGGGAGTATCATTGTCAAGAAGTGCAATTCCTTGAGTGATTTGCATTCTTTTGCAATGAGGGCGAACCCAAGGAAGAGTTAGACCAACAGAGTATCCAAGACCAATATATTCAGTTTTGTTGAGAGGAATACTCCAGGGAATTGGATCGTGGTCATCTATTGCATCCATTGTCCAAGAAGAAAATTCTTTAGGCACATTTGGACAACATTCTCTATCCTTCAACAAATAATGATGAAAGATAGTAGTTCCTTCTTTCTTGAGGGATTGTTGAGGACGAAGGGTAAAAGTTTTGATATGTGGTTTGTATGACATGGCTTGAGTCACTATATCAGATTCAGTTAAGAAGGATTTGTAGTCATTGATACCTTCAAGTCCCTTGATATTTGAACGTGCAAGACAATCCCAGTTCAGTAGACGAAGCCATTGCTTCTCATCTTCAATAGTGTAGCATTTTGAGAAGTCAAGTAGAGCATGCTTAAGAGGATGATAGAATAAGAAAGGATTTGGTGTCCTTTTTATTTTGAAGTCTTTTGTTCCTTTAAAGATGTAAGGATTTTGCGTCTCATAGAAGGGAGATGGTACTACAACATCTTGTCTTGAACTGATCAGCTAACTTGGGTTAGATAAAATTTGTTATTCAAGAAAGTATTTCTGATAAAGAGTATCAAGAAAAGAGTAGTCCATTTTTCTTCGAGAGGGAACTTCATCAGGGTCAACCACTTCTGAGTACAGAAGAGGTTCCATTCTTGAATATTCCAATTGTTCTTCAAGAAGGTGTTTTTCCGCCTGTAAGAGAGCTTTAGTGGATACAACTTTATTCATATGTTCGAGAATGAATGCAGCAGACTCAAATGGAGCGTTAATGGGCTTAGAGTCTGTAACTTGGTTATTTTCGAAAGGCTCTGTAGGTGTTGTGCCAGACGCACTTCCTCCATTTCGTCTTCCTAAAGCAAGTCTGTCTTTCTCATAAGACTCTGCTTTTGATGCTTCAATAGCTATTCTTAATTCCTCATTAACTTCTTCTACTTGAGGAGATTGGGAATCAATAGTGATCTTTATTTTTCTTTGAGCTATTTCTTGATGTTTGGTGATAGCTTCAAGTTCCTTGTTTGTTTCTTCCTCGACTCTGATTATATTTGAGATTGTCTGAATTGCTTATCTAGCAACGAATTCTGCTTCAGTCGAGTCTTCAGATGGATTGCTAACAATTATACTTGCTTCAGTTGTCTCTACATTTAACTTTCTTTTTGTAGAGCGAGGACGTCTTCTTATAAGAGATTGTTCTGGAAGAAGGTCCTCTATAGATTCATCCACTAGAATGGGAGATTGAACTTCAATCTTAATTTGTACGGGAGTAAGAAATGGAGGCAATGTTGGGACAAATGATTGGTTGAGTGTTTGAGGAAGTTTTGATGGTTTGTGAGTAGAGATTTTAAGACGTTTGGAAGGTGAAATATCTTGAGATGGAAGAGTGTTTGATGAGCTCAGTTGTTTCTTTTGAGAGTCATCTTTTGAAGATAACTTAGACGATAGACGCAACTTGACAAAAATGTCTTGTTTGATTTCTTTTCCACAAGGATGTCATTCAACATCTTTGGCTATGAATCCCTGATTAATAACAATATTAGAAAAAATGGAAGGGTAGGGAATACATGGTTTCTTTGCAATGCCTTTGGCTTTTAGAGCAGTCAGCCAAAGGTCCATGATGAGATGAGACAAATTGATCTTTGTTCGTTGCATAAGATGGAAGAGACAAAATCTGTCTCTGTTGTTCACACTATCTCTTGCTCCGGTCCTTGGAGTAAAAACATTGATTAGAAGGTAATGAAGAACATTACCTTCAGGAATCAAGTTTTTAGCTTTCAGGAAGTTTGCAACTCCAGAGGTATGAATTTTTTCGTAAAGTATCTCATCTATTACATTACTGTCTAGATGAGCATTCTAATTTGGTTTGTAGATAACCCCTTCGATCTTGCATTTTCCAGCAGTGACAATGGTATCTGGGTTAATTACATACTCGTCCTTTGAAATCAAGCCATCTATGCCTTCTTGAAGAAGAAGACACCCACTCCAGTATTCAGCATAAGCTTCCATCATCCATGCTCCTTTCCATTAAGCAAACTCCATCCATCCAGCGACGGTGATCATGTCAAAAACGTCATTGGACACATTTTGAAGCGTTTCTCTGGTGATGTATTGACTAGGAAGAAACCATTCTTCATCAAAGAAGTTGATTTCAGTTTCCTCATAAGTTCCTTTAATATTCTTGGTGGCCATTGAAGATATTCAAAACTGTGATATTTTTAAAGAGAGTGGGAGTTCTTTTAGAGCAATAAATTTTGAGTATTCAGTAATAGAGAGAAATTTACTCATTGTTATCTATCTATCTATCTATCTATCTATCTATCTATCTATCTATCTATATATATATATATATATATATATATATATATATATATATATATATATAAAAGTAAAGAGACATTAGGTCAAGAATCAGACAAAAGAAAAGTAACCATCCCCGATTTGACATTTTCTATTTGAGCCTTCTTCTAATGATTGAATTGACTCTGTGAATCCTGCTCGTGTGTCTTGTTTTCTCAAGAATCTTTTGTTATAAATGTCAGACACATTAAATGCTGCATTTAATGCTATATCCTGCACACTTGATTAGAATATTAATAGATAATATAACGTTGCGTCTTGAAGAGTCAGACCGACTAATTTAACTATTGATCAGACGTAGCGTTTCGTCTTAACTCAAAATAATATAGACATATTATGTGCAAACGAAAGCAATATTCAGACTGAAAAATTTAACAGACGAAAAAATTTATTCATGCAAGGGAATAATTCCCAAATTCTCTTTTATGAATTTAAAACGAGTTTCATCTAAAACTTTAGTAAAAAAATCAGCCCATTGAAAGTCTGTTTGCACAAATTGCATATCAAAGACACCTTTTTGAACATAATCTCTAATGAAATGAAATCTGATTTCAATATGCTTGGCCTTTGAATGCTGAATTGGATTTTTGCTAAGATTGATTGCACTTGTATTGTCACAAAATACAGGTATATGATTTTCAAACTTAGAATAATCTTCCAATTGATATTTTACCCATAATAATTGTGAACAACATCCAGCAGCAGAAACATACTCTATTTCTGTTGTTGAAAGTGCTAAGGAGTTTTATTTCTAGGTAGACCAAGAAATAAGTGATGATCCCAGAAACTGGCATCCTCCACTTGTACTTTTTCTCTCCACTTTATCACCAGCATAATCAGCATCACAGAACCCACTCAAATTGAAATCATCATTTCTCTTATAAAACAAAGAGAGATTAGTGGATCCAATAAGATATCTTAATATGCACTTTACAGCTTGTAGATGAGATTCTTTTGGGTCAGACTGGAATCTAGCACAAAGAAAGACGTTAAACATAATGTCTAGTTTGTTGGCAGTTAAGTAAAGTAGAGATCAAATCATACCACGGTATACAGTCTGATCAACAGACTTACCAGACTCATCTTTACTTAAACTAGCTCCAGATGAATGCATGAGAGTTTTCATAGGCTTAGCATTATTCATTTTGAACTTCTTTAAAAGTTCTTTTGTATATTTCTGTTGATGAATATATATGTCTTGCTTCGTCTGCTTAATTTGCAGACGTAAGAAAAAATTCAACTCTCTCATGCTCATCTCGAACTCATTTTGCATAAGTTTAGAGAAGTCTTTGCACGGAGATTCATTAGTTGCACCAAAAACAATATCATCTACATATATTTGTAAATAATGAAATCATTTGAAATATTTTTCTTAAAAAGAGTTGTATCACTTTTCCTCTTGAAAAACCATTTTTAAGTAGAAAATAGCTTAGTCTATCATACCATGCTCTAGGAGCTTGTTTCAGACCATACAAAGCTTTCTTCAACTTAAAAACATGATTTGGCAAAAATGGATGTTCAAAACCAAGAGGTTGTTTTACAAATACTTCTTCTTCAATAAAACCATTTAAAAATGTACTTTTTACATCATTTGATATAAAACAAGATTTTCATGAGCAGCAAATGCAAGTAGTATACGAATGGCTTCTAATCTAGCAATAGGAGCAAAGGTTTCAGGGAAGTCAGTACCTTTTTATTGATTATACCCTTGAGCTACTAACCTTGCTTTGTTTCGAATGACTTTTCCATCTTCATCAAACTTGTTTCTGAAGACCCATCTTGTTCCAATGATGCTTTTATCTTTAGGCCTTTCAACTAGAGTGCATACATAATTTCTGGTGAACTGGTTGAGTTCTTCTTCCATGGCAATTATCCAGTCATCTTCTTTAAGTGTTTCCTCAATGCTTTTGGGTTTAATTTCTGACACGAAAGCATATCTAGAAAGGTCTATAAAATTTGACCTGGTTTGCACTCCTTGATGCTTGTCTCCTATAATCAGATCTTGGGAGTGATTTGAGGCAAATTTCCATGTTCTGATTGGAGTCTGAATATTGTCAGGTTGAAGAGTAGACGATGAGGGTTCGTCTGAACCATCATATGCAGTTTCGTCTGATTTGGCTTCTGCGTCTGTTTTGACGATAGCATCACTTGGTTGACTTGATGAGTTGACCTGCAAATTATCAAAAAATGTTTCTAGGTCTGACATTTCTTTTTTAGCCTTTGAATTGTCTTGGAATTTGACATGGATTGAATTTTCTACAACTTGAGTATTAGAGTTAAAAACTTTGTAAGCTTTAAATGTATCAGAATATCCGAGAAAGAATCCTTTACAAATTTTAGAGTCAAATTTTTCAAGATGATCCTTAGTATTAAGGATGAAACATTCACATCCAAAAGGATGGAAATAAGATATGTTGGGTTTTCTTCCTCTCCATAATTTATAAGGAGTCTTATTCAATATGGGTCTTATCAAAATTCTGTTTTGTAAATAACAGGAAGTATTTATTGCTTCTACCCAAAAATATTTTGGAAGTGAGCTTTCATTTAAAAGAGTTCTAGCCATTTCTTGTAAAGTCTTATTTTTCCTTTCCACGACTCCATTCTGTTGAGGAGTTCTTAGAGACGAAAAATTATGGAATATACCATTTTCAAAACAGAAGGCTTTAAACTCAGAATTTTCAAATTCAGTTACATGATCAATTCTCACAGACGCAATACATGCTCCTTTCTCATTTTGAACACGTTTACATAAAATTTCAAAGACATTGAATGACTCGTGTTTATGAGCTAGGAAGTATACTCATGAGAATCTAGAGTAGTCATTTACAATGAAAAATCTATATCTCTTTCCACCAAGACTTTGAGTCTGAGTAAGACCAAAGAGATCAATGTGTAACAACTCTAGTGGTCTTGTCGTAGAAACAACATCTTTAGATTTAAAAGATGATTTAAGTTGTTTCCCATACTGACAAGGTTCACATAGACGATTAGATTTCTAGGAAATATTTGGCAAGCCTTTCATAAGATTTCTCTTGGATATTTTTGAAATATATTTCAGACTTAAATGTCCAAGCTTCTTATGTCATATTTCCTCTCATCGTTCTGCTGAGAGTAGACAAGTTACATTATGATCACTAAGGTCGGAAAGACACACTTCATATAGATTGTGCTTTCTTCTACCCTTAAACAGAATGGATTTATCATTTTTTCTAACTATACGCTCATCAGAGTTAAAAGAAACTTTATATCCGCTGTCACAATATTGACTTATGCTAAGTAGATTGAAATTTAATCCTTCAACATAAGAAACATTTTGTATGAGTGGGTTGGGTGTTTTACCAACAGTCTCAATCCCAAGAATCTTACCTTTTCCAGACCCATATGAGACAGACCATTTACTTGGTCTGAGGTCTTGGAACATAGACAAGCTTCCTATCATATGTCGCGAGCATCCATTGTCCAGATACCAGCTTGAATCCTTCTTTCTTTCTATTGAGGATATCTGCAACAGGAATAATTTGTGATTTTGGTACCCAAATCTTCTTGGGTCCTGCTTTGTTAGTGGATGGTTTTCTTATGTTAAAAGTCTTTGGGTGACTTTTATAAACATTTGAAACCCTGTTATAATTTGCATGCATGCTCTTACGTACAGACGGAATAGTTGATGACTTTGTTTCGTCTGTACTTGGATCATATCCAAGTCCACTTTTATCAAAAGAAGGTCTTCCATAAGTTAAAATATATTTGAGTTTGGAAGAGTTTGATGTGAATTTGATTAGATCCTTTCTGAAAGAATCATTTTCTTCCTTTAGTCTTTTAATTTCTAAAAGAAGATGATTCTTTTCAGATTCATCTTGAGATGAAGTTTCGTCTGAAGTCCCCCTTTGTGACAAGCTTTCATTTATAACTTTTAGTTTTGTGACTTCTTCCAGAGTTGTTTTTAGCTTGGTTTTGAAAGATTTATATTCTTAAGCTATAAATTGAGAGTTTACAAGAAGAACATCATATGACATATCTTCTTTTTCTGAATCTGATTCTGATGATGATGAAAGAGATTTGTTCAAAATTTTTACCTTAGATGATGTTGAGTGTCCTGTCATGAGATATATATTTGCATTTTCTTCTTTCCCAGAGTCATCTGAGATTTCTGTATCAAGGTCTTCCCACGTAAGAAAGTCTTTCTTCTTGTTATCTCTTTTGGGGTTCCACCTTTTCTTCAACCTTGGACAATCAGTTTTTATATGCCCAGGTTCTCTGCATTCATAGCAGACAACTTCAGATTCTTCTTCTTTGTTGGATGATTTCTCAGGGAACTGTTTGTCCTTCCTCTTGAAGAACCTTTGATCACGTCCTTTCTGTTGGACTTAAAGCTTGATGTTGCTTGAAGCTGCTCAACCTTTAGTGTTTTGCTTTTGATGTTTATGTAATCTTTTGTTTTCCTTAGATCAATTGTAATAAGGTTTTCGTTGTATTGATTGTTTAGTATAGGCTTGTGCTTGTGGTTGTTCTTGTGTGACAAGTCTTGGTAAGTAAAGTCATTACTTGTGTTGAAATCCTTGATGTTGCTAAGTAATCAATTACCATGGATTCGAAATAGATTACCAAGCTTATCAAGATTCAAATCACTCATTTCCCTCTATGTTTTCAAGCAAAAAGTTTTCTGGTAACTGATTGAGGTAATAGATTACCAGAAATGGTAATAGATTACCCTAGATTGGCAATTGAGTGGAAATTAGTGATCTGTCTCTGTGGTAATCGATTACCACTCGGTTTAATCCATTACTAGAGGTTAAAAACACTTGAACTGAAGTTTGCTTGCTAGGATAATCGATTACCAACAGCTGTAATCAATTACCACTATCAGAAATCAATTAGATTGCTCAAAATGAGTTTTTGTCTTGAATTATAAATAACCCCTCTTTCAAAATCTTTCATAACATCTTTGGAAACATGAAAAGGATTAGTCTTACACTTTAATATCTTCTCTGAAACTAAGTTTATATTTTCTCCAAGAAATCCTTCAAAGAACTTTAAAGATTTTCAGGAAAAGTTTTCAAAGGGCAATCTTTATTGAAGTATTGATTGGTTGGGTTTGTCTTGTACTTCATGTTAATCAGATTCTACACTTCCAGGTGTTTTATAAACTGATCTTTATTGATTGTTTTGTTTTGAGTTGATTACTCTAGGAGAGAGGTCTCTCTAGATAGAGTAAGGTGATTTGAGAAAGGTTTTCTCAAAGGTTTGATCTTGGGGTGCCAAGGTTTTGGTTCTTGGAGGTGTCAAGACAAAATGGGACTGTTCTTTGGGTTAAAAAACAGGTGTTTGGTGTTTTGATTTTGTTTTGTGTTGCTTGTTGCAGAGTGAATGTAAAAGAACATAAAGGGATCATTATAGTGGAAAACCAATTACAACAGGTTGTTGGGTTGGAACTGGATGTAGGCAGTTGGTCGAACCAGTATAAATCACCGTGCAATCTTCTTCTCCCTTATACTCTTTATCTTTTGCCTTACGTTGATCTTTAACATTGTTTTATCTCTGTTTTACATTCGGTAATTGACTCGGTAATCAACTAAATCTGGTACAGTTAGATACTGCAATTGATTACGCATGCATATTGATTACTAATATGTTTCTTGATCTTTCTTTTGTGCTTTCCACTCTGCATCTTTGATCTATCTTGTTTCTCTGTCTTAAGGATAGATAGTTAATCAAGAATAGTAATTGGTTGATTTAAAAAGAAAGTAGAAACGTACGAAATTTGTCTACCTAGGAACTAGAATCTACTCACCCATCCTCTAGATTCACCCATAGGGACCATCACTTTCTTCAACATCATTCTTTTGAATCTCCTGGCCATCAAGGAGATTTCACCATCTATTAATTCTTCTGATTCATCAGATTCAGTAGAGTCAGCCTTGAGAATTTTGTTTTTCTTTTTATCTTTCTTGTTGAGCTCTTCTTTAGATTTTTCTTCCATCGAAGGAAGATCAATAGACTCTTGTACTTTGATTTTATCCCTCTTACACAGATGAACATCATGTACTCTTAGAGCACCAATTAATTCATCAAGAGTTAGAGTTTTCATGTCTCCACCAACAGGTATGGCAGTTGACATGGCTTCCCAAGGAGCAGGAAGATTATCTAGGATTTTCATATTGTTTTGGGCTTTAGAGAAGGTGATGCCCAAAGCAGTTAATCCATTTAGAATGGTTTGGAATCTTCCAAACATTTCATCTATAAATTCTCCTTTCTGCATGGAGAACATTTCATATTCTAATTGGAGGGTGACAGCTTTTCTAAGTCTGATATCCTAAGTTCCTTCATGAGAGATTTTTAGAGCATCCCAGAGCTCCTTTCCAGTTTTGTAGGCACAAAATCTATTATATTCTGTCCTAGATAATGCACAAGTTATTGCATAACGTGTTTTGTATAGCATATTCTTCGTTTCCCCATTGTGCTTCTAGTTTAGTTAGGGAATATCTCCCTTCAGTGATGATCTTCCAAAGTCTATATTGGGTAGACTTAATATACATTTTCATTCTGTCTGCCCAGTATGGATAATCATCTCTAGAGAAAGCTGGAGGTTTGTTCATAGAAGATCCTTCTACTATCAGCATCGTCTTTGAAGTCTCCATCCCGGATATTTTCCTCTAGCAACTGTCAAGCACTTAACCCTTAGAGGCTGAGCTCTGATACCAAACTGTAAAATACAAATACACAAGAAGGGGAGTTGAATTGTGTTTATCAATTGAAACTTTTTTAGACGATATGTTTTGCGTCTGTATAAAACGTTAGATCAGACGCAAATTTAATTTTATCTTTCAAAGGTTGATTTTAATTCAAGATACAGTTTAAGTTGTTATCCCCAGTTAGTAAGCAGATAGATATAATCAAAGCAATAATATTTTTATATTAGTTCGTCTATTCTAGACTACGTCCAGTTACCCAACAACTTGTTGAAGTTCCACTAAGAGTATTCTTTGAACCCAGCCACTCCTGGCTAAAATACAGATATTCTTTGAACACAGCCTTCTCAAGCTAAAACGATATTCTTTGACCCTAGGCTTCGCAGGCTAAACCTAGGTATTCTTTGAACACAACCTCCATAGGCTAACCAAGGTATTCTTTCAACACTTAGCCTCCTTAGGCTAAAACAAGTATTCTTTGGACCTAAGCCACCTCAGGCTAAACTCAAGGTATTCTTTAAACAATTAGCCTCCTCAGGCTACGGAATACCACAACAGTGGTTTACAATTAAGATTAAATAGAAAATATCCTCTACGTAGAATAGGATTTTACAATGTAAATTCTATTCTAAGTTTGTGGCGAGCAAACTTGTATGTTGAGAGCTTGAGTAAGTATATGAATATAGTCTTGATTAGAGTAGTTCATCAAATTGAACTCAAAGGGATGAAGTCCTTTTATAGGTGTTTGCGTAAAGTAACTGTTAGATTGTAGATGTAAATGTTAGTCCTTGTCTTTGGTACTTTCACATCTGGCAGAGTGAGCAATCAAAACATTTAATGAAAAGTCAGCGGTTGTCAGCGTGAGATCTACCTTTGACTTGATTCGCTCAGAGATTTCACTAAAACGTACAACTGTTTTTCGTGTTGTAGAGGTTAATTTTGAAATCCCTTTCCACCTGCGGAACATTCTGAGTAACTGTTGAATTGAAATGAGTGCACAAGTTACTCAGAGTCTTGAACTTCATAAAAGGCTAGATGAATGAATAATTATAAAGAGTTATGTGTTGAATTCATTTGTCTGTCTTCAGTCTTCGTCTTCAACTCTAGTCTTCAAATCTTCACTTTTGAGCACATGACTTAAAGTTGAGACACGCTCTCAGTCTGATCTTGAAAATTCTTCATCTGATGAAAATACTTTGTAGCATGACGACTTGAAATTTGTGTCTGGAACCTCTAATGTTTTGAGGGTGCATCTTTCGTCTATGCGAATAATGATCCGTTTGATCATTGTTCCCTTTGTGTCTGTTGATGCATCCGTTTGTCTTGTAATTATCAAAATTAAGATGGTAAGTCATTTTGACTTAACATTAATCAAGTTTTACCACAAAAATCTTAAAATATAATAAATATTATCCATTTAGTCCTTTTCTATATGGGTGTCATCATTTGATAAAAGATTATGATGATAAGAGATGTTCTTTGTCATAATTAAGCACATGTCTACATGGATGTTTTGCTATATTATTATCATCGTAATTCTTTTTGTTTTTTATTTTGGAGCATGATAATTTAAACATTATAAACTAACCTCATGACTTTGGTTTTAATATCATTTATTGGATCAAGTGTTTGTTACTAATCCATAAGTTATAGTTATTACTCAAGGCACAAATTTCCTATTTAAAAGTGTAATAGTCAAAGTATTGAGTCGATTATGACTTTGTCAACCTAGATCTCCATCATAAGATAATTGATGTATATCCACAACACACTTTAATACATCGTAACATATCTTAAGTTATTAATGGACTAGGGTTATGAACTTATAATCTAAAATTTGATGATCGAGTCGATTTTTGATTATAAGTTCATTCCATACCAAATCAGACCCGAAATAGGGTTATATACATTCTCATTATGGGAAAATGGATTATTCGAGTGTATCTAAATAGATATTATCTTTAAATTTAAATCCTTGTGTTGTTCCATTCCATTTAGAATTAGGAATAGGCGTAATCGGATATGTAAAATCTCAATGGAACATTAATTTAAAATTTTGATGCAAAATTTAGGTTATATATATCTTATCTAGATATTTCAAATACCATCTCTAGTTTGGATGTGCATGAAATGATTGACATGATTTCTATCTTCTAACTTAATTAAAGAACGATAGAAAGAGTCAAAGGAAGGTGTTAAAGAAGTTTTCCTAGTTGAAAAAAATAGATTTTTTTTATTAAGGTATTATTTGATTGATTTTATATTTTACTTAAAAAATCACTTTTATAAGTTAAGACAAAGCTAAACACTTTATAGTAAAAATTCTTAAAATAAAAGTAAAATAATGAAAAAATGACTTTTAAAAAAACATAAAAATTCTTAAAAAAGGTAAAATAATTATAAAAAAATGACTTTTAGAAAAACTAACATCCTTTTAAGTTTAACTAATAAACAACTTTTCAGTCAAAAAATAGTTGGATCATGTAATGTCCTAGAATTTCATAGTTGAAATATTTATTTTATGGATATTTTTTTATGAGTATATGTGTTTTAGTTGTTGAAATGAGTTTAAGACTTATTGATGGGTGTTGGGTATCAGATAAATTTGCTCAAGCAAATTGGTACTCGCCCAAGCATATGAACCTTTTCTTAGTTGCTAACTTCTAGCGTTTTCACTCAAGCGATTGGATTTTCACCTAAGCAAAAAGTGGGTTACTTGCCTAAGCAAAATAATTTTAGCCTAAATCAATAAACTTGGCTTGATGAAGAAGCCATTGCCTGCTCGGGTAAATGAGTTTTTGCACATGCGAAAACATTTTGCCAAAATCTATAAATAGGAGGCTGTTAGTGAGATTTTTACACGATTTTCGACCCTGGCAAAGCCCTGCTCGTTTTTCCACCTGAATACAACTATCTGACCCCTACATTACCATTAGCTCATATGTAATATTCTTTTAGTAAGATACTATCCTTTGTTCGGTTAAGTTTTGTCTTTTTCAAATTGAAGGTCGAGGGGGAAGATACACTTTCGCGAGACTGACTGCATTATTGTGATTTTGGCATTACCTTGATCACAAATGTGTGGTTGAAATGTTAAAATGGTGACCTTTAACTATTTCTTTTTATTCCTCAATTTTATTGAATTTATGATATTCAGGAAAAAATAAATACTTTATGGATTTTAAATTCTGAACCAGTTATATTGATCAACTCTTTGTTCTCTTTGTTTTGAACCGATTATTTTCTTCAATAGAGTAGTCGGTGAGAAGTCAACATTCAACTATTACATATAAAATGTTTATGAGCGTTTTTATTTTTATAGAGTTTCTGTTACATGTATGAGGTAACCGAAATTTTATTTCTTGCATAAATATGTCTGTGATTTGTGTGAATTTTTGTTCTGCTAAATATGATTTTTAGATGAGTAAAATAGTTATTCTTGTGTTACTTTTAATTGTTGGGATGTGTTTGAATGATACATTGTGATTAGAAAAATTGTGAAATTAATGTTGTATAATTTGAGAGTGATTTTGGAAATTTTGAGATTATTGTGGAAATTTTCTGATGGTTGTGGACTAATTTTGTACATGTTTTATTTTTTAGATGTCAAAGTCATAAGGGAGACTTTGCCTAATTTTTGAGAAAATTCGAATAATAATTTATAAAATTTCTAAGTTATATCTACTATTCTTGAGTTGAATCTCTCCCATAATTGGATTTTCTATGATGGTTTATAACTCATTAGAAGCTAACATTTTATATTAAAACGTTATATTTTAATGTATATCTATATAGAAGCCTGTATGAACTCCAATCATAGTTTGCATAGTATTTTGTGATGACAATATTGGGGTAAAAGACTATAGTATTGGGATGAACTCTTTGTGAAGAGTTTCTTACATTGTGAATGAGAATCCTTAGCTGTGGTGAGAATGGGTGTTGTTAAGTTAAAGGCTACTCCAAATCTTTTTCTATATAAAGGCTCAATTCAAAGAAAACAGGTTGGTGAGAACATTATATCTCAAAACTTTGTCTCTCTCGCTCGTACTCTTTGTAAATAAGTCTTTTACATTATGTTTCCTTGTATAATCCCTCTCTACGTAGAAGTTAATCTTTCCGCTAGACAAACCCTTGTAAAATTCACCTTTGGTGATACTTACCTTGTGGAGGTTGTGCTCAAATAATACCTAGTATTGTTAGCCAAAGAAGCTGAGTTTCAAATAATACTTGGGTTGATTATCCTAAAGAGACTGAGTTTCAAATAATACTTGGGTTGGTTCGCTTGAAGAGGTTGAGTTTCAAATAATAGGGTTAATTTAACCTGAAGATGTTGTTTTCCAAATAATACTTGGGATTAGGTAGAAGTAGTTAGGGCTAAACATTACTCAATGTTTTTACTCAATAATAGTGGAACCTTAACTTTTTCTAAGAAACTAGACATAGTCTTATTTAAGACGAACCATTATAATTTTCATGTGTTTCTATCTTATCTCTATACTTATCATGATTAACTGAAGTTGTTTAAACTAAATTTTCAAACTTGTCTTATTTCGTCTGATACAATTTTTATTTAACGTCTGCGTCTAACTCAATTAAACCAAGTTCCTAAAATCAACTTAAAAATCTTGCCAAAATTTTTAATGACACAATTTAACCCTCCCCTCCTCTTCACGTGTATTTTTGCCTTTACAAGCGTACCTGTTACCTTAGAAACCCCAAATCGAACGTTGTTCATGGTTTGTGGCTAATGATGATCACTTTGAGATCTTGTTTGAGATGTTAAGAGATGGTAGAGGCTGAACACATGTGTAAGCCCAAGTGGGGTACATAAAAGGTCATGTGAACCCTGGCGTAAGCGCTTTACGTCTATTGTGTGTCATATGAAATGACTCCAAGGTTGATCAGTCTAGAATGAAAATTGTTAAGTCAAAATGACTTAGTATCTTAATTTTGATTATTACAAGATAGATAGATGTATCAACAGACGTAGAGGGGAAAATGATCATTCAGATCATTATCAACATAGACGAAAGGTGCACCCTCAAAACAGAAGATGCAACAGATGAAAGGTTCAAGTCATCATGTCTCAAAACTACCTCATCAGACGAAGAATCTTCATAGACCAGACAGAGAGCTAGTCCTAACTTCAAGTCATGCGCTCAAGTGTGAAGTTATGAAGACTAAAGTTGAAGAAGAAGGAAGAAGACAAACGAATGAATTCAACACACAACTCTTCCATTTATTCATTCGTCTACCTGTTAAATGAAGTCCAGACGCCGAGTAACACGTGCATTCATTTCAAATCAAGTCGTTACTCAGAAACTTCTAAAGGTGGAAAGAGAGTTCAAAATAAACCTCTGCAACACGAAAAGCGAAAAACAGTTGTACGTTTCAATGTAACCTCTGAGCATATCAAGTCAAAAGCTCTATCTCACACTGTCATCCGCTGACTTTACATTAAATGTTCTGATTTCTCACTCTGCCAGATGTGAAAGTACCCAAGACAAAGGACTAACATTCACTTCTATAGTTTAACGGATACTTCACAGGAACGCCTTTAAAAGGACTTCATTGCTGCGAGTTCAAGTTGGCGAACTACACTGCAAAGATTATACTCATCTACTCGCTCAAGCTCTCAAGTTTTTAAAAGTTCGTTCGCCACAAACATAGAATAGATTTCAATGTAAAATCCCTCTTTGCATAGAGACTATTTTCTATTTGGTCTTAATTATAAACCACTATTATGGTAATTTGTAGCCTGAGGAGGCTAAGTGTTTAAAGGATACCTTGAGTTTAGCCTGAGGAGGTTAAGGTCCAAAAGAATACCTATTTTAGACTGAGAAGGCTAAGTATTGAAAGAATACCTTGGTTAGCCTGATGAGGTTGTGTTCAAAGAATACCTAGGTTTAACCTGCGGAATCTAGGATCAAAGAATACCGGTTTAGTCTGAGAAGGTTGTGTTCAAAGAATATCTGTATTTTAGCCAAGAGTGGTTGGGTCCAGAGAATACTTTTAGTGAAACCTCAACAAGTTGCTGGGTAACTGGACGTAGTCTTGATTAGACGAACCAGTATAAAAATATTATTGTCTTTATTATTTTTATCTACTTACTAACCCGGGGATAACAAATAAATTAAATCTGTTATTAAAATCAATCTTTGAAAGAAAAGTTTAAGTTTGCGTCTGACCAAACATTTCAATACAGACACAAAACGCATTGTCTGATTTTTTTTTTAATAATAAACACAATTCAACCCCCTCCTTGTGTATTTGTATTTTACAAAAACCTCGTGAGAGAGGTTGGGGAGTTAGTACACAAAGTTGTGATGACCACAGAGTGACACTTATTGAAATGTTCTCGCATAGAATAGGTCCTTGAAAGGGTAGTTGGGTGGGCAATGAAGCCTAAGATCTAACTCAACTAGGCCTCGATATACTATAGAGCATTCTCAGATTGGTGAGAAAACATGTTGTATTGCAATGTTTGTACTCCCAATTAGTCATTATGATCTCGAAGTTGTACAAGTTTATTGAGTTTTGGAGACTCTAGGTGGCAACTGGCTAGTAAGATGGATAGGCTAACTATAGTGTGTAAGATAATGTGTGTGATCGTTAGTAGTCTCAAGAGGGGATCTTAGGTAATGATTGCTTATAGTTGTTGTGTGCGTGAGTTTTCGACGACACAGAAAGGGATTCACCTTTACGCTTTGGTTTTAGATTATCTCAGTAATGGATCCGTTGACCCTACCTTTGTAGGGAACTGGGTGCCTCAATGGCACGTGGAACTTCATGGGACTTGTACGCACTACACTCTACTCACTACAAAGTGGGTGACACAACCCAGACCACCCTATCTTGCGACTGCTCCACCGTTGGAGTTTATTAAGAGACTCCGTCTACGAGGCTAAGCTGCCACACAACTACTAGAATATACTCGATCTCATGTTGTTTGAGTAAAACTATAACCTTTACGAGAAAGATATATGCTTAACTCAGCCACTAAATTGAAATTATTTATAAACATAACGACCCTCCATAAAATTAAAGTCACTATAATATATAAAGATTCCATAAAATTAAAATTGTTAGGATATGAAATAACACTATAAAATAAGAGACAACTCTACGTATGACTCAATAAATCTCTTAAAACATACTTATTTATAATAAATTTCAAACCAACTAATAAATATTAAAATGTTTGCAAGAAAATGATAATTTTGACCTTAAATTTTTAAATGCATATTTTATATACGATTTATTTAGATGAAAAGTTAGCCGTCTCATATGGCCGACTGCGGGCAATTGGGATCCAATAATATGAACCAACACAATTTATCGAAATCTACCTGGCATCTAGTCACGAACACGTATGTAAACCAAAGATTATTAGATAATGGCACATTCGTAATTTCAGTGGAAATATAATGGCATTTTCGGTATTCCATGTGCGTTTAATTGTTTTCTGCTTCTCTTTTTGCTTAATCGAACTTATGGGAGAGAAAAACAATAGTGTGGAAACTTCACTATGCTACGTCAATGGCGGTTAGGGTTTTCTGCTGATTCCTCAAAGTTTGATTCACTTGCCTCAATTGCGTTCTCTTCTCTCCTTCTACTCCTCCTCCAAACCCTATAAGCCCCGCCTCCGAAATTCACTATCTCTGCTTTGTTTTTGTTTGCTTTGAAATTTTGAGTTGCTCTCTGCGATGGGCGCGCCGGAGAAATCGCAGACCAACGATAGTTCGATGCAGGCAAGTGTGCTCTCTGTGTAATTGAAAGCTTCTAGGCTTTCTAGTCGATTTAAGTGTACGCAATTAAAAGTTTTGTTATTCGGTGTGTTTAGAGTTCCTTTTCGATTTGTTATTCGTTGAATTAGTGAACGTATGAGTAGGTGTTACTGTTTGTGAGTTCAGTTGGAGTGTTGGACTGTGTATCTTAGCTATCACTCAGTTCGTGTTGTGGTTTATGCAATCGTTTACTTGGCTGTTGATATCTATAGAAACATGAAAGGCGAAGAAGTCGAGGATAGTGTTCTTGCTTGAATCCGCGTTATTAATTGATATTTATTTTGATTCCACTTGATTTTTTTTTTTTTTTAAACTTTAGGAAGTTTTAATTTCTGAGTTTTTTACAATATCAACCGATGATATGTAATAATTAGAAGGTTGGATTCCTAAATGATGGTTGTGATAGTCAAGCCTATTCGAGATTGGATGGTTAGCTGATAAGATGTTAGCTAACAATTGTTTGTTGGGGCACTGTCTAAGGAAATGAATTGGGAAGGGTCAAATAAAATGAAAGGGATTTATTGTACTGGGAATACAGAAAATATTAACATTTTCATCTCTAAATAATTAGAGAAGTCTAATATTTATGTTTACTTGTGCTCTTTTGCTTTTAGGGAACTTGTTAACAAAACCGATTAACCCAATTATACAATGAGAGGGGATCAAAATTAAATTCTTGTAAAAGCTGAACTCAAAGGTGAAGATTATTCATCCACTAGGAGGTGATTTAGTGTCGTGTTCATGAATTGCAGTTATGATTTATGAAACAATAATCTGGTACTGTGAAAGTATTTGTGATAGTTGGATAGCTTTGGGTAAGCTCTAACTAATTTGAGCTTCAAATGGATTTGTTAATGTTACATACTGGGATATTGGCTGCAATGGGGATCCATTCTGTATTTTCTCTCTCCCCCTATTTATATTTCTGAAAATTGTTTCGCCGATAATATGATGTCATAGAACTTGGAAGTTTGCTGTTTGTCAGGATGCAATGCACTAGTTTCCATCAACTCTTTTGTAATCTTTTCATGCTGTTACACTTATTGCTTGCTAAATGTACTCAGTTTCTTCCTTGGTAGTGAGATATGCCTCTATTTTTTTTTTTTTTTTTCAAGTTTTATCAGTTAATACAAGGTTACATTTAAGCACAAAGAGTATGAATTATATATTTACTGTCTTCAACTTTTTGGCATTATTTCTTCTGTACACTGCTTGCCATGCTGCATTTGTTGCCACTTTAATCCCTTTAGGGAATTGAATTCTACTTTTTGTCGTAATGACGTCAAGTGTTATTAATGGTAATATGGACATATACCACTTCTCCAAGGGCAGTTGTGTCACACTTGGCTGTTGTGGCGAAAATTGTGGTGAAAATTGTTGCAAATAGACAGCAAGGAAATGCCCAACTTTGAGTTTGCCCCTGAAACTAGTGTTATTTCAGGGTTTTTTCAGGCCAAACTTGTAAAATCCCCAGCCTATTAAAACTGATGAAATTTGTATTTATTCTCATTTGTTTCTTGTACCGCTTCACATTGTATTTTTGATTTTGCCTTGGCATCTGCAATTTCTTCCTCTGTTCTGCAACTTCTGTCCCTCATCTCTCCTCTCCTCTGTTCAACTCTGTTTCTGCTTCTTCCATGTTGCAGCTGACTGCTGACTTTCTGGTGAGTTTTCCAATGTCCAAAGACTGGTTCTTTATTTTCCAGTGCTGATCCATCAGTTTTTGGCGAGTTTCTGGGGAGTTCAAAGATCCATCTCTCTTCTCTATCCTGTCTTCAAT
The DNA here is from genome assembly GCA_026586105.1 of Hylodesmum podocarpum. Classification (NCBI taxonomy): domain Eukaryota; kingdom Viridiplantae; phylum Streptophyta; class Magnoliopsida; order Fabales; family Fabaceae; genus Hylodesmum; species Hylodesmum podocarpum. The sequence continues at coordinate 596,620 of JALJEV010000590.1, forward strand.
CTTAGCAAATAAGACTTAAGGATTGCAATGTCGAAGACCCATCTCTATTTTTTCTTTATTCTTCAGCATATGTACATTGTGTCACGTATATCTACTTAGGGGTCAAATGGAAGCCATCCTGCTATCCCATTATAGCGTTATTTTGCGGCAGCCACTATTCACTAAAAAAATGCTATATTGGGATAGCGGTTGTGAACCACTATCTAACACCACCCCAAAAAAATGCAATTATAAAGAGTTCTCTGTTCATGCCTTATGCTTCTTCCCTGTTGTTAATCAGTATCTATCACCAGAACTTAAAGACAAAGGGATTGAATAACTTTGCATTGAGGATATGTTGAAAATGAAAATCCTGATTTAAGTTGGTCATGTTCATTAATTACTATAATCCTGGAATGAAACTTCATTTTCCAGTACTGTGTATTTTATGTGTGTATTTCTTTCCCATCCTTGTATTTTCTTTCTAATTTTATATCTGTAATGCTCAATGCAAGAGAAATCGAATATTGAGGCCATCCTCATTTAAACTGATTCTTGGTCTTGCTTGCTGACGTTAGTTGGATTACACTGCTTCCATATGTCCCTTGAAATATCTTTTAATGAAAAAGGAAATTGAAAGAATATGATGGCTCTGAGTAAATGTTTTTAATTCTGAATTTTTGTGATTCAGTCATAGAAAATTGCTATTTTCAAAACACAGCAGTTGGGCTACCTGAGCTTGCTGAATGAAATCAATGATTATAGTTTCTATGTTTCTTTTCTACTTTTGAATAATAAATGGAATGTGTTTTTGCCCTTGATACCTTGAGTGGTTGATATGTTTATATGACCTATTACTCAGTCTTTCTTCTTATTGGATTTCAGCGTGTCAAAGTCTATCGTCTTAATAATGATGGGAAATGGGATGACCAGGGCACGGGACATGTCACTGTTGATTATTTGGAGGTTTGTACCCCATTTATATAAATTTTTCATTTGTGATTAACATGTATATTGCATATGTGAGCACTTCTGTTTGGGGACATTGCATGCTTGATTTTCCCTTAAATGTCTTGTGTGTATGGTCAGAGTCTTTTACCTTTTGCATTTTGAGACATAATAATAATAATTAATAAGATGTAATCTACCCAAGGATTGGTGATGTTGATGGGAATTTATCTAGGTAGTCAATAGCTCTGCAATAGCAGGAGCACTATCCAACCATGTGTGGTGCAGGTTTCCAACACGGCAGGTGTGGCTGTGTTGTGGTGAGATAACGGCGATCATGTGCCAAGTCAAAACAATTTCAGTGTGGGTTCAAAAATTTTGCTTTTGTCGTCCCTGAATTGTACTCGATTTCAGTGTGAAATCAAAAAGATTGTGTCTATCTCTGAATTTGCCATCGGGATTTCATTTTTGATTTTTTAATGTATTTTTATATTTTTATAATCTGTTAAGGCTTTTCAATTGTGCCCTTCTTTTAAATGATATCAGTTATGCTTTCCATTTTAAGATTTTACAGAACTGTCCCTAATAATACTTCTTTATTCCCACTTTGATTCTCCACTTTTTTTACTAGATGTAACATTTTTAGATCTTCATAAGTCCCCCTATTTTACGAGCAGTTGAGAACATCAACAAGAAGACTTTGTATTCCCCTTTCTTCTATTTCTTCTTGGTTCTTCACTTGTAATATGCACTAGGCAGCATATTCACTTCCATTATTAGTCGTTTTAATTGTTGGATTTGAATGTTAATGACAGTGACAATAGATTTTGGTTATTTATATTGCATTACATCAAGTTATAAATTATATATACCATTTCAAGACTTTGCTATACCGGTATCCACTTTCCTGCTAGTGTTTTTAGGAGAAGCCGCACTGTGCTGCTATCTAGGATTGATTACTTAGGAATTGATATCTTACCATGTTTGATAACATTGTATCTTCCCCATTCTAGAGCATAAAGGTGCAATTTAAAATTAACTACACAACATGGTTATAATATTCGACAGAAATAGGTTGTTGAGTGGTCTCAATTTTTGTATTTACAAGGAATGAAAAATCACAATAACTTATAATGCAGCGATCAGAAGAGCTGGGTTTGTTTGTTTATGATGAAGAAGACCATGAGAACATACTTTTGCATCGAATCTCTCCTGATGATATTTATAGGAAACAAGAAGGTAATTTGTAGCATTTTATACTCCCTTAATATTGACTCACAGTCCATCATTTGTTCTTGAAACATATCAGGCTTCATTGTGTTTTTCAGTTTAATGGTAAGTATTATTTTGTCATGTAGATTCAATCATTTCGTGGAGAGATCCAGAATATGTTACTGATCTGGCTCTTAGCTTTCAAGACCCTGGTGGTTGCTCTTACATATGGTAACAAATAACTAATAAATTTTAATACTTCACATCTTTTCTCTTGGTTTTTTCTTTCTATGCTTGTTTTACTCAGGGACCATATCTGCAATGTGCAAAGGAATATGCATTTTAATGCCTTAAATAGTAAGTAATACAATGTTAGAGTCTTATTATTCCCTTTCTCTTCTGAAGTTTGTTTACATATGTTATCTATTAAATAGATTTTAATGTTAATAGTAAATAATATAATATTTGAGTCTTATTTTACATAATACATAGAATATTGTCTTGACTGAAGTGGATTAATCTCTCTTCCTTACTATGACATAATATACCTATGATATGACTGTATAGGTCCTAGACCTGAGTTCATGCAACCATCATCTTGGGTGTAGATGGCAGCAGTATTATATATTCTGGCATCTTTGGAAAAATTGTCTTATTTTAATTTTTGTAGACATGAGTATTTGGATAAATTTGAACTGATGTCCTAGTGTTGCTGTGTTAAATGTCAAAGTTTCGTCTGAATTTTGACTCATAACAGGTTAAAACTAAAAAGGAGGGGTAATTATGGTTATATTGCAGAATTAGCTTGTTCAGTGCTTTATAGACCTAGTCTTACTGTTTGTTATATGTTTTTATTTTCAGGTGAGGCATTTCACAATGTAAACAGTGAGTTAAAGGAGTTGCCCACAGTTGAATTGTCAACGCTTCCTTTGATTCTTAAGGTTTGACCACATTCCTTAATCCTCCCAGTTATTTTATTTCTACCTTTTTTCTTTTATTTATTATTTTACAATTTCATTGCACATTTTTCCAGTTGTCTCTTTATTTGAAATCTTATTTTATGGAAGATTAACTGTGGCTATTGTTGACCTTTTCTTTTAATCTTCCAAACCACAATTCTGTATGAAGTTTTGAAGTACTTGTTTCAATTGCTTTACAACCTTAGTTTATTTAGTTGAAATCAACTTCGTTCTTGCTGTGTTTTTTGATTTACCCTGTCAAACAATTTTGCCGTGCTATTATCTTTAGTTTTACTTCTATGCAATTACCATCAACATTATAGCAAACTAAATCTCAAATTCTGGTAAGTGATGTTCATAATGGTATTTATACAAGTATGTTCATTTACTCATAACTACTTGTGAGGTAAAGTTAAACATCATTATGCATATAGTTAACCACCCCATGTGATGGTCAATAACCTCAACACTATTAACATCTTATGTGACAAAATGTTAACCATTGTTGGACATTTCAGTATCCTCATGATGCTATTAATCACATGCTGATAATTGTACAATCATGTTTATTTACCCTTAACCACTTATGAGGCGAAATTAACCATCTTTACACATGTAGTTAGATATGTGTGATGGCCAATAACCTCATGATACTATTAACCCCAATGGTAATTGTATACAATCACATTCATTTACTTTTAACTACTTGTGAAACAATGTTAACTGTATTTATACTCACAGTTAACCATGTGTTGGGTGGAAAATCCCAGTTGGACAATTACCAGTACTTGTTCCATGACAATCTGAACGATTCAATGATTGGGAGACAAAGTTGTAAGGGTTCTCTTAATTTGAAGTAAACCATAGGCATTAATTTGGATAAGACCAACAGTCACAAAATTTATGGTGGATATTGTTGTACTTCCTGAAAATGAGTTGAATTTGTGTACAGTGCTCTTTAGTTATGACATTCTTTATTATTTGGGAAGTTCACACTTATCTATCAAGCTCCAGCGAAATCATCCTCTTGTTCTGTTGACAGATGGTCGTTGAGAGTAACAATACAGATCAGTTGCGGCTTGCAGAACTAATTTTAAGTGATGTAAGTTAAATAAACACTAGTATTTGTGCATATGATATGTTTACACACTAGGCTGGTGACCTTTATTCTGCATGATTTGGCAATATCTCACTATAGCTGTAGATCATCCATTAATTTAGGGACTGAAAGGATAAGATGGACCAGATAATTAATTTAAGCTATCCATGATTTCTCATTCATATAATGTTTCTAGTTTTGTTGACTTCTGTTGTCTTTAAATATATTTAGATGAAGATTACCATGAATAATGAAACATGGGGTATGTTTCTTTAATGATTTGCTGGTAGAGAATGTGTACTTCCTGGTGGTATTGTCAAATAAGTTTTCAACATCTATGGTATTGCAGTTGAGACTTGTATGATATTGATGATGCTTTTGCTGTTGGTTTTACTTGCACTGTTATATTCTAATGTTAATCACTATTTACTAGTGCTTATCCTGTTTGCAAATTTAGAATGCTTATCTAGTTAATTTCAGTGCATATCTTATTTCTTTTTATTCTGAAGTCTGCACACATCAGTACATCACACTGAACATCTGTATGTCAGAGTGCCTTAGAAATTAGATTTACGTAACTTCCATCCTTCTTTCTCTGCGTATATTTTAGATTTCGGTTTTTAATTAATATTTCCAATGCAGCAAGATTTTTTTAGGAAGCTCATGGAATTATTCAGAGTTTGTGAGGACTTGGAAAATATGGATGGCCTTCACATGCTTTTCAAAATAATCAAAGGGATCAGTCAGTATTCATTTTTATGCCATTTTAATTTTGGTCCCCTTGTTGACATTTCTTTATCCAGTTTTGATATATGTTTGTTCTCTTGCAGTTTTGCTTAATAGTACACAAATTTTTGAGCGAATATTCAGCGATGAGTTTATAATGGACATTATTGGTGTCCTCGAGTGTAAGTTCATTATATGATTTTTTTCTCAACCAAGTCCAATGAGTTTTTTTTGGTGTTTAGCCACTACATTCTATTCTCTGTTTTACATGTGCGTGTGTGTGTAGTGAACAAGCACTAAAAAGGGTTTTCTCGAATCTCTTGTTGTCATTTCAGATGATCCAGAGGTTCCCCATGTCCAACATCATCGTAAATTCTTAAAGGAGCATGTTATTTTTAAGGAGGTATATTTTGTGATCTGATTATTGACTCTATTTTGCGACAGAAGATACGTGGTAGGTAGATCTCTGGATATGCAAGGAAATTTTACTTCTTACTCATAGTATTTTACTATTTTCTCTTGTAGGCCATACCTATAAAAAATATAAGTGCGCTGTCAAAGATACATCAGACGTATAGAGTTGGCTTTTTGAAGGTTTGGCTCCTTCTAAGCCTTTTGTTGTTTACTCTATTTATTTGTAATTTGGTTCTTACCTTCATTTACTGCTTTTAGGATGTTGTTTTGGCTAGAGTATTGGATGAGGCTACTGTTGCAAATCTTAGCTCCATAATACATGCAAACAATGCCATTGTAAGATTTTGATTTGTATGGGAAGAAGGCTTATCATTTAATATAGTGACCATTAATTTTTGTCTTGACTCTGTTATTTTTAGGTTGTTTCTTTATTGAAGGATGACAGTACATTTATCCACGAGTTGTTTGCTAGGTTAAAATCACCTACCACCTCTCCTGAATCAAAGAAAAATATGGTAAGTCTTTTGTTTCTGCTGGACATGACAAATACTACTTTACTATTTCCAGCACCACACTGCTATTTCATAACGTTTTTCCCTCCTGGTGGCATAGCTTATTATTTGTGTGTGCAGTCACATTTGATGACATTTTACTAAAAGAAGAAACGGAATTCCAGTGAGGTTATGCCAATAAATGGTCCCTGTTGTTCTCTACACTTTAGGTTATTATTCTATTAACTATTGATCTTTTGTTCTCCCTGTCCTGAATCCATCTTGTTCCAAACCTTTGAATAATATGCATTTTATTATTCAAGGTATGAATGACCCCCATAACTGTTGGGTTGTTATTCAAGGTAATTATTACTGTTAAGAGTTTGAGAGAGACACGTAAAAATATCATAATTTTCTCTTGATCCGAATCTGTGATTGATTGATTACAAGGTTTCCTGTATAAGGTTTATAGAGCCTTGGCTGATAACTCCTAACTGACAGCATGGCAGCTTACTGAATATAGTTCAATTATTCACCCAGAATGAACAATTTAGTAGTATAGTACATGAGTGCATACAATAAAGTAGATGGATTATGCTCTAGTTAGTACTATTGTAGTCACATTAGGAGTTCAGGACCTCTTTGCTTTAGTTTTAAGGTACATTTGGTAGAGTAGAAGAGAAGAGAATAGAATGGAATATGATAGAAATATTTGAATTAAAGTAGAGTGTAAAATGGTGGAACCCACGTTAAAAATCCCATTTCTTCTTTTCAAACAAGACCTTAACCTTCATAGCACTGCATGTGCTTTAGAGCTAAACTTGGCCAGACTTAAGTGAAGTTCCTGTTCTCTAGTTTCCATCTTGGTTGTTGCTGCTTGCACTGCATGTGCCATCTTGTGATGGATTTATTTATTTTTTAAATAAATTACACTCTTGTTATACTATCTCTGTCCCTAATTATAGGACATACTTTGGATATTTCCTTGTCTTTAATGATAAGAAGCTGTTTTCAAATTTCCTTGCAGTAATTATTTTTTTACCAAAAATACCTTTATGTTAAAATAAATGTTACCAAGGGATTAATAATTGTCTCTTACTCGTGTGAAGAGTGGAGAAAATGAATAAACTCTTAGATTTTCCATGTGTTGAGAATCAAAACAAATATTAATTATGGATACTTCATTATTTGTTTTGATCCTACATAATCATATTGAATACATTTACCCACTATAAGTATAGAGCAATGTGGTCATCTTGGATTCCCAGTAAACACTTTTACACCATGCACATTGCATTTCCATACATTATTTATTCTTTATCCACATTAAAGAGTGTTATTCTCTACCCTACATTAATTATTCTTTCTCCACTTTTTTAAGGGTAGTTTTGGAAAATATCACAATTCCAGACAAACTAATTGCTAAAAACCACTCTTAACCAACTTTCTTAATAAGCGTAGTTTAGTCACCTGCGTCTTATAATTAGGGGCAGAGGGAGTATTGGAGTTCTTCAAATTGGAAATATTGTAATTGAGAATAGACTGGGCCTAACATGATATCAAAAGCTAACTTTGGGAGCAGGTTTGCACATGTAATTATAAGTAGTTCTTTAGCCATTTACCTAGCCGATGTGGATCTTAACTGGAAATACTGCACAATGGCTAATTTTACCTCTCATTTGTTTTCCTAAGCCTAAAAGATGCAACATATTAGAAGTCTTTCTGATGGAAGCTTTCTTTACCCATTGCTTTTCACCATAGAACATAAACAAATAGTGAAATATTTTGTTCATCTTTTATCATTTTATTTTTTTTGGAAGTCTTGCCTAATGAGTTTCGTTGTAAGAGTATGGCCTGGTGGAGTTGCTTTCTTTCAAAATGAAGCACACATGCTTGACCTTTTTTTGTATATAATTATTTATATTTATTTATTTATTATTTATTAATTATTGTATGACATGTGATATGATTATATCATACTACTGTGGAGTTTTTCTATCTTGTATTGTTAAACTGCTTCACTGTTAATGCTGTCTTTTTTGGTGTTCATGGTTGATGTTAATTTTCATGTTAAATGATTTTGCCTCTCCATGTGGTGGACAGGTCCATTTCTTGCTCGAGTTTTGCAGTTTAAGCAAGAGCTTACAGATGGTACAGCAACTTCGACTTTTTCGGTATGTGGCATTTGAAGTGGTGCATCTTGACAGCTGACACAGTGTCATCCTTTTATGCAGCGTGTGTTCTCCAATTTTTAGAATGAGTTGTTATTGTTTGATTGTATTATTGGTAATTGTTTAGGCGTGATGTGGCATTTCATCTAAAGTTTGCTTTTGTTTTTCGAAATGATTAATTTGATTGAGCATGTCTACAAGTGCTACTGCTTCTTTCATGGGGATCTTCAATGGTGGAGCCATAGAAGCTGGCATTTACTTTTAATATTTCATATTCGATATTTTTAATTTTTTAGCTATAATCATTCTTGTTTACAGAAGATTTGATATATGCAATTTGGTATGTCAACCAATATACATTTATTACAACACTGAAACATTTTTTTAAAAGCAACTTCCGTATATAGTTATCAAAAGCTGTGCCTATGGAAGCCTTTTAAAGAGATTCTTATTAGGAAGCTCTCCTTTTTGACATGTAGCATGGATCCCTTACTCTACCTGAATTCTTGATTATTTTTTTATTTTTATTTTGTTATGTTTTCTATTTTTGGAATCTTATTAAATTTCATTGGATCTTTGATTTGAATTTATGTTTGTAGGGATCTGACGAATGAAGGCATCTTTGACATTGTCACTGATGTCTTGCAAAGTCAAGACAAGAAGCTTGTGCTTGCTGGGTATTGATGCCCTTTTTTGGTTTTAACTGTTCCAATTGACATTCTTTATGATTAATTACTAAGATGGAAATTTTGTGATGGTTGCAGAACAGATATCCTCATTCTCTTCTTGAATCAGGATCCTAATCTTCTGCGGTCTTATGTTGTTCGACAGGAGGGAATCACACTTCTTGGACTATTGGTAAGTTTTTGTATGCAAATGAGGTAACATGTTCTTTCTGGATGAATGCACATGGAAAACAATGGTTGGGATCAAATCAAATGATGTTGGTATTTGTTGTTTTTGTGACTTTCTGCTTGTGTTTATTTTATTTGAGAAATGGGTTGCTTGGTTGCTAATGCCTTGTTTGAACTGTTAAGAAGATTAGCAAATACAAAATGTAGCTGAAATCTACAAATTTTTGTTCCTTATATCTGAACCGTAAAACCATTTATATTGGCTGTTGGCATGTTTCACACTTTTACTTGTTTCCTTGTATTAGTGAGTGCTAGTCCGAAGCCTAGCTTCAAAGTAATGTAGGGTGAATACATGGTTGGGGTTTGGAGCATGTGATAATCAAATTGATTTATTTTAGGAAAGAAATAAGGATTTTTGTTTGCTAGGTTTACACCTATTTTATAGACTTGAATGAATACAGGATTGTAGAGGTTGATTATGAAGCCAAATGAAAGAAGCTATACATTGAAACAAAGGATTCTTGAGGTATAGTATGTAAATGGAGAAGAGTTACTGCAAAAATTATGGCGTTGGTTTTTGAAAAATATTGAGGTTGGGTCTCTTGGAAGTAGGAACAAAAAGAGAAAACACAATTTGAAGAGAAGTCAAGCTACATTGCTTTGGAAAATAACTTACTGTTATAGATGGAATATATTGGAATGTTGTGTTTTGCATTTGACACGAATCTTATGATCACATATCAGGGTACAGCATAATCAATTCAAGTATATCCCATCTTTTTACAATAAAAACACTTAGAATTCCTGAAACTGACTTAACAAAACCTGGGGTAGCCATTTTAAAAACTGGAAAACAAAACCCTATGGGACAAGTTTGAAATCCAAAACCAAACAGATGGAAGCAACTCTCTTGGTGTCAGAATGGCCAAGGAATACTCCGATGAGAAAGGCAGAGGTGATGCAGTGATGTTTTGACGGCTAGTGGGCCTGAGGAGGAGTCTTGACCTGAGACTTCTTGGGTTGGGTCGCGCTCGACGAGGCGCACCTAACCCTAGAGTCGCCTGAGAAAATGGTTGCCAGTGATGGGGACGGGCAGCGGTTGATGGCAGCAGACCGGCGGTGGACTAGCGGAGATAATGACGGCCACCAATGACAGACTGCAGAGCAGGATTGGACCGCTCTGATACTAACTTGAGAGATGAGATAGCGAATAGCTTGAGTGAGTTGAGTTCACTCCCAGCTACTTCATATATATTAAAAATATATCAGAGTACAAAGATGGTTTTGAAGGTTCAAATCTGAACCTTTGGAAAGACATCACAGCAGAGAAAAGGCTAGCTGAAAGAAAGACTAAAAATAATAGAAAACAAATACGTTTAACAGGGATCTTCAGGAGTATCATTGGGAGAACAGTTGAGATTTCAATGTCAATAAGAATTTTCAAAACATACTTTTATTGGGCAATGCCATACCAAAAGAGGTTTGGACAATTTCAGTCCTTAAGAAATATTTGAGAGGTTGAAATCTTAAGTTTGAAACTGACTACAGGAGGTGGATTGAGCTGCTAGATACCATTTGTGCCATCACCAGTGAAACAACAAAAATGCACTGACTGGAAGGAGAATGAATAGAGATAATATAGTGATTACTGTCACACTTTGTCATGGCAAATTGTATTGAGGCAAAGCTGCAACAGGCTTGGCGTGATTAATTCAAAGAGTAGAGACAATGATGAAGTTGACAAAACAATGCAAGGGTCACCAAAACAATATATCAAGGGAGGTTGGTTGGTCCATATTAACTTATAGCAATTCACCATGCAAGAACGCATTTTTAAGATCCAACTGGTGAAGAAACTAAGGATGAATATCTGCCATGGAAAGAAAGGGATGAACATAAATGATTTGGGCCACATGCAAAATGTATCCCGGTGATCTAGACTAATAATATGTTTATCACCCTTAGCTATCAAGTGGGCTTTGAAATGACCAATATGACCATTAGGTCCAATCTTGTCAGGAGGTAAGGCAACAAAATTCCATGTTCCACTTGAATGTAAAGTTGACATTTGATCCAACATCACTTGATGCCAATTGAGGTTAGCCATGGCTTCGCCTACAGACTTACGAATAGAGACAAAATCCAAAGAAGAGTCATAATAGGAAGGAGGTAAAAATCATAACCAACAGCACAGACATAGAGAGCAGAGAATTAGGATTGTGAGAGGATTGAATATCTGCTCATATGCTATTCTAATCCTGGACTAAAATGTAGTTTTTAATAAAAAGAACAAAATAATCAATGGTCTAGTGAGCATGCGATTCAATATAGAATTGAAAGTTTGTTATTTATTTAAATATTATATGTGAATGGTTTTTTAAATGTTTCATCTTTTGATTATCAATGTAAAGTGCTTCAACTCCTGAATTTAAATACTTCTTAGTACTCAGTTGCTGTGTTTATGAAAGTTTGTTATTTTTATGTGCTAAGAAAGTTACATCAATATATTGAGCTTTAAATGGCTCCTGAAAAAGTAATTTAGCCTTAACAGTAGATGAAAAATAAAGTTTTGTGCACAAAATTTATCCCCAGTTGAAATGTAAAATCACTCAATATTTATTGGATTTTTGTGCCATGGTAAAATGTGGAATGTGAATATGTGGATTCTGCATTTTAAGTATTTTGGTTCAATTAAATTCTGTTATGTACAGGTTAGAGGCATGATAACAGACTTTGGAGATGATATGCATTGCCAGTTTCTTGAGATTCTTCGCAGTCTATTAGACTCAGGCTCATTGTCTGGAGCACAGGTTTGACTTTCTGCCATTTCTTTTCCTGATCTCTCAATTAGGACTGGGAATATATATTGGAATTCTGAAAATCATGTTCTCAACTTTTATCCATGCCTTGATCTTTCATTTCAATGTTAGTAGAACGTAGTCGTTAGCATGTTCTCACTTCCTGATAGCTCCATTTTTGGAGTCAATCTGTGGCTTGCATAGCTGGTTCAAATTTTGAATGTCAAGTTGTGTTCTATAAATGTATATATTGAGTGAGTTGTTGGACAAGCTAGTTTGTTGAAATCCATTGTAGGAATAGAGTCTTCTCTCTATCATTTTGCATTTGGAGTCATTGTATTTGAGTTTGTTTGTGCAGGTGTAGATTTTGAAAATTGAGTTTTGTTTAACATCTATTGAAATGTTTTTGAAAATTTTGTTTGTCAATGCATAATTGTCTCATTCTTGGCTTGTTGGATGGCTATATAAGTTGTTTTTACTAACTTCTCATTTTTCCTTGACAGAGGGATACTATTATTGACATTTTCTATGAGAAGCATCTGGCTCAATTGATTGAAGTGATAACAGCATCATGTCCTTCAGAAAATGTTGCTAATGCAAGCGACAAATCAATAGATCGTGACCAAGTAGTCAAGTATCAGAGTGGGACAAAGCCCGAGATATTATCAAACATATGTGAATTGCTGTGCTTTTGTGTCCTACACCACCCTTATAGGATAAAGTATTTCCTTCATGCTTGGTAGTAATCAGAATGACTTAATGTTGCAGATCATTTTAAGGTGATTGTGAACATGGTCTCTCTTTGCTTTTTGCAGGTGCAACTTTCTTCTGAACAAAGCGATTGATAAAATTTTGTTACTGACGCGGAGAAGAGAAAAATACCTAGTTGTTGGTGCTGTTCGGTTTGTTCGTACTATCCTCTCACGTCATGTATGTTTAAACATTTGTGCAGATACTGTCTGTTTTGTCTTTGGCAATTGCCAGAGTGAAGACCTCCCCCTCCTCCTCAACTCTATATGTATTGACATTCAGCCATGGGCTTGTAATTTTTGGGTTCATATGGATCCACAGCCTTATATCAAATGCAAATAACACAATCCCCTTCCCCCACTCATTACAGAATGAACCTTCATACCTGAGTGTTTATATTTAAAGTGGCGTCTTTACTGATTTGTTTTTCTTTTATGCTGGAGGATGGTCTGAAGTTATGAAATATGAAGTTTATTTTTCCTCATTTCATTACCTTATGAATGGAATATTGAAAATATTTTGTACGTGAAACCTATGATTCATTTTATTCGATCAGTTATTTCCTTCTGCCATGTTCTATATGAACCACATTTTTGTTTTTAGTTCTTGGCTGCTGCAATTTCTTTCTTCATGCAAAATCTTATTATCACTTATTAAGTTGTACATTTTGGAGCTGATTGTGGTAAGTTTTATTCTGAAGGTAACTAGGTATGAGGACCCGAGTGTGAAATCTTGGCAGTTAGAGAGCAGCTTCTTTCTTGATAACTGTCAAAAAATTGGCTCCAATTTTTCTTTTTAATCAAGTTATTTTCTGACGTCTCATTTTCAAGAGGGGATGAAGTTATTAGTTAGACAGAATGTAACTTTCAGGCAATTTAGTTACTTTGTTGTTGCTGTTGAATGGTTTATGTTTGTAGTTTTATTGTAAACTGTGATCACTTAATTCTTGTGCATGACTCCTTGTTATGTTATTATTTTGGAACTCAAAGCTTGTAAGATAGTCAGTTGAATCTTGTCTGTTAACTACTTATCTTGTTTTAAGGTATAACTGCTTGATTCTATTTTTCTTAATCCCCTTGTATCATTCTAGTTTTCTGTGAATAAATGATGAATCTCATATGCAGTACATGTAACAGTTTGGAGTGTTACCCTGCAGGATGAGTATATGGTAAATCATTTTGTTAGGAGTGACCTTCTCAAACCAATTGTAGATGCCTTTGTTGCTAATGGCAATCGCTACAATCTGCTCAATTCTGCTGTTCTTGAACTTTTTGAGTATATTCGCAAGGTACCATTGTTTATATGTATTCATTGGGGATATCATTGCCTCAAGCAATTTTGCACTGATAACATTGTAAATGCAGGAGAATCTGAAATTATTGCTGAAGTATATAGTTGATTCTTTCTGGGACCAGTTAGTCAAATTTGAGTATTTGGTTTCTATTCATTCACTGAAAGTAAAATATGAGCAGGTATTTTCAATTTGTTTTTACCCGCTCCTTACCCAGGCACATAGTTCTCAGTTTATGTGCTTGCTTGCAGTGTTTGGATAATGATGGGACAAAAGGTATTGCTATCATGATTGACATTCGAAGAAGACTTGATGATCGTGCTCTGGAGAAAGAAGAGGAAGATTACTTTAATGAGGACAGGTATTTATCTTCTTTCATAAGTTCTGTTGGAGATTTTATACACAACTGGCATGGAGTCCCTTGACGTTTGGTGATTAATCAGTGATGAGGAGGAGACAACCTCTGCATCCATTTCACAAAATCAGAAATTGCAGCAACAACAACCCGTGTTATCCAATGGAGTTGCTGCAAGCAACTCAAAGTTAAGGTATACTTGTTTTTTTTGTGTTTAACTAGTCTATTACTTTAATTTTCTCAATATCATCTGTAAGGTATTTCATTTCTCATGATTTTCAGTCCAAGGTTGTCTGGTGGACTGGTTGACTATGATGATGATGAGGATGATGAAGATTACAAGCCACCACCAAAGAAGAATCCAGAAGCTTCTGAAGAGGATGAAGGGACAATGGAGTCTCTCAGGCTGAAAAGAAAACTGCCTTCAATGGAGCCTGAGCTTGTACAGAAGCAGAAGTTGTCTAAACATTCAAAATCAAAAAGTGGTGTTTTTGCCGCCTTGTGTTCAACACTGAGCCAGGCTGTGCTACCTGGTAAGAAATCTTCAATCAACGGTCATACAGATCCTTGTAGAGAAGACAATCAAGAAAAGGAGCCAAATATTTCTAGAAACTGCTGTGAGAATACCAATGCGAAGGCTGAAATAAACCATGTAGAGAAAGAAACTACTGCCTACAGAAATTTTTCTGGTGAGTTGTATGGTACTTCAGATAATGGACAGTCTAGTGGTGAGGAACATACATTAGTTTCACCAAAATCCTCGCCAGAGATGGCCGTAAATGGATCTTAATATTTTCAAACCATGTAGAGGAAAACAGATTGTGCTATTTTACATATGGATTTGCCGGTGCAAAGTGGTTGCTGTGCCTATGCGAGACAAAGGATTGCGTTCTGCTAAGGGGTAAGTTCTGATTATTCATTCTGTGGAGGACATGTTGGAGATACTGTACCGTGCCACTGAGGTGGGCAAGATATTATACAGCAACTTCGATCTGCTCTTATGCTTTAGTAGGCATTTTGGGCCTCGAGCATGGTAATTGTTGCTTTTGTGTAACATTCACCAGCAATAATTCCGTTTACCTTTCCTTCTCAACCTCTGACAGCTCATTTTTCATTCCTGCAGAGGATTCTGGGTTACGGTGTCTGATCCTCTTATCATTTTTTTAATTATAAAAGTAATATTAACTTATTGATAGGGGGCGCCAATATTCGCCCTACACAGGTTTTGCTCCTTTTTCCTCCCCAAATTTGGTGGTGGATGTGATATAGGGATATGTGCAGTGATTTTCTAGGGCCAAATTTTCTCTAATACTAGTAATAGGGAGAAAACATGATCCGATGTAAATCGTACTCGATTGTAACGTATGCATTGGACTTCCGATTCAGTACAGTCGTCATAGCTAGAATTACGTTGGTTGGTTAGTTTAAGTCTTAGATCGCTTTCTAATTTTGTATTTGGGTTTTTAATAATATGCTGTGTTTCTGAGGTAAAAGTCTTGTTGTGACGGCTTTGCCTTTTATCAAATTTCCCGTCCATTGTTATGGGGCACATCCTTTCTTCCGTTTCTTTAGGTACAGCTACAAAATTAACTATATGGGGGAGTTTTCACCTTCTAACTTGTACTCATTGGAGCCGCTTGAAACTTTTTGAGTTGTGAAATATAACTAAGATGCTCACGTTTAGCTTTTGAGTATGGAAATTACGTTTTGGATGAGGTTAGCTTGAATTTTTCTTTTCTTGCATCTTAGTCAACGACAATTTTATCATTGCTGACTGGCTTCCTCGTAACACATGGCTGACTGGAGGAGACAGATGTTGAAGGTGTTTATAATAAGCATAAGCGATGCAATTGATATGAAGTTGTTAAGAGAGTTATTGTGCTTTGAAAAGTTCATTTTGAAAAGAAGTAGCTTGCCCAATCGAAAGTTGTAGTTAAAATTAGCTGCAGTTGCAAATGTCTCTAATCCCGAATTTGCCGTCAGAAACAATGTGTTCATGGATGCTTCACAGCTTAACTTGAGCGTTGTAAACACCTCTCAAGGAACTAAGATTTCTGTTAAGAGTATCACTTCACTTTTAAATGAGCTGACCCGGTAGAAAAGAGGATTAGTTGGTTGTAAAAATAAGTCTCGGGTATTTCTTGATTTACCAAAAACACGTTAAATGATTTTAATAACATAAATTTTGGATTTTTCTCGAAGCAAAATATTGAATTTTTGAAGTACTAGAATATGCCTAAATTATGTACATTAAAAAAATGAAATTTGTATTAGCCGAAACTGAATTTCGTGTGCTCGTCAAAAAATCTTTAGAAATCCGATGAAGAAATTTAATATGAAACACCAGAGAAACAAAATTAAACCTTATAGGTCAAGATATAAACAAAACTTAAGCTTACAAATACGTGTATATGTTTAAGTATTTTTAATTAACATAAAATAAGGACTAATTAAGTTTTCTTCCTTCCTTTTATTTAAATTGCTGTTTTTTATTCTTTAAATTTATTTACATTTTCTGTTTTTAGTCTTAAAATTTTTTCTATTATTATTTTTAGTCTCTTAATTTTTTTAATGATATCATTTTAATCTTGACACTTAATTAATCACTTAATAAAAAATTAATAAGAAGGACTGAAAATCAAATAATTTAAAGGACAAAATTTAGATAAAATAAATAATGGATACTTTAAAAAAATTAAGGATGTAAAATGTGGAAAAGAAGCCGAATCGGATCTGATGAATTGACAGTAACGAGTGTCAAATCTGTTGCAAATGAATTGCCACCGAATTCGCATTCTATTGTTTCAGAATAGACACGTGTAGGTTATCTCTACACGTGTTTTCCTACTACGTTCCCTTGGTTTCTTCTATAACTCTCCCTTTCTTTCCACCTTTTGTTTTTGTTGCTATTATTACACACACTACTTGCTTGCTTTTCCTCTGTGAGTGACATTAGTTAAGATGAACTTGAACACCAGCAGTAACTTGGAGACTCGGACTCTGCTTGATGAACTTTGTAACTTTGATAAGAAGGGACTCTTCGACCTTGGACACCCTCTTCTCAACCGCGTCGTTGAAAGCTTCGTCAAAGCTGCAGGAGTATACTTATATACATACTATACCTTTTTCTCATACTACAGAAATTTTCTCTTTTTTTGTTTTTTCTGCATTCATGCATGCGTTTACAACGCATGTCAATTCTTTCTTTGTTGAGTAATCTTTTCTCGCACTACTAATGTGTCGTGTCTTACGTTTACTTTTATATATTTTCTTAGATAGGAGCGGTTCAAGCTGTGTCCCGTGAGGCTTATTTCACAGCCACTGAAGGTCCGATACTCCTCCACTTTCTGTTTTTCAGCTTTAGTTTTGCAACTGATCATTGTGCAAATAATAACATGCAGTAGTGGTTTTAATTAGATTTAAGATTTGATTGGAATAATGTTATGACGTTCATATTT
Source organism: Hylodesmum podocarpum (assembly GCA_026586105.1). NCBI lineage: Eukaryota > Viridiplantae > Streptophyta > Magnoliopsida > Fabales > Fabaceae > Hylodesmum > Hylodesmum podocarpum. The sequence goes on from JALJEV010000590.1 coordinate 614,125, forward strand.
TTTATTGGAAATGTTGATCTTAAATACAAATGAATGACTATTTAGTAATGATGATGTGTATTCATATCATAGGTACCGGGGCTGGTAATAGTGGAAGTTTGCCACCAGAAATTTCAAGCACCAAGAAAAATCATTTGCCGGGTCTTAGAGGTATATATGCCATGCCCGGTTAATAAAAAAATTTGCATTACTGGGTGCCATATATGTATTGTTGTTCTTGCATTATAAGTGGATTGAGAATATGAATATTTCAAAGGATTGGAGTTGCAAATATATTGACAAAAGAAAGAAAAAAAGAAACATTCTGTCCAATTCTTTCTTTTAGTTATTATGTCAATCTGTTCATTTTGTTATACTGAATTTGTTACCCTTTGTGGGGGAGGAAAGCTTATGATGGCAAAGTATTGATATTTTGTTGTTTTTGTTTTGTGCATCTAGGAGAGACAAGTAACAAATCTCTTGAGGCCATGGTGAGTTTATAATTACAATATTATATATACTTTTCTCACCATATTGCTTCAATGTTTGCCGTTTCTTATGTCTTTGCATTGATGGTTCTCAAGTGAACTTGCAATGTTAATTGGGTTAGTTTTTATGCCAATCTCTACATTTTTTTTTTCTGTTAATTGTGTTGCCTTTTTTTGTCTATCATCAGGTGAAGAACACGGGCAAAGAGTCCTTACAATGGGGTAATGAAACATCCCCTCTACCTAGCTAGACACTATTTGCTTGTGTATATAAAAATATGAATCTCTAATATGATGACTTTTTCTACTTTCCTCTGCTCATCTTCTCTGTTTATTCTATTTGATTTTGGACATGTTTATGAAACTTTTGAATAAGGTCTAATAAGATAAGAAAATAGGAATAGAAAATAAAATAAAATTTTCCATTTATTAAGATTAGCTTATGCAGCTTTTAAAAAAGTTAACACTAGAGAATTTGTATAACATAATCTATGGGTAAACTATTTTTTTTATTTCTTTTTTCCTTTTTATTTCCTTCTACATTACATATATAGATATTATAAAGTTTACCAAAAAGTGGTTTACATTTCCTTCAATGAGAATGGTCTACATGAAATTGCCAAGTATTGCACAATTTCAAAGTCAAACTTCCCTATGTGGACACATATGAACCTTAATGATTGTTTTGAATGCAGGAGTGGCTGCAGGAATATATTCAGGTCTGACATATGGTTTGAAGGAAGCTCGTGGAGCTCATGACTGGGTAATACTTTTTTTACTGGCTTTATGTTATGGGTTTAAATTTGATATCTCAATCTTAACACCTCACATATTTCAACTTTATGGCAGAACAACATATATATCACCCTGCACTTTTAAGTGGTGGGAATAGCTATACCAATTTTCGTGATAATTTTTACTTCTAATTTTTCGTGAATGATAAAAATAGAGTTTTTCTTATTTTTGTAATTTTTATTGTGCTCAGCATATTACCATATGATCTTCACAACATCAATAACATTATCATATATTAAGATGTTAACAAATATAATAATTAACATAAAAAACTTATTATGTTTGATGCAGAAAAACAGTGCAGTTGCGGGAGCAATAACTGGGGCAACCCTTGCACTTACATTAGAAGACTCCACTCATGAACAGTTTGTGCAATGTGCTATCACTGGAGCTGCTATCTCCACTGCTGCAAATCTTCTCACTGGGATTTTCTAAATGGGTGCTCTGTTCTCAATGGCTTTTCAGAATAGTTGTCTTTTTTTTCTTACAAGTTGTGACAGTTATGATACATATATATAAGATGGACATGCAAGCATTTATATTTGAATTTTAAAATTTCAATGATGAATTTTTTTTCAAAGGATTTTGTAGTTCTTACTTTCTTTTCTTGCTTATGTAAACCTATTTTTCCTCCGAATAATTCTCCATCTCAAGATTAATCTTTAACCAGATATGGACAGTTGGTGAATACAGGAATCATTTAAAGCGGTGGTAATTGAAAAGCACGTTATAACATTTTTATTTATCATTTTCCAGGTTAGTTTTGAATCCTATTTTATCATCTGCCATGTTAGTTTTGACTTTTGAATCTTCTCTGATATCTTGCACTTATTTTTTTTTACCATTTTCTCTATTTTCCTAAGCATATTTTGGTTATATTCTTTTACCAAAGACTCATTCGGTGTATATTTAGCATTCATCATATAAAAGTAATTTTTTTTTTATATATATATTCTACATATAAAACATAGCGAGAATATAAAACTTTTTACACTCATTATGTATGTCAGATTTTAGTAAACATAATACTATGGTGCCTTGCATAGAGGATAAACAGAACGACATATGTTTCCATCCCTTGTCACTAATTTTTATTTGTTTACTTTTAAGCCTTTTACTTTTATTTGCATTTGGTCCGTATGTGTTCCTAATTAAGTTTACGCATAATTTGTTTAAGATGTTTAAAATTTTATATTATTTTGGCCTCTAACCAAATGGATTTATGTACTTTTATGTTATCTAGTATTTTCCTAGATTTAGATACAAGTCAAGATACAATATGAAATTTACATCCTTAAATTTAAATATATTGTGTTAAAATCTAACTTATTAATTAGAATTTACATATATTGTGTTAAAATCAAACTTATTAAATAGAAATGAAGACAAATGATAAAGGAGAGTGAAAGTAAATTGTAATAAAGATCTTTCTTGATTTATAACTAAATCATATCATATATTGAAAAATATGAATTTTTATATTATATTAATAAAAAATATTTTAATCTACAAAGAGATTAAAATCATAAACTTATGTGAATCAAAAGTAAATGAAAAATAAAATTTCGAAATTAAAAATAAAACTTAATAAATTAAAGATATTTTAAATAAATTACGAGTAAATATGTAATGTTAAATTTTAGAAATCAAAAACAAAAATTAATAAAAGTTTAAGGATAAAAAATATTTAAAAATATTTTAAATAAATTATAAGTGAAGTCAATAAATATATAATGATGAACATGAATCATCATTTGTCACGTAAATGTGTCTTTCTAACATAGTTAAATGGTAAAAATTAAAAGGAAAACACTATAAAAACACAGGCACTAAAATTAAACGAAAATGTCAAGGATAATTTATCCAAGCTTTTCTATCATATTCGGTGTTACGTAAAATTTACAAATATATTTTATTTAATATTAGTTATATTTGTATAATTTATAATATTTTATATATTATCTGAATTCAAAATTTAGAATGTATACAAATTAGAATATATACAAATAAGTTAATTAACAGATAATAATAATTGAATATAAATTATAAGATAATATTGTTATAATTAATATGTAATATTAATTTAAAATAACTACATGATAATTTTTCTCCGAGTAATATATAATTAAAATTTAAATAAAATAATTTAAAATTCAGAGAAAGAAAGAATATACATGTATAATTAAAATTTAGAGATAAAGAAGAATATACGTGTGTTTTATACTAAGGAATACATTTTGTTAAATAATTATTTTATAACATTCCTATGAGCACCAGCTCATCCCATTAATGCTGGGCTTACCTCACTAACCGGGTCGAGCTTGACATAAACAAAATAAATCTGGACATGTATTTTTTCTCTGATTTATCGGGATTTTTTGACCTGAAATAATATTTCCCATGATATTCACGAATATGGAACCGTAATTATGATCCCTATAAATACTGATAGAGGACTCAAAATTGACATACGAAATATAACCTTAATTACTCATACAAATCAACAAGGGTTCCAACCCCTCACGCCGCCAGATTTCTTAAGGTCGAGCTGAGCTCGGATCACCTCAAAATCCAGCGAGAATATTTGGTGCCCACCGTGGGGCGAGATAATTCTTAATCCCACTACCACCTAGATAATTCTTAATCCCACTACCACCCAGATGGTTCGCACTCACAGCCACTCCAACACCGCGATAGATCCCGCCATAGCGGAACTCACAGAATCACGGGTGGATGCGACGTTGGCGGAGGCTCAAGAGCGGATGGATGCTCGCGTGGAAGCTTTGCGCAGAATCGAGAGACTGATAGGGCCTTGCCAACCACGCAGGTGAATTTGGATACTGTCTAACGTCAACTTGAAACCGATCTTCTAGAATTACAGGTCCCGCGACAAAAAAATCAAGGAGTTCCAAGGTAGGCCCCCCTCATTCCCAACTGGGATGACGAACCAAGACATGGTGAAGAGGCCAGGTCCAATTCGCGCGTTGGCCCAACAACCCACACACTACGGGTGAGGATGTACATGTCGCAACCTCCACGGCCCGACATGATCTCTCACAGATTCGCGTAGCTATCTTTGGAGCCCGGCCAGATCCCTCCTAGGCTCAGCCATTCACAACCTCGGACCTCCTCCCCAAACATAGACTTGGTAAAGTCTAGAATCTCCACCCATTCACCACGACCATCCTCTCTGCCCGGGTTCCCGAATCCTGGAGATGTCGTCCCAGGATAAATACGATGGAACTACGGACCCAGTTACTCATGTGAGAGCCTTCCTGACCCAGGCTGCCATGACTATGGATGAGACTATGTACTCTGTCGAATGTTCCCCTCAACCCTAAAGGGGACAACCTTTGATTGGTACTACTCACTCCCTCCGATGTCCGTGGACTCCTTTGACTCCCTGTTCGAGCACTTCCAAGCCCAGTTCGCAGACGCTAAACCGACGCCTACCACCTCTATATCGCTTCATCATGTGATACAGGGAGATAAGGAATCCTTCAAGGAGTATATGGCCCGCTTTGCATTGGCCTACCGGACTATACCCAACCTCCATCCCATTGTTGCACTACACGTCATACAAGCCGGGCTCAACTCCAGCCCCTTCTCAGACTCCCTTTTCGCTGAACCTTCTGTCAATATGAACGACCTCCGTTCCTAAACTGCCCGTTTCATGAACATAGAAGAAAACACCGAGGCCAAGCGCTGAGCCCTGGAGCATGGTCGTCCACCCAAGCAAAAGGAGTCCTCCTCCCGTCGGGTGAAGTCAAATAGGGATCGCCGCACCAACTCATACAACTCATACACCCCCCTGAATGCATCCAGGGATAGAATTTTTAGGGAAGTGTGCGCGTTAGAATTGGTTCGCCGTCCTAAAGCTTCCCAATCTCCCGCAGACGTTGACCCGACCAAACATTGCGCTTACCATCAGAATACCTGGCATACAACAGAAGATTGTCGCCAAGTACGAGACCTCATATAACGCCTCATAAGATCGGGTGAGTTACGAAGATTCATCCAAGAGGAGCAGAAACACCCCAAAAGATACACTAGGCCGAGCTCAAAGACCCAGCCTCGGGAATCAGATCGGGATACCCGAGATAGTCGGAATAAACGCAGGGACCGAGGTTGGGGTAAGGAGACGATTCAGAACCCTGATAAGGTCAAAGGGACTATCAACACAATTGCGGGAGACTTCGCAGGGGGAATAGCAACGTCTTCGGCCCAGAAACGCTACTCAAGAAGCGTCAATCACATCGGGTCGCCCAAGAAGAGAACCTTACCCTCCATCACATTCTCTGATGTCGACTTTAGCATAGATGACCCCGACCAAACTGACCCCATGGTCATCTCGTGTACCATAGCCAACTGGCGGGTTTGCAAAGTGCTAATCGACCAAGGAAGCTCGGCCGACGTGCTGTATTGGTCTGTTTTCAAACAGTTGGAACTCCCCGAGTCCATCATCAAGCCATAACCCGAGCCGCTGCTCGGCTTTGCTGGAGAGAGAGTCCATTCTAGGGGCTATATTGATCTACTTACTGCCTTCGGTGGAAGCGAGGCTTACAAAACCGTGGAGGTCAGGTACATTCTAATCGACGCCGACATCTCCTACAATGTCATCATCGGCAGAAGAACACTCAATCAGTTGGGAGCCATTGTGTCCACTCCACATACATGGCCATGAAGTTCCCAGAGAAAAAGGGAAAAATAGTCACAGTCAAGGTCGACCCGAAGACGGCCCAGGTATGCTATGCTCGGAGTCTGAAGGTCACACCATACTCCATCAAGAAAGAAGGTACGAGACCTACCTCAAACATATGTTCGGTCCACAACAGCACAGATGAGCCACTGGATATTGACCCCCGAGCTGAGTTTAAGGAGGAACGTCCTTCATTTGCTGAGCCCCTTAAGCCACTACAACTCGGCCCTAAGACAGGCCAAGTAACCAAGGTCGGCACCTCCATGTCGGCCTCCTTCCTCCAATAAGTCATATCAACCCTGCATGAAAAAGCAGACCTGTGTGCATGGAAACCATCCGATATGCCCGGTATCGATCCTAATCTCATATGCCACATGCTATCCCTGCTTCCTCATGCTCGGCCAGTGGCGCAACGCAAAAGAAAGCTAGGCGAGGAGCGCCGCCTTGTAGTTTAGAAAGAAATCGGTAAGCTCCTGGAAGCCTGCTTCATTCGAGAGATAATTTACACCACTTGGCTAGCCAACGTTGTGATGGTCAAAAAGGAAAACGGGAAATGGAGGATGTGCACGGACTACACCGACTTGAACAAAGCCTATCCCAAGGACACCTACCCCTTACTTAGCATTGACCGGTTAGTGGACCCCTTACCTAGCATTGACCGGTTAGTGGACAACACGGTAGGGTATGAAGCATTCAACTTCTTGGATGCCTACTCAGGCTACAATCAGATACCGATGTATTCCCCGATGAACCGAAGACTGCATTCATGTCGGCCACAGCCAACTACTGCTACCAGGTTATGCCCTTCGGCCTCAAGAACGCAGGGGCCACCTACCAACGACTAATGAACAAGGTCTTCAGTGCTTAGATCGGACGTAATATGGAGGTCTACGTTGATGACATGGTGGTGAAGTCGAAAACTCATGCTCAACACGTTGCTGATCTAAGAGAAATCCTTTAGCTCGGTAGCCGCCGAGCACGGTAAAGGACTTGTAAAGGGACGCGATGTCTCCTTTAGCTTGGTAGCCTTCGAGCACGGTAAAGGACTTGTAAAGGGACGTGATGTCTCCTTTAACTCGGTAGCTGCCGAGCACGATAATGACTTGGAGTCTTGTAAAGGGACTAAGGTCTCCTTTAGCTCGATAGTCGCCGAACACGATCAAGGACTTGGAGTCCTGTAAAGGGACCGGGGTCTCCTTTAGCTCGGTAGCCGCCGAGCACGGTAAAGGACTTGTAAAGGGATGCGATGTCTCCTTTAGCTGGTAGTCGCCGAGCACGGTAAAGGACTTGTAAAGGGATGCGATGTCTCCTTTAGCTCGGTAGCTGCCGAGCACGGTAAAAGGCTTGTAAAGGGACGCGATGTCTCCTTTAGCTCGGTAGCCGCCGAGCACGGTAAAAGGCTTGTAAAGGGACGCGATGTCTCCTTTAACTTTGGAGCCGCCGAGTACAGTAAAGACTTGTAAAGGGACACAATTTCTCCTTTAGCTCGGAAGGGGCCGAGTGTCGGGCTGGACGCGGAGTCCAGTTGGAGAAATGATTATAGCGGTACCTCGTTAAAAGTTAATTAGGTCTAGAAAACGCGTATATCCCTCCCTGTGACGATGTCCTGTGTTGATTGATGCCGATGTCAATGTATTATGTATGATCAATTAGGTACTGGCCGACCCAAAATGGATACTGGCGGAACCGAGTTATGTTGGGATATATGGTGCATTATGTTACTTCTTCAAATATAATATTATAATCAATTGGCATGAAATTATCCAATTGAAAGATTTAATTCAATTGAAGGTTGGCCTCAGTCAAAAAACTGGGTAGGCATGCAATTTGAAAAAGTTAATTTAATTGAACAAATGGCTCTGACATGAAAAACTGGCTGACCTGTTGTCAGGACGGAGAGACTGAGGTCCATGAGGTCGATTAAGTCCAACATGTGCTTTGCATATCGGGCTTGAATTGCCCTTTGCTTGGTGGAATCGATTGTCGCATTATAACTAAAGAATGCGCTGTTGTAACCTTAATGTCGATAATGCCCTCGGCGAGAAATGCAGCCTGAAACGTTCTTATGGCGAGGACGAAGCCATGAACCATTGTACTATCACCCAGTGAAGGACCTTGCTTTCAACGAGGATTTAATTGATTTTTGTCTTAGGTTGGAAGGGTTTGATGTGAATCACCACCAAATCCGACGATTACAAATTGTGAGGCTAATCGAAAGATAATAGTGAATAAAGTCAATATGAAATTGATGTCGGCTTGCCGGTTAAGCCTCCTTAAAATGTCGTATGAGTTGGTCTTGATATCTCCCGTGAGATATTCCTCTGACCAACTAAAGGATAGGAGCTGATTTGCCAAGCTCTCATGACAGAATTGTTGACATTGGCTAGAGTGTCTAACTGCGTCGGTGGAGTCGTGTTCATGTTGGGCAGTGTCATTTTTTTAAATTTTTTTTTTGTTTAGGAACCCGAGGTTGACATTAAATAGTCAGGACCTCCTTGAGTTAAAACAGAAATGTCCCTTTCTCCTTCAACTCATTTCGTGCGATGCATAAGCCGTCGCAATCATAAGTCACCGTATGGAGTACGCTGGCGACTCGTAACAAACTTGTGAGCTCGGGATACTGTGATGACTGAAGTAACACTAAGGGACTATGTTTGTGAATGAAGTTTGGATTGTGTTTGAATTCTAAATTAATTCTTTGAGCAATTATGTCCACGTAAATAAGCTCAGATTCGATTCGAGGTAGAAAGTTGTGAATTGGTTATAAATGTTTGTCTGTCTTCAAAATACAACGAGGACGGGTTGGTTAAGGTAGTGGCTGATGCGTAAGTGGCCGACCTTGATTGATTGCATCTCTGAAATAGTCGCTCAATAGAATAGTGATCTTTTTGTATTAAGTCACTCATGATAGCAGTTGCAAGATATAAAATTTCACCGCCAAAATCTTGTGATCTTCTACAAATCGTGCCTGAGGTAGCGCATTCTCATATTTACACTTGTTGCCCCAGATTTGGAGTAGAACAAGTCGGTTTTCTTTGTAAATGATTTTCTTTGTAATTGATTTTCTTTGCCGATTTATAGTCGGCTAACATAGAGTGAAGGCATGTAATTCCCTATTCATAGTAGCTAAATAATAGGATAAAGGTTAATGCATGACAGTGAATAATAGTACCATCTTGCTATATCTTTAGTTTGCCATTTGTATTTGTCATGTTTTGGCTAATGCATAGCGATGAATAATCATTTTCATGGTTTAGGCTGTCCATGTTTGAATAGTTAGTCTTGAATTGATTTAATGACTGGTTATGAAACACATGAAAGTCTGATTTGGGGTAATTCTAACGTATTCGACTAGTACTATTTAGGCTTAAGCGCGGAATCCTTGGTGAAAATGATTAAATTTGTATGCTCAACATGATATGCGTTAAATGCATTTATACCGATGTGTGTGAGGTCGGTCTGGACGGGCATTGGCTAGCTCGGTTACGAATTCTACTACCTCGGTAAAAGCTTACGTTGAGTATTAGTTGATTTTGATAAAGAGTGATAAATATTTGTTTCTGGAATGTGATGCTTCAAATATTTGGTTATTCAAGCTCAGGTGGTTGAGCTTGTATCATCTGAGTAACCGACTTGGATGGAAACTGGTTAGTACTTAATTGCTATTGAAGTCGACAAGTACCAAAACATTAATACGTATATGCCACTGAAGTCGGAGTACATAGGAGACTTGAGTGAGGAGTGGTGTTGCACTTCCTTTGAGACTTGAGTAAGGAGTGGTTTCGTGCACTTCCCGTGTTTTCTGGGTAAACAAGTAATTAAGGCCCTAAGTGGATTTTTGTTTATTTATCTTTTTTTTAAGAAAAATATGACAAAAAGAAAAAGGAAAGGACTCAGACAGTGGTTAATCCGAGGATATCTTGAATAATAAGGTTGGGTAATCTTTGACCCAACCTTTGTATTCAGACAATATTTAGTCCGAGGTTTCTTCAGATGAGGTTGGGTAGTCTTTAACCCAATCTCGGACAGTGATATATTTTTATTTATTTTTTTTAAAGGAAAATATAATAATAAGAAAAAGGAAAAGACTCGGACAGTGGTTAATCCGATGATATCTTGAATAATAAGGTTGAGTAATCTTTTACCCAACCTTTGTACTCAAATAATATTTAGTCCGAGGTTTCTTCATATGAGGTTGAGTAGTCTTTAACCCAACCTCAGACAATGATATATTTTTATTTATTTATTTATTTTAAAGGAAAATATAATAATAAGAAAAAGGAAAGGACACATCTTATTTTCTTTGTCGTGAACTGGATGTTTCAAGACAACTAAATGTGTTCCCGGTTCATTGAATTGATGGGTTTGCCATCGTTAATTCCTCATCGCTTCCATCTCATTACACATTTGTCGCTTCATTCCAATCGTCACCGAGTTCAAGAGAGTTTTGAGAGCCACAAACAAAGATGGATCCATGGCTTGGTCGCTCATCAATAATCTACTCTTGGACGAGAACTGTGACTTCATGATCGTGGGGATAGTTTTATTCGGCCCCACGTGGGCGCCAATGTTCTTACCAAATTCCTGTGAGCCGAGCTAAGGTCGGCTCCTTGATCGCGGGTGACGTTGATGATGACGTAGAACATCATTCCAAGCTCCGTGCGACAGGTGGTGGGTACCTGCAGAGACTCCGATGGCTAAGTCAGTATTAGTCAGAGTAAAGCTAGGTTAGAATTAGGGTTTTCAGGGTTATCAAACCTGGTTGGTGAACACCTATTTATAAGAATAAGTCATTAAGGGTAAATAAGTAATTGTAGCCCAAAAAGGAATTGGGCTTGGGCCGGTATATTGGGTGAAGCTAGTCATAATATTCGGCCCGGTACATTAAGTTTTTTATTTAATTTTATTTAAAGATTGGAAAAGGGGTTTTTTTCACAGTTACCGTAATTTAGTAACTGTCCCCTCCCCGTAACGGCTCTTTTTCGCTTTTAAGTAGCCCTTGCCCCCTTGACTTCCTCACTTTACCTTTTCATTTGCCCTTTCACCTTCTTGCTGTCATTTCCCTCTTACTCCAGTTTTTCCGCTCTTGCACTCATAGTCCACCCTTGTCCCTCTCTCATTCGTCGCTTGTTCTCGCTCGTCGCTTGTTCTCTAGGACTTGGTTCGAGCGAAGCATTTGTCTCTTCGTTGTCTCACGCTCGCCATTCTTGCTTGTTTGCTGTTTCTTCCATTCGTTCATTCTAGGTATGTTTTCTTCGCATTCTTCTGCTACCCGTAGTGTAGAGAGTCTGATTCCCCCTTCTGTTTAGGGCTCGGAGCCTGAATCAACGAAGGCTTCTTCCCCCTCCCTTGAAGTGTCTACGGCGGAGGCCGATCCCGGGTCTGAACCCGCCTCTGCTGCTACCGAGTTCTCCCTTGCTGGGGCCGAGGTCAGGTCTGTTGAAGGTGCCGTGGAGGCATCCGGCGATGGAGGTGCTACCGAGGTTTCCCCTGCTGAGGCCGGGGTAATCGAGGGCTCCCTTACCGGGGCCGAGGTAACCGAGGTCTCCTTTGCTGGGGCCGAAGTAACCGAGGTCTCCCTTGCTGGGGTCGAGGTTAGGTCTGTTGAAGGTGCCGCAGAGGCATCCGATGGCCGGAATGCTCCTCCGGGCTCAGCCGAGGAGGGGATAGCGAGGGAGCCTGAGGAGGCCGACCTCCAAGTCCTCGTCCCTGCCAATTAGCTCGACTTCTCGTGGCTCCTAGGAGAATTATCAAGCCGAGCTTCCTCTTATGATAGCGTAGAGAGAGTTCAAGCCCTCGTAGAGAGGTACGAGATCTTAAGGGAGGGGTATGACGACGTGGTTAGATTCCGGACTTGTAGGCGTAGTTAGAGGGTACATGCTCATACCCTCGTATCTGGTCAGTACGCTATAACCGTGTACAAATATATGTTCAAAAAATATGGCCTAGTTTTTCCCCTGAGTCGCTGTGAGACCGAGGTCTTGGCCTTTCTCAACGTGGCTCCCAGTCACCTCAAATCCTATAGTTGGGGTTTTCTCCGCGCCTTTCAAATCCTATGTAAGATGCTCGGTGTTAGGCCGAGCTCTTGTATTTTTCTTTATCATTACCAGCTCAAGCACGACCCTAAGGTGGGCTAGGCTTCCCTTTGTAGTTCCCGTGCTGGGGGTCTTACTCATCCCCTATGCACAATCATATAAGAAGTTTAAGGAGCGCTACTTCAAGTTGTCCCCATCAACAATAGGGCCGTTAAGGCCCTTTTTCTGAAGGATGACCTGGAGCTGAGGTACCCTCTACATTGGTGCCTTCCCCGGAAGTACACCAAGTTTCCTGAGGATATGTTGACCCCGGGTGATAAAAACATTATCCAAGTCCTTCACGGTCTCCATCTGCCAATTAGTAGCCGGGCTCTGATACACTCTGCCCGGGAGGAGGACCCCTTCCGGCACTTCTTAGGTAATTACTTTAGTGTCTCTTTGCTCGAGCTATGAATTGTATAATTGATATTTTCTTATGTCTTTCATTGCAGATATGATGTCTGACAATTTTAGCCTGATCGCTGCTCTAAAGGCCCGCAAGTTGGGCTCTGGACATCGGGGTCGTGGGGTGATCTCTTACGGACCCAGCCCGGCTCCTCGGCCTCCCCTATCTCAAGCTACTCCCAGTCCTAAGGGGCCAAGGGCTGAAGGGGCCGAGGTCCCGTCTGATGGTGTGGAGGCCTCGTCCAAGAGACAAAGGTGCGAAGAAGACACTACAACCTCAGTTTCCCCTACTTCTTGGACCGAGGTGGCAGTATCCGAGCCGACGCCAGAGGGGGGGGGTGCGCCTCCCACTTCTGCAAAGACCTCCACCAAGATTCCTTTCGGTGCTTCCTGGCTTGGCAAAGAAGGTGCCGGACCCCACATTGAGCAGATGGCGGCCGACGTCCTGTCCGGGCAGTCTCTATGGGACTCCTCTCTCCGGGGGGTACATATCCAGATTGGGCAGCCCTTCCCCAGCTCCTATGATAATGCCCTCCTAGATGCGGTGGGCGTAATGGACAACTTAGATGGGGTTGAGGTATTGTTGAGTCATCTGTTGACCATAAATCGGCAGAGCAAGAGATGGGCGACTCAGGTGGCCGACCTCCCAGCTCGGGAGTTGACACTTTCCAACAGGGTGGCTGAGTTAGAAGATGCGTCCATCCGTCAGGAGCAAGAGTTTGCTGCTCGGGTCGCTGCTCTGGAGATAGAGGCCACCAAGCTAAGGTTGGCTAAGAAAGAGGCTGAGCAGGAGCTCGTCGCCGCCAAGGCTGACCAGGAGGAGCTGGGGAGGGAGCTCGTCGCCTCTAAGGCGAATGAAGAAGAGCTCTAAGGTAAGCTGAGTTCTGCCAGCGACCGTGCTGTGAGCTCGGAGGCCAAAGTGCTCGAACTACTGGAGAAGCTCGGGGCGTCCGAGAAGACCGTGGCACAGCAGCAGTCCAAGATGGAGCAGATGGAGGAGGCTGCCGTATCTAGCTTCTGCTCGGGCTTCGATGGGGCAGTCCGGCAAGCCTGCTTCCTGGCTCTGTCACTCGACCCCGAGTCCTTTGACTATGTCAAGGACGTCGTAGATGGGGAGTGGGTGGATCGTGTCGAGTAGATTTATCTTTTTTTTTTTGTAATTTCTTTTGTTGCCGTCCTTTAAGGTCGGTTTTGGTTTTTAACTAAGGTTGTTTTGGCCGTACAATGTTTACTTTCTTTTAATACCATTATCTTGTCTTCATGCTATGCTCTTCTAAGCTCGTTACTTTCAAATACTTGTGATGTTTCGTTTGCCTGACTGACCTCCAACGAGTCTCAGGTGTGTGTTCTCAGTCCGGCGACCGAGCACGATGAAGGACTTGGTGTCCTGTAAAGGGACGCAATGTCTCCTTTAGCTCGGTAGCCGCCGAGCTCGGTAAGGGACTTGTAAAGGGACGCAATGTCTCCTTTAGCTCGGTAGCCGTCGAGCTAGGTAAGGAACTTGTAAAGGGACGCGATGTCTCCTTTAGCTTGGTAGCCGCTGAGCTCGGTAAGGGACTTGTAAAGGGACGCGATGTCTCCTTTAGCTCGGTAGTTGCCGAGCTCGGTAAAGACTGGTAAAGGGACGCGATGTCTCCTTTAGCTCGGTAGCCGCCAAGCTCGGTATACAGTATAAGTGTGATGGTAGAAATTCTCCTTTATTGAATACTAATGTGGTGCCTCGTTAAAACCTTTCCCGGAAAAACCCTCCTTAGGGTAAAACCCAAGCTTAGGAAAAAGAGTAGATCTCTATGACAAATAAAAAACATAACAAATTGTTTAAACTTTATTGAATTGAACACTAAATTAAAAGGGAATACGCTAACTGAAATAGGGCTACAGATGATTGGCGTTCCAAGTTCTTGGGATTAGACGTCCTCCCATTTCCTGTAACTTGTAAGATCCATTCTGATGGTTCTCGAGGATGCGGAAGGGGCCGTCCCAGTTGGCGGCGAGCTTGCCATGAGCTCGGTCTCACCTATCCTCCCCGGTCTTTCTCCAGACGAGGTCTCCTGGGATGAAAGATCATTCCCGGACTCAGGAGTTATAGCGACGAGCTGCTCGCAGCTTTGTGGCCAATTCCCTTACTCGAGCTTCTTCTCAGACTTCTTCAATAAGATCGAGCTCCTCCCTGAGGGCTGTCTCGTTGCTTGAGGAGGTGTACATCAACCTCCTCCATGAGGGTTCGCCGACCTCAATTGGTATCATGGCATTGAACCCATAAGTGAGGCGAAACGGTGTTTCATTGCAACATTAAATATGTCTGTCATTTATTATGCTATTTTAGGACATTGAGAGGCACGCCCAGTAAATCTCAGAAGTCAAATCAATCATCAAAAGGGCAAATGAGATAATGTTAAATCAGAGACGGTTTCCATTCTTTTGTCTTATGAAATATAAACGATTCACTTTTTGATTATAAATACTGCAAGTTAACACTTTTCACTCTTTACCGTATTCATACTCTTGCTATCAAACACTTTTGCTCTCAATTTTTTTTTTCTCTCTAAGAACTCTCACTCTCGAATTTCTTGTACATTCAAACCTAGAAAATAGCCGCCAAGAATACCAAGACTTCTGAAGAGACCTTATTCGTTGAGGATTTGTTCTTGCCAAGCAAGTGGATTTCCAAATCCACTCTGGAAAATGTATCAAATTGCGTGGTGGATAGGCTTACCCACACTAGGTGGATGGACTTTGCTGAGTGGAAGGGTCCATGACTGATGGAGGCATACGCCAAGTTCTGGAGCGATGCTAAGTAGGTTGAAGATGGTATTGTTGGTACCATCAATGATAAGAAGTACTTGATCAACGTAGATGCCATTGTTGGAACTGGCAAGTGCAAGACAGAAGGGCATTTCTTCAAACCCAACTGGGCTGTGCAAGAAATAGAGGATTATGTAGACAAAATCCTCTATGGAAAGGTTTGTCCCACAGACGATCCAAAATTTCTCAGGGTTGGAAATTTGATCCCATATGGGAGAATCTTTCACAATCTTCTGTTCAATATCTTCACTCCTCGCTCTGGTTCAAGGGACAATGTCAACAACCAAGACAAATTCTACATTTACTTTCTCCTCAGGAAAGGAAGAATGAGTCTTCCTCGTGTCATAATGGATCACTGGCTGAGTGCATTAAAAGCAAGAAACATCAGGAGAAAGAGTAGTATTCCCTATGCTAAACTCTTCTCTCAAATTATTCTGAATGAAGACTTTGATGCCTCTAGAGTTGTATGGCACAACGAAGGATCAGAGGTTAAAGGCAACACTTTTGCCAAAATGCGTCTACCTCTGAACTTTCTTCATTTTAAAAGTGATGAAGAAGAACCACAACTACTTTCACCCATGACCCATGATCCACCACACAGAGAACAAATCAAGCGTGCAAAAATCAAAACCCAAACACAAACCCATACACAAGCACAAATACAAGCCTAAACAGAAACCCAAACACGACCGCAAACACTTCCACCACCCATTATCCTCACTGAAGTTCCTTTTGAGGACATTCAAGTTGAACCCCTCAAGAAAAAGAAAAGAAATATCAGAATATTCCACCACCCATTATTCTCACTGAAGTTCCTTTTGAGGACATTCAAGTTGAACCCCTCAAGAAAAAGAAAAGAAATATCAGAATAAAGCATACTGTGTTTAGGACAACAGAGACAGATGCAACCCCTAGTGAAAACGAAGGGGTAAGGAAAGCATCTGAGGATGCTGCGTCTGCTAAAGCCAGAGCAGACGAAGAAAAGAAGAAAAAGGAAAAACAAGAAAGAGTTGCTGCTTTCGAAAAGACTGCCTCAAAAGGCAAGCAAAAATTGGCGTCTGTGGTAGTTGGTGAAACAAACAAAGCCAAACAATTGAAAGAGGCTAGAAGATTCTCTATTATGTTAGAAGCTGAAAGGGAACGTCTGTTCTAGGAAAGCTTGCAAGGAATTCAAACGTTTGCTGCTGCTATTCCTTCTCCAATAACGTTTGAAGGCATGACTAGTGCTTGAAACGGCCCATATTCGAAGGATAATGCAATCCTTGTGGAGGCATTGGAGACAATGCTGAATGAAGAAACTCCGTCCATGGAGCAGAATGAGTCTACTCTCCAAGACGAACAAAAGGATGCTGTGGAGCCCTTAGTTGCGTCTCCTCTTAATGCTGCTTTTACTCAGACGATACAAGTTGCGTCTGAAGAAATCTCATGCTCACAGATGAAGGAGGTTGAATCTGACGTTATTGAAGTGCACACATGTTCTTCTTTTGATGAAGAGTCATGTCATTTGATCAAACGAAGAGCATCTTCTAAAAGGTATCATGCTGAAGTAATAAATCCAGAAGATTTCTCTCCAAAGCACAAGTTAGACTATTCATTTCTCAACGAATTAGTCAATTAAGCCAGATTGAAGTAACTTCTTGTGTAGAAAGGGCAATTAAGCCAGATTGGTTATTTACAGATCAAGCAGAGGAAGCATCTGATCTTTCTGATAGTGAACGGTCTGAGTCTGCCAATGATGGCTATTGTGCAGATAATGAAGACTGCTTTGTTCATGACTCTCCCTACATCGAGTTGACAACCCCTACAGATACAAAGGGAAGAAAGGGTTTCAACTTGGGAGATTTGTCAACCCCATCTAGTACTACCAACCCTTGAAGCTAGAAGACTTTGACATGAAAGCTAAGTATGACCTTGATGAGCAACGCAATTGGCTTAAGCGTCTGCCTTGGGATGAACTGGCAAAGCTAAATATCAAGGGATTGGAAGGAATTGAAGCATACAAGGATCATATTGCTGGGCAGATGATTGAAGGACCAACACTTGGCTATGAACCCAACATTCCTCTTAGAGAAAACACCAAATGGAAAGTTCAACACGAGGTGGGAACTCCTGTTTTCCATCACTGTAGATTTGGTGATGCTCAATCTAGAGTCTATGAGCCAAGAGACTTTGAACATTAGCACCTAGATGCCTTTGATAGTCATGATCCATTCACCTTCTCCATCCCCATGAATCAGACAGAGTATGTGGGGTTAGGCTACACTCTCGGCCTCATTCTTCCATGGACAAGGCCACATTGCTCTAGGATTCATCCTCGTTATTCACTGGACATCCACGAGTACGAAGACCCTGAAGACTTTGCTCAATCTTTTCCTGAAGATCACAATCTAGCCTTCAAACTGATGGCTAATGCTTATAGGAAAGAAGAGAAAGGAAGGTTAACCTCCTTTCCTCTTATCCAACGAAGAGCTGAGAAGGAATTCAGGTTTCTACCTTTCTTGATGGGATCTTAGTTCTCATTCTTAGTCACAAACGAAACCAAGTATTCTATTGTCATGGATCGTCTGCGTCCATGCTTGGTGAAGTTTTTAGCAAAAGGAAAAGTGAAGAAGGAACCGTTTGCCCCCATGATCTTCAAATATGCAAGGCATATTGCTAAGCGTCTACCCCTTGCTACTTACACTCACATGAAGGCTGTTCAAGCTCATTCTTCAAAGCCTATTAATCCTAAGATGCTAAGGATGATAGAAAATCATGAAGCGACCATGGCTCACTGCTCAGGATCTACCTTTGATGAAGACTCAACAACTATTAGAGTTTGCTATCCTGGTGCAGCTTCTGCTTACACCGTCTACCATGACCAGACGGAGCTTCAAATTGTTCCCTTCAGAACGAACTACACTTGGAACTGGTCCAAATTTTTCAATGCTAAGATTGATCTTCCCTCTTTCAGATTGCGTCTGCTAGAACTACAGTAGGACAAATCATTGAAGAAGAGGATTCTGATGTAGACGAACCCCTTCCGCTAAGAAGTACGATACTTTGAAGAGGAAATATGTTGATTTGGAGGAAAACTATGAACATATGAAGAAAAAGAATAAGCAACTTGCGGAAAATCAAGTGGCTATTAATGCTCAGATGGAGCAACTTCAGAATATAGTCATGAATCTGGTGCAACAACAATCTCAGCCTCCACCACAGTAAGTTTTTGATGATTCTCAGCCTAAGGGGGAGAATACTTTGAGAAAGGGGAGATAAGCTGAAGGAAGGGTGAAGCTAAGGGGGAGCTTTGAAGAATCAAGAGAAGGGGAGCTCAAGATGGAAGATAAAATTTTTTAAATGTAAAATTTTGCATATTTGCTATGATTATTTTTTTTTTAGTTATTTGATTCATTGTATTTCTTTCACTCTGTTTATCCTTGTAATTTTACAAATGGATTACATCGCATTGATGTAACAAATCTATAAAGAGGTATATTCAGAGAACATCGTCTTGATGTAATTCTGGCATGATAAAACTGCTTTTTGGCTAACTTTGTCTTGTATAGATGCATCCTTCAGTATCATCCATTGTATGGTTTGTAATCATCAAAAAGGGGGAGATTGTTAGATCAAGATGATTAATGTCTCAAGTTTTGATTAATTACAGAACAGACGAAACATATCAGACTGAAACATTGCAAGCCAAAATTAGACTGAATAAGTACAAACGAGAGATGAACCTTCAAAGATCATTCATGGTCAAGTCATTCGCTTGTCCTAAAGCCACGTCATCAGACGAAAGCATAAGACGATACTATTTTCAGACGAAGCTCAAAGACGTTACTTAAGATTGAAGATTATGAAGTGCATCATCTATCAAGGAAGTGAAGTTCAGACGGAGTAAAGCGCGCCAATTTCTAAATCCAGTTGTTACTCTCATAAGTTTCCAAGATCAGGTAACATCCTTTTTGATGACATCTCTGTACAAGTCAGAAAAAGGTTCTGAGCACCACCGAATCCGCTGTGCAAAGCATCACATCATTGATTGCACTCTGACACCTTTTGAAGACTTTTGCTTGGAAAGCTTAACAACATTCTTCATGTCTCTAACGGATCTTTGAAGACTTGCCTATATAAGGACTTTACTAGCTCAAGATCAAGTTGGCGAACACGCTATAATCTCTATCTTTTTGTAATTTCGCTCACTTGTTATTTGAACTTCATTGTATACCCCTCTTTGCGAAGAGAAACTTTTTCTTTGAAAATCCTTTTAAAATCCACTTTTGTGTTGCTTTAGCCTAAGGAGACTTTGTCTTAAAGAATATCTCTGTATTAGCCTAAGGAGGCTAGGTTTCAAAGAATACCTTGTTAATTAGCCTGGGAAGGCTGTGGCCAAAGAATATCTTGTATTAGCCAGAAGTGGCTGGGTGCAAATAATACTTGTAACCATTTTACGGTTGGTAGTGAAAACTCAGTGGTTACTAGGTAACTGGACGTAGTCTTGGATAGACGAATCAATATAAAAATACTTGTGTTTAATTTTATTACTTGTTAACTAACGGGGATAATCAAAGATTAAACGTCTGTAATTAAAATCAACTTTTGAAGAAGAACAAAGTTTCGTTTGACTGTTTTTTAAAACCAACAGACGAAAGAACTAAATTGTTTAATTAACACAATTCAACCCCCCTTCTTGTATTTTATCTTTTAAATATATCAATTAGTTGTTCTTACTTATCTTTTCAAACCAATTATATTCAGAGTAATATTTCAAATGAATTTGACATACAAAATTAACTTTCATTTGAATTCAGCGTATATGGAATAAAGATATAAAAGTATAAGCAGGAGAAGAATTGGTTAGAGTATTTATACTAGTTCGGCCTTACGCCTACATCCAGTCCCAATACAACAACTGTTGCTATTGGTATTCCACTAAAACCAATTTGATCCCTTTGTGTTCTTTACAATCAATATGCATAAGCAACACAAAACAAAATAAAAAACACTCAATACAATCTTGTTCTTTATCACAAAGAACCTCTCTCCTATATTCTTGGTACCTCCAAGAATCAACCTTGAGAATCCTTTCTCAATCAACAATACTCTTATTCTAGAGAGACCTCTCTCTAAGAGTAACACAAATCTCTAAAACAAAAATTCAAAGATTAGAAATAGAATACACCTGGTTGTGCTTAATCTGATCAACGATAACCTCTAAATCATTCATACATCACATTCTCATCATCCTCTAAGAAAATCTTTGGAAGACTTTTCAAAATCTTGATGAGTTTCTTGGAGAAAATGTTAAGAAGTCAATAAGTTCTCTGTTGAAAGTGTTTGTACGCTTCTCTTGTTTTTCAAATAAAAAGAATCTCTTTAGAAATGTTTTTCCAAAGACTATTTAAAGCAATGCATTTGAAAACAGTTAAGGATGACTTTCTGATGTGTATAATCGATTACTATATGGAGGTAATCGATTGCTCCAATGATTCAATTTCTAATTTGAAGTTTCAAGCTCGTGGTAATGGTAATCGATTACTCCAGGAAGAATTTGAATTACCATATAGCCAAGTACTGTTGGTAATCAATTACACTAAATTGGTAATCTATTACCTTAGTTAAGTGCTCAAAATACTCAAACAAGGTAATCTATTACTTCAGTTGGTAATTGATTACTTCGGTTTGTTTTTCTTTTCAAAGGGGAATCACCAATTCTAAAATTTTAGAGCAAATCACTCAATTAGATTTTAAATCACCATGAATTATAAACTAAGCATTCACATTCACAAAGGCCTAAGCTAAAACATCCAATACAATAACAAATCTATATACATGTCTATGAAACCAAGATTACAAGTTTAAACATCAAAATTAAAAGACTCTAAGGACTAATCTAAGCTCCTTCAAGCTTCAAGTCCAACAATCTCCCCCTTTTTGGTTTTGATGTACCAAATTTGAATTGTGGTTTCCTTTGAGCTTTGGTGTGAAATGCTTTAAAGTGAAACCTGCAAATTAGAATTTTTATACAATATATGTTTTGCAGTTCCTACTATTATGTACAATTTTCCAATTTGAAATAAAAGCATAAGCAATTCAATATAAAGTTACATCACTTATAAAGATCCATAATAAAGTTTAAATATTACATTCATCCAAACCAAAATAAATTGTTCATGTTAAAACTTAAAAACAAGAATAAGATAAAGACAAATTCAAAACAAATTCAAAGCAATCAAACTTTCTCGCCCTAAGATCAGCAATCCTCTATAAAACACTTATCAACACTCCCCCTATTTGGTATATCAAACAAAAAGAGTGATAAGAATGATTTAAGGTAAAATACTAATCTGAGTCATCTTGATTGAAGCGTTCCATGATGGTTTCCATCATCTCTTTCATGTTCAGAAATAGATGCTCTTGCGACCTCTGCATATCATATATCTTTTTGGCGACTGACGCTTCAATCTCATCAAGTCTATCAATGACGATTGATTAAAATATGGAGTTAAGGATATACTCGCCAACTGTAGAGTCAGAATCATCATCATCAACAAGGTGGTTCTTCCACTGCGGTGGTTGAGTTGGTGGCGTTTCATCTATTGACACCCATCCAACGTCAATTTTGACAAGCCTCATTGTCTTCAAGGCTTTATCTCCAATGACATGGATGTCTTTGACGAATTCTCTGTTCTTGTCAATAGTGTCAACCTGAAAATGTTCAATTAGTCTAGAGATAAACAAAGAATAAGGGCATTTATACTCAAATAGTCTCCTGGTATTGAGCATATTGTCCATGATGACATGCGTCCAGTCAATTTGTATCCTGTTATTCAAAGTGACCATCAGAATCATATCTTATTCACTGATCTGTGCATGATTTGCACCTCGGATGGAAAAAATCCAGCACACCGTATAATGTAGTAGCCGATCATCAGTATTCAGGCCACCGATATTATATGTAACCTTCTGATACGCGAAATACAAGCGGTAGTTATACCTCTTGCACCCCTTTGCTATGGCAAGTATACCACAACAATCAAGTAATAAGTATTTACAGATCAGGGTTGTCGTACCCACGAGGATAAGCAATTCAGAACTTATTTTTATTTAATGATTTTATTAATTTCTCAAGAGGCATGAAGAAAGTAATTATTTGTAAAGAGCACTTATGTAGAAGAATAAAGCAATAGTAAAGAAAGGGGGTTGAGGTTAGAAGCGTTTGGGATCCCGATTTCACCACTAATTCCCCCTTATATTCCCATCTTTTGTTGTTCAAATATAATCATGGTTGGATCAGATTCCTATCCTCGTGACCGTCCCTCTTAGGATAACCCACGCTTCCTAGGTTAACTAGATTAATTAATCTCTTAATTTAATACTAAGTTAATTAGGGATTTAGATATGTGAATCCAGGGGCAAACTTAGGACCCTACTACCTACTACCTACTCCCATCTCTAGGACCCTAGCGTAATAATGGTTTAATTCTTTAGTACTACTAGACATACTTTGTCAGAGTTACCCTAGGTTTACTTATCAATTTATTAGTAATCTATTAATAAATAACATTAAGCACAAATAATAAACACCCAAACATATACTGAATAACATCGATAATCATATAATGAGGATAATTATGGTTACATCATTCTCCCAATCAAAGAGGAATTCAATTCATAGAGGAAAAGAAAACAACACAAAATTAATTTAAAAGAGAATACACAGGATGATTGATTCCAATGGAAGTCGAATGCTCCTTGCCTCTCCAACTCCTTTGCTTGGGGTTGAAATCCCTTGCTGTCTACAAACCGAGGATGAAGAGGTCTATTGGTCCCTATGTTGAATCTAGAGGGGAGGTGAATAGATTCAAGTTCCCTTCACAACTTAACTTTTTCTCACTTTTTCCCGATTCAATTTTATCTTGAATTACAAAACGTATCAGAGATATAAACATCGGAAAACAAGGGAAAATTGTAAAGCAAGAAAACAAAGAATTAAAAGAGATAAGATAGAGAAGAGAGTTTAGACAGAGATTTATACTGGTTCGGCTTTCGGCCTACATCCAGTCCCAACCCAACAATTTGTTACGATCGGTTTTCCACTATAATGATTCTGTGTTCAATACAATCAGACTGCACAAACACAATAATGAATCAAATACTCAAAACTATATGTTCTTCACCTAAGAACATATATTGATCCTTGATCCCTTCAAGAATCAACCTTTGAGAGTACCTCTCTCAAAAACTCATCAACTCTTCCAAGAGAATACCTTTCTCTTTAGAGTTAAAACCAAAAGATTACAAAAGATAAAGATCAGATAGAATTACACCTGGTGTGTAAGCACTGATCAACAATATCATCCAAACAATTCAATTTTTTCACACAGCTTTCATCTCAAGAGAAATCTTTGAAACTTTGAAGAGATTTCTTGTAGAAACTAGTGTTTTTCTCTTCCTTTCTTTCTTTGAAAACTCAAAAAGATCTCTCTCCTCGAAATAATTCAAAGAGGTTTCAATTTAAAGCAGTTTCAAAATCATTTGAGATGAATTCAGGTGTGGTAATCGATTACTGGATAGTGGTAATCGATTACTCCAGAGAAATTTGCCTTCCTTGTTCCTTCAAGCACGAAGTAATCGATTACTATGGAGTGGTAATCGATTATTCAGCGATTTGGATTCCCCTATTTTTCGAAATCGTTGGTAATCGATTACTCGTGGTAATCGATTACTTGAGCTTAAAACCTTTTAAAACTAAAGTTTTTGATTCCTTTCAAACAAAATGGGGTTCCAAAGCTTCTCTAGCTCAAATCATAAGTGGAAAAACAAATTTTCTATGGAACGATTGAATAAAAACCACACTCAAAGCCTAAACTAAAACAATTAATACATTTTAAACTCCTATATACAATCTATCATAAAGATCAAAAGTACAATTATATCAAAACTAAAACTAGGGATGGCTTCTTCAGCTTCAAGTCCAACAATCTCCCCCTTTTTGGTTTTGATGTACCAAATGTTGTGTAGTTGATCTTCAATGTAGATGATGACTTTGATGTGTCCTGCAATGTTAGTGTTTTTCTTTTTCTATTCTTTCAATTTTCATCAATTTCATTCAGCATTTTACATACAGCTTTATGAATCATCCAAAACATATCACTATATCAAATCTCAGACATATAAAGACAATTATTTGCAAAGCAAATTAAATCTAACTATTACAGTCATCCAATAAAATGTTCAATTGTTTTAATATGCTCCCCCTAAGTAGAATACTTAAGTAAAAACAGATTCAAAAACCAAAAAAAATTCAAAGCAATTACAGAGTAAAGCAATCCAAATATTAAGACTAAAGACAATTAAAGACAATTAATAACTACACTACTACTACTCCCCCTATTTGGTATATCAAATTAGAAAGTGAGAGGTAGAGATGGAGTTACTAATCTGAGTCGTCATCCTGGTTGAGTCTTTCCATGATCGTCTCCATCAAGTCCTTCATTTCCAGGAAATTTGTCTCTTTCCCAGATCATCAAGTCTCTTGTTGACGGTTGCTTCTAGTTCATCCATTCTATCAATCATAATGGATTCGAAGCGCGATTGTGGAATGTACTCTCCAGAGTTGTCTTCGTCCTCATCTTCATGCTCAGATTAAGCTTCCTCTTGCTCAGGTTGTGGAATGGCCTGTTGTTCCTCTCTTGTGATCCATCCCGCATCGGTCTTGATGAGTCTCATCATCTTCAATGCTCTATCTCCGATGACATGGACATCCTTAACTAGTTCTCTAGCTTCTTCAGTGGTGTCAATCTGAAAAATTTCAAGTAGTCTAGAGATAAAAAGAGAGTAAGGACACTTATTGTCTAGAAGTCTTCTAGTTTTCAGCATGTTGTCCATTATGATGTGCGTCCAGTCCACTTGAATCCCATTCTTCAGAGCAGCAATGAGAATCATGTCATCCTCACTCAGTTGGGCATGGTTTGCTCCCCTTGCAGTCAAGATCCAACATACAGTATAGTGTAGTAGCCTATCATCCGCTGTCAGGCCACCAATGTTGTAGGTAACTTTCTTGCCCTGTGCTCTTCTGGAATTCCTTTCCTCTTCCCAGTGTTGGGGGTTCCTCAGAAGGCTTATGTAAAAGGAGTCCTTTTGTAAATCAAACCCTTTTTCCTTGAGTTTGTCTACATGTCCGATAATCCCTTCCTTCCTTATGCCAGCAATTTGCAAAAAGTGAGCAGGGGTTAGAGTTATTTTGATACCTTTTATCTTTGAACTCACTGTCATCCTCTCAGTATTTGGTTTGAGGTTTGAGTAGAACACCCGAACCAAGTCTGGATAGATGAACCCTTTCATCCCTACGAACCTCTCCAGGTGCTGTTGTCTCAGGAAGGTCTGGAACGTGAAACTCTGATTATCCAGCCATTGTAGATCAAGAATCTTGGGTGGAACAAGACCCTTGTTAGCAAAGTCGAGGTTGAACCTAGTCTCTTGTCCTTTGGAGGTGAACCACCGGTTGACCCCTGATTCTTGTGGTTGAGGAGGAGGAGGAATTTCTGGTTGCTCTGAGGATGTTGGTTTCTTCCTCTTGGAAGATTCTCCCACCTTTTTCTTTCCCTTAACCTCTTCTTGGCTGTATCGGTTTGACCTCATCTTGATTCTTTTGCCTTTACCTTGTTCTTCCATTTTTGAGAGAAATTGAAATTCTAGGGTTTGGAGGAAGAAGGTGAAGGGTTTTTTCTGAGTAAGAAGGTGAATGGTGAGTTGAAGAGTTGCACCTGCACTTCTTATAAGAGAGAACAAAGCCAAAAAGATTACCCAAGAACGAGGTAATTGATTACTAGCAGTTGGTAATCGATTATCTCAGTTTCTTATATAGAGAGAAGAAGAAAAACAGGGAAAACAGTCGTGGTAATCGATTACAGTAAACTGGTAATCGATTACTCCAGAGGATTTTTCCAAAAATTTTGAAAACTTGTTCTGTGGTAATCGATTACAGCTCGTGGTAATCGATTACTCCAGTACAAAAATCCTTCCCAGAGTGAATTTCACTCGAAGTAATTGATTATCTTCCCTTGGTAATCGATTATTTCTATCAGAAGAAGGTTTTTCTTGAAAAATTTTCACAAAAACAGAGTTATGGATAAGTGTAATCAAGTCAAAGGTTTAGTTCAGATGTTCCTCACTCAAAATCCCGAGGTTTGATCTAAGTTTGTAAAACCTTTCTTTTGGTAATGCCTTTGTAAATATATCCGCCAATTGATTTTCCGTGTCTATGAATTCGATGTCACAATCTCCTTTTTCGATGTGATCTCTAATAAAGTGGTGTCTGACTTCGATATGTTTTGTTCTTGAGTGTAGTACAGGGTTTCTTGTGATACTTATAGCGCTTGTGTTGTCGCATTTCAAGGGAATGTGGTCTATCTTTAGCCCAAAGTCTTCAAGTTGGTGTTTTAACCAAATTGCTTGAGCACAAAGTGACAACTTCCCGACTACATATTCAGCTTTGATTGATAGTGCTACGCAAGCTTGCTTTTTGCTATTCCACAATATCAAACATTCTCCAAAGATGTGACATGTTCCACTAGTGCTTTTCCTATCCGTTTTGCTACCTGCAAAATCAGAGTCACTGAAAGCAACAAGTAATGGTGAGGTTCCTTTTGGATACCATAGTCCACAACTTATTGTTCCTTTTAGGTATTTAAGAATTTTCTTCACTGTTAGCCAATGAGATTGCTTAGGTGCAGATTGAAATCTAGCACATAAACATACAGAAAACATGATATCTGGTCTACTGGCTGTAAGATAAAGTAAAGATCCTATAACACCTTTGTATAAGGTAGTATCAACTTCATCACCTGCTTCATCAATCATAAGATAAGTGTTAGTAGCAATAGGTGTATTTGACACTTTGCAATTAGTCATTTCATATTTCTTAAGTAGTTCTTTAGTGTACTTAGCCTGATGTATGAATGTGCCACCTTCCATTTGTTTGATTTGGAGTCCTAAAAAGAAACTCAGTTCTCCAATCATGGACATGTCAAATTCTTCCTGCATATCTTTCACAAACTCTTCACAAAGTTGTTGGTTAGATGATCCAAAGATAATGTCATCAACATAAATTTGAACCAATAAAATGTAGTCAGATTTGTTCTTAATAAACAAAGTCTTATCTACTTTACCTCTGTGGAATCCTTTTGATATGAGAAACTTACTCAGTCTATCATACCATTGCCTAGGGGCTTGCTTCAGCCCATACAAGGCTTTATAAAGTTTGTAGACATGTGTAGGCCAAGTAGTATCTGTGAAACCGGGTGGTTGTTCTACATAGACTTCTTCATTGATATAACCATTCAAGAATGCACTCTTTACATCCATTTGGGATAATTTGAAATTGTTGATGCAAGAATAAGCCAGGAGTAGTCTAACAGCTTCAAGTCTTGCAACAGGGGCAAAGGTTTCTTCAAAGTCAATCCCTTCTTGTTGATTGTAGCCTTTTGCCATAAGTCTTGCTTTGTTTCTGACCACAACTCCTTCTTCACTCAGTTTGTTCTTGAATACCCACTTTGTACCAATAATGTTCATGTTGCCTTTGTTTGGAACAAGTTCCCAAACTCCATTCCTTTTGAACTGGTTGAGTTCTTCTTGCATAGCCATGATCCAACATTCATTGTTCAAGGCTTCTTCTATGCTGGATGGTTCTACCTGTGATACAAAAGCAGTATTATAGCAAAACAAATTCTGTGAGGATCTAGTAGTTACCCCTTGTGAATGTCACCAATGACATTGTCAAGTGATAGGTTCCTAGGTGTCCTCCACTCTCTTGCTTGTTCTGGTACTGGGTTTGGTTGAGTTTGCTGATGCTCGTGATCAATGTCTATGTTTCCTTCACCTATTTCATCATCATTACACAGCAATCTTTCCTTTTGGAAAGTGTTAGTTTCATCAAATCTAATATGGACAGATTCTTCAATGCACATTGTTCTTTTATTAAAGATCCTATATGCTTTACTAGTATTTGAATAACCAAGGAAAATGGCTTCATCAGCCTTTGCATCAAACTTTCCAATAGGGTCCTTGCCATTGTTTAAAACAAAGCATTTGCATCCAAAAACTTTAAAATAAGAAATGCTTAGTTTTCTTCCATAGAAAAGCTCATAAGGGGTTTTCTTTAAAATGGGTCTTATAGAGACTCTATTGAGAACATAGCATGCAGTGTTCACAGTATCTGCCCAAAAGTGTTTAGACATCATATGCTCATTCAGCATGGTTCTTCCAAGTTCTATAAGGGACCTGTTTTTCCTCTCCACCACTCCATTTTGCTGAGGAGTTCTAGGAGCTGAAAAGCAGTGTGATATCCCATGTTTTTCACAAAACCTTTCAAAAAAGCTATTCTTAAATTCAGTACCATTATCACTTCTTAAAGCTTTAATTTTCAGATCCTTTTTGTTTTGAATTCTTTTGGCAAGTACCTTGAAAACTTCAAAGGCTTGATCCTTTTTCTTGATAAACAATACCCAAGTAAATCTTGAATAGTCATCTACTATGACTAGTCCATACAGATTTCCACCAATACTAGCTATCCTAGATGGACTAAATAAGTCTAAATGCAAGAGTTCAAGCGGCTGAGTTGTAGAAACATGTTTAATATTTTTGAAAGATGTTTTTGCCTGCTTGGACTTTTGACAAGCCTCACATAGTCCTTCTTTGGAAAATCTTAGTTTGGGGAGACCAAAAACTAACTCTTTAGAAACAAGCTTATTCAAATGCAATATGTCAATGTGTGCTATTCTCCTATGTCATACCCAAGACAGATCATCATTAGAAGTTAAACATGTAGAGTAAGGAGAAGAATGATCTACTTCCAATATGTAAATGTTGTTAGATCTCTTGCCAATCATGAGAAGTTCATCTGAGTCTTTGTTGCTGATGAGACAATGTTCTTCATCAAAAGCAATTCTGTAGTTCTTGTCACACAGTTGCCTGATGCTCAAAAGATTGAACCTTAATCCATCGACTAGCAATACATCTTCTATTACTGTGTTTGCCTTATATCCAACAGTACCGTAGCCTAGTATTTTCCCTTTGTTGTTGTCTCCGTAAACAACAGATCTAGTTTCTCTTGGTGTGAAGGTGCTCAGGTTCCTTCTATCACCTGTCATATGCCTTGAGCAGCCACTGTCTAAGTACCAAATTGAGCTTCTGTTGTTCAGGCTTTCCTGCAAGAGAAAAAGAACTTATTTTGCAGTTGGTACCCACTTCCTCTTGGGTCCATGCATGTTAGTGCTACAGGTTTCTTTCTTAATCCATTTGTATTTGCCACTGAAAATCCCTTTCTTTCTAATCATGCAGTTGTATGATTTATGTCCAAGTTTCATGCAATAAGTACAAGTGAATTTAGCATGTTTAGTGTTTCCAGATTTCATGTGAACATGGTTTACAGAAATGTTGAGTTCCTTTAGCTTAGAAATATTAGTTTCTAACTCACATATTTTCTGTTTCAACATGGATACTTCCTTTTTCAATACTATGTTTTCTCTTTCAAAAGCTTCAGCTTGATTATAAAGCTCACAAAAGGCAGAATGCAATTCATCATATTCATCCATAATTGAGTTTGTATCACTTACCTCATTGGATGTTTTTGCCATTAAGCACATATTCGCCTCCTCATCTTCACTTTCAGATGTTGAGGATGTGTAGCCTTCATCCCAAGCTATGTATGCTTTCTTTTTCTTCTTTTCTTTTCTGATATTTCTTTCATTCTCAGATTTTCTCACTTCAATATTGTTGCTTCTTTTCAAGGTTGGACAATCTGATCTGTAGTGCCCAATCTTTCCACATTCATAGCATGTCACTTTGACTGAAGTATTATCTTGCTTCTTGACTTCTTTTCTTGGTTGACCAAATTTCTTGTTAATGTTGTTTTTCATGAACTTTCTGAACTTCTTTACCATCAAGTTCACTTGGTCTTCTTGTGAATCATTTATGTCTTCAGAGGATTCAGATTCTGTTTTTGTTCGGTCTACTTTGAGAGCAATTCCTTTGGCTCTTTTGTCTTTCTGCTCCTCATCTGCCATTCGAGTCATATCCATTTCATATTCTCTAAGTTTCCCAAACAGTTCAACACTTGTTATAGCAGCAAGGTTCTTGGATTCAGTTATGGCTGTCACTGTAGGTTGCCACTTTCTATTCAGCGATTTCAGAATCTTGACATTCACTTCTTCTTCAATGAAGTCCTTGCCAAGTCCTTTGAGATGGTTGATGATGTGTGTGAATCTCTTTTGCATTTCCATTATAGATTCTCCTTGGAACATTCTGAATGTCTCATACTCTTGAATAAGTGTGTTCTTCCTAGCTCTCCTCACCTCAGCAGTAACTTCATGGGTTACCATGATAAGCTCCCATGCTTCTTTTGCTGTTGTGCAAGCTGATATCCTGAAAAACTCATCAGAATTCAAGGCAGAGTGTATGATTTCAAGGCTTTAGCATCATTTTTAGCCCTCCTAATCTCATCTATGTCCCAATCCTCAAAAGGTTTCTCTATCTCTTTTCCATTTTCTATTTTCATTGGAACTTTGTAGTCATTTACCATAGCCTGCCAGATACTTCTGTGAATAGATTCCATAAAGAGCTTCATGCGAACTTTCCAGAATGGATAGTTATCACCGCAGAACAATGGAGGTCTATTTATCGAAGCTCCTTCAGCGAAGGGTAAAAGATTACTAGCCATTACAGGGAACTAAGTAGGATTACTAGATTGATTTACTAGTTGAAGCTCTTGATACCAATTGTTGGTCCCTATGTTGAATCTAGAGGGGGGGTGAATAGATTCAAGTTCCCTTCACAACTTAACTTTTTCTCACTTTTTCCCGATTCAATTTTATCTTGAATTACAAAACTTATCAGAGATATAAACAGCAGAAAACAAGGGAAAATTGTAAAGCAAGAAAACAAAGAATTAAAAGAGATAAGATAGAGAAGAGAGTTTAGACAGAGATTTATACTGGTTCGACTTTCGGCCTACATCCAGTCCCAACCCAACAATCTGTTGCGATCGGTTTTCCACTATAATGATTCTGTGTTCAATACAATCACACTGCACAAACACAAAAACGAATCAAATACTCAAAACTATATGTTCTTCACCTAAGAACATATATTGATCCTTGATCCCTTCAAGAATCAACCTTTGAGAGTACCTCTCTCAAAAACTCATCAACTCTTCCAAGAGAATACCTTTCTCTTTAGAGTTAAAACCAAAAGATTACAAAAGATAAAGATCAGATAGAATTACACCTGGTGTGTAAGCACTGATCAACAATATCATCTAAACAATTCAATCTTTTCACATAGCTTTCATCTCAAGAGAAATCTTTGAAACTTTGAAGAGATTTCTTGTAGAAACTAGTGTTTTTGTCTTCCTTTCTTTCTTTGAAAACTCAAAAAGATCTCTCTCCTCGAAATAATTCAAAGAGGTTTCAATTTAAAGCAGTTTCAAAATCATTTGAGATGAATTCAGGTGTGGTAATCGATTACTGGATAGTGGTAATCGATTACTCCAGAGAAATTTTCCTTCCTTGTTCCTTCAAGCACGAAGTAATCGATTACTATGGAGTGGTAATCGATTACTCTAGAGCAGTTTGGATTCCCTTGTTTTCTGAAACTGTTGGTAATCGATTACAGCTCGTGGTAATCGATTACTTCAGCTTAAAACCTTTTAAAACTAAATTTTTTGATTCCTTTCAAACAAAATGGGGTTCCAAAGCTTCTCTAGCTCAAATCATAAGTGGAAAAACAAATTTTCTATGGAACGATTGAATAAAAACCTCACTCAAAGCCTAAAATAAAACAATCAATACATTTTAAACTCCTATATACAATCTATCATAAAGATCAAAAGTACAAGTATATCAAAACTAAAACTAGGGATGGCTTCTTCAGCTTTAAGTCCAACAAGGTCCAGAGGTCTGGAGGTTGTCAGTCTCCAGAACCTCGGCCGAATTAGGTCAAGAAATAAGAGAGTGGTCGGCCCCCGTTGCTGATAGTAACTTGTTATATTTATAGCCTTCAGAATTGGACTTGGGTTTCCTTTGATAAGATCTTAAAAGATAATATGAGATCTTTATTTTTGAAATAAGATAATATCTTCATTTTCCTTGACATAAGATAAGATTTGATATTGGAAGATAAGATAAGATCTTGGATTTTCCTTGTACAATATAAGATCTGGTGGATTTAATCTTTCCGCTGGCCCAACTCGCGCGAGATGTGAAGTAACTCACGCGAGATAATGTTCCAGAGAGCAAATGTGTTGTGCAAGTCATCCAACTCGCGCGAGATGTGGTAGCTGGACTCGAGATAGGCGTGAGATGAAGTTCCAGAAAGTTAATTTGCTCTTGAAGAAATGGTTCTCGCGCGAGATATGGAGAGATAAGCGTGAGATGAGGTTCCAGAGAGCTTTTCTTCTTCATTAGAGTTCCAATTCGTGCGAGTTGAATTTCAACTCGCGAGAGATGCATGAAAACACACTTTTTTCTCTTGTTTTTTGCTATGTTTACCTTGAAACACTTAAACACACCATCAACAAGGTCTAACACAAATTATTATGGATTAAGAGCAATTAGAGTCATTTTAGGTGGCTTAAGAGTAAAAATGACAATTTATGATATAACAAGAGTATACAAATAGCTCACTTTTGTGAGTTATCAAATACTCCCAACTTAAAACTTTATTTGTCCTCAAACTAAATGTTGGTCCCTATACAGAATCCAAGAGGGGGGTTGAATAGATTCTAATTCCCTATTTTAGCCATTTCTCGAATTGTTCTATCTATCCTTTCTTTTAATATTCTAAGTTTATCTTTAATATCGTAAATCAAAGATACATATCAAAGTTATTACGCGGAAGCATTAAAAGATAGATCAAACAAATATGCGTCTTAATTCCTTTTTACAATCATTTAGATATTTCTTATCAAATTTATATATCAAGGATTTAAAAGAGTAAGGAAAAGAAGATTGCACAGAGTATTTATACTGGTTCGGTAATAGACTTACATCTAGTCCCAACACAACTTTTGTTGGTGTTCCACTACAAAACACTGATCCCTTTGTGATCCTTACATGCAATTTGCACATATACAAAACGAAATCAAGCAAACACTCAATACAAATTAGTTCTTTTACATAAAGAACTTTCTCTTCCAATTCTTGGTAACTCCAAGATCCTATAGTGAGAAACCTTTCTCAATTCAGCAATAACTCTTATTCTGTAGAGACCTCTCTCTAAGAGTCAATCTAAGCTCAAAGATACAATTGAAAAGATTAGAGATAGAGTACACCTTTGTGTTTAATTCTGATCAACTAAGAATTTTGAAATTCTTCGTTCATTATCCTACCTCATCCTTAAGCTTTCTTGAAAACCTTTTTGAAAATTCTTTATGAAGTTTTTGAAGAGAATTCTTAAGAACTTGGTTGTTCTAAAAAAATGTACAATACGTTCTTGCTCCTTTGGTTTCCAGAAAATCTAAAAAGTATCTTATAAAAATATTTTCCTAAAGATATTTATAGAAAAACATTTCAAAACTAGTTAAGATGAGTTTTCTGATGTGGATAGTCGATTACCAATATGGGGTAGTCGACTACTCCAGAGAGATTTGATCCAATTTTGATTAACCAAGCTCAAGATAGTCGACTGGCCATAAAGGATAGTCGATTATTCCAGTGACCTTAAGCTTTCTCATTTTTTCAGAACTGTTGGTAGTCGACTGCCTACTGTTGGTAATCTACTACCTCAATTAAAAACATTTAAAATACCTCAAACAAAGTAATCTACTACTTCAGTTAGTAGTTGACTATCTTAGTTTGGTTTTTCAACTTTTCAAAATCAAAATCTATGGGTTCTCAAAAGCTTACTATCGAGTAAGGTATCAAATTGGTTCTTATCACTCAATGATTCTAAACTAGACAATCACACAATCGAAGTCCTAAACTATAAACATTCAATACAATAACAAAGCCTATTTACAATTCTAAGAAACCAAAAATTACATTTATAAACATCAAAATCAAAAGAAATATGTTGACGGATAAGCATCCTTTAGCTTCAAGTCCAACACTAGAAGGGAATTTTAATAAATCAGCAAAATATAACATAACCCAAATTGGCAATGAAGTACTTAATTCTCAACATTGAATTAAACTAAGCCTTACCCATGATGAACGAAGGATCAAGTTACCAAATTTTTTTCATCATGATTAATCCTTGGATTGCTTAGCTCACTGCACAAGAGAGTTGGCCATGCATGCATATTTAGATTATGTCAGTGGTCATGTGTGTGTGTGTGAAATTTGTTCCAAGTTCCCAATGAGATCACATGGTTTTAGATTTCAGAAGAAAAACATTGCCTCTTTCACCTCATGTATTTCCTGCATTATCTTCCACACAAGTTAGCACTTACTAGGATCAATAGGGCTTTTATTAAGCTTGTAATGTTTGGCTTAGGTATAGGTATGATGACAAGTCAAATTTAGGCTCATTACCATGTTCCCCAACTTAAGAAGCCATAGTCCCCAAACCTTTCTCCTAGATAATCTCTTAACATTTAGAATTTATTTTTGTGTTCTATGTTGATTTCTAGGAAATTCTATTGATACCTCTTTATTTTTAATATTTTTGGTTGCCACAAACTGGTGGCTTTCTCAACAATTTTCTAATATTTTTTTTTGTGATCACAAACTGGTGATCTTTTTATGGCCTTTTTGATTTTTTTATATTTTTTTAGATTTTTCTAGAGGTGTAAATTCCTTCCCTGTTGAACACATAATATTTATCAAGAGAGTTCTCTAAAATAGGATTTGAGTTTTCAGGCCTGAGGTATGGTGGGTTTTTCAAGAGGGTAATCCAAAGAATGAGAATTATTAGCTTAACGATTGCTTATTATGAAAAATCCGTTTAGGCTCAAAGTGGGTTACTAAGGTCATTCATTCAATTTTAAGGGCTGGCCGAGAAAGCTTTTTATAGGTTCCAAAGAAGGCCTAAATCCTTTCCTAGTTCATGCTTCACTTGGCTTAACTTATTTAGGATCAACTTAGTTATTTGAGTTTTACCCTTTTCCTATTTTCTTGGACACAAGCACATTATTAATATCAGGAACAAAATAAAAAGTGCATTTAATTGATTTCCACAACATAAATCATCAAGCATACTCTACATTCTCAATCTTGCACAAGAGTGTTAGCATCTCAAGGTGGATAAAAAATTATCATTAAACTCAAGGTAACAAGAAAATTATCATTCATGCATAGAGAAGGTTAGTCTAATCAAGCAGATGCCTCAGTTTATTCAAGGAAAACAGAAAATTTGGAAAAAGAAGAAAAATAATTATGCAATAAAATTCAGAAAATAAGAGTAGGAAATTAAAAGGATAAATGAGAGTAGCCACCCCCAACTTAGAATTGTGTCGTCCACGACACTAAAAAGAAAGAGGTGAACCACTCCGATATACTAACGAAGCCCGACTGGTGGGAAACCCCATTGACGGGTGAAGAATTCCTCGACCGCTTAGATGCAAACAATCAAGAATGGACGCGTAACAGTGAATTATTGCATGGAATAGTCAACCTCAATTTTATGGATGCATTATATACAGTCAGAACAATTAAAAACAAAATCCAATTTTTTGCAAAACGTGGCGAACTCGCGCGAAGTTAAGGTAACTCGCGCGAGGTTAGCTTCATAGGAATAAAATAACTCGCGCGAGATTACTGAGAGGGTTCTACACCTCGCAAGAGTTCATCTCTAAAGCTTGAAATATCACTCAAACTCCTAATGCAACATGGTTTTTATCATACGTACTTTAATACAAACATGCAACATTCAATTTTAATCGCTCAAAACTATCCTAAGCAGTTATTTCATAAAAAGTCTCTTCAATCTCCTAGAGAACTAAGAAAAGCATGTTAAGGTAGTAAATAGAGATGCTAATTAAAATATTAGGCCAAGAGGGTTTCGTTACGTACCTTGTAGAGTTGAGTAATGAAGAGAAAAGTGAAGTTCGATGCTTAAGGAGTGAGATTGAATTCAGAGAGAATGAGTGTAGGGAAGGGTGCTTGTGAGAATGAAAATTTAAATGTAATTTTATAATTCAAAGTTTTCTCCCCTTCAGATGTTGTGCTCATCTTGCGCGAAGACATTTTGGGTGAAACCCAACTTGCACGAAATTAATGTTCAGAAAATAAAGTTTCTTATCTGGAAAGCCATCTCGTGAGAGATCTAGCAAAGTCAACGCGAGATGGAGTGGCAGAGAGCACTGGAAGGGTGATCAAGAAAAATTGGGATCAAGAAAATTTGTATGTAGGGGTTAATGTGAGCAGTTTAAGAGAAGTATGGGAA
Source organism: Hylodesmum podocarpum (assembly GCA_026586105.1). Taxonomy (NCBI): domain Eukaryota; kingdom Viridiplantae; phylum Streptophyta; class Magnoliopsida; order Fabales; family Fabaceae; genus Hylodesmum; species Hylodesmum podocarpum. Next base: position 650,739 of record JALJEV010000590.1, read on the forward strand.
GAAAAAGAAAGGAAATTTTAAAATAAAAATTAAAAGGCAAAATAAGAAGAGAGAAGTTTGATTAAGATAAAAAAAATTAAAAGAGAAAAATAAAATCAAAATAAAAATAAGCCAAATTGGCTTATCCCGACAACGACGCCAAAAACTTGATACGCGAAATACAACCCACGAGGATAAGCAATTCAGAACTTATTTTTATTTAATGATTTTATTAATTTCTCAATAGGTATGAAGAAAGTAATTATGTGTAAAGAATACTTATGTAGAAGAATAAAACAATATTAAAGAAATGGGGTTGAGGTGAGAAGCGATTGAGATCCCGATATCCAATAGAAGTCGAATGCTCCTTGCGTCTCCTTCTCCTTTGCCTGGGGTTGAAATCCCTTGCCGTCTACGAACTAAGGATGAAGAGGTCCAGAGGTCTGGAGGTTGTCAGTCTCTAGAACCTCGACCGAATTAAGTCAAGAAATATGAGAGTGGTTGGCCCCATTACTGATAGTAACATGTTATATTTATAGCCTTCAGAATTGGACTTGGGTTTCCTTTGATAAGATCTTAAAAGATAATATGAGATCTTTATTTTTGAAATAAGATAATATCTTCAGCGTCCTTCGCATAAGATAAGATTTGATATTGGAAGATATGATAAGATCTTGGATTTTCCTTGTACAAGATAAGATCTGGTGGATTTGATCTTTCCGTAGGCCCAACTCACGTGAGATAATGTTTCAAAGAGCAAGCGTGTTGTGCAAGTCATCCAACTCACGCGAGATGTGGTAGCTGGACGCGAGATGGGCGCGAAATGAAGTTCTAGAGAGTTAACTTACTCTTGAAGAAATGGTTCTCGTGCAAAATGTGGAGAGATGAGCGCAAGATGAGGTTCCAGAGATCTTTTCTTCTTTATTGGAGCTCCAATTCGCGCGAGTTGAGTCCCAACTCGCAAGAGATGCATTAAAACACATGTTTTTCTCTTGTTTTTGGCTATTTTTACCCCGAAACACTTAAACACACCATAAACAAGCTCTAACACGAATTATTATGAATTAAGAGCAATTAGAGTCATTTTACGTGGCTTAAGAGTATGAAAAGGACAATTTATGATATAAAAAGAGCATAAAAATAGCTCACTTTTGTGAGTTTTCACCTTCTTCCCTTGTGCCCTCCTAGCAGACTGCTCAGCTTCCCATCCTTCTGGATTCCTTAGTGATGTAAGACTTCCATGGAAGTCTCACTTGCTTTGCCCAATCTTCACTTCCCAAGCATGAACTCCACGAATTAAAACACTTAATTTGTGGAATAGAAACTCAATTAAGAAGAAGAATTAGAAAATGGTGAAGTTTAGAAGATGATAAGCGCCATGCTAAGAAATAAGCTCTAGGTAGAATCGCCACATGGAGAATGCACCATGATAAGACTCAAAGAGGTTTTCTCAAGAAACCTAGAAGAGAACTTTCTCTCTCAAAGCAATGTGCTTCTTTCTAAATTCATCCAAAAGTATACACAATTCAGAAAATTTCCTATATATACTAGAAAGCTTGGCGCCAACTTGATGAGCAAGGATCACTTGGCTGACCCTTGGATTAAAAACTTGATCAACGCATGGAAAACCTTGAGAGGCACATCACACGGATTAAGGTTCACAACCTTAGGATTAGGAAGTGATCATAGGGCTACAGTGAAGCTAAGTAAGGCATGGAACATGTGTGCTTAACTTTGAATTTCCACCTCTTGATTGGATCTAGATCATGGGGCCGAAATTCAAACTTGAGTGGCATGAGAAATGTGACTCAAATTTGAATACTAGCCTCTTGATTAAATCATGATCAAGTGGTGCTAATTCACTCTTATGTTTGTGCCTTAGCATGCTTCCCACGGTTCCATCTCCACCCTTGATGGAGATCTCATCACACGGCCCAGTTTGAAAGTGAGTTAGTGGAATTGCCACTAACTTCCCTCCAAAAATCTCTCCACTCTCTCTAGGGAGAGTGTGCGCCACTCTCTATCAATTTTAGCACTAAAATTATTCATCTTAGCTATTACATGGCCATGACTCACACTTGCCAACATAAGCCAAAATTATTAATTCCAAAATCCTAATTACAAGTTCAAATAATCCTAAGACTATTACAAGGCTTGTTGACCAAGAAGGCTTGTTGACTTCCTTGTTGACTTTGACTTTGAGTCAACTTCAACTCTTCTTCTTCTTGCATCCTCTTAAGCATTGACCTTGTAACTCTTCTAGAATTTTTGACTTTTAGAGTTGGAGTAGATGGACCTCTATCACTTAGCATGCTCATATAGAAGGTATCCTTCTGAAGGTCGAAACCCTTCTCACTCAGCTTGTCAACGTGATAACAAATCCCTTCATGTCTTATACCAGCAAATTGAAGAAAATGAGCAGGGGAAAGAACCATTGAAACACCTTTTACCTCAGAACTTACTGTTCATGTAGCCATGTTGGGACAAAGATTAGAGTAGAAAACTCGAACCAAGTCAGGGGTATATGAACCCTTTCACCCTACAAACTTCTCTAGATGTTGTTGCCCTAGATAAGTCTAGAAGGTGAACCCTTGTCAAGCCACCTTAGGTCTAGAATCTTTGGCGGTACTAGATCCTTATTTGCAAAATCTTCATAGAACTTCGTCTCTTGTGCCTTCAATGTGAACCATCGAGTTATCGGATTGACTACGAGTGTAAGTGATGAGAGGTCTTTCCTCTTTGAAGATTCTCCCTTCTTCTTTCTCCTTGCTTCTTCCTCTTCCTTTTCTCTCTCGAAATGGTTTTCCCTCATTTTGATATGCTTACCTCTTCCTTGATTTTCCATGGATGAAATGAAGGGGTAGAGATGAGTCCAGGGTTTCTGAGAGAATAGAGAGAAGGAGGCAATGCTTTGTGGAAAATGAAAAGCCTAACTCCTGCAAGCACTTATATGAAAGAAAAAGCCCAAAAAATTAGTCCAAGAATATGTTAATTGGTTTACCTAGATTGGTAATTGATTAACCCGTGTTCTTATGCACAAAAATTAAAGGATATAAGCAAAAACTAGCAGAAGTAATCTATTAACCATTCGTGGTAATCAATTACTCTAGTGGGGTAACCAAAGTGTTTTGAAACCATGTTTTGTGGTAATCGATTACTACTACGTGGTAATCGATTACTCTAGTGTAAAAACCTTTGAAAACATAAAATTTAAGCCTAGTAATCGATTAATTCGACATGGTAATCGATTATCTATACCAGAAAACTTAAAAATACTTGAATTTCACATATTTGAAAACATTTTGATCATATATTTTGGATGAACAACTTAAACCATACCAGAACCATGTAAAGGAAGGGGTCTGTGTAAGATGTTCCTCATTCAAAATACCAAGGTTTGTTCTCAGCTTGTAGAACCTCTCCCTTGGCAATGCTTTGGTGAAGATGTTAGCTAGCTGATTTTCGGTGTCAATGAACTCAATGTCGCAGTCACCTTTCTCCACATGATCACGGATGAAATGGTGTCGTACTTCGATATGTTTGGTTCTCGAGTGTAAAACCGGATTTTTCGTTATGCTTATGGCACTAGTGTCGTCACACTTCAGGGAAATATGGTCGAGTTTCAATCCAAAGTCTTCTAGTTGTTGCTTTAGCCATATGGATTGTGCACAACAGCTTCCAACAGCTACATACTCAGCTTCAGCTGTTGATAAAGCCACACATGCTTGCTTCTTGCTATGCCAAGATACCAAGCATTCTCCAAATAAATGACAGATACCACTAGTGCTCTTTCTATCAGTTTTACTACCTGCAAAGTCAGAGTCACTGAAACCATCAAGTGAAGGTGAAGTTCCTTTTGGATACCATAATCCACGGTTAATAGTTCCTTTAAGATACTTAAAGATTTTCATTACAGTATAACAATGGGATGGTTAGGGTGAAGATTGAAATCTTGCGCACATACAAACTCCAAACATAATATCAGGACGACTTGCTGTTAAATACAACAAGAATCCTATCACTCCTCTATACATTGTTGGATCTACTTCCTGACCTGCTTCATCATTCTCAAGATATGTGTTAGTAGAAATTGGAATATTTGAAATTTTACTATTTAACATGTCATACTTCTTCAATAATTCCTTTGTATACTTAGTGATAACTTATAAAAATGAGATATTTCTATACTCTTTTTATAATATAAATTATCCTTTTCATGATCTTAATCCACCTAAAATAACTCTAAATTAATCTTAATTCACAACAATTCGTATTAGAGCTTGTTGATGGTGTGTTAAGTGTTTCAGGGAGAAAAATAGCCAAAAACAGGTGAAAATGTGTTCAGGAAAGCATCTCTCACGAGTTGGATCACAACTCGCGTGGCTTGGAGTTCCAGTAAAGAAGAAAAACTCTCTAGAACCTCATCTCGCGCTCATCTCTTCTCATCTCGTGCAAAGTCACCTTTCTTGAAGGGTAAGTTAACTCTCTGACACCTCATCTCACGCTCAGCCCTTTATCTCGCACGGAGTGACTTGGAGTACAACACAAGGTTCCTCTCTGGAACATGAACTCGCATGAGTTGGTTAATACCTCGTGCGAGTTGGACTCGCAATAGGCCCATGTCCAACAATGTTAAGAGGCTATAAATATTCGTAATGCGCATTCAGCAGCTAGACACTTAGCTTAGCTCAGTACACTCAGTCCGTAGACAATTTCTAAAACCCTATTTCTTAGACTCCTGACGGCTAAACCTAGACGGTGACTGCTCTTTAGATAAGAACTCTTCCAGTTCATAGACGGTGACAGAATCCTACCATGAGCAAGAACAAAAGGAGACTCTAGACTTCACTATGTATTCTCTTTCCATTATTACTTGTGCTATTTTCCTTTCCATTATGAACTAACTCCCTCTTTGATTGGGAGAACGATGTAACCCTAATTATCCCTCTTATATGATTCTTGATGTTATTCAGTATATGTTTGAGTGTTTTATTCTTCGTTCTTAATGCTATTTATTAATTTGACAACCTAATAAATTGATAAGGTAATCTAGAGACGCTCTGACAAAGTAAACATCTAGAGAAAATAGGAAAATGAAACCATTATTATTCTAAGATCCTAGAGATGGGAATAGGTAGTAATGCAGACTGCATCTAATTTACCTATGGATTCATAGAACTAAATCCTTAAGTATTTTGGTATTAACTTAAGAGATTAATTAATCTGGTTAACTTAGGAGGCGTGAGTAATTTTGAGAGGAACGATCACGAGGGAAGGAATCCAATCCGACCATGATTATACTTGAATAGCATAAAAGGAAATTATAAAGGGGAGATTAGTGGTAAAATTGGGATCCCAATCACTTTCTTTTCTTGAACTTAAATCTATTTCAATTCGTTTTATGCTTTCTTTAAAATCAATCTCTAAATCAAGAACTACATGCTCTCTTTCCCTCTTGGGAAATTAATAAAATAAATTAAATAAAGATATAAATCTTCCAATTTGATTGTCCTCGTGGGATTGACAAACCCCGTTTATAAATACTTATTACTTGATGACTGTGGTATACTTGACATAGCAAGGTATGCGTTTGGTGTAATTATGACTCGCATATTGCGTATCAAGTTTTTGGCGTCGTTGTCAGGGATAAGCCAAATTGGATCTTTATTTTTATTGTGTTTATTTTATTTTTCCTTCATTATTTTTGTTTTATTTTTATTTAAATCTTCTCTCTTCTTCCAATTTCTTTTTAATTTTTAAAATCTCTGTCTATTTCTCTTTATTTTCTTAATTTAACTCCCCTACAAGGTTTGATTTCAAGTTTATTTTCTGGATACCCTCACTTGGTCTGGAATTTTATTATTTTGCAGGAGGTTACGGAAACACGGATCGCCGAAGTTTGGCCTTAATCTCGAGATCGAGAGAATAGCTTGCTCACTCTGCAAGAAGAGAAGCAAGAGCGCAATTTTCAGCAGCCCCTTTTAACATGGACATGAATCCTCCACAAAACGAGCAACCGAGGACCATTGCTCAGCAAAGTAGGAGCAACCTGAGAATTGGCTCACCCATTGTGCTACCACCAGGAATTACACATGGCGAGAATGGACATCTCATTCCCTATTTATGCCAAAATGTTCAGTTTCACGGACAGCCTCATTAGGATGCAACTGACCACATCAAAAACTTCCTCTACGAGTGCAACCATGTGATTGGAACAGCAGACCCGGAAATCACTAGATTGAGGTTTTTCCCATACACACTCCATGGGGAAGCCAAAATCTGGCTACAGACGCAACCTACAGGTAAATTTTCAAATTGGACTGACCTTGAATCATGTTTCTTGAGTAGGTTTACCAACGAAAGTAGGCGAGGCAGCTAATCCCGTGCTATATATGCCTTCAAGATGGAGGATGATGAGAATTTCTTACAGGTTTGACATAGATTCAGAACACTCCAAGCGAGATGCCTCTCGTATAACATGGAAAATACCATGCTTGTGGAATTATTTCTTCAAGGTTTATGATGCAATCCTCAAGGAGAAGAGCATATAAGTTGCGGATCTTCATGCTTCAATGGAGGCTTGGACAAATGAAGAAGAAGCTCACAGCCTCAAGGAGAAAAAGAAATAGAAAACGGAAAGAGTTTAGAGATGGAAGCGCCATGGCAAGTGCCAATAAGCTAGAGGTGGAACCGCCACAATGGACAAGGAAGCCATTGATGAGATTCAAGGTTCTTCACAAGAACACAAAAGAGAATACTCTCAAAGAATAAGCTCTTAGCTTAATTCAATATTCAGAAATTTTATCAAAAGTGTTTGAATTACAAAGGAAATCCTATTTATACTGCTAAGGTGTGGAGCTAGCTTGCTATGCAAGGAACTAATGTCCACCATTGGATTAAATTCTAATCTAATGGCCACGGAAGGAAGCTTGTGGTGCAAGTTTGATTAACTTGGAGAACAAGGATCAATCCTCCACCCTTGGGTGTAGATCCTCATCCAATGGTCACGACGTCAAGCTTGCACTCCAAGCTTCTAAGCTTAGCCCCTGGATTAGTATCCTCATCTAATGGTCATGGTGCCAAGCTTGCACTCCAAGCTTCTAAGCTTAACCCTTGGATTAGAATCCTATCTAAGGGTCACTAATTATTTGTTTATTACAAGTTTAGGCCCAAATTAAATCCTTAAAACAATTACATAATTGAAAGAAAACTACTAATAAGCCTAAACATTAAAACATTTCGCTGAAAGTTCCTGGAAGCATTCCAACGCTAACTTCAAGCTCATTTTCCAACTAGTTGCAGTTCGAACTGGGTTTTGGTGTCTTCATAGCTTTTTTAGCCCTTGAAGTCTTTTTTAATTTGGCACCAAGATCACCTCAATTGGATTTGTTTAGCTCGAGTTATGATCGAAATACTGAAACAGGTCAGACAATAAAAATCAGCAGCGAATTTTATTAGAAGCCCAAAATTGAAAAGTAAGGTTGGAGTGTTTTGTTGGGCTTTTGGAGATGGTCCTCCATCAAACCCTCCTTCTTATGGTCAACTTGTCCCCAAGTTGACTTGAGCTCCACCTATAATAAAATTTCACCCGGATCAAAGATTAAACACACCCTTTCAAGTTTTATATTTAATAACAAAGTGTATTGTCTACTCATATCATTAATACAATCAAAAGAATTTAGGGAAGAATATAATTTTTGCTTCAAGACATGAGTAAAATCCCAAGTGATCTTTAATTTCTTCTTAAGGTGTGTTGACATTTGTCTTCCATGAAGTGTGAAAATTTTTGATGTGCCCTCCTTCTTAGATTCTTCCAACACCCTAAAATATTCATCCTTATGAAAATATTGGTTAATAGGCACAATCAAAAAATCTAAATTTTCATACTCAAGAATTGTTTGAGGCTTAAAGCCACAAGACTCTAGTGTATAATATGAAATCTCATCTTTATTAGAAATGAAAGGATTAGTAAGTGATAAGGAAATTTTCTCATAAGGTAAAGCAAATTCTAAAGGTATTTCCTTTTCATGATCATAATTGTTCCAAGGCTCATTTTTACACAACTCTTTATTAGAAATCAAATCAAAAGGAAGTTTATAAAGATGATCACAAGTATCTTTAATTGAAGTATTAAGTTCATTCCTTTCAACTTCTTCACACAAGAGATGATCAATTTGCTCTTTGGAATCCTCTTTTGGCACAACACCTACAACATCCTCAAAGAAAGAATCAAATGAAGGGTTAATATAAGCAAGTAATAAATCATCTTTATCCCTCATTTGTTTTTCCAACAATTCTAACTCTCTAACTCTTGTCAAACAAACTTGAATTTCTTTTTCCCTCAATTCTTTCTCTTTTATCTTCCTTTCCTTCAACTCGTTTTCCTTTATCTCTTTTTCTCTTCTTTCATACTTAGTTTCTTTTGTATCATACTCTTTCTTTTTAGTCTCATATTCAAATCTATGGCTCACTCTTTCACTTCCACTTCTTCTATGAACTTCTCTTCTCCTTTTATGCTCTTCTCTTTCCTTTCTCTCATGGTTTTCTCTCAAGGTTTTCTCCTTCCTCCCATGATGTTCACGGTTTCTACTAGACTTCTCAAAGATCCTCTTATCATGCTCCTTTCTCAACCTCCTTTCCTCCTTTTCTCTCCTTCTTTTGGTCGAATCTCTCTTTCAAAGTTGTGTGAATCATGGTACTCATCAATCCCACCATCTTCTTTTCTTTAGGTGAGAGATCATTCCATACACTAGGAGAACTTTCCATGGTTGCACAAAAAAAGGTTAGATAACAAGTACAAGCATATAAAAGATCCTTGCCACTCTCTAAGTGTTTCACTCTAGTAGCACTCGTGTATCACACTTTCAAGACTCTTTCTCAAATGTTCACTCTTGTCTTTTTCCACTCAACCTCTCTTTATACTCTTGTTCAAACCTCTAATCAATCATTCAAGGTCCAAGTTTCCAAAGTGAAAGAGAAACGGTTCTAGAGTCAAGCTTAGGAATTCCAAGAAATACAAACTCAAGACAAAACTTGGGAGTCCAAAAATGACAAGCAATAAAAGGTACTCAATGAACAAAATTTTGGCTACTCAAATATAAGAAGTTTATATGCGACAAAGGAACTAAACTACTGCAGTTTGGACAGCCACAAATAATGCTCAAAAACTTGGAAAATTGTGGCAACACCGAAGACAAAATTTCAAGCCAATTTAATAGCAATTTGAAACCGGATTTTTAAGCAAGTTTCAAGTGAATTTTTGTGAAGTGATTTTAAGTGATTAGGTGCAATTTTTCCACCACTGTACAGCCAAGTAATATGCTCAAAATACAGGGGGAAAAATAGAGTTTCAAGTTACCAAGCACATCACACACCACAAGTTCAAGAATCTAGGCTACTAGCAATCTAAACTCAAGTTTTGGTGATAATGCTTAGTCCTAAGTGTCTCTAGTGGTCTAAGTCCTGTGAACCACTAATTTTGTGAGTGTTTAGAGGTTCAATTTGTCAAGTTACTCCACTGCACAATTAGGCTTTAATTTCACTAAAATCACTTTTCATTTGTTTTTTTTCTAGTCACTTGAATTTTCACTAGAATTTCACTTTTCTTGTTTTCTCTTCTCTTTAATTTTTCTTGTGATTCTTTTTCTTGTAATCTTTCTTTTGATTTTCTTTTTCCTTGACTTTTTATATTTATTTTATTGACTTTCTTTTGCTGGACCAAATTTAGAAAAACCTAAGACTAAGGCAAAATTAAGTCTAAAATTACAAGTAAGCTAGATGAAGCAAGGTGATAGCTACTTGAACTTGTAAGTGCACAAATCTTAGCACCTAAAACACGTGAACAACACCTTGAACACAATCAAAACATAGATTCACGGAATTTAGAAGATTTGGTACGGTTCATATGCAGCACATCAAGAACATACATGAAGAATTACAAAAATAAGCTAGAAAAGAAAATTAAACGGTGAATTTGTCATGAATTTTCTAGGAATTTTAGATTTAGGAATTTTTCAACATGAAAACTCAAAATCAAGATGAAGACAACTCAAGGAACATGTGAAGTACTCAAACAAGTTCATACAACACAGATTAACACAAAAAATTGAAGAGAAAACGCAAACTCAAAGTAAGGAAAATTCAAACCGGATAGGATGCTCCAATTGAAGTAGAACAAGCTCTAGATACCAAATTTGATGCAATCCTCAAGGAGAAGAGCATATAAGTTGCGGATCTTCATGCTTCAATGGAGGCTTGGACAAATGAAGAAGAAGCTCACAGCCTCAAGGAGAAAAAGAAATAGAAAACGGAAGGAGTTTAGAGATGGAAGCGCCATGGCAAGTGCCAATAAGCTAGAGGTGGACCCGCCACAATGGACAAGGAAGCCATTGATGAGATTCAAGGTTCTTCACAAGAACACAAGAGAGAATACTCTCAAAGAATAAGCTCTTAGCTTAATTCAATATTCAGAAATTTTATCAAAAGTGTTTGAATTACAAAGGAAATCCTATTTATACTACTAAGGTGTGGAGCTAGCTTGCTATGCAAGGAACTAATGTCCACCATTGGATTAAATTCTAATCTAATGGCCACGGAAGGAAGCTTGTGGTGCAAGTTTGATTAACTTGGAGAACAAGGATCAATCCTCCACCCTTGGGTGTAGATCCTCATCCAATGGTCACGGCGTCAAGCTTGCACTCCAAGCTTCTAAGCTTAGCCCTTGGATTAGTATCCTCATCTAATGGTCATGGTGCCAAGCTTGCACTCTAAGCTTCTAAGCTTAACCCTTGGATTAGAATACTATCTAAGGGTCACTAATTATTTGTTTATTACAAGTTTAAGCCAGAATTAAATCCTTAAAACAATTACATAATTGAAAGAAAACTACTAATAAGCCTAAACATTAAAACATTTCGCTGAAAATTCCTGGAAGCATTCCAACGCTAACTTCAAGCTCATTTTCCAACTAGTTGCAGTTCGAACTGGGTTTTGGTGTCTTCATAGCTTTTGTAGCCCTTGAAGTCTTCTTTAATTTGGCACCAAGATCACCTCAATTGGATTTGTTTAGCTCGAGTTATGATCGAAATACTGAAATAGGTCAGACAGTAAAAATCAGCATCGAATTTTATTAGAAGCCCAAAATTGAAAAGTAAGGTTGGAGAGTTTGGTTGGGCTTTTGGAGATGGTCCTCCATCAGTTTACGACATGAAGAACTTAGGAGCCTTGACCTAGCAGCTGGAGGATGCCTAGTGGAACTCAAAATAGTAGAACAATGCATTGATTTGTTCGATATATTGGCGCGTTCTTCACAGCCCAACAAGAGGGAAACCCCTAACCTTAGCAGCTGGAGGATGCCTAGTGGAACTCAAAACAGCAGAACAATGCATTGATTTGTTCGATATATTGGCGTGTTCTTCACAGCCCAACAAGAGGGAAACCCCTAACCCTAGAGGTGTGCACACGGTATCAACCGAAACCGCACTAGCAACGAAATTAGAGGCACTCACAATAAGCCACCAACGCTTGGAGAAGCTAATGACAGGGAACGCAAGAAAAACAGCAGCACCATCTACCACCGAACCCTCACAGCAACCACAACCGTCTATGTCCTCAAATTGTGGAGGTAATCCTTACTTTTGTGGTTGTTTTTCCGCTAACGAATCTGTTAAATTATGTAGGACAACAACACAGGTTCGACTATAATAATTTTGAGAACTCTAATTGATGTGGACAAAGGAGAATTAACGCTAAAAGTTCTTGGGCAGCATGTCACCTTCAACGTGTTTGAAGAAGCCAAGCGATCCATGGAGCAAAACTCTTGCAAAGCGGCAAATACCTTGGACCACATCACATCGGCATGCAAAGACCTAGGTAATGAAGTGAACACTGCACCTAATTTAAATTATGACACTAACATTGCAGGTTCATTCACTCTTGAGAAGAAGGAGTCACTTGTTCGACCCCCTTCTTCATCGAAGGACCATAAACCAAACCCGGAAGTAAATCCTGAAAAATCCAATGAACCAGCGAAGGTAAAGTGGAATGAAAACCCAAACAAGAGTTGCACCACTGCTGTGATAAAAGTATGCATCCTTCTTCTCTAAACTGCGTGAATTCGATTAAGGATGATCATGATTTGCAAGTGCATCCACAAGCAGCTCCTAACTTGGAGCAAGCTACTATCATTGGACTATTGCTGAACACAAGTGATGATGGAGATCCTATTGAGCACAAAAACTCCATCCCAAACAGTAGTCCAACATAAGACACAACTCAATCTAACTTAGGGACTTGAAAGTCAAGTGCTAACGGGAGACAACCCAAGTATTCTAACCCTTTTCCCTTTCATTTTTGAATTATTAATTTTTCTTTTTCTTTGTGTTTGTGTTTATACTAACTGAGTCATAGAGTCACTGCACAAGATACAATCGTAAAGAGGAACACAGAATACAAGGTACACATCATAAAACCTCACAAATTTCTTCAAATTAAGATTCACATTGCAAGATTCTAACTACCTCGTGCGAGTTAGCTCTTAAAATTTTGAAAATTTACTCTCTTCGAGTCAATCTTGCGCGAGTTACCATTACTTCGCGCGAGATCAACCTTCCAGTGCTCTTTGCCACTCCATCCCACGTTGATCTCGTTAGATCTCTTGCGAGATAGGCTTCTAGAGAAGAAATTATATTTTTTGAGTATTGATCTCGCGCGAGTTGGGTCATAAGCAACACCACTTCGCGCGAGATGGGCACGACAGAAGGAAGGAATTTGAAAAGTTTATAAATAGTGGGAAAGGGAAGGGTCAGTTACTTCAGTTTTCATTTTCTAAACCCTTTCCCTTCACTCTTTCTCTCTAAACTCAACTTCATTCCTCAAGCACCAAAACTCAGTTCCATCTTCACTACTCAATACTACAAGGTACGTAACTCAACTTTCATGCTTTAATATTCAGATTAGGATCCCTGTTAGGTACCTTAATATGCTTATTTTTAGTTCTCTAGGAGTTTGAAGAATCTTTGTGTAGAATACATGCTTAGGATGATTTTGTTCAGTTGAAAGTGATTATTGCATGTTTGTATTGATAGATCTAAGTTAAAAATCATGCTACATTATGAGTTGGAGTGCTAAAATATAATTTTTATGATTTTCAAGCCCACCTCGCAAGAGTTGCAGGTTGTTATCAATAACCTCGTGCGAGGTGGATGACGCTTCAAATTCTTTAACTTCGGAGATGATCTCGCGCGAGATGTAGAACCATCTCTGCAACTCGCGTGAGATGAACCTTTAAGTTTGAAAATAATTTTATCTCTAAAGCAAATCTCGCGCGAGCTAACCTTGCTTCGCGCGAGATACCCACGTTTTTACAGAAAATTATGATTTAGTGTTGGAACTAAAGCTTGATGAGGCTTTGGAAGGTCTCTCTTGGTGTTTTTGATTTTGATGTCTATGTAATTTTTGGTTTTCTTAGATGAATGTATCTAGGAGTTTTTCATATGTATTGATTGTTTAGATTAAGAATATATGTATTGTTTTTGTGCTTGAATACCCTAGAGAGTTTGGCATTCTTGGTTGATTTCTCAAGTGTTCAAATGGTTTGAGTTCCCTCCTTTGAAAATGCTTTGAAAAACTGTTATTTAACTGAAGTAATCGATTACCAACAATTGGTAATAGATTACCATCAGTAACAGAGGGAAAACAAAGTCCAGAAACCCATTTTGCACTGGAGTAATCGATTACCATTGGGTGGTAATCGATTACCACGAGCCAGTAATCGATTACCATAATGCTGTAATCGATTACCATGTTGAGAAACTCATCTAGAACTGCAATCCTCTCTGGTGTAATCGATTACCATTAGCTGTAATCGATTACACACATGCAAACAAATGTCTAAAAGTTGCTTTTGAAATGAGTTTTCTAACATCCCACTTGATTCCCCACTTGTTCTAATCATTTTTAAACTCCAGAAAGTCAATTTTTGAGGCACCAACGTTCTGAAATTAAATGCTCCAACGTTCAGAAGATTTGAGGCTCCAATTGTTTGAAATTTGAGGTTCCAAATGTCAACAATTGAGGCTCCATCTGCATCTATAAATGGAGGCCATTTTGAGAAACAAAAATATAGTTTTTGGTACAGATTTGAAAACACTCTTGAAAGACTTGAAATCTTTTTTCAGAAAAGTCTATACACTTTCAAATCCTCTCTAAGAGAGCTTATCATTTTCTTCAAGAGAAATCACTAAGAACTTCAAAGAGTTCTTGAAAGAGTTTTGAGAAAAGGCAACTATATTCATTTTACTGGTTGGGTGGTATTCAAAGTTCTATTAAATTGTGATCAGAATCTACACTCCAGGTGTTTTCTAAACTGATCTTTTGTTTATCTATTTGTTTGTTGAGTTATTACTCTAGGAGAAAGGTTTTTCTAGATAGAGTAAGAGTATTTGAGAAGTGTTTTCTCAAAGGTTTGATCTTGGGTGTTCCAAGATCAGTGAAGAACAGTTCTTTGGGTTAAAGAACTGGTTTGGGTGTTTTGATTTCGTTTTTTGTGTTGCTTGTTGCGAGTGAATGTAAAAGAACACAAAAGGGATCATTTGATAGTGGAAAACCAATTGCAACAGTTGTTGGATTGGAATTTGGATGTAGGCGATTGGTGAACAAGTATAAATCACTGTGCACTCTTCTTCTTCCTTACACTCATTACCATTTACCTTACACTGCTATTATCATTGTTAAATTCTACAAATTGTTTGGTAACTGAATTGGTAATTAACTCAGTAATTAACTTGGTAATCAACTTAAACTGGAAAGGGTAGATATAAACATATTGTATAAACTGAAAATTGATTACAAACTTGTTATTGATAATTCCTTTGATATTTCTGCTGCATAAAATTGAATATATTCTGTTTGAATCAAAAGGAATTAGTAACTCACGAAAAATAGGCCAAAGTGAACTAGAATCTATTCACCCCCCCTCTAGATTCACCCAAAGGGACCATCAATTGGTATCAGAGCTACTTCTAGTAAGTTGCTCTAGAATTTGATCCATAATGGCCAGTAATCAATTACCATTTGCTGAAGGTGTTTCTATTAACAGACCTCCTCTGTTTTGTTGAGATAACTATCCATTTTGGAAAGTAAGAATGAAAATCTTTGTGGAGTCTGTACATAGAAACATTTGGCAAGCTGTTGTAACTGATTTCAAAATTTCCACACACATAGTTGATGGAAAAGAGATTGAAAACCCATTTGATAAATGGGAACAAGAAGAAATTAAGAGAGCTGAAAATGATTCTAATGCTTTAAACATTATACATTCTGCTCTTAACTCTGATGAAACAGCAAAAGAAGCTTGGGAGCTTATCATGGTAATTCATGAAGGTACAACGGAAGTACGAAGGGCAAGGAAGAATACCTTGATCTAAGAGTATGAAACCTTCAGAATGTTGCAAGGAGAATCCATAATGGAGATGTAGAAACGGTTCATACACATCATCAATCATCTCAAAGGACTTGGCAAAAGCTTCGTAGAAGAAGAAGTGAATGTCAAGATTCTAAAGTCTCTAAATAGAAAATGGCAATCCACTGTGACAGCCATAACTGAGTCAAAGAATCTTGCTGCAATGACAAGTGCAGAGCTATTTGGCAAACTAAGAGAATATGAGATGGATATGTCTCGTATTGCAGATGAAGAACATAAGGACAAGAAAGCCAAAGGCATAGCACTCAAGATGGAGGACACAGCTAGTGATAGTGATACATCAAGCTGTGGAAGTGAATCTGAACAAGAAAACATGAATCTCATGGTAAGAAAATTCAAAAGATTCATGAAGGAGAACAATAATAAAAAGAGATTCAACCCCAAAAAAGGCTTCAAGAAGTTTGAGGGTTCATCTTCAAAGGTCACATGCTATGAGTGTGAAAAGACGGGACATTACAAATCGGAATGCCCCAACATCAAGAAAAGTAACAGCAGTGAACCAAGAAGAATAGAACATGAGGAAAGGCAAAAGAAGGATAAATTTAGAAAGAAGAAGGCCTACATTGCTTGGGAAGACAATGATTCCTCATCCTCTAGTGAGAGCGAGAATGAAGAAGCAAACTTGTGTCTTATGGCGAATCAAACTTCAGATGATGATGAGGTAAGTGATTCCAATTCATCTATACAAGATTATGATGAGCTGTATGATGCATTTTGTGATCTTGTTAAGGAAGCTGAAAAATTAGATAATTTGAACAGAGTTTTGAAAAACAAAAATGCTGATTTGGAAAATAAAATTTCTGTTTTAAAAACTAATGTTCAAACTTTGAGAAAAGAAAATGATGATTTGAAACTACCCTGTTCAAAGTGTAAGTCTTATGATGCCTCTTTGAAAAACAATAATAAGAAGTTCTCTGCATTTAAACAAACCAGCAATAACAAAACTTTTCCATGCAGTTATTGTTTGAAATCTGGACACACATCTTATAATTGCATGATTAGAAAGAAAGGAATTTCAAATGGCTTGTTTAAATGGATTAAGAAAGATAATCACTGCACTAACATTCATGGACCCAAAAAGGTTTGGGTACCAAAATCAAAGTGATCTCTTTTTCTGTGTAGGTGTGCTTGAGAGCCAAGAACTCAACTTGGTACTTAGATAGTGGATGCTCAAGACATATGACTGGTGACAAGAGCAATTTTATCTCTTTCAAATCAAAAGAATCTGGATCGGTAGTGTATGGAGACAATAACAAAGGGAAAATTCTGGGTATTGGTGCTGTTGGAGACAAATCCAATCCTGTCATTGAAGATGTACTGCTTGTGGAAGGATTGAGATACAATCTTCTGTGTATTAGCCAACTTTGTGACAAAGGTTATCATGTGTCATTTGATCAAGGAAGCTGCAAGATTAGTAGCAGTAAATCAAATGAGGTACTAATGATTGGTAAGAGACATGGTAACATCTACATCCTTGAACTTAACCATTCATCATCATATCACGCATGCCTTACATCAAATGATGATATATCTTGGCTTTGGCATAGACGCATAGCACATATTGATGTTCATCAACTTAATAAACTGTCATCTAAGAACTTAGTGGAAGGGTTACCTAGCTTTAAGTTCAATAGAGAAGGTCTATGTGATGCATGTCAAAAGGGCAAGCAGTCTAGAAACTCTTTTAAATCTAAAAATATTGTTTCAACTTCTAGACCACTTGATCTATTGCACATGGATTTGTTTGGACCCTCTAGAACTGCTAGTTTAGGTGGAAACCTATATGGACTAGTGTTAGTAGATGACTACTCTAGATTTACTTGGGTTGCATTTATACCAAGTAAAGACAATGCCTTCAAAGTTTTCAAAGTTATTGCCAAAAGGATACAAAACGAAAAAGATTTGAAAATCAAGTCCATTAGGAGTGATCATGGAGGTGAATTTGAAAATGAATATTTTGAAAAATTCTGTGAAAAATATGGAATTAATCACAACTTTTCTGCTCCAAGAACTCCACAACAAAATGGAGTTGTTGAGAGGAAAAATAGATCTTTAGTAGAACTAGCTAGAACTATGTTAAATGAAAATGATTTGCCTAAATATTTTTGGGTGAAGCGTTTCACTTGCCACTATGTTCTAAATAGAATTGTGATTCGTCCTATTTTAAAGAAAACCCCCTATGAACTCTATAAGGACAAAAAGCCAAATATATCTCATTTCAAGGTATTTGGCTGCAAATGTTTTGTTCTGAACAATGGCAAAGAACCTCTTGGTAAGTTTGATGCCAAGGCGGATGAGGCTGTTTTTATTGGGTATTCATCAACTAGTAAAGCATATAGAGTTTACAATAAAAGAAGAATGTGCATTGAGGAATCTGTGCATGTAAAGTTTGATGAATCTAACCATCCCTAAAAGGGAAGTGCTCTTGTTGATAATGATGAAGAAACAGGTGAAGACAGCAGTAGCAAACCTCAAGAACAGCAAAATCCACCAACCATTTCTCACGAACAGCCAAAAGAATGGAGGAAACCAAGAGATCTTTCTCTTGACAACATCATTGGTGACATCCATAAGGGAGTATCTACTAGATCCTCCTATAATATGTTCTGTGATGATTATGCATTTGTATCTCAATTTGAACCTTCTTGTGTTGATGATGCTATTAATGATGAATTTTGGATTTTGGCTGCAAGAGGAGCCAATCATGCCCAACTAACTGAGGAAGATTTGGTGATAATTTCTGCTCTGAAAAATAGAATTCAGATTGATTGGCCTTTTGTTGTGATGGACAATATGCTAAAGGCAAAGAAATTCATGGATAATAAGTGTCCCTACTCTTTGTTCATCTCACGTGTACTTGAGTATTTTCAAGTTGATGTCACAAATGAACACAGAGAGCTGGTAAAGGACATCCACATAATAGGCAATAGAGCCTTGAAAATGATGCGCCTGGTAAAGACTGATGCTGGATGGATACCAAGGGAGGAAGCACAACCAGAGCAACAGCAACAAGAAGGAGATGCATCTCAACCACATCCTGATGATGATGATGATGATGATTCAGCTGCGGGGGAATACATCCCTAAGTCACGCTTCGAGTCCATTGTCATTGATAGATTGGACGAGATTGAGAAACGCATAGAAGAGGTAGACGAAGCAAACGAAGAGCGCTTCCAAGAGCTCAAGGAGATGATGGAGTCTTTTCATGCACGTTTTAACTCTATGTAGTATTCCCTTCCTATAGGTTCCCTTTTTGCTTATTGATATACCAAATAGGGGGAGAATTTATAGATATCCTAGATAGGGGGAGTATGGAATACTCAGATAGGTAGCAGAGATAGTTGTTTAGGATGTTTACTTTTGACGGATGATTACTTTTGACTCTGTTTTTAGCTATGACTCTGTTTTTAGCTCTGTTTTGGTTAATTATTTATGAACAATGTTTGGATTATATAAATTATGTTCTTGATTCTGCAAACTGCAACATATTTTCTGGTCATTAATCTATGATATAAACTTAATCATGTCTTATTCTCTGAATGAATGATTCTATATGATAACATAGTGCTCTGATGAAATAAACATGAATGGTGAAACTGCAATATACTGTGTATTTGGTTATTTCTATCAATTGCAGGAATTTTAGAAGACCAACACATACTCTAAAAACTCCAAAGAAAACCCTTGTTGATATTTGGTACATCAAAACCAAAAAGGGGGAGATTGTTGGAACTAAAACTTGATGAGGCTTTGGAAGGTCTCTCTTGGTGTTTTTGATTTTGATGTCTATGTAATTTTTGGTTTTCTTAGATGAATGTATCTAGGAGTTTTTCATATGTATTGATTGTTTAGATTAAGAATATATGTATTGTTTTTGTGCTTGAATACCCTAGAGAGTTTGGCATTCTTGGTTGATTTCTCAAGTGTTCAAATGGTTTGAGTTCCCTCCTTTGAAAATGCTTTGAAAAACTGTTATTTAACTGAAGTAATCGATTACCAACAATTGGTAATAGATTACCATCGATATGAGGGAAAACAAAGTCCAGAAACCCATTTTGCACTGGAGTAATCGATTACCATTGGGTGGTAATCGATTACCACGAGCCAATAATCGATTACCATAATGTTGTAATCGATTACCATGCTGAGAAACTCATCCAGAACTGCAATCCTCTCTGGTGTAATCGATTACCATTAGCTATGTCGATTACCACGCGCAAACAAATGTCTAAAAGTTGCCTGAAATGAGTTTTCTAACATCCCACTTGATTCCCCACTTGTTCTAATCATTTTTAAACTCGAGAAAGTCAATTTTTGAGGCACCAACGTTTGAAATTAAATGCTCCAACGTTCGAGAAGATTTGAGGCTCCAATTGTTTGAAATTTGAGGTTCCAAATGTCAACAATTGAGGCTCCATCTGCATCTATAAATGGAGGCCATTTTGAGAAACAAAAATATAGTTTTTGGTACAGATTTGAAAACACTCTTGAAAGACTTGAAATCCATTTTCAGAAAAGTCTATACACTTTCAAATCCTCTCTAAGAGAGCTTATCATTTTCTTCAAGAGAAACCACTAAGAACTTCAAAGAGTTCTTGAAAGAGTTTTGAGAAAAGGCAACTATATTCATTTTACTGGTTGGGTGGTATTCAAAGTTCGATTAAATTGTGATCAGAATCTACACTCCAGGTGTTTTCTAAACTGATCTTTTGTTTATCTATTTGTTTGTTGAGTTATTACTCTAGGAGAAAGGTTTTTCTGGATAGAGTAAGAGTATTTGAGAAGTGTTTTCTCAAAGGTTTGATCTTGGGTGTTCCAAGATCAGTGAAGAACAGTTCTTTGGGTTAAAGAACTGGTTTGGGTGTTTTTATTTCGTTTTTGTGTTGCTTGTTGCAGAGTGAATGTAAAAGAACACAAAAGGGATCATTTGATAGTGGAAAACCAATTGCAACAGTTGTTGGATTGGGACTAGATGTAGGCAGTTGGCTGAACCAGTATAAATCACTGTGCACTCTTCTTCTTCCTTACACTCATTACCATT
Source organism: Hylodesmum podocarpum (assembly GCA_026586105.1). Classification (NCBI taxonomy): domain Eukaryota; kingdom Viridiplantae; phylum Streptophyta; class Magnoliopsida; order Fabales; family Fabaceae; genus Hylodesmum; species Hylodesmum podocarpum. Next base: position 671,240 of record JALJEV010000590.1, read on the forward strand.
TACCTTACACTGCTATTATCATTGTTAAATTCTACAAATTGTTTGGTAACTGAATTGGTAATTAACTCAGTAATTAACTTGGTAATCAACTTAAACTGGAAAGGGTAGATACAAACATATTGTATAAACTGAAAATTGATTACAAACTTGTTATTGATAATTCCTTTGATATTTCTGCTGCATAAAATTGAATATATTCTGTTTGAATCAAAAGGAATTAGTAACTCACGAAAAATAGGCCAAAGTGAACTAGAATCTATTCACCCCCCCCCCTCTAGATTCACCCAAAGGGACCATCATTTAGATGTTGTTTTGATTATTCTAAATATACACCATGCATCTATAATATGAGGTTGACTATTCCATGCTTGATATTCACTGCTATGCACCCATTCTTGATTGATTGAGCCTTGTTATATTGTCAATCCTAACATGAGCAAATTCTTGAATTGATTGATTGCATGATGCCTATTAGTGATTCTCCTTACTACACCTCTCTCATTTATTTAATTGGCTTCTCTGTTTGTGCAGATGCATAGACCAAATTGAAGCAAACGCCCCGATGGTGCAGGCCCTTCAGCGACGCATATAGTAGAGGTCAGTGAGCGGAGCCTCACTGACGAACAGCGGTTCGCGCACAAGGATGCGAAAGAGCGATACTAGCACACCATCAGCCTCGCTGTTATACCGGAGAGGCCCTTCACTTGTGCCGCTTCAGCGAGGTGGGCACCTATAGCAATTGTCTTGGAGGCGAGACAATGGACATCGTGGCTAGCTAAGCCACTCGTGTGTCGGTTCGATCGACACTCGTTCGCTAGTTCTACACGAACTTCAGACATGAGAAGCATGGCACGGTGCTCCTCCGAGGAGTACATGTAGACTACTCAGCTCAGGCTATCCATTCATATTTTGGTATTCCACAAGTACCACCCTTCCGGAGCGCAAATCCGGAGTTACCGGTGATACTGGCCACCATTTGTGTCCCGGGGGCCAGATTTGTACGTCAGAGATTGGCTAGCCCGAGGAGATCTTATTTTGACAGCCAAGGTGTGGCTGAAGCTGATTGAGAACAGGGTGAGTCCAGCGGATAGGCCTGGAGCAATCCCTTATTCTAGAGCGCTCTTGATCTGGAAACTGATGACAGGGGCAGAGATTCATCTGGGAGACGAGATTAGGATGGCCATGAGCGCTGTCACTTCCAGCAGCTTCGGATTGGCTTCGATGATCACAGGTATGACCATAGCTGCTGGAGTTCCACACTATGTCGGTGAGGTCGTTCTACTGGATCCTCGCCCATTCACACTTGCCGACATAGCACGCTTATATGAAGAGGTACAACCACAGTAGGAGGCACCAACAACAGACACTGACGAGCTGATGGTCACTCCACTATCATCACCACCACTGGAACCCTCCGTTCCATCCAATCCAGCACCACCACCTCCTGCCACCGAGCCGACAGCTTCCGACGCACACATGCAGGTGTTGTTGACTATCGCCAAAGCGCAGGCGAAGTACCAAAATCAGCATCTCTATAGTCAGGGTCAGTACCTGGCTAAGATTGTCCGGCACCAGCAGGCTCTGTTCGAGTCCATCAGACCACTACCATCCGAGCAGAGCACCCTTCCTCCACCTCCGCCCTCGCTCGAGGCACTTGAGGAGTTCTTCACTTCGCAGTGGGGTTTCCCACCAGCCGGTCCTTCTCAATGGGTAGAGTAGTCTATTTTCTTCTTATTTCGATGTCGAGGACGACAAAGTTTTAAGTTGGGGTGGCTACTCATTCTATCCTTTAATTTTTATTTCTACTATTTATATTTTTCTGGCTAATTATTAGTTTCGCATAATTTTTCTTTTTATCATTTTTATGTTTTCTTTTAGAATAGGTTCATACTAGAATAGCTTCTTCTTTTTCTTTTTATCATTTTTCTGTTTTCTTAAACATACTGAAGCATCCACATTATTGTACCAACTTATATATGCATGAGTGTTATTTTCTTGTTACTTTGAGTCTTGAGTTTTAAGGATTTTATTATCTATTCCTTGTGATACTAATTCCCTATGCAAGATTGAAAAAGGTAATGTATGATTGATGACTTATGCTGTGGGAATCTAAATTACTGCACTTTTAATTTTGTTTCTAGTATTAAGAATGTGCTTGTGCTTAAGAAAATAGGAAAGAAGTAAAACTCAATTAACCAAGTTGATCCTAAATAAGTTAAACCAAGTGAAACATGAATTAGAAAATGATTTAGGCCTTCTTTAGCAGCCACAAAAGCTTTCTCGGCCAACCAAAATTTTTAAATTGAATGACCGTAGTCACCCACTTTGAGCCTAAGCGGATTTTTCATAAAAAGAAATTTATGAGCCAATTATTTCCATATTTTTGATAAATCTTTTTGAAGAAAACCCACCATACTTCAAGCCGGAAAACCCAAGTTTATTTTAGAGAACTTTCTTAGTTTTGATAATCATGTGTTCAGCAGGGAAAAATCAAACCTCTAGAAAAAGATTTCAAAAAAATCACAAAAAAATAAAAAAAGGCAATAAAAAGATCACCAGTTTGTGATCACCAAAAAAATTAGAAATTGCTGAATAAGCCACTAGTCTGTGGCACCCAAAAAAATAGTATGATAAAGAGGTATTGGTGTAATTCCGTGACAATCAATAAAGAGTACAAAAATAAATTACAAGTGCTAAGAGATTATCTAGGAGACAGCTTGGGTTTATGGTTTCTTAAGCTGAAGATTTGTAATGAGCTTAAAATTTGACTTGTCATCATACCTATACCTAAGCCGAATATTACAAGGTTTATAAAGCCCTATTGATTCTAATGATTGCTAACTTGTGTGGAAGATAATGCAGGAAATACATGAGGTGAAAAAGGTAATACTAATTTCTGAAATCTAAACTCACTTGATCTCATTGGGAACTTGGAACAAATATCACACACACAGATAACCACTGTCATAACCTGCAATGCATGCATGACTAACTCTCTTGTGCAGTAAGCTAAAGCAATCCAAGGGTGACATACAATGAAAAACTCGATAACTTGATTTCTTATTCATCTTAAGTAAGGTTTGCTACAACTTATTGCTAAGAATTTTGAGCTTAAATGTTATTCGAGTTATGTTAAAAATAATTGCTGAAGTTTTAAAAATCCCTTTTGTTTGAGGACAAACAAAGTTCAAGTTGGGGGTGTTTGATAACTCACAAAAGTGAGCTATTTCCATACTCCTTTTATAATATAAATTTTCCTTTTCATTCTCTTAATCCACCTAAAATAACTCTAAATTAATCTTAATTCACAATAATTTGTATTAGATATTGTTGATGGGTTGTTAAGTGTTTCAAGGAGAAAAATAGCCAAAAACAGGAGAAAATGTGCTCAAGAAAGAAGAAAAGCTCTCTGGAACCTTATCTCTCGCTCATCTCTTCTCATCTCGCACGAAGTCACCTTTCTTGAAGGGTAAGTTAACTCTCTGGCACCTCATCTCGCGTGCATCTCGCGCCCAGCCCTTTATCTCTCGCGAAGTGACTTGGAGTACAACACAAGGTTCCTCTCCGGAATATGAACATGTGTGAGGCATCTTTCTTGGAGTGTTTGGAATCTATTCCAAGTCTGTGCGAAGTTCTCATTATCCTCCATCTTGAAGGTGTATAAGGCACGTGCTTGGCTGTTTCTCCTATCTAAGTTCACAAACCTGCATAAAAAGTCAGTCTCTAAATCGTTCTAGTTTGTGAATTTACCTGTAGGCTGTGAATGTAACTAGATTTTGGCTTCTCCATATAGTGTGTATGGAAAAAAATGCAATCTAGATATCTCTTTCGTTTTTACGACAATATGGTCACATTCAAAGTAGAAATTTCTTAGGTGATACTCTGCATCTTCATGGGGAAGACCATGGAAGTGAACATCCTCACTCTCGTTGAAGTATGATATTAGGTGTAAAGTGTCGCCAAAGTTGATATCTGGTGGTAGTGCTATGGGTGAGCCTAACTTCAGATCATTCCTCCTTTGTTGTGCAAGAGTCATCCCCAATGAGGTCGCCATTTATTTTTGTTTTGTTTTTACTTCTCTTGATCTTAGGATCAAGGCCTTATTTTCTAGTCACACTTTGGCAAGTGTACCGGTCGTTTACAAGTTTAGAAAGATGAGAAAGGGTTGTCGAACCATATAGACTGAATGATGAATTACCGAATGCTTAACATGCTTTGCTATTAGGACGAACCGATGAATGAATCATTTGTGTAAAACTAAGCAACTATGTAAGAATAAGCAGTAAACTGTAAAACATATAAAGAAAGCAAGTAAATGTTTAAATTTCTAAACAGAATAATGAAGAAGGTTAGGGAATAGGTTCATTCAATTCCTTCCCTCAAGTAACTACTTCCTATGTCAATTCAACAGAAATCATTCAATTGTAGATAGAATTCGTGATACCGTAGACTAATCTTATTCCTAGGTCTTTAGTCCCTTTGAATGACTAATATAATCCCTAATCCCTTAGGTGAGAACATAAGTGCATTCAAGAAGCGAAACAGATGAATTCCTAACATCTCATAGCATACAAGTTCTATCCCTAGACTCATGCATAGCTATAATGATACACTTCCTCTCCTAATTCAACTATCAATTTTCCAATTGCATACTTGAAACGAGATACAAACACTCAAGGAATAGTTCAATCCAGTCCAAACATTAATATCCCTATCTCTATTTGAACTTCATGAATTAAACCTCAAGAATTAGCAATAAGCAGGAAGAGATCAATCAATTAAAGAAATTACAATTGAATTAACATGAGAAAGTCATTACAAGAGTTACAGAATTGAAATCCCCAATCCTAACCTAAAGATCTAGCCTAGCATGGAAATGAGAAAAGAAGGAAGATAAAAGGAATTCAAACACAAGATTGACTCCATGAATGCTTGGATCTTGCTTCCACAAGCTCCCAAGCTCAAAATCTTCAAGGTTTGATGGAGGAGGATGGAGAACGAAGGTGGAAAAGAGAGAAAATCTGAGAAGCGTGCAGAGGAAGGAAAAAAAACTGAATTATGAATTCTCTCTCTGTGAATTCGCGCCCAAAAGCCCTTTTATAGCTGATGAAATGCGCCCTCCATTTCAAAGAATCGCGCCTAGGCGCGATTGTCCAGAAAATTGGGTTGTAGTGCGCTTTTGAGCGTGCCTAGGCGCGCCCTTGCGCCTCCACTAAGTCCTCTATTCGCGCCTTGGTGCGTTTGGTCAGAGAAGGGGGGTTGAAACACGCCCCATCACGCGCCCTAGCGCCCTTGCGCCCTTGGATGCTCCTCTAATGCGCCTAGGCGCGTTTGGACAGAGAGCAAGGTGAATTCGCGCCTCCATGGACCAGTGATTTGCGCCTAGGCGCGTTTGACAGCACATGAATAGTGATTTCTTGATTTGAGCTTCAATTCCACTTCTTCTTGGTGGCTTGCACCCCAAGTCTTTCTCTTAGGTCCATGGACTTTCCTTCATAAACTTGTTTCTCCCTCGCAATCAACCTACAATTAACAAGAAAGAGGATAAAATGACTTAAAAACACAAGAAACATTTATAAAACTAACAAAACACTACATCAAGAACTAACACTAAACAAACATGAAATTTTCATTGTTTTCTTATCTAAATTATAACTAAACCTAGTGAAAATGGATGGAAATGGACTGAAAACACTTAGGAAAACATGTATAATCTAGCACTTATCAGCCAACTCGGGCTCTTCGTGTTTTCTTAATTTCCTGCAAAACAAAAATTTCCAAACCAAGTGAGGGTATACATACAATTAATTTTGAATATTAATGAATGCAGGAGTTAATATGAGCAGTTCAAAGAAAGTAGAAGAAGAAAGAAAAATTTTTAAAAGGAAAATTTATAGGGATAAAGAAGAAGGGAGAAGTTTGATTAAGATAGAAAAATTAAAGGAGAGAGATAAAATCAAAATAAAAATAAGCCAAATTGGCTTATCCTCGACAACGGCACCAAAAACTTGATACACAGAATACAAGTGGTAATTAAACCTCTTGCATCCCTTGCTATGGCAAGTATACCATAACCGTCAAATAATAAGTATTTATAGATCAGGGTTGTCGTAGCCACGAGGATAAGCAATTTAGAAATATATTTTTATTTAATGATTTTATTAATTTCTCAAATAAAATGAAAAGAGTAATTAATTAAGAGAGCAATTTGTAGAAAAATAAAACAATGATAATTTAAAGAAAGAAATAAGAAATAGGAGAGAAATGATTGAGATCCCGATTTAACCACTAATTCTCCCCTAATATTCCCCTCTTTTGTTGTTCAAATATAATCATGGTTGGATCAGATTCCTACCCTCGTGACCGTCCCTCTTTGGATCACCCACGCCGCCTAGGTTAACTAGATTAATTAATCGCTTAAGTTAATACTAAGTTAATTAGGGTTTTAGTTCTACGAATCCAGGGCCAAACTTAGGTGCTATCCACACTACTACCTATTCCCATCTCTAGGATCCTAGCGTAATAATGGTTATTCCACTAGTACCTCATAGGTTTCTTTTCTCAAAGTTCCCCTAGGATCACAATCAATTTATTAGTCAGTAGTTAACAAATAACATTAAGCATAGAAGAAACAAACGCCCAAACATATACTGAATAACATCGAGAATCATATAAAGGGATAAATTAGGGTGATGGAGGACCATCCAAGAGGAGCAACTCAACTAAGAGGATTACAAGAACCATGATAGAAGAGGGAATGGAGAGGGAGCTCTTGAAGATTGAAGGAGTTCTTGAAGACATGCCTTAGTTAGAAAGCCTTGTAATCTTCTAGAAATAGCTCATATGTAAACATGATTGTATGTTTCCTTTTCTTGGTTGAGGACATTCTTAGAAGAGAGATTAAGAGAAGAAGGTCAAGTGAAGAGGAAAGGAAATAAACCTTGAGCCTACTTAAATCCATCATTTGGACTTAACCATAGTTAAGTTGAAATTATGGATCCAAGAAGGTAGGGCCTTAGAGGTGAGTGTGGGCTTCATGACCCACACCCTTAGGCCCAAGGGTCCAAGGCCCATTTCCCTTCCACTCTCCACCTTAGGAAGCCTTCTCTCATAGTTTCTTCATCTATAAAAGGACCCATTCCTTTCATTGTAAAGAACTTTTGAATTGATGAAATAAAATGAAGCATAGTGCTTTTTCCTAAAAGAGAGGAGTCTCTTGTATAGGTCTTGAATCTTATCAAAGTTCCTACTTTATGGCGATTCTTCCTTCAAGACTTATTGGTGTTTCACCATGGCGTCAATCCATTTATAATCTTTTCCACCTTTTATATTTTCTTCTTGTTTTACATGTTTCACTAACATTGTTCTTGATCTTTTGTTGATGAATCTTTGTTGCATTGGCTTAAAGAATTCGTGGAGTTCTCTCTTGAAGACAGGAAATTCTCTTAAGCATAGAAGTGTACTTGTATCAAGTGGTATCAAGAGCCTTTTCTTCTTTAGAGAATTCTTCACATTGGTTAGAAATTTATTTATTCTCTTATTTCCATGCATTTTTGAATTTTTGCATTCTATCTCCTACCTTTCTTTAGAATTGGATCATTTTAATTCCAAGTTTCTTGTATGGATTTGATGCTTGCCGTGAGAGTCTTGCTTAGTGTAGTGTAATTTTTTTACCTTTGCATGCCTTTAATTTTTTTGAATTTTGGCCTTGCCGTGAGAGTTTTCATGCATCATTTTCATTTTTGCTTTACATGCCTTGTTTGAATTTCTTTTTGCTGCATATTTGGACGAAATGCTTGCTGCACATTCATGGTCTTGGAGAATTCACATGCTAAAACATTGATTCTTGTTGCATTTCTTGTTCCCTTGACGATCCGTGTGAAAAACCTTTGAGATTGCATGAATTCCTTGCATATTTGGCCCTGGAAATTCATTGCCTTGCATGAAACTTCTCATTTTTCGTTTATGCATTTTTGGGGTGATTATCTTGTTGTCCATGCATGTTTCTTGGAGAAGTTCACGTGAAAACTTGTTAGAACAAAAGTATATTGATGACTTCAAAGCGTGTATCAATGTCACTTTCCTAAAGAAATATTTGCACTCTATTATGCATGAGTCCAGCAAATCTCCTCTAGGATACAATGAAGTTCCTGTTTGCACTTGCAGAAGCGAAAACAATTGTACAAGTTTCCCTAATGCATTTTTCTCTAATTATTTGGATATATATAGGTGTGCGGATCTTCAGAAACGGTCAAAAACCGATTCAAAATTGCCAACGGCCAAAAACCAATTTTGTAACTGCCAATATCCACCATCTTATTTTACTATTGAAAATGATCTAACAATCCCCCGCCATTTCCAATATGTTAAATACAAATCAATATCCAAAAAATAACTCAAACATTATATGCATAAATAATGGTATCTTGCGATTTGAACCACTAAATTGGAAAAGTTTCATTACATCATATCAGAATTTCATGGTATAAAGTCTTTGAACCAAAAAATTCTATTTGATATGTAGTATAAACAATTTCCGCATATAACTTAAATCAACAACTTGCTTTACAATATCTGACACATTCAACTTAGACCTTGTGTCCCGTATCTTTTATGAAATTTTTGGAGTCAAGCCCTTTAACTCCATGAAGCAGCCGTACTTCACATTCACATAGGTGGTCTTCATTCTAGCACCCCACAATTTCAGTACCTTTAGAAAACCATTAAGAGATTAACTCAACCTCCTCATTTGACAAGCGAGTACAAAGCACTAAGAACCTTGGGATGACAATTAATTGTAGTGCTTACAATCACTCTAATGATGTACTTTATCTACATTGAACTTAAGACTTAATGTAATGTTAAGTGTTGAGTTAAGTTTCCATCATTGATGATTTTCAATCATGGGCTTGAGGCCCATCCCCCTTGATGTTTTATTCACCAAGTCTCTTGGTAATCCTTTAGTGAAAGGATCTGCCAAGTTTTGACTAGATTTCACTTAGTCAATTATAATAACTCCATTGGTTATAAGTTCTCTCACACAACTGTGTCTCAATCCAATGTATCTGGATTTACCATTGCCAACCTTGTTGAGAGGCCTCTTGTTAGACTGCATTTTTGTCTGACCAGCCTCAGTCACATGCACCTTTGAAAATTCCTAAGCATATTGCTCCTCTTCATTTTCCTGCATGCGACACTCCTCTTCTACTCGAGGATGGTTAAAAGGTTCATCAAAAGATATATCATTTTTCTTATGTTTTAGAGTTTGTTTAAACATTTTCTAAGTGGGTGGCAATTTATCAATTATAACAGATATAACAATAGTTTCATCCATGTTCAATTTATGTTGAGTAAAATGGTTAAGGATCATTTCAAGTTCACGACATTTTTTTCACACAAGCCTATCGTCAACCATTTTAAAAGCATTGAAATTTGAGATAAGAAATTTCTTACCGGTTGCATCTTCTTTCATATTTCATTTCCAATTTTTTCCATAAATCCTTACCAGATTTTATGTTGTAGTAGAGGTCAAACAATGAGTCGCTCATAGCATTCAGAATGACCCCTATACGTGTAATCATCTGTCTCCCACTTCTGCCTCCTTCTTAATTGATCAATAGTTTCATTTTCAGATTCTTCAGGCCGTGGTGTATTAATGACATACACCAATTGAAGAGACGTTAACAAAAATTGCACTCGCTTTTGCCATCTCAGAAAAGACGGTCTAGTTTGCGATGTTAACCGCCATGTCCTTCATTGAAGCCATCACACAAATATTTCTTTAGATTGTTAGAATAAGAGTATATTGATGACTTCAAAGCGTGTATCAATGTCACTTTCCTAAAGAAATATTTGCACTCTATTCTGCATGAGTCCAGCAAATCTCCTCTAGGATACAATGAAGTTCCTGTTTGCACTTGTAGAAGCGAAAACAATTGTACAAGTTTCCCTGATGCATTTTTCTCAAATTGTTTGGATATATATAGATGTGCGAATCTTCAAAAACGGTCAAAAACCGATTCAAAATTGCCAACGGCCAAAAACCAATTTTGTAACCGCCAATAACTTCCATCTTATTTTATTATTGAAAATGATCTAACAAAACTTGAGTTTTTGGTTGCACCATTGATCTTCCACTATTGCCATGAAGTTAATGCAAATCACATGATTTTCCTTTGTATTTTGGCCTTGGAATCTTTGTTTGGAATGCATGAACTCTTTTCCCTTTGTATTTTTGTTACTGCATGATATGTTAGAACACCTTGCTATACATGCATAGCTCTTGGAGAAAATCATAAAATTTCTTGAAGCATTTCCCTTATTTCATTGTTGCCATGAGAAGTTACTTGCATGTTATATGAATTCTTTGCAAATTGGCTTGGAAACCCTGTTTTTGAATGTTTGTGTGATTTAGCCTTGATAGGTGGGTTGTATAATCACCCATTTGTTTACTTATCTTTGGTTATATCTTGCTTCCATACATCTCTCTTAGTTAGAGTAGCTAACCTCTTGAGTTAGAGTTGATATTGTCTCTTTAAAATTTTACTAACTCTTATGGACAAACCTTTCCCTTGAGTTTTTTGTTTTTGTTGGACTTACCTCCTTTGCAGCCATGGATAGACCACCTAGTGATGGTGATGATTTATCTCCTAAGACTAAAAAGTTTATAAAGCTTATGGGGAAGACGTTTACCCATTGCTTGGAGGAGCGTGATAGAAGGAAGGAGGAGGAAAGAAGAGCTATGGAAGAAAATGAGAGGAGGGAAAGGAGGAGGAGAAAAGAATATGAGTTGAGATATGATCATGAAAGGGTTGATAGATGAAAAAAACAAGGGAGGTACCATCATTCACCTCAATGAAGTGAAAGAGATTATTATGAATCTAGAAGGGAAAACGAGGGAAAGAAAAAAAAAAGTTGAAAGAAAAAGTGATGTAGGTGCTTTATGGAAGGTGCTCTAAGAAGCTCCTTGTTTGCCCCGATCTAGTCTTTAACAATGCCCCTCGGTGGAACCCAAGAGAAGCTCTCGGCCGAATGATGTTTAAGGTGTTTAGGAGTTAAGAAATGTAAGGAAAAATGTGGGGAAGAAAGGGATGGTGGTGGCGCCAAGGTTGGTAACCTATAAGCCTCGAAGGAACCGCCACAATGCGTGTAGAGAACCATTGATAAGATTCAAAGAGAATTCCCTAAGGGAACAGGAGAACTAATCTCTCAAGAATGCACTAAGCAATTCATTCAATAATTCATCAAAAGATCTTTACATTGGGTTCGGCCATGGCATTTATAGGGCATCAAGCTTGGCCTCTAAGTAAGCCTAACCACGGTTTAGGAGCCACTAACCAAGGTTAGGGCTGCACCAATCTGTGGGCTTCCTTGCAAGCTAAGTAACCATGTGAGTTATTTGGTAGTTAAGGAAGCACATGGCTTCACATGGCCTTCACATGGGTGCACATGGGTTTGTCTCCCTTGTGACTCATGTGATTAGCCATGTCATCAATCCTAATCACTTCCTAATCAAGGGTGGAGATCCTTGATTAAGTGTTGGCATGGATCCAATGCTTAATTAATGAACTCCTTCCTAATTAGCAAGTGTCTCAAGGCTTCACACAAGTTTTTGAACCGAAAATAATTTTAGCCGCTTTTTGAAAACCTTGTGTGGCCTTGACTAGGAAAGCATGGCATGTGTAGGTGTTTATGGAAACCGTGGGCTTGGCCCTAGGAACCCATGGGCTTAGCCCAAGTCTTACCCTAGAGCTATTACAACATAAGACTTAATCATGTTCAAAGGTATTTACAAGTAGGTTACAAGTGATAAGTCCTATACTAGCTTCATGGTCTTAGAGTCTTCCCACCTCCTCCTCTAGCTCCTTTGCATGCTTCTAGTAACTCTAGATGTTCCTACATCAAACCCTCCTTCTTTGCTTGAACTTGTACTCAAGTTGAGGTCATCATTAGTACCTACATCACATAAAGAAAGATCAGTTACATTGATAGAGTTACTACCACCATACTTACTTGGAAGGTCTAGCTTGTAGGCGTTTGGGCCCAACTTCTCCAAGATCTTGAAAGGTCCATCTCCTCTTGGAAGAAGCTTGGAACTCCTCAAGGTAGGGAACCGCTCCTTTCTTAAGTGCACCCAAACCATGTCCCCTACTTTGAACTCGATAGCTCTATGGTGCTTGTTGTAGGCTTTCGATATTTGCTCATTCTTCTTTGCTATCTTCTCCTTTACTTGAGCGTGTAACTCTTGGATCTTTCTAGCCCTCTGTTGACCACTTCTATTACAAGAAAACTCAATAGGCAAAGCCACTAGATCAAGTGGGGTGAGTGGGTTAAATCCAAAAACAACTTGAAAAGGAGAAAACTTAGTAGTGGAGTGTTCAACCCTATTATAGGCAAACTCAATATGAGGTAGCCAATCTTCCCAACTCTTAACATTCTCACCAACAAAAGTCCTCAATAGTTAACCTAGGGTCCTATTGACAACTTCGGTCTGCCCATCCGTTTGTGGGTGGCAAGTGATAGAGAAGAGAAGCTTGGTTCCAAGACAACTCCAAAGTGTTCTCCAAAAGTGTCCAAGAAATTTTGAGTCTCGGTCACTCACAATTGTCTTGGGTACTCCATGGAGTCTCACTACTTCTTTGAAAAATAGCCTTGCAATATTTGAAGCGTCATCAACCTTCTTGCAAGCTATGAAGTGAGCCATTTTTGAAAACCGGCATACAACTACAAAGATACTATCCATCCCTCTTTTGGACTTAGGAAGACCAAGGATAAAATCCATGGAGATGTCCATCCAAGGAGTGGTAGCAAGAGGAAGGGGTTGGTATAAGCCATTAGGGGAGAAACTTGGCTTTGTTACAAGTGATGCACCTAGAAATGTGCTTTACTACTTGGACCCTCATGTGAGGCCAATAGAAGTTCTCTTGCAACATAACCAAGGTCTTATCCCTACCGAAATGACCCATCAAACCTCCTTCATGGGTTTCAATCACCAATAAGTTCCTCAAGGAAGATTTAGGCACACATAATGCTTGACCTTTGAAAAGATACCCATCATGCCTAAAGTAGTCCTTGAATGCACCTTTGGTACTTGATTCTCAAATAAGACCGAAGTCTTCATCATGGGCATACATAGATTTAATATGATCAAAACCATACATCTTACACTCAAGCATGTTAATCAAGGTGTACCTTCTACTTAGAGTGTCGATGACTATGTTACTAGACACTTGCTTATACTTAACTATGTAAGGGAATTGTTCTATGTATTCTACCCACTTAGCATGTCTCTTATTTAATTTTCCTTGCCCTCTCAAATATTTTAAGGCCTCATGGTCGGTGTGAAGTACAAACTCTTTAGGTAGTAAGTAATGTTGCCACACTTGGAAAGCCTTAACTAAAGCATACAACTCTTTATCATAGGTTGAGTAGTTTAGGTGCCTTACCCTAGAGCTATTACAACATAGGACTTAATCATATTCAAAGGTATTTACAAGTAGGTTACAAGTGATAAGTCCTATACTAGCTTCATGGTCTTGGAGTCTTCCCACCTCCTCCTCTAGCCTCCTTTGCATGCTTCTAGTAACTCTTTTAGATGTTCCTACATAAAAAAGAATTGAGGGAAAAGAAATTAAAGAATTAGAGTTGATGGAAAAACAAATGAAGGAGAAAAGTGATTCTTTACTTGTTTATGTTAACCCTTCATTTGACACTTTTGATTCTTATTTTGAGGATATTGTAGGTGTTGTTCCAAAGGAGGATTTTCTAGAGAAAATTGATCATCTCTTGTGTGAAGATGTTGAAAGGAATGAACTTCAAGTTTCTTATAAAGATGCTTGTGATCTTCTTTACAAACTTCCTTTTGATTTGATTCCTAATCAAGAGTTGTGCATAAAGAAGCCTTGGAACAATTATGTTCAAGAGGAGGAAGTACCTTTCGAATTTGAACTACCTTTTGAAAAAATTTCCTTATCAATTACTACTCCTTTTACTTTTAATAAGAATGATATTCCATACCATACACTAGAATCTTATGGCATTGAGCCTTGGAAAATTCTTGAGTTTGGTGATTTGGAATTCTTAATTGTACCTATTAACCTTTCTTTTCATGATGTTGAGAGTTTTCCTAGGTTGATGGAAGATGTTAAGAAGGAGGGCACACCACAAAGTCCTACACCTAGAGAAGGAATGATGAATAAGAATCAAGGGTCTACACAAGTGGAAAAAGGGGTAAAAACTCCTAAGAGTTTCTATTCTATCCCAAATGAGTATTCAAAATTTTCCTTTCATTCTTTAATTAATGTTGTTGGTATTGAGGAAAAATACATGTTCTTGTTCTATAACTTGCAATCATACCAACACAACAAATCACTTGCATCAAATGCTATCAATAATGTTTTATCCATCATTAATGATGACATAGTTATATTTGATCCAAGTGCCTAATTGGTTTTTTTCTTGTAAATAAGGAGGACTCATTTAGGGGCAAGAGTCCATTGAGAAATTTTCTTTACAAGACATGAATCTAAAGGGCCCTAAATCCTCTATAACTTAATCTTTCTCAAAATAGTATTATGAAAATTTTCTATATTTTTGACTAACTTGTGTCATGAAGATGGTATAGGTTAAATCAACTTGAGGGCAAGTTGCTTGATAGAAGGAAGGTTTGATGGAGGACCATCCAAGAGGAGCAACTCAACTAAGAGGATTACAAGAAGCATGATAGAAGAGGGAATGAAGAGGATTATAAGAAGCATGATAAAAGAGGGAATGGAGAGGGAGCTCTTGAAGATTGAAGGAGTTCTTGAAGACATGCCTTAGTTAGAAATCCTTTTAATCTTTTAGAAATAGCTCAAACGTAAACATGATTGTATGTTTCCTTTTCTTGGCTGAGAACATTATTAGAAGAGAGATTAAGAGAAGAAGGTCAAGTGAAGAGGAAAGGAAATACCTATTTAAATCCATAACTTGGACTTAACCTTAGTTAAGTTGAAATTATGGATCCAAGAAGGTAGGGCCTTAAAGGTGAGTGTGAGCTTCATAACCCATACCCTTAGGCCCAAGGGTCCAAGGCCCATTTCCCTTCCACTCTCCACCTTAGGAAGCCTTCTCTCATAGTTTCCTCATCTATAAAAGGACTCATTCCTTTCATTGTAAAGAACTTTTGAATTGATGAAATAAAATGAAGCATAGTGCTTTTTCCTAAAAGAGAGGAGTCTCTTGTTTAGATCTTGAATCTTATCAAAGTTCCTACTTTATGGCGATTCTTCCTTCAAGACTTATTGGTGTTTCACCATGATGTCAATCCATTTCTAATCTTTTCCACCTTTTATATTTTCTTCTTGTTTTACATGTTTCACTAACCTTGTTCTTAATTTTTTGTTGATGAATCTTCATTGCATTGGCTTAAAGAATTTGTGGAGTTCTCTCTTGAAGAATTGAAGATCAAGAAATTCTCTCAAGCATAGAAGTGTACTTGTATCATAGAGTTACATCGTTCTCCCAATTAAAGGGGGATTTAGTTCATAGAGGAAAAGAAAACTAACACAAAGTAAATTAAAAAAGAATACACAAGATAATTGATTCCAATGGAAGTTAAATGCTCCTTGCGTCTCCTCCTTTCTTGGGGTTGAACTCCGTTGCTGTTTATGAACTTAGAGTGAAGAGATCTGGAGGTTTTCAATCTCCAGAACCTTGGCCGAATTAGGTCAAGTATTATGAGAGCGGTCGACTGCCGAGCTCCTTTGCTGATCGTAACTTGTTATGTTTATAGCTTTTAGATTTGGACTTGGGTTTCCTTTGATAAAATCTTAAAAGATAATATGAGATCTTTATTTTTGAAATAAGATAATATAAGATAATATCTTCATCCTCCTTTGCATAAGATAAGATAAGATAGAATCTTGGAACATAAGATAAAATCTTGGGCCTGCTACAAGTCCAACTCGCGCGAGATATTGAATAACTTGCGTGAGATAATGTTCCAGAGAGCAAACATGTTGTGCAAGTTAAGTCATCTCACGCGAGATGGGTTGATGAGCACGAGATCAGGAGATAAACCTCTAGAGAGTTGTTGTTCTTCACTGAAGCTCCAATTCACGCGAGTTGAATTCCAACTCACGAGAGATGCATGAAAACACAAGTTTTTCTCTTGTTTCTGACTATTTTTCTCCTTGAAACACTTAACACACCATCAACAAGCTCTAATACGAATTATTGTGAATTAAGATCAATCAGAGTTATTTTAGGTGGATTAAGAACGTGAAAATGACAATTTATATTATAAAAGGAGTATAGAAATAGCTCACTTTTTTGAGTTATCAGAGGTCTGAGTGATTCTGAGAGGAACGGTCACGAGGGTAGGAATCCAATCCGACCATGATTATACATGAATAGCATAAAAGGAAATTATAAAGGGGAGATTAGTGGTAAAATCGGGTTCCCAATCACTTTCTTTTCTTGAACTTAAATCTATTTCAATTCGTTTTCTGCTCTCTTTAAAATCAATCTCTAAATCAAGAACTATATGCTCTCTTTCCCTCTTGGGAAATTAATAAAATAAATTAAATAAAGATATAAATCTTCCGATTTGATTATCCTCATGGGATCGACAAACCCTATTTATAAATACTTATTATTTAATGACTGTGGTATACTTGCCATAGCAAGGTATGTGTTTGGTGTAATTATCACTCGCATATTGCGTATCACTTAGCCTGATGGATGAAAGTTCCATCCCTCAGCTATTTGACCTACTATCCTAGGAAAAAGCTTAATTCTCCCATCATTGACATGTCAAACTCTACCTGCATGCTATGAACAAACTCTTCACAGAGCATTTGATATGATCCAAATACAATATCATCAACATATACTTGAACGAATAAAATGTAATTAGATTTTCTCTTATTAAAAAGAGTTTTATTTACATTACCTCTGTGGAAACCTTGTGATATAAGGAATTTACTTAACCTTTCATACTATTGCCTAGGGGCCTATTTCAACCCATATAGGGCTTTTCTAAGTCTGTAAACATGTTTAGGCAAAGTCAGATCAGTAAAACTTGGTGGTTGAGAGACGAAAACTTCTTCATTGATGTATCCGTTCAAAAATGCACTTTTTACATCCATCTGAAAAAGTTTAAAATTGTTAATGCAAGCAAAAGCAAGTAATAGTCAGACAACAAGTCTAGCAACTGGAGCAAAGGTTTCATCAAAATCAACTCCCTCTTGTTGATTATACCCTTTAGTAACCAGTCTAGCCTTGTTCCTTACCACCAACCCTTCTTCATTCAGCTTATTTTTGAAAACACAATTTGTGCCTATGACATTTATGTTTTCCTTGTAAGGGACAAGCTCCTAAACATAATTCCTCTTAAATTGGTTTAGTTCTTCCTGCATAGCTAAGATTCATAACTCATTGTTCAATGCTTCTTCTACACAAGAAGGTTCAACCTGAGAAACAAAAGTCGTGTCATCACGAAGTAGATTAAATGAAAATCTAGTTGACACTCCCTTTTGAATGTCTCCAAAAACATTGTCCAAAGACAAGTCCCTAGGTGTTCTCCATTCTTTTGTAATACTAGTTGTTGTAGAAGGTGGTTCATGCTGTTGCTCACTCAATTCTATGCTCCTTTCACTTGTTTCATCATCATCATGCATAACACTTCCCTTTTGGGGAACATTAGATTCATCAAATTTAACATGCACTGACTTTTCTATACATAAAGTCCTCTCATTAAAGACTCTATAGGCTTTACTTGAATTTGAATACCCAATGAAAATAGTCTCATCAGCTTTGGCATTAAACTTACCAAATTGTTCCTTGCCATTGTTTAAAAATAAAACATTTGTAGCCAAAAATTTTGAAATAAGAAACATTTGGCTTTTTTCCTTTATAAAGCTCATATGGTGTTTTCTTCAAAAGGGGTCTTATCACTATCCTATTTAGAACATGACAAGCTGTATTCATAACATCTGCCCAAAAATACTTAGGCATCCCTTGCTCATTTAGCATTGTCTTAGCAAGTTCAATTAAAGACCGATTTTTCCTTTTTACAACTTCATTCTATTGAGGAGTTCTAGGGGTGGAAAAACAGTGATTAATCACATGTTTTTCACAAAATCTTTCAAAATAAACATTTTTAAATTAAGTACCATTGTCACTTCTTAAAGCTTTGATTTTCAACTCTTTTTCAATTTGAATTTTCTTGGCAAGAATTTTAAAAGACTTGAAGGCATGATCTTTCTTTGGTATAAACACACCCAAGTAAATCTACAAAAATCATCAACTATGACTAAGCCATAAAGGTTTTCTCCTAAACTTGTAGTTCTAGAAGGTCCAAATAAGTCCATGTGTAGAAGTTCAAGTGGTTTTGCTATAGAAACACTTTTAATGCTTTTAAAAGATGATTTAGCCTGTTTTGACTTCTGACATGCTTCACAAAGACCATCCTTGCTAAATGTGCAACTCTCTTATGCCACAACCAAGATATATTATCACTAGATGCAAGACAGGTAAATTATGATGATGCATGATCCAATTCAAGTATGTAAATATTATTAAACCTCTTACCAACCATGAGGAGTTCACTTGATTGTTTGCTACTTATGAGACAACATTCATCATCAAATGAAACAAGTTAAACTTAAATCCTTATACTAAAAGCACATCCTCTATTATTGAGTTTGACTTGTGTCCAACTAAGCTGATTCCAATAATTCTTCCTTTGTTATTATCACCATAAACAACTGAACCTAAATCCTTTGGTGTGAAGCTGATAAAGTTTCTTTTATTCCCTATTATATGTCTTGAACAACCACTATCTAAGTATCATATAGATCTATTGGCTTTCAAGCACTCTTGCAAACGAAAAGATATCATTTTGAAATTGGTACCCAAACCTTCTTGGGTCTATGTATGTTAGTAACACTCTTTTCTTTCTTAATCTATTTGTATAAGCCCTTAGAAATACCTATTCTTTTAATCATATAATTGTATGCAATATGACCATGTTTCATGCAATAAGTACAAATCAAATTAGTATTTCTAGATGCTTCAACCTTAGGACTAAACCTTACATAATTCTTTTTCATGTGAACACTTTTTATAGCACAATTACAAACATATTGTTTCTCATTGTGTTCTTTTTTTAACTTTGAAAGCTCATTATTCAATTCAGAAACTTTTTGATCTAAAACACAAATTTTCTTTTTCAAAGCTATGTTTTCTTTTTCAAACTTTCCAGCTTCTTTGTATAACTCACAGAAAGCAGTATAGAGTTCATTATAGTCATCAATTGAAGACTCAGAATCACTTACCTCATTCTTTGGGGATGATCTGACCATCAAAAATAAGTTTGCCTCTTCTATTTCACTTTCTGAAGTTGTGGAAGTATCATTATCCTCCCATGCAATGTAAGCTCTTCTCTTTTTGTGTTTGTCTTTTCTAGACTTTTCTTTAGTTTCATGCTTTCTCAATTCAATACCATTCCCTCTTTTCAAACTTGGACAATCAGACTTGTAATGACCAACCTTGCCACACTCATAGCATGTGACCTTGGAAGATGAACCATCCTGTTTCTTGAAGCCTTTCTATTGCTGACTGAACCTCTTCTTAGAATTGTTTTTCCTCATGAATTTCCTGAACTTCTTGACCATCAAGTTCATGTGATCTTCATCGGATTCACTATCATTTCCAGATGTTTCTAATTCAGTAGTTGTCTCTTCCATTTTCAAAGCAAGCCCCTTTTGCTTTCTTATCCTTTTGTTCTTCATTAGCCATACTGTCATGTCCATTTTGTATTCTCTTAACTTACCAAAGAGTTCTGCACTAGACATTGCAGCAAGATTCTTAGATTCTGTGATAGTTGTTACAGTAGGTTGTCATCTCCTATTCAAGGACTTCAACACTTTCACATTCACCTCTTCTTCTACAAAGCTCTTACTAAGACCTTTCAAGTGATTGATGATGTGTGTGAACCTTTTTTGCAAATCTATCACAAATTCTCCTTGAGTAATTCAGAATGTCTCATACTCTTGTATAAGGGTGTTCTTTCTAGCCCTTCTTACTTTGATTATTCCTTCATGTGTAACCATGATGAGATCCTAAGCCTTTTTAGCTGTTGTACATGTAGAAATCCTGAAAAATTCATGAGTTTAAAGTAGAATGTATAATATTTAATGCCTTAGCATCATTTTCAACCCTCTTAATTTCATTTACATCCCAACTTTCAAAAGGTTTTTCTATCTCACTCTCGTTTACCATACAAATTGGGACTTTATAATCTGTCACCATAGCTTGCCAGATGCTTCTATGAATAGATTCCATAAAGATTTTCATGCGAAATTTCCAGAATAGACAGTTATAACCGTAGAACAGTGGAGGTCTATTTATAGATGCTCTTTCAGCAAAGGGTAAAAGATTTCCAACCATCAAGGGAACCTATGGATCAATTTCTAGATTATCCTACT
The DNA here is from genome assembly GCA_026586105.1 of Hylodesmum podocarpum. Lineage (NCBI taxonomy): Eukaryota > Viridiplantae > Streptophyta > Magnoliopsida > Fabales > Fabaceae > Hylodesmum > Hylodesmum podocarpum. The sequence continues at coordinate 691,711 of JALJEV010000590.1, forward strand.
AGATTTTAGCTCTTGATACCAATTGTTGGTCCTTATGAGAATCTAGAAGGGGGGGGGGGTTGAATAGATTTTATGTTCCACTTTTCGGCTCTTTTTCACCAGTTCGTTTCTATCCTCTTTTAACATCAATTTTAATCTTAGCACAATTAACGCAAGATATATCATAGAGTTTATACAGCGGAAATTCAAGAAGATAGATCAACTTGTTGTTCTTATTTATCTTTTCAAACCAATTATATTCAGAGTAATATTTCAAATGAATTTGACATACCAAATTAACTTTCATTTGAATTCAGCATATATGGAATAGAGATATAAAAGTATAAGGAGAAGAAGAATTGGACAGTATTTATACTGGTTTTGCCTTCCGCCTACATCTAGTCCCAATACAAGAACTGTTGGTATTGGTATTCCACTAAAACCAATTTGATCCCTTTGTGTTCTTTACAATCAATCTGCACAAGCAACATAAAATAAAATAAAAAATACTCAATACAATCTTTTTCTTTATCACAAAGAACCTCTCTCCTATATTCTTTGGTACCTCTAAGAATCAACCTTGACAATTCTTTCTCACTCAACAATACTCTTATTCTAGATAGACCTCTCTCTAAAAGTAACACAAATCTCTAAAACAAAAATTCAAAGATCAGAAATAGAATACACCTGGTTGTGCTTAATCTGATCAACAATAACCTCTAAATCATTCATACATCATGTTCTCATCATCTTCTAAGAAAATCTTTGAAAATCTTTTCAAAATCTTGATGAGTTTCTTGGAGAAAATGTTAAGAATTCAATAAGTTCACTATTGAAAGTGTTTGTACGCTTTTCTTGTTTTTCAAATAAAAAAGAATCTATATAGAAATGTTTTTCCAAAGACTATTTAAAGCAAAGCATTTGAAAACAATTAAGGATGACTTTCTGATGTGGATAATCGATTACAATATGGAGGTAATCAATTACTCCAGTGATTCAATTTCTAATTTGAAGTTCCAAGCTTGTGGTAATCGATTACCTGGAGCTGGTAATCAATTACTCTAGCAAGAATTTGAATTCTCATATAGCCAAGTATTGTTGGTAATTGATTACACTAAATTGGTAATCTAAATCACAAGTTTAAACATCAAAATCAAAAGACTCTAAAGACTAATCTAAGCTCTGTCAAGCTTCAAGTCCAACAATCTCCCCCTTTTTGGTTTTGATGTACCAAATCTGAATTGTGGTTTCCTTTGAGCTTAGGTGTGAGATGCTTTAGAGTGAAACCTGCAAATTAGAATTTCTATACAATATATGTTTTGCAGTTCCTACTATTATATACAATTTTGCAATTTGAAATAAAAGCGTAAGCAATTCAATATCAAGTTACATCAGTTATAAAGATCCATGATAAAGTTCAAATATTACATTCATCCAAACCAAAATAAATTGTTCAAGTTAAAACTTAAAAATAAGAATAAGATAAAGAAAAATTCAAAACAAATTCAAAGCAATTAAACTTTCTCTCCCTAAGATCAGCCATCCTCGATAAACCACTTATTAATAGTCCCCCTATTTGATATATCAAACAAAAAGATAGATAAGAGTGATTTAAGGAAAAATACTAATTTGAGTCATCTTGATTGAGGCATTCCATGATGGTTTCCATCATCTCTTTCATGTTCAGAAATAAATTCTCTTGTGACCTTTGCATATCATCTATCTTTTTGTTGATCGATGCTTCAATCTCATCAAGTCTATCAATGACGATTGATTCAAATCTAGAGTTAGGGATATACTCCCTGATAACTCGTAAAAGTGAGTTATTTCTATGCTCCTATGGTAAGATAATATTCATTTCAATGGTTTGAGAGTAAATATTTGCCTGAGACACTTGATAGTTAGAGTGATACACTCCTGGTGGGGCCATTACTTATTGTTGACTTGCATGATTGATTCACTACTTGATTGATCTAATCTGAAGCAGGAATTGTTCAATAGTATGATATGTAATCCTTAGATTGATTTTGCTTTGATTGTTGTGTTCAGTTCTGATACTTTGATGACTATTTTGGAAATATGAGTAGCTTAGACCAGATGAATTTTTGTATACAAGTTCATGCTTTGTTTTAGATTTAGAACTTAGTTTTGCCTAGGAGTGCAAAAGAATAAGTGTGGGGGAATTTGATACATTATTATTTTTTATAAATTTCTCTGCATTTAATACATCACATTACAACATTATTAATGGTCAATTAGCATGATTTAGGGCATTCATGAGTTTGGGCTCAATTGGGCCTTAAGTGTTTATTTTTGTTCTAATTTGCTGAAAATTCCAATTTTGACAAGGTTCAATTAAACGAGCATAACTCTCACCAAAGAACTCTGTTTGAGCTCCATTATATGTCAAATTAAAGAGGACTCAAAGATCTACAAAAGCTATGAAGACATGAAGAGCTAATTCCGACTGCATCTTGGGTGAACTGATGCTCGAAAGTGAAGCATGAAACATGTTATGGGATTTCACCAAGAAGAATTAGTGTAGGCCTTTATAAATCATTGTAAATTAGTCCATTTTGTAAATGTTGTAGGTGGGTTTCGAATTGGGGTATTCAGCTCATTAAAATTCATGTGCCTTGCACATGCTTGACCCCTTTATAATTCCCCAAACTCAAATTCTGAATACACTTTACTTCACTTTTGCATTTTAATTGAAATTTCCAGCAATTGGGTTTCTTCTTTCTCTTTTCTTGCTCTGCTAGGGTTCCACTTGCCCCCTTTTACTTCCTTTCAATTCTTGCGGTTTGATTTAATTTCCTTTCAATTTAATTCATCTCTGTTGCAATTGCATCTTCAATTTCGTAGTTAATTCTAGTTTTCTGTAATTTCAATCTCTTCTCTCTTAAATTCTAGCATTTGTTCTTCATTTGAATTAGCATTTCAATTTCTTTTTTACTCTTTGTTATTGCATTTTTGAATTCTATTATGTGATTCTGATTAATGATTAGTTTAATTTCAATTATGTGTAGCTAATTTGTTAATCAATTTGATCCCAATAGGATCCCTAATTTCTTTAAGTTCTCCGTTTTTAATTGAATGAACACTTGTTTTGGACTGTATAAATTCAATTTCATTATGTTGATTAACGTTCTGAATTGAGATTATTACTGTCTGGCGTTGTTGATCAACAACAAATGCAGTGAACCAAATTTAGGATTCGAAACTGAGTTGTGTGAGTTTAAAGGCCACTGAGTGTTCGATGAAAATTCTCTAAGATCTTAGAGTGCTTGGTTCAGTGTTGGAATGCATAGATCTCGGTTCCAATACACTGCATAGATGTGTGCATTTATTTGTGTTGAATCAGTGAGGGAAATTAGGATCCGACAAAGATCGGATTGGTGCCTTTTATTCATCTGTTAACTGCGCTTTATTTTGGTTTAATTGTTGTCATTGCTTAATTGTTAATGTTTTAATTCCCTTTAATTTTCCCTAAGCTTGAAAACCCCCCAAAATTACGATCAATATTTAGCTATAAAGAAATAACAGAGTAATCCATAGGGAAACGATCCGAGTCCATTATTACTGTAAAGTAGTAGCAGATTTTGGTTTATTTGATGCACGTTCGACCCTTGTGTCAGTCTTCAAGAAGAAGTTAACTCTCTAGTACCTCATCTCGCACTCACCTCACGTCTAGCTCCTTAATCTCGCGCGAAGGGACTTGGACTATGACACAAGGTTCCTCTCTGGAACATGAACTCGCGTGAGTTGTCTATTGCCCTGCGCAAGGTAAACTCGCATCTGGCCCAAGTCCATTTCAAGAAGCTATAAATAAACCTCATTCAGCAGAGTTTCATATACTCAATCCTTAGATAATTTCTAAACCCTAGTTCTTTGAATCCTAACGGCTAACCCTAGACGGCGACTGCTCTTCGGCTGAGATACTCGACAAGTTCATAGACGGCACCGAAATTCAACCACGAGGAAGGAGACTTTAGATTTCACTATGTACTCTCTTTCCATTATTACTTGTGTTGTTTCTTTTACCGCTATGAACTAACTCCCTCCTTGATTGGGAGAATGATGTAGCCCTAATGATCCCCTTTATATGATTCTTGATGTTATTCAGTATATGTTTGGGTGTTTTATTCTTCGTTCTTAACGCTATTTATTAAACTGTCAACTTGATAAATTGATAAGGTAATCTAGAGATACTTCAACAAAGTAGACTTCTAGAGAAAACAGGAGAATAAGTTCATTATTGTTCTAAGATCCTAGAGTTGGGAATAGGTAGTAATGTGGACTGCACTTAATCATAATTGGACTCATAGAACTAAAATCCCTAAGTATTTTGGCATTAACTTAAGAGATTGAATTAATCCATGTAAACATAGGAGACGTGAGCAATTCTGAAAGGAGTGATCACGGGAGTAGAAATCCAATCCAACCATGATTATATTTGAATAACTTAAAAGGAAATTATAAAAGGGGGATTAGTGGTAAAATCAGGATCCTAATTACTTTCTTTCTTAAACTTAAATTCAACATAAATTTGCGTCGTGCTCTTTATTTAAAATCAAATTCTAAACAAAAACACTTCATGCTTCTCCCCCTCTTGGGAAATTAATAAAATAATTTGAATAAAGATACAAGTTTTCTAGTTTGATTTTCCTTGGGGGATCGACAACCCCGTTTATAAATACTTATTACTTGATGATTGTGGTATACTTGCCATAGCAAAGGTATGTGTTGGAGTAATCATTACACACATATTTTACGTATCACTCCCCAGCTGCAGAGTCAAAATCATCATTATCAACAGGGGGGTTCTTCCACTGCTTCATCTTGTGGTTGAGCTGGTGGCGCTTCATCTCTTGACACCCATCCAACGTCAGTTTTGACAAGCCTCATCATCTTCAAGGCTTTATCTCCAATGACATGGATGTCTTTGACTAATTCTCTGTTCTCGTCAATAGTGTCAACCTGAAAATGTTCAATTAGTCTAGAGATAAACAAAGAATAAGGGCATTTATACTTAAACAGTTTCCTGGTCTTGAGCCTATTGTCCATGATGACATGCGCCCAGTCAATTTGTATCCCGTTCTTCAAAGCAACCATCAGAATCATATCATCTTTACTGATCTGTGCATGATTTGAACCTCGGGCGGATAAAATCCAGCACACCGTATAATGTAGTAGGCTATCATCAGTATTCAGGCCACCGATATTATAGCTAACCTTCTTCCCTTGTCCCCTCCTAGCAGACTTCTCAGCTTCCCATCCTTTTGGATTATCTCAATGGTAGTTTAGTCATTTTCTTGGTTGTATATATATTTGTATTGTTTTGTTGATTGCATACCAATGAAACTCTAGTCCTTTGTCTTGTATTTTTCCGTTATTCTCCTTTTCTTCATATGATTACTAAGCTTCACATGGCATCATGAGCAAGGATGATTCAAGCTTTCTTGGATCTATTTGATCTTACAGCAACCTAGGTGATTTCTTCTTGTATTCGTTATTCCTTTTAGGCTCTCTATTGGAGTTTGTAGAATTTGGGGTTTTACTCTTTATGTTTTGTAATTGTTTACAATGGCTGGAGAAAATGATGATTCCATTCAATCCATTAGTGTGAAATTTAATGGGCAAAATTATTTATATTAGAGTTATGTGTTGAAGAATTTTTTGAAAGGCAAGAAAATCTGGGGTCATGTTTTTGGAACCTCTGTTAAGCCAGAAGATAAAAATGATGAGAAATATGCAATAGAGCTGGGTTCTTGGTAAGTAAGTAATTTGAAAATTATTACTTGGATAAACAACTTTGTTTCTCAGTTTATAAGGGTCCATCTAGCTAAATATGAAATTGCAAAGAGGCATGAGATCATTTAAAAAAAGTATATGTGTTGTCTAATTTTGCAAATCTATATCACTTGGAGATAGATATTCAAGCCTTTCAACAAAACAACATGAGCATCCAAGAATTTTACTTTGCCATGAGCAATCTTTGGGACCAGTTGGCTCTTACTGAATTTGCTGAGTGGTAAGCTTTTAATGGCTCTTCGAGATTCAGTTTCCCATAAAGAAGAACATCGTCTAATTCAGTTTTTGATGGCTCTTCGAGATGATGTTGAAGGGTTGCGTGGAACAATTTTGCATCGTAATCTTCTTCAATTGTTGATGGTTGTTAATAAATTGTTAGCTTAAGAGAATTGACTAAAGTCTCAACCAGAAAAGGGAATGTTAATAAAGGAATTGATACAAGCTTGCTTGGTGAGAAGCTTGAAGTTGGCCCAATCTTCATTCTCCAATTAGAACTCTACGGATTGATGGTGAATGGCGGAAGCAAGTAAAGGCTCAAGACTCAAGGACTTAAAAGAAATGATAAAATAGAATAGATGAGGAAGATGGTGACGCCATGCCTAAGCAATAAGTCAAGAGGAAGAATTGCCACAAGGATAAGCATCCATTGATAAGACTCAAGGTTCTAAGAAGAAACCCAAAGAGAGAACACTCTCAAGAATAGCTCAAGCTATATTCAATTTCTTAAATGATCAAAAGACCCTTTACAAAATGAAATTCATCCTAATTATACTAAAAGCATCGAGGCAAATTCAGATGGCTTGCTATCCATTGGATCAATGATTGATCAACGCATGGAAAGCCTTCACTTAGGCACCTCACACGGTTCAAGCATTGGCCATTGGATGAGCAAACCAATCAAGGGCCACGATGCTAGCTAGAGGAGGCATGAGACATGTGACATCAAGTTCCATTCTTAGCCTCTTGATTAAATCTTGGATCATGGGGTTGAAATTCACTCTTGAGTGGTGTGAAACATGTGACTCAATTATGAATTGTCAACCCTTTGATGGAAGCTTTGATCAAGAATTAAGAATCAAACATGATTCATGCTTACTTTAGCCTTGGACGGATTCAAGCTTGGCCACTTGATTTGGATCAAATCAAATGGTTAAGCTTGAATTAGAGTTAGTAGAATTTCCACTACTTTGCATCCAAACTCTCTCTACTCTCTCCCAAGGAAAGTGTGCGCCACTCTCTCCCAAATTGCCTTGCATAATTCGGTCCAAATGAAGTCAATGAGGTCGTGAGCTACATGCTCCAAGTTATGGCCAACTCCTACTTAAATGCCTAAGAAAAACAATTACAAAACTTGAAGAAAATTACAAGGTTTAAATTCAAGAGTAAGGCTTCAAGAGTTGATTGTTGACTTTGGCTTGTGGTCAACAGTTTGACTTTGAGTTGCTGTTGACTTTGACTTCTAGTCAACTCTTCTTGAACTTGCTCTTGTATCTTCTTGAGCATGGACCTTCTAATCCTTCTTCCTTGTTGTGATGCTTGAGCCTTCAATGGTGATGGGGATGGTCCTCCATCAGGAATCCTCCCCAACCTATCTATTTTTGTTGTTCCTTCTAACAAAGGAAAATCTAAGGAAAGGTTGGTTATGATGAATGTAGTTTTTGTAAGAAGAAGGGTCATTGGAAAGGTCAATGCCCAAATTGTTGAATAAGTCGCAGCAGACACAACAACCACCTCAAAGGAGACGTCCCAGTCACCATGGCCAACGAAACTTCTAGTCTCTGATATCAAATGTTATAGTAGTTGTTCCTCCGTCAGTTGAAAGTACATCCTTTTCTAGAAGGTCAATGCCCAAATCGTTGAATAAGTCGCAGCAGACACAACAACCACCTCAAAGGAGACGTCCCAGTCACCATGGCCAACGAAACTTCTAGTCTCTGATATCAAATGTTATGGTAGTTGTTCCTCTGTCAGTTGAAAGTACATCCTTTTCTAGTCCTATAGTATCTAATTATGCTGAGCAATTCAAGAAGTTTATTGCCACACAACCATATGCTATGTCTGTCTAATCCAATATAGGTTTTCCTCCTCTAACTCGTCAGGTACATCTTCACCTATATGGATCCTTGATTCTGGAACCTCTCATCATATGTCATATGATTTTAAATTATTTCTGTCTTTGCATCCTGCCTTATCTATGTCAGTCATGACTGTTGATGACACTCATATGCCATCAGTAGGCACTGGGCCTATTTCCAGATCCCATTTATCCATTTAAGATGTTTACTACATTCTTAATATCACTTTGAGCCTTGTTTCTATGAGTTAATTATGTGAGGTTACTCAGTTTTATTTTCTTCCACCTCTTGTTTTGTGAAGGATCTTCAATCCAGGAGGCTGATTAGGGCAGGCCATAGGCAAGGAGACTTTATATTTTGGATGAACTGAGAGTTCTAGATGTTGCAGCTTCTAGTGTTGACTTGTCGTCCTTTTGTTTGAATCCCTCATCTTCCAATTTTTATATATGACATTCTCGTCTAGGACATGTTTCTTCTTCCCGTCTAAAATACTTAGCTTCTACAAGGTTTTAGTAAAACTAAAATTGAATGATATCTCTAACTATTGTGGTTGCAAACTTGCTAAGTTTACTATTTTTCCTTTTTCTATGAGTATTTCAATTTTTGTGACACCTTTTGACTTAGTTCATTTTGATGTATGAGGACCATCACTTGTTGCTACCAAAGGTGGTTTTAGATATTATGTATCATTTATTGATGATTGTACTTATTATTGTTGGGTTTATCTTATGAAATAACGTTCTGAATTTTTTGGCATATGTGATCATTGATCCTCCTCGTTATCCTCACGTGATTGTAAGTCCACTAAATTTGTAAACTTTGTTTATTCTACTTATTCCACTTCTTTTGCTTCCTTCTTAACCTCTATTCATAGTTTGTCTAAGCCTCTTCCTATAAAGAGGTTTATATGATTCCTCCACTAGGTGTTTCTCATAATCTTGGTGAAATTTGTAAATTGAAGAAGGCTCTCTACGAGTTTAAACAAGCACCCTACGCATGGTTTGAGAAGTTTTCCACTGTGATTACATCTCTTGGCTTACACTCTAGTCTGCATGATTCTACTCTGTTTCTCAGGTGCACTTCTCATGGTCGTACTCTACTCTTTTTATATGTTGATGATGTTGATGATATGATCATTATTGGGGATGATATTGACGAGATTGTGGAGTTGAAATTTTAATTAGCACATCAGTTTGAGATGAAAGACTTATGAACCTTCTGTTACATTTTGGAGATTGAAGTTACCTACTCTCTTAGAGGTTACCTCTTTTCTCAATCTAAGTACATTGTCAACATTCTAGAACAAGCTCATCTTTTTGATACTAGAATCGAGGATACTCCTCTTGAGCATAATGTTCGGTATACCACTTCTAAAGGTGTTTCCATGTCAGATCCCACTTTGTATTGTACTCTTGTTTGTAGTTTGGTCTATCTTACCATTACTAAACCAAATATTGTTTTTACAGTGCATGTTTTTAGTTAGTTAGTTGCTTCTCCTACCACAATTCATTGGGCATATATTCTTCACATCCTTCGTTATCTTTGGGGTACTTAATTTCAGATTCTTCTCTTTCCATCGTCATGTTCATCGTAATCACATGGTTATTCAAATTCTAATTGGGGTGGTAACTCCATTGATTGTATGCCTAGTACAGGGTTTTGCATCTTTCTAGGGGATTCACTCATCTTTTAGAAGAGTAAGAAGCAAATTGTTGTTTCTCAATCGAAGCTGAGTATCGCGCCATGGCATCCATTATTGTTGTAATAGTTTGGTTGCGTTGGTTACTTGAGTCTATGAGTGTCACTTCTTTTGGACTCACTCCTATGTATTGTGACAATATGAGTGCTATACAAATCACTCGTAACTCAGTCTTACATGAACGGACCAAGCATATTGAGATTGACTGTCATTTCACTTAACACTATTTTCAGCAAGGAACCATCACTTTACCCTTCATATCTTCCTCTATGCAAATTGATGACTTGTTTACAAAGTCGCATTCTTGTTCCCACTTTTGTTTCTTGATTAGAAACTCTTGACGCTTCCTGTTGATGGATCGTGAGTTTGAGGGGGGATATTAGATAATATTATGCATATGTTTTTGTCCTTTTTATTTGGCTCAAGGGTAGTTTAGTCATTTCTTGGTTGTATATATATTTGTATTATTCTGCTATTTGCACATTAATGAAATCCTAACCCTTTTTCTTATATTTACCGTTCTTTATTCTCTTCTTCATATGATTGGTAAGCTTCACAGTGCCAACAATCTCATTATAATATAATGAGATTCCATTTTGTTGTATGCCTTGTCATTTGAGTTCAATTTTACATGTAATTCATGTCAACTCAAATGTTAACAATAGGACAAAGTATTCATGGTTTGATGTGTGGGGATTTGATTGGAATAATTAATATTATAGAGATCAAAATCATTATAGGAATAACAAATAGAACACAATTAAAACAAAAAAATCAAAGTCAGGTAGCCAACATGCATAAATAGTTAAGCTAAATTGTACGTCGAAACACCCGTTGTGCAGTAGATAGAGATATATGCTCTGTCCACAATGAAGGAAGTTAGAGAAGAAGGAAATGTCTTGGAACACACTACTAATTTTGTATGTCATATGATATCCAAATGACGTCGTCCCAAAGCCACACCATTCTGTATGTCACTCTCCAAGGAGAGAGTGGGAGAGAAATTGGAGAGAAAGTTAGTACTTTCTCTACTAATTTAATTTGAATCTTAGGATTAGATCTAGATCTAAGGGATAAAATTCAAATTAAGCTAGTCACATTTTTTACACTAATCTAATTTGAGTCTTAACCTTACGATTAAATCTAAATCCAATTGCCAAGTTCAAACTAGACTTGTTACATGTTTCACATCTCACTCATTTGAATTAAGATTGCTAGATTAAATCTAACATCCTAAGGTTATAATTAATCCTTGAATGATGATCCTTGTGACTTAGTAAGAAAGCTTCTCATCCATTGATCAATTCCTAATTCAAGGATGGAAATTCAATCCGGTTTTTAGCTTCTTAATTCGAAGACTTACTCCTAGTTGGCGCTACCTACTACTATATATAGGCTTAATTTTCCAAGTTTTAAAACTCTTTGCCAAATTTGAAATAGAAAACATTTTTGCTAAGAAAAGATTCTATTCTAGGTTTCTTGAGAAAACCTTTCTTGGATTTTATCATGGTGCTAACTCCATGTGACGATTCTACATTGACCTTATTGCATAGAATGATGCTCCTATCACTTCTTGTCTCTTCTATTTCCTAAATTTCATTCTCTTTTTGAATCTTAATTCTGTTTTACATCCATTGAACCTTTATGAATCTCTTGAAGAATTAAAGATCGGACAAATTAATCTAAATCTCCAAGGAGGCTTGCATTAAATGGCTTAGGACTAGAGGGTATTCGCGGTGGAGAAAATTTCCACTATGGGCAATCACTATGAGTGGGAAGTGACTCCTATTGCAACACTGGTTACCTGACTGTAATTGTCTAATATCTTTAGTGAGAGTATCAGAGGTTACATATACTCCTAGACATCACTCAGTTATTTTGATGGAACCACATGATATGAGAGTGGACGGTAAGTTACATACATCATGTTAGGTTGCATAGTGTGTTGATTTTGGTATGTTATATGTTTTTATTAAGGAAAATATATAATAATTATTGTGTATTTATCCTTCACTTAACTCGATGATTGTATAGGAACATAATTGAATTTCTCAACTATATAATCAAACATAAATTGTCATATTCTAAGCCAAAAACACATTCAACATATATATAGTTACAAAATATCACGACGTTTTTCACGTTGCTCATTCCTCGTACCATACTTCTTCATGAATGTATGATATATGACGTACACAACTTCTTTACACAAGGTGAATCATGTATACGTCACTTTGGAATCCATTGATGGAAAAGATAGTTGGCATCCATTGCTGGAAAAGATAATAGGAAATTATATGAATGCTCAGTTATGCAGATTACTATTTTAATTGAAAAAAAACAAAAGTAATCGAAATTGAACCAAATCAAACCCCTTTATATCACGTGAAATTAAACTATACAGAAAAAAAAATTTATGTATTCAAAGAAACATAAATATTCATAGAAATGGATGCCAATAAAATATACAAAAAAAAAAATATTCACAAAAACATAAATTAAACTATACAAATAAAATATTCACAGAAATAGAAATCTTCCATGTCATGTGAAATTCCCCTTTAATTAGCTTAACCTGTCATAATACATGGAATCAATTGGCTTAACCTCCTAGCATACATGGCATCAATTGGCATCAATCAAACCACCATACCTATTGCAACAACTGTTGATTAAAACTATGCTAATATAAGAAACTCAATCGCACAACCATTTTAGTCATGAACAACAACATAAAATTCTACTAATATACATGGACTAAGGTAAATACAGAAACACATACCTCATTATTTTTTCTACTTTTTGGTGTAGTATATGGTGATTTAAGACAAAATCCTTTTTTCTATATTCACCCATACTGCTTCAAACAGGTACCCACGTTTGATTGTTGCAATGGATTGGCATGCACAAGCTTAGAATTTTCTCGGTCATTCACAGAATCTCGTAGATCATTCATGGTATGCAATAGACAAGAAAGAGCAATTTCTTTTCTCAATATAACAAGGGTATCCTAGAAAAAAGTTATTTTAAAACCACTAAGTTTACCTGTTGGACTTAAAGCTTGAAGATGCTTTAGTGTCTCTCTTGGTGTTTTTGATTTTGATGTAATGTATTTTTGGTTTTCCCTAGATGAAGTGTAATTAGGATTTTTTATGTATTGTTTGTTGAGTTTAAGCATGGATGTGTTTGGTTCTTTGTTTGATGCCCCAGAGAATGGTTGAATCTTGTGTGTGATTACTCATTTGACAAATGGTTGATTTCCCTATCTAAAAATAGTTTTGAAAAACCTGGAAATCCATTTGTTCAGTGATGTAATCGATTACCATGGTATGGTAATCGATTACTAAGTTCAAAAATCACTCAAGATTGGTTTCCCTCTCTGGTGTAATCGATTACCTTCCCCTGGTAATCGATTACCATGTTGTGCTTCTCTGGTGTAATCGATTACATCCCTAGGTAATCGATTACCATGGCAGAAAATATTTTGAATCCTCTTGCTGCTTGATTTCACCCTAGATGCACTCCGAATTGGCTCTTCATGTCTTCATGAGATTTGTAGCTCTATCAATCCTCTTTCATTTGCAAAACACCAGAGCTCAAAACGATATTTGTAGAAGAAGTTATGCCAATTTTGGTGAAAGTGCTCAAGCAGGTGCGCCCAGGCACAACCAGGAGCATTACTCACTGGAGTAATCGATTACCAACATTTGGTAATCGATTACCACGACCAAAAATCTCCAGAAATGCATTCTTTGCTGGAGTAATCGATTACCTTCCCCTGGTAATCGATTACCATGTTTGAAAATCACCCAGAAATGCTGTAACGGCTAGTTTAATCGATTACTCACTTATTGTAATCGATTACTTAGACCGTTGAAGCTTCAATTTGCCCGTTTTCTTGCTCCAAATTGGTTTTATAAATACAAACTTGATGAAACATATGAAAGAGTAGAAAACCTAAGCTTGTGAACAAACTCTCACACTTTCATATGCTCTGTAAATAGAGTTCATCAAGGTTTTCAAAAAGAAAGGGCAAACTTGATACATTCCTATGATTGGGTGGATTTCATTGTGTTTATTTGTGATCAGAATCTACACTCAAGGTGTTTTCTATACTGATCTTTATTTATATTTCAATTTCTGGGTTATTACTCTAGGAGAGAGGTCTCTCTGGATAGAGTAAGAGTATTTGAGAAGTGTTTTCTCAAAGGTTTGATCTTGGGTGTGCCAAGGTCAGTGAAGAACGGTTCTTTGGGTTAAAGAACTGGTTTGGGTGTTTTGATTTCGTTTTTGTGTTGCTTGTTGCAGAGTGAATGTAAAAGAACACAAAAGGGATCATTTGATAGTGGAAAGCCAATCGCAACAGTTGTTGGGTTGGGACTGGACGTAGGCAGTTGGCCGAACCAGTATAAATCGTTGTGCACTCATCTTCTTCCTTATCCTCCTTACAGTTTTCCTTATATTGCTATTATCATTGTTTAAATTCTGCAGTATATTTGGTAACTGTATTGATAATCAACTCAGTAATTGATACGGTAATTGAATCAGTAATAGAATAGGTAATTAAATCGGTAATTGATACGGTAATTGATAGGTGAATCTAGAACCGATTTGTTTGAATTCAAAAGGAATTAGAGTCTTGCGAGTTTCGGCTAAAATTGAACAAGAATCTATTCACCCCCCCTCTAGATTCACCCATAGGGACCAACATTACCCATTTGTACGAAATAGTAAAAGCTGAAAATTAAATACATAAAGTCAAAAAAGAAATACATAAATTACTTTAGTCCAACTTTCCATGATGGTGACTTTCTCCCACGACTCCATCCACTTGATAAAATAGATGACACAATCATACCTAAAGGAAAAAATAAAAGATGTGCAAATTGATTGAAACATTGTATTAAGAGTACATAAGTGCAATTAACAACAAAGATAACAGAAATGTCTTACCCATTTGGTTGTTATGACATTTGCAAGTAAATGGGTTTTAAAGTACCACATTGTTGGTCCCTATTCAGAATCTAGAAGGGGGGTGAATAGATTCTAATTCCCTCTTTTGGCCGTTTTAAATTTTCTATCGATCCTTCTTATAGTTTTCTTAGTTATCTTTAATATAGTAAACCAAAGATACATTTCAGAGTTAGTTCAGCGAAAGCACAAGAAGATAGATCGAACATATTTTCATTTTAATTCCAAATTGCATTTATTCAGATAGCTTTTTATTAAATGCATATATCATAAATTTAAGAGAGTAAGGAAAATAAGTTTGCATAGAGTAATTTATATTGGTTTGGCAACAAGCTTACATCCAGTCCGAACACAACTTCTGTTGGTGTTCCACTACAAAACAATGATCCCTTTGTGAGTCTTACATGCAATATGCACAAACACAAAACGAAATCAAACAAACATTCAATACCATTTCGTTCTTTCACACAAAAAACTTTCTTTTCCAGTTCTTGGTACCTCCAAGATCCTATATTGAGAATCTTTTCTCAATTCAAAATAACTCTTCTACTAGAGAGACCTCTCTCTAAGAGTCAATCTAAATCCAAAGATAAAATTGAAAAGATCAGAAACAGAGTACACCTGATGTGTTTAATTCTTATCAACTAAAAGCTCTGAATATCTTCATTCATCATTCTACTTCATCCTCAAGCAATCTTTGAAAATCTTTTGAAATTCTTTATGAAGTTCTTAGAGAGAAATCTTTAAGAACTCAATTGTTCTCAAATACATATTTCGTTCTTGCTCCCTTTGGTTTTCATAAAATCTAAAAGAATCTTGTAAAAACATTTTTCAAAAAGCTATTTATAGAAAAACATTTCAAAACAAGTTAGGATGAGTTTTCTGATGTGGATAGCCAATTACCAATATAAGGTAGTCGACTATTCCAGAATGATATGTTCCAAAGTTGATTCACCCTGCTCGAGATAGTCGACTGGCCATATAGGGTAGTCGATTATTCTAGCAAGCTTGAGATTTCTCATTTTTCCAAGTACTGTTGGTAGTCTACTGCCTTCTGTTCTACTACCTCAGTTAAAATATTTAAAATATCTCAAACAAAGTAATCTACTACTTCAGTTGGTAGTTGACTACCTTAGTTTGGTTTTTCAAATTTTCAAAATAAAAAACTATGGGTTCTCAAAAGCTTACCATTGAGTAAGGTATCAAATTAGTTCTTATCACACAATGAATCTATACTAAACAATCACACAAACAAAGGCTTAAACTATAAACATTCAATACAATAACCAAGCCAATTTACATCTCTAAAAACCAAAAATTACATCTATAAACATCAAAATCAAAAGAAATATGTTGACAAGCAAGCATCCTTCAGCCTTCAAGTCCAACAACCTCCCCGTTTTGGTTTTGATGTACCAAATCGAGTGTGGTTTCTTTTAAGTTGTGATGTGTGTTGCTTCATTAAAACCTGCAATGTTAGAATATCTCTGCTATATTTGTTGCAGTTTCTACTTTATACTATTTCAAATTTTTTAAGAATAAAAGCATTTGATAATTCAAATATTGAGTATATCACTTCTATGTTCCCTACTTTAATTCATATTACAGTCATCCAAAATAAATTGTTCATGATAAAAATTCCAAAATAAGCTAAAACTAGTCATTTTTCTTCTCCCTCTAAGATTAAGATTAGTATTCTCCCCCTAAGGTTAGCAATTCCACTTACTACTCCCCTTATTTGGTATATCAATCACAAACGGAGGGTAAAAAGGAGTCACTAATTTGTGTCATCTTGGTTGAGTCGCTTTAGGATGGTCTCCATCAGATTTTTTCCTTTCCAAGAAACGATTCTCTTCAGCTCTTCTGAGATCATCAATCTTCTTGTTAACAGATTCCTCAATCTCATCAAGTCTATCTATAGCAGTAGATTCAAATCTTGATTTCAGAATGTATTCTCCTTCTGCGGAGTCATCATCATCTTCTTCTTCTTCTTGTTCAGCTTCTGGTTCATCTTGAGGTTGAGCTGGTTGTTCCTCATCTCTTGATATCCATCCTTCATCAATTTTCACTAGCCTCAAAATCTTCAAGGCCTTGTCACCAACGACATGGACATCGTTGACTAAGTCCCTGTTTTCATTTGAAGTATCAACCAGAAAATGTTCAATTAGTCTATAGATAAACAAAGAATTAGGACATTTGTTATCAAAAAGTCTCCTGGTTTTGAGCATGTTGTCCATAATGACATGTGCCCAATCAATTTGTATCCCATTCTTTAGAGCGGCCATCAGAATCATGTCCTCTTCACTAATTTGCGCATGATTTGAACCTCGTGCTGACAAAATCCAACATACAGTATATTGCAGTAATTTGTCATCTGTACTCAATAAGCCAGTTTTGTAGGTGTTTTTCTTTCCTCTAGTCCTTATTTTTGTCTTTTCAACTTCCCATCTTTCTGGATTTCTCAACATACTCATGTAGAATGTTTCCTTTTAAATATCAAAACCTTTCTCACAGAGTTTGTCTACATGTGCACGAATTCCTTCATTTCAATTTCCTGCAAATTGAAGAAAGAGTTTTGGAGAAAGAGTCATAGAAACACCTTTGACTTCTAAACTTACTGAACGAGTGGCCATGTTTGGACGCAGATTCGAGTAGAAAACCTGAACTAGATCGGGGTAGACGAATCCTTTTAACCCAACGAAGTTCTCCAAGTGTTGTTGCCTTAGATAAGTCTGAAAAGTAAACCCTTGGTCGTCTAGCCACCTTAAATCAAGAATCTTTGGTGAAACCAGATCTTGGTTTTCGAAATCTCCATAGAATCTCGTCTCCTGTTACTTCGATGTAAACCAACGAGTTACGTGATTCTCTTCTTGAGCAGGTGAAGAGGGGTCTTTCCTCTTTGATGATTCTCCCTTCTTTTTCTTCCTTGTCTCTTTTGTTATCTCCTCCCTTGAAAAACGGTTAGCTCTCATTTTGATTCTCTTGCCTCTTCCTTGATTCTCCATGGATGCAAGTGAAAGAGCTTAGATGAAAGGGGGGTTAGGGTTTTAAGAGTTTTTGAGAAGATAGAAATGCTTGTTGAATATGAGGGGTCTCACTTCCTGTAATCACTTATATTAGAGAAAAAGCCCAAAACATTAGTCCAAGAACAGAGTAATTGAGTTATTTAGTTCAATAGTCGTTTAACCCGTGTTCTTATATAGAGGAGATTGAAGAAAATGTGAAATACTGGTAGTGGTAGTCGATTAACCTTTTATGGTAGTTAACTACTTTAATGGGGTTTTCAAACTACAAAAATAATTTGATATGTGGTAATCGATTACATAATTGTGGTAGTCGACTATCCCAGTGTCAGTTTTTGAAAAACTTTAAATTTCAAGCCTGATAGTCGATTGATTCGAGCTTTAAGTCGACTATCTATACCAGAAAGCACTTTAAAACACTTGAAATTTACATTTTGAAATCAGTTTGATCATTTTAATTGGATGAACAAATATAAAGCCATACCAGCGTCATTTATCAAGGGGTTTTTCATGATAGGTGCTCTTCACTTAGGATAGCAAGGCTTGTTCTTAATTTGAAGAACCATTCCTTAGGTAATTCTTTGGTGAGATGTCAGCTAGTTGATTTTCGGTGTCAACAAACTCTATGTCGCAGTCACCCTTCTCAACGTGATCGCGAATGAAGTGGTGTCGTACCTCAATATGTTTTGTCCTTGAGTGCATTACTGGATTCTTTGTTATACTTATTACGCTTGTGTTGTCACACTTCAAGGGAATGTGGTTGAGTTGTAAACTGAAGTCTTCCAATTGATGTTTCAGCCAAATAGACCGTGCACAGCAGCTTCTAGCAGCAATATATTCAGCTTCAGTTGTTGATAAAGCTACACATGCTTGCTTTTTACTGTGCCAAGATACCAAACATTCTCCAAACAAGTGACATATTCCACTAGTGCTCTTTCTATCAGTTTTGCTTCCTGCAAACTTAGAGTCACTAAAACCAACAAGTATAGGTGTAGTTCCTTTTGGATACCACAAGCCATAGTTAATTGTTCCTTTTAGATATTTAAAATTCTTCTTTACAGTATACCAATGAGATTGTTTAGGTGAAGACTGAAATCTTGCACACATACAAACTCCAAACAGAATATCAGGACGACTTGCTGTTAGATACAACAAGGATCCTATAGCACCTCTATACATTGTTGTGTCTACTTCCTAACCAGCTTCATTAGTCTCAAGGTAAGTGTTAGTAGAAATCGAAATATTAGATATTTTGCAATTTAACATATCATACTTCTTTAAGAGTTCCTTTTTGTATTTTGATTGATGGATGAAAGTTCCATTTTTCATTTGTTTGACCTACAAGCCTAGGAAGAAGCTTAGCTCTCCCATCAATGACATGTCAAACTCTTAAGGACCATCATTACGTTTTCATCAAAGATAATACACGAATGGGGGGTTATTTGATTGTGAAATTTAGAATTATAAAGACATAGCAATTAAAACAAGTTGAAACAACAAATTGAAATGGGATCAGCCTCTTGATTAGATTGCAATTACTCATCCTAGGTTACAAAAACTCATGTTCAATTTACTGAACTCTTAATCAAAACTAGATTAATTAACTAAGTGAAAATTAATCACATGTTCTCCTTATGTGAATTAAGCATCCACACACATCAATTACTCACATTACAACAATTTGTAAATTAATTCATTAAGCATGAATGGGAATACGAATTGCATACAAACTGAAACATTAAGCATGAACAGTTAAACATCATTAAGCACTTAAATAATTAATGAAGAGTTAAGAGCAAATTAAATAGAGACAATACATAACAGAACCTCAAAGCATTATTGCAACCTTGAATCAAGAGATTAATCCTTAATTTTAGCCTTCCATTAAAACGAAAATTAAAACAAACTTGCAGAATGTAATTGGAGTTGCAAAAATGTAAACGAGATTGAGAAAATTATGATGGCAGAAATTAAATTGCAGAAACTAAACAATGAACAATTGGGGATTGGATTGCAGTAGAAACGAATAACAAAGCAATTGGATTAACAAATGAAGAGTAAGAGAAATTGCAATTGAATTGAAATAAGGAAGAAGAATACAAATTGTAATTAATTGGAAGAACTGAAAATATAAGTCTGGATCACAAAAATGTAGAAGAAGCAAAACCAGAACAAGAAGAAGCTAAAACCCTAGAGAAATCCTAAGAGAAGAACCCAAAACGTAAAATCTGTAAGTGTGTAATGTGCTCCCTTGCATGGGCAGCAAAACCTAGGCTAAACCCTCACTAATTGCTAATTGGGCCTTTTTATTAATCAGCCCCCAATCCATTACAAATGTCCAAATAAAATAATAAAATAAGGAAAATGAAAATAAAATAAAATATAGAAATCTGACGTGGATTAATAAAGTGATGACTTCATGTCTAGAAATAATTACCAAACCTAATTTATTTCCAAAATTTCCTTGAAAATAACAATAATGAAATTAAGCCCAAGAAAAATATGAATTAATAATAAAAATGAATTTCTGGCACAATAAAGCCTAAACAGTGAAAATGATAAATTAATAAGCAGTTAAGCACAAATCACTAATTAAAATGGTGCATAAAGACAAATAAATATGGAGAATAATGACTCATCACACCTCTATACATTGTTGTGTCTACTTCCTGACCTGCTTCATCAGTCTCAAGTTAAGTGTTAGTTGAAATCGGAATATTAGATATTTTGCAATTTAACATATCATACTTCTTTAAGAGTTCCTTTGTGTATTTTGATTGATGGATGAAAGTTCCATCTTTCATTTGTTTGACTTGCAAGCCTGGGAAGAAGCTTAGCTCTCCCATCATTGACATGTCAAACTCTTCTTGCATGCTATTCACAAACTCTTCATAGAACATTTGGTTAGATGATCCAAATGCAATGTCATCAACATATACTTAAACCAATAGAATGTAATTAGATCTACTCCTAATAAAGAGTGTTTTATCTACATTACCTCTGTGGAATCCCTGTGATATAAGAAACTTACTTAGTCTTTCATACCACTGCCTAGGGGCTTGTTTCAACCCATATAAGGCCTTTCTAAGTCTGTACACATGCTCAGGAGGCTTTGGATCAGTAAATCCTAGTGGTTGAGAGACATATAATTCTTCATTGATATAGCCATTTATAAAAACGCTTTTAACATTCATCTGAAAAAGTTTAAAATTGTTAATACAAGCGAAAGCAAGTAGTAATCGGACAACTTCAAGTCTAGCAAATGGAGTAAAGGTTTCATCAAAATCAACTGCTTCATATTGATTATACCCTTTAGCTACTAGCCTAGCCTTGTTCATTACCACCAACCCTTCTTTATTCAGCTTGTTCTTAAAGACCCACTTTGTACCTGTGGCATTCATGTTTTCCTTATAAGGGATAAGTTCCAAACATTGTTCCTCTTGAATTGGTTTAATTCTTCCTACGTAGCCAAGGTCTAGAACTCACTATTCAAGGCTTCTTCTATACAAGAGGGTTCAACCTGTGAAACAAAGGTTGAGTCATCACAAAGTAGATTAAATGAAGATCTTGTTGTCACTCCCTTTTTAATGTCTCCAAGGACATTGTCAAGAGACAAGTCTCTAGGATTTCTCCATTCTTTTAGAAAATCTCTTGTTGTAGAGGGTTGTTCCTGTTGTTGCTTGAATGGTTCTATGCTTCTTTCATCATTATCATGCACAATACTTCCCTTTTGGGGAACATTAGTTTCATCAAATTTAACTTGCACTGACTCTTCTATAGTTAATGTTCTCTTGTTAAAGACTCTATAAGCCTTACTTGAATTTAAGTAACCAAGAAAAGTAGCCTCATCATCCTTAGCATCAAATTTACCAAGTTGTTCCTTGCCATTGTTTAGCACAAAACATTTGCAGCCAAAGATTTTAAAATAAGAAACATTTGGCTTTCTACCTTTGAAAAGCTCATAAGGTGTTTTCTTCAAAGGGGGTCTTATCAAAATCCGATTTAAAACATGACATGTTATGTTCACAGCATCAACCCAAAAGTACTTAGCATCCCTTGCTCATTCAACATTGTCCTAGCAAGTTCAATCAGTGATAATTTTTTGTCTCTACAACTCCATTTTGTTGAGGAATTCTAGGGGCAGAAAAGTAGTGATTGATCCCATGTTTTTCACAAAAGTTTTCAAAAGAAATGTTTTTGAATTCAATACCATTATCACTTCTCAAGGCTTTGATTTTCAATTCTTTTTCAATCGGAATTTTCTTGGCAAGTATTTTGAAAGATTTGAAGGCTAGATCTTTCTTTGGTAAGAAAAATACCCAAGTAAAACCTGGAAAAGTCATCAATTATGACTAAGCCATAAAGGTTTCCTCCTAAACTAGAAGTTCTAAAAGGCCCGAATAAATCCATGAGAAGAAGTTTAAGTGGCTTTGATGTTGAAACTTGTTTGACACTTTTAAAAGATGATTTTGCCTATTTTGACTTCTCACATGCCTCACAAAGGCCATCCTAAGAGAACTTCAGTTTGGGTAAACCATGAACTAAGTCTCTAGACACTACCTTATTCAAATGCATGATATCTAAATGTGCAACCCTCCTATGCCATAACCATGATACGTTATCACTAGATGTAAGACATGTATAGTATGATGATGCATGATCTAATTCAAGTATGTAGATGTTATTGAACCTCTTACCGACAATGACTAATTCACTAGATTGTTTGCTATTGATTAGGCAACATTCTTCTTCAAACATTACATTGAAGTTTCTGTCACATAGCTGGCTTATACTTAAGAGATTAAATTTCAATCCTTCTACTAGAAGCACATCCTCTATAATGGAGTTGCTTTTGTTTCCAACTGAGCCGATTCCAATGATCCTTCCTCTTTTATTATCACCATATACAACAGAACCTGTTTCTTGGGTGTGAAGGTGATAAAGTTGCTTTTATTTCTTGTCATATGTCTTGAACAACCACTGTCTAAATACCATATAGACTTGTTGGCTTTCAAGTTATCCTGCAAAAGAAAAGTAATCACTTTCTAGTTGGTACCCATCTTTCCTTGGGTCCATGGAAGTTAGTATCACACTTTTCTTTTACAAACCATTTAAACAATCCATTAGAAATACCATATTTTCTTATCATGCATGCATATGCAGTATGACCATGCTTCATACAATAGGTACAAATCAGCTTAGTATTTCTAGTCCTTTCATCAATAGGATTAATCTTAAAATCTTTCTTTTTCATGTCAGCATATTTCAGAGAACTATTATGAGCATGCTGTTTTGCAATGAGTTCTTCTTTTAATTTTGAAAGCTCATCATTTAGATTAGAGATTCTTTGATTCAAAGCAGAAATTTCCTTTTTCAAATTCCTGTTCTCTTTTTCAAACTTTCCAGCTTCTTTGTACAGTTCACAAAAAGCAGTTGTAAAAGATAGAACACAAGAACGGGGTTGAAATCTGTTTTAAAAAAAAAATTATCCCTTTCGTCTGTGAGTTTAAATATGTTCAGATGAAATAATTTTAATCTTCAAGGATTATTTTTAAAGGATAGACGTTATAGTTTAATTATCCCCATTAGTCGAAAAACTTAGAGAAGTAAATACACAAGTATTTTTATACTGGTTCGTCTATATAAGACTACGTCCAGTTACCCAGTAACAACTGAGTTTTCACTACCAACCGTGAAAAGGTTACAAGTATTATTTGCGTCCAACCACTTCTGGCTATAACACGATATTCTTTGAACACAGCCTTCGCAGGCTAAACAACAAAGGTATTCTTTGAACAACCAGCCTCCTCAGGCTAAAACACCACACAAGTGGATTTGAAATAGTTGTTTTAAACAAGAAAGATTCCTCTTCGCAGAGAGGGTTTTACAATGAATTACCACAGGTATAGTGAGCGAAATCACAAAAGATTGAATACTAGAAGCGTGTTTGCCAACTGAACTCTAAAGGAGTGAAGTCTTTAGGCAACGTCTTCAGATATCCGTTAGACATAGAAGAATGTCGTTGAACATTTTCCTCGAGAGCTTCCAAAGGGTGTCAGATAGTACTTGAGTGATTGATGGCGTGTGCAGCGGATTTAGATAGCGTGCTTAAAGATTTTTCTCGACATGTACAGAGATTTTGACAAAAAGGTGAAGACCTTTTCGAGTTGCATGTGTAAGCGTGAATCCCCATACTGATCTTGGATGCTTCTAAAGAGTACTTCTTAAGATTTGAAATCTTGGCACGAGTGACTCATTCTTTGCTTCACTTCTTGGACAGACGATACACTTCTTCAGTCTAAGAGATTTCGTCTTATCCTATCGTCTGATAACTTTGACGTGAGACAGACGAATTACTTTAATTTTGAGGGGTCATCTTCCGTCTATGCTTGTTTCGTCTGACTTGCTTGCTGATGTTCTGTCTGGGAAAGTTTCGTCTGTCTTGTAGAAATCAAAACTTTAAATATGTTAATCATCTTGATCTAACAATCTCCGCATTTTTGATGATTACAGACCATACTGATAACTTTCTCAAGTAGGCATCTACATAAGACAAAGTTAGTGATCACTGATTAAGCACAAGTCAGATTTACATCAAGACGATGTTTTCTGAAACAATACCTCTTTATAAGAATTGTTACATCAATGTGATGTAAACCATATACAATGTTACAAGGTATACAGAAAACCAAAGTTCTAAAAAAAAATACATTTATACGCTATACAAATAAATAAAGAATCAATACAACATAGCAAAAAAGAAAAAAAATATATCTCCCCCTCAGACGATGCTTGACTCTAACTCCCCCTCAGACGAAAGACTCCCCCTTAGCATAACAACTTCTTCTTTTCTAAGATATTCTCCCCCTTGGGCTGAGAATCATAAAAAACATAATCAAGAAGAAGGCTTAGGCTTCTTTTGAACAAGGCTCATAACAATCTCGTTCAGCTGCTGCATCTCAGATGTAAGAGAAGCTTGATTATCCTCAAGCTCTTTGTTCTTTTGCTTCAGATGCTCGCAATTCTCTTCTAAGGCATCATATTTACGCTTTAGAGTATGATACTCATCAGCGTCCCTTGCATCATCCTCAATAACTGTAACCTTCACCTTATCAACAATCTCCACAAGCGGTGATTAAGGCTCTTCCACGATTGGATCAGACTCTTCTTCTTTGATGACCACAGTTAAAGGCTCAAAAATAGGAGTTTGAGGTTCTTCAACTAATGGTACAGAGTCATCTTCAATGAGCATAGTTGGAGTCCTCTTCAGACGCAGAGTGAAAAGTGGAAGAGTGAGATACGCAGTGAAGTCTCTTTCCCATTGCCAAGTAAACACTTTACTGGGTACAGAAAGCTCAAGATCTGGATGCTCCTGTGATGGATGTGTATAAGCAAAAGCTTCTACAGGATACACCTTGCCACAGATTGTGGAATCTTCATCAAATGAAGTTCCAGAGCAGAAAGCAGAGGTGGCTTCATGATCTTCTATCATCCTTTGAATCTTAGGATTGATAGGTCTTGAGGCATTGGTTTGAAGGGATTTGAGATGCGAGTATGCAGCAGACGGAAGTCTCTTGGGGATGTGCCTTGTAAACTTGAAGGTTTTGGAGACAGACAGAGTCTTCTTCTCTTTTCCTTTAGCCAAAAACTTGACCAAGAAAGGTCGTTTTCGGTCTAAAACGATTGAGAACTTGGTTTCGTCTGAAATGAGAGTAGAAAATTGAGATCCCACTATGAATGGACGGTCTCTCATCTCCTTCTTTGCTCTCCTTTCAATGTGGTAGAAGGAAGTTGATCTAGCTTTTTCTTCCCTTCTATAGGCATTGGCCATCAGTCTGAAGGCCATATTGTAATCTTCAGGAAGAGCATGAGCAAACTCTTCGGGGTCTTCATATTCCTTGAGGAGGATGGAGTAGCGAGGGCAAATTCCTGAACAATGTGGTCTTGTCCAAGGAAGAACAATTCCAAGAGTATATCCTAGACCTACATACTCTGTTTGGTTCATTGGAATTGTGAAGGGTACAGGATCATGACGATCAATAGCGTCCAGATGCCAGTGAGAGCAATCTTTTAGCTCATAGATGGTGGAGCTGGGATCTCCATATCTATAGTGGTGAAATGCAGGTGCATTGATTTCATGCTGAACCTTCCACTTGATGATTTCTCTGAAAGGAATGTGGGGTTCATAGCCAAGAGCTGGTCCTTCAATCACCGACTCAGCTAGATGATCCTTGTACATGTTTACTCCTTCTAAACCCTTGATGTCTAAGGAGGCCAGTTTATCCCAAGGCAGACGCTTTAGCCACTTGCGTTGCTCTTCAGGAGTATAGATGAAATCTTCTTTGAAGTCCAATGGCTTCAGGGGTTTGTGATAAACGATGGGGTTGACAAATCTCCCAAGTTGAAATCTCTTTTTACCTCTATACCGATAAGGATTCTTCAACTCAATGTATGGAGTGTCCTTTATAAAGCAGTCTTCATCGTCCGTCAAGTAACCATCTTTAGCAGACTCAGACGGTTCACCATCATTGGAGATATTTTCAAGTTTGTCTCCAAGAATCCAGTCAGGCTTGACTGGTCTTTCAGCACAAGAGTTTTCAGCAAATCTTCTCATGACTAATTCGTTGAGGAACGAATAGTCAGTCTTGTGCTTGGGTGGAAGATCTTCTAGATTAATGACTTCAGCGTGAGATCTCACCCATGATGCATCCACCTTTATTATATCAACATGTTCTTCATCAAACGAAGAATATGTGTCCTCAATAATTACCACTTCAGACGGAATCTTCATCATCTGTTGGTGGGATGCTTCTTCAGACGCAGCAGGTATCGTCTGATCAAAGGCACCGTTGAGAGGAGACACAACAATAGGATTAAAAACAGTTATCCTATGTTCGTCTTGGAGTGTTGATGCAGAAACCTCCATAATTGAAGCTTAGTCATTAAGCATAGTCTCCAATTCCTCTGCCAACTGAGCATTGTCTTTCTGGATCTGGGCAGTTTCTTCACTATTCATGCCTTCTGAAGTTGCTGGAGCAGATGCAGCTTCAGACGATTCAATGCCCTTAACGCTTTCGAGAAAAAAAAATTTCTCTTTCAGCTTGAAGCAGCATAGAGACCCTCATAGCCTCTTTTAGTTGTTTTGCTTTGTCTGTTTCTCCAACAACCACAGGTGCGAGCTTCTGCTTCATTTTCTCTTTGCCTTTGGCAGCATTTTGAAGAGTAACCTCTCTGGCACTTGCTTTTTCTTCGGCTGCTTTCTTCTGCTTTTCTTCTGCTTTTCTTCGTCTGAAAGGATTTTAACAGACGAAACACCTTTAGACGATATCATAACCCCTTCATCTTCATCTGGGGATATCGTCTTCTCTTGCGTCTTAGCCGCAACATGTTTTATTCTGATAGTCCTCTTCTTCTTTCTAAGAGGCTCTTCTTGAGCATCTTCGAAAGGGACTTCAGATATGACCACAGGTGGAAGAGAAAAGGATGTTTGGGTTTGTGTTTGGTCTTGTGTTTGGGCTTGTGTTTGGGCTTGTGTTTGGGTTTGTGTTTGGGTTTTGGCGCGTTTGATGCGAGTTCTGTGAGAAGGATCTTTGGTGATGGGTGAAAGAGGAACTTGTTCTTCACTCGCATTGTGATGAAGAAAGCTAGGGTTCAGATGCATCTTGGAAAAGGTGCTTCCTTTAACCTCCTTTCCTTCTTCATGCCAAACAACGCCAGTGGCATCAAAGCCTTGGTTAATAATGATTTTAGAGAAGAGAGTGGCGTATGGGATATTACTCTTCCTACCAATGTTCTTATTTCTCAATGCATTTATCCAATGGTCAAGAATGATGTGAGGGAGACTCATCCTTGCTTTCCTCAGACAGTAAAAGATGTAAAATCTGTCACGAGTACTCACATTATCTCGTTAGCCTGTTCTGGGTGTGAAGATGTAGTAGAGAAGGTTGTGGATGACTCTTCCTGTGGGATATAGATTCCCTGATCTCAGAAACTTGGGATCTTCAGGGTCGCGGAACTTTCCATATAGAATCTTGTCTACATGCTTCTCAGATTCTAACCTCATCCAGTCAGCGTTGTAAAAACGCCCTTCGGCTTTGCAATTCCCAGCTTCAGCAATGGAGTCTATAGTGATAATATACTCCTTGTTGTCAATGGTACCTATAATACTATTGACTTTTAAAATATGTGTGTGTCAATCTTTCGGCAAGTGTACCGGTCGTCAAAAGTTTAGAAATAGTGAGAAAAGGTTGTCGAACCACAGAGACTAGTTGTGAATTATCGAATGCTTAATATGCTTGCTATTAGGACGAACAGTTGAGTGAATCATGTGTGTGAACTAAGTAATTATGTAAAAAGACAATTTACTGTAAAACAAGAAATGGAAAGCAATAAATGTTTAAGTTTCAGAGATGATGGAAACAGTTAGGGAATAGGTTCATTCAATTCCTTCTTTCATGTAACTAATTCCTATATCAATTCAATGGAAATCTATTGATTGGAGACTAGAATTTGTGATACCTTAGACTAATCCTATTCCTAGGTCTTTAGAACCTTTGAATGACTTCTATAATCCCTAATCCCTTAGGTGAAAACAGAAATGCATTCAAGAAACGAAACAGATAAATTCACAATGTCTCATAACATGCAAGTTCTATTCCTAGACTCATGCACTGTTATAATGATGCACTTCTTCTCCTAGTTCAATTATCAATCTTCCGAAGGCATAATTGAAATGAGAAACAAAAAACTCAAGGAACAGTTCAATCCAATTCAAGCAGTTAATATTCTTATTACTATTTGAACTTCATGAATTAAACCTCAAGAAATTGCATTAAGTAAGAAGAGATCAATCAATCAACTGAAATTACAATTGAATCAACATAGAAATTCATTACAAGTATTCTGGAATTGAAATCCCCTTCCCTAACCTAAGAATTTAGCCTAACATGGAAATAGAAAAAGAAAGAACAAAAATAGAAATCAAAACCGAGAGAAGCTCCATGAATCTTTCGATCTTGCTTCCACAAGCTCCAATTCTTCAAGAATCTTCAAGATTTTGATGGAAGAGGATGAGAATCGAAGGTGGAGAAGAGAGAAAACAAGAGAAGTGTGCAGAGAAAGCTAACAGAAAACTGAATTATGATATCTCTCCCAATTTCGCGCCCAAGGATCCCTTTTATAGTAGAAAAACGCGCCACCCTGTTAAGAGAAACGCGCCCTGGCACGTTTTTGAGTGAATTGGGGGCCTGAGCGCGCCACCCTGCGCGCCCTGGCGCGTTTTCAGCGCAAGCAATACTGAAACGCGCCACTTTGTGCGCCCTAGCGCGTTTTCAGCGCAAGCAATGCTGAAACGTGCCACTTTGTGTGCCCTGGCACGTTTCGGCGAAGCAATCTTTGAAACGTGCCACTTTTGCGGCGCCTCGCACGTTTTCACAAGTAAGGGTGCTCCAATTGGCTTGCTTTGATCTTGATTTGAGCTTGCATCCTTGTTCTTCTTGATGGCATCTTCATCTTATGTCCATAGCTTCCATTCAAAGCATTCTTTCTTCTCTTTAATGAACCTAAAATCAACAAAAGAATGATTAAGATGACTTAAAAACTCAAGAGAACTTATAAAATTTAACAAAACACTAACTCAAGAGCTAACACTAAGCAAATATGGTATTTTCAATATTTTCTTGCCTAAACTACACTAAACCTATTGAAAATGGATGAAAATGGATAGAAAACTCCTAAGAAAACATGTATAATCTAGCACTTATCAAATACCATCATCAAATTCTTTCGCGTCACTCCAGAATTCCGCGTAGGCCTCCATCAGCCATGACCCTCTCATCTCTGCGAAATCCATCCAGCCATTGTGTACCAGCATCTTTGATACCCTGTCAGAGATGCTTTCAATAGTGGTTCTTAAGATCCATTTGCTAGGCAAGAAGAGATCTTGCGCAAAGAAGGTTGCTTCAGTTGCCTTGATATTCTTGGCGGCCATAGTTAAGTTTGAAAAGAGAGAGAAATTGTGTGAGTAGAGTATTCAGAGATAGTGTGAATGCAGTAAAGAATAAAAGTGTGAACTTTAAGGGTATTTATAGTTAAAGATAAAAACGATTGTGATTCATCAGACAAAAGAAGTTGAAACTGTCCCTTATTTGACGTGTCCCCATCATTGCCCTTTTAATGATTGATTTGACTTCTGCAATTCACAGCGCGTGCTCTTCAAAGTCCTAGAATAGTGCAATAAATGACAGACACATTTATTGCTACTTTTAATTTGTCCCTACACACTTAACTTTAAATTAATTAAATAATAACCTTGCGTCTGTTGAATTTTCTCAGACTGATTCAACTTGATCAGACGCAATGTTTTGTCTTAACACGAAAAGATATACGAAGGTACAGACGAAATGAAATGCTTCAAACGGAAAAACTTAATCAATTAAAGAGACAATTCCCAAATTTTCTTTAATGAAATTGAAGCGAGTTTCGTCTAAAGCTTTTGTAAAGATATCTGCCCATTGAAAATCAGTTTGAACAAATTGTATATCGAAAATACCTTTTGGAACATAATCTCTTATAAAATGAAATTTGATTTCAATATGTTTGGCTTTTGAATGTTGAATAGGATTTTTGCTGAGATTAATTGCACTTGTGTTATCACAAAATACTGGTATTTGAGTTTCAAACCTGGAGTAATCCTCAAGTTGATGTTTTATCCAAAGTAGTTGTGAGCAACACCCAAATGCTTGACAATATATTACGCCGGTGGTTGAGAGTGCAATGGAGTTTTGCTTCTTGCTTGACCAAGAAATTAGTGATGAACCAAGAAAATGACATCCACCACTTGTGCTTTTTCTCTCCACTTTATCTCCAGCATAATCAGCATCACAATAACCACTTAGATTGAAATCACTACTTTTCTAATAAAATGGTTCCAATAAGATATCTTAAAATGCGTTTAACAACTTGTAAATGTGATTCTCTAGGATCAGATTGAAAACGTGCACATAGACAGACACTAAACATAATGTCAGGTCTACTAGCAGTGAGATAGAGAAGAGATCCAATCATACCTCTGTATACCGTCTGATCAACGGTCTTACCTGATTCGTCTTTATTGAGACTGGCTCTAGACGAATGCATGGGAGTTTTCATTGGTTTGGCATTTTCCATTTTGAATTTCTTTAGAAGTTCCTTAGTATACTTCTGTTGATGAATGTATATACCTTGTTTAGTCTGTTTGATTTGAAGTCCTAGGAAAAACTTCAGTTCTCCCATCATGCTCATCTCGAACTCTTCCTGCATTAATTTAAAAAAATCCTTGCACAAGGATTCGTTAGTTGCTCCAAAGACTATATCATCTACATATATTTGAACAATAATAAAGTCTTTTGAAACACTTTTCTTGAAGAAAGTAGTATCAACCTTCCCTCTTGAAAAACAATTTTGAAGAAGAAAGGAACTCAGTCTTTCATACCAAGCTCGAGGAGGTTGTTTAAGACCATATAGTGCTTTCTTTAGCTTAAAAACATGATCTGGTTGAGATGAACTTTCAAACCCAGGAGGTTGTTTTACATATACTTCCTCTTCAATAAAACCATTTAGAAAAGCACTTTTTACGTCCATTTGATATAGGATGATATTCTTATGTGCAGCAAAGGCAAGTAAAATTCTAATGGCTTCTAATCTAGCTACAGGAGTGAAAGTTTCAGTGAAATCTATCCCTTCTTGTTGATTATAGCCTTGAGCTACTAATCTTGCTTTGTTTCTTACCACTTTCCCGTCTTCATCAAGTTTATTTCTGAACACCCATCTCGTTCCAATGATACTTTTGCTTCTTAGTTTTTCTACCAAAGTCCAAACATCATTTCTGGTAAATTGGTTTAGTTCTTCTTCCAAAGCTAAAATCCAATCATTATCTTGTAGAGCTTCCTCAATATTCTTGGGCTCTATATTTGACATGAGAGCATATCCAGACGATTCTTTTAGTTTTGATCTGGTTTGAACACCTTGATGTCTATCTCCAATGATAAGATCTTCTGTGTGGTTTGAGACAAACTTCCACGTTTTTATAGGAGTTTGATCATCATGTTGATGAGCATCAGACGAAGAGGGTTCGTCTGTACTTCTATCGTCTGTTCTTCCGTCTGACCCAGGTTGACCATTTGAACTTGAACTTTGATCAGAAGGGTTAATCTGCAAATTATCAAATGAATTTTCTAGGTATGATATTTCCTTATCAGCCTTTGAGTTATCTTGGAATTTTACATGAATTGATTCCTCTACAACTTGCGTCTTAGAGTTAAATACTCTATAGGCCTTTGACGTATTGGAATATCCAAGTAAGAATCCCTTCACCACTTTTGAATCAAATTTGCCAAGTTGATCATTCACATCCAAAAGGATGGAAGTAAGAAATGTTGGGTCTTTTTCCTTTCCATAGTTCATATGGAGTCTTATTCAATATTGGCCTTACCAATATTCTGTTTTGAATATAACAGGAGGTATTAATTGCTTCTGCCCAATAATATTTTGGAAGAGAACTTTCATGCAACAAAGTTCTAGCCATTTCTTGTAAGGTACGATTTTTCCTTTCCACAACTCCATTTTGTTGAGGAGTTCTTGGAGATGAAAAATTGTGAAAGATACCATTTTCAAAACAAAAGGCATTGAACTTAGAATTTTCAAATTCTGTTCCATGATCGCTCCTAACAGACGCAATACATATTCCTTTTTCTTTTTGAACACGTTTGCAGAATATTTCAAAAACACTGAATGACTCGTGTTTATGTTCTAGGAAGTATACCCATGTGAATCTAGTATAATCATCCACAATTACAAATCCATATCTCTTACCTCCAAGACTTTCTGTCTGAGTAGGTCCAAAGAGATCAATATGTAACAGTTCTAGCGGTCTTGTCGTGGAAACAACATTTTTTGATTTAAAAGAAGCTTTGAGTTGTTTCCCATGCTGACAAGATTCACACAGACGATTGGATTTCCAAGATATTTTTGGCAAACCTTTTACAAGATCCTATTTAGAAAATTTTGAAATATACTTGAGACTTAAATGTCCAAGCTTTTTGTGCCAAATATCTCGTTCATCATCTGCTGAAATCAAACATGTCACATTCTGATCACTAAGGTCAGAAAGACAAACCTCATAAAGGTTATTCCTTCTTTTCCTAACAAATAGAATGGATTTGTCTTTGTTTTTGACTATACATTCATCTGAGTTAAAAGCTACTTCATATCCACTGTCACAAAATTGACTTATGCTAAGTAGATTGAAGTTGAGACCTTTAACATAAGACACATTTTGGATAAGAGGATTGGGTGTCTTACCAACAGTCCCAATGCCTAAGATTTTACCTTTCCCTGAACCATATGATACAGACCTTTTACTTGGTCTGAGATCTTGGAACATAGACAGGTCTCCCGTCATGTGTCGTGAGCACCCACTGTCCAGGTACCAACTTGAATTCCTCTCTTTTCCTATTAAGGATGTCTGCAACAGGAATAATGAGTGACTTTGGTACCCAAATCTTTTTGGGTCCTTCTTTGTTAGTGAAAGAAGATTTCTTTTTGTTTAAGGTTCTTTTATCTTTTCTATAATTATTTGGAACCTTATTGTAATTTTTTATCTTCTTTTTATGAGCAGATGGAACAAAATTATTTTTCTTTTTGTCTGAGTCTTCAACATAACCAAGTCCACTCTTATCAGATGGAGATCTCCCATATTTTAAAATATTTTCTAGCACAAAGGATCCCTTAGTGAACTTTGTTAAGTCTTTGAGTAAGGATACATTTTCTTTCTTTAATCTTTCAATTTCAGAAATAAAATTATCCTTTTCAGACTCATATGATTTTTCATTTGATACTTCTTTTTGCAGTAACTCATTTTCAGTTCTCAAAGTAGCATTTTCTTCCAAGGTTTGTTTTAACTTGGCTTTGCATACTTTGTATTGCTTAGCAATAAAATGTGAGTTAGCCAAAAGTGTATCGTATGGAATTTCTTCTGATTCTGACTCAGACTCAGATGAAGAGGATGAAGAAGTTTCAGATTCAATTACCTCTGATGAGACGGTGTCTCCAGCCATGAGGCAGATATTTGCAGTTTCTTCTTCTTCAGTGGATTCCTCTGATCTTTCGCTATCAAGGTCTTCCCAAGTCACTAGACTCTTCCTACCCTTGTCTTTGCGAGGATTCCATCTTTTCTTTAATCATGGACACTCTGATCTCATGTGTCCAGGTTTTCTACATTCATAGCAGATAACTTCTGAGCTCTCCTCCTTTCTTGAAGATTTTTCCGGGAGCTTTCTTTCCTTCTTCTTAAAGAAGCGTTGACCTTTCCCATTTTTCATCATCATCTTCTTAAAGCGTCTGGCCATGAGAGAAATCTCATCATCAGACGATCCATCAGACGAATCAGATTCAGTGGTGTCAGCTTTCAGAACTTTGTGCTTATTCTTTCTTTCTTTCTTAGGAGTTTCCTCCTTTGTCATGTTGTTGACAGACGGAAGAGCTATGGGTTCTTGAACTTTGATCTTGTCTCTCTTACACAGAAGTACCTCATGTACTCTCAAGGCTCCTATTAACTCGTCAAGAGTTAATGTCTTCATATCACGCCCAACTGAGATGGCAGTGGGCATAGCTTCCCATGGAGGAGGAAGACTATCCAATATCTTCATGTTGTTTTGAGCCTTGGTGAAAGTAATGTCCAGCGCAGTGAGTCTATTCAATATCGTTTGGAATCTTCCAAACATCATGTCAATAGATTCTCCTTTCTTCATTGAGAACATCTCATATTCTCTTTGAAGAGTGACAGCTTTCCTCATACGCACATCCTCAGTTCCTTCATAGGAATTCTCGAGGGCATCCCAAAGTTCTTTAGCTGTTTTGTAAGCACAGAATCTGTTATATTCTGTCCTTGATAATGCATACATGATGGCATATCTGGCTTTGTTGTTAAGTTCCATAAACGAGAATTCTTCATTTCCCCATTCAACCTCGGGTTTGACAATAGAGATGTTTCCTTGAGTTATGATGTTACACAGTCTGTACTGAGTGGATTTGATGTACAT
Source organism: Hylodesmum podocarpum (assembly GCA_026586105.1). Classification (NCBI taxonomy): domain Eukaryota; kingdom Viridiplantae; phylum Streptophyta; class Magnoliopsida; order Fabales; family Fabaceae; genus Hylodesmum; species Hylodesmum podocarpum. The sequence continues at coordinate 726,350 of JALJEV010000590.1, forward strand.
CTCCATCCGATCAGCCCAGTAAGGATAGTCATCACCAGAGAACGTCGGTGGCTTGTTCATAGATGACCCTCCAGACAAGAACGAAGGTCCTGGTGACTCCATCCAGGATCTTTTCCTCTAGCAGCTGTAAAGTGCTCAACCCTTAGAGGCTGAGCTCTGATACCAAACTGTAAAAGATAGAACACAAGAAGGGGAGTTGAATTGTGTTTTATAAAAAAAAAAATTATCCCTTTCGTCTGTGAGTTTAAATATGTTCAGATAAAATAATTTTAATCTTCAAGGATTGTTTTTAAATGATAGACGTTATAGTTTAATTATCCCCGTTAGTCGAAATACTTAGAGAAGTAAATACACAAGTATTTTTATTCTGGTTCGTCTATATAAGACTACGTCCAGTTACCCAGTAACAACTGAGTTTTCACTACCAACTGTGAAAAGGTTACAAGTATTATTTGCGTCCAGCCACTTCTGGCTATAACACGATATTCTTTGAACACAGCCTTCGCAGGCTAAACAACAAAGGTATTCTTTGAACAACCAGCCTCCTCGGGCTAAAACACCACACAAGTGGATTTGAAATAGTTGTTTTAAACAAGAAAGATTCCTCTTCGCAGAGAGGGTTTTACAATGAAGTACAACAGGTATAGTGAGCGAAATCACAGAAGATTGAATACTAGAAGCGTGTTCGCCAACTGAACTCTAAAGGAGTGAAGCGGATTTAGATAGCGTGCGCAGTACTTTATCTGACATGTACAGAGACTTTGACAAAAAGGTGAAGACCTTTTCGAGTTGCATGTGTAAGCGTGAATCCCCATACTGATCTTGGATGCTTCTAAAGAGTACTTCTTAAGATTTGAAATCTTGGCACGAGTGACTCATTCTTTGCTTCACTTCTTGGACAGATGATACACTTCTTCAGTCTAAGAGATTTCGTCTTATCCTATCGTCTGATAACTTTGACTTGAGACAGACGAATTACTTTAATTTTGAGTGGTCATCTTCCGTCTGTGCTTGTTTCGTCTGACTTGCTTGCTGATGTTTCGTCTGAGAAAGTTTCGTCTGTCTTATAGAAATCAAAACTTTAAATATGTTAATCATCTTGATCTAACAGCAGTATATAGATCATCATAATCATCAGTTGAGGAATCAGATTCACATACCTCATTCTTAGAAGATGATTTGACCATTAAGCACAAGTTTACTTCTTCATTTTCGCTTTCTGAAGTTGTGGAAGTGTCATTGTCCTCCTAAGCAATGTAAGCCCTTTTCTTTTTGTGTCTATCTTTTCTGGATTTTTCTTCACTTTCATGTCTACTCAAATCTGCACTGTTGTTCTTCTTTAAGTTTGGACAATCAGATTTGTAATGATCGATTTTGCCACATTCATAGCAAGTGACTTTGGTAGAGGAGCTATCCTGTTTCTTGAAGCTTTTCCTTTGTTGATTAAACTTATTTTTCAAATTGTTCTTTCTCATGAATCTTCTAAATTTCTTAACCATCAGGTTCATGTGATCTCCATCGGAATCACTATCATTCCCAGAAGATTCTGATTCAATAGTTGTTTCTTCCATCTTTAAGGCAAGTCTCTTAGCTTTCTTATCTTTTTGTTCTTCGTCAGCCATACATGTCATGTCCATTTCATATTCTCTAAGTTAACCAAAGAGTTTCGCACTTGACATGGCTGCTAGGTTCTTAGATTCTGTGATAGCAGTAACTGTTGGTTGCCATTTCCTATTTAAGGATTTTAACACTTTTACATTCACCTCTTCTTCTACAAAGCTTTTGCCAAGTCCTTTTAGGTGGTTGATAATGTGTGTAAACCGCTTCTGCATATCCATCACAGATTCTCCTTGCGTCATTCTAAAAGTCTCATATTCTTGTATGAGCGTATTCTTTCTGACTCTCCTTACTTCTACAATTCCTTCATGTGCGACCATGATGAGTTCCCAAGCCTCTTTTGTAGTTTTGCATTCTGAGATCCTGAAAAATTCATCTGAATTCAAGGCAGAGTGAATTATATTTAAAGCTCTAGCATCATTTTCTACTCTCTTTATTTCATCGGCATCCCATCTCTCAAATGGATTTTCTACTTCACTCCCATTATCTATATAGGTAGGGGTCTTGTAATCAATAACTACAGCTTGCCAGATACCTCTATGCATAGATTCCATAAAGATTCTCATTCTTACTTTCCAGAATGGATAGTTTTCTCCACAAAATAGTGGTGGTCTATTTATAGAAGCACCTTCAGCAAAAGGTAGATGATTACAAGCCATTAGGGGAACCTATGGATCAGTTTCCAGATTATCTTCCTAGATTAAGCTCTAGATACCAATTGTTGGTCCCTATTCAGAATCTAGAAGGGGGGTTGAATAGATTCTAATTCCCTCTTTTGGCCGTTTAAAATTTTCTATCTATCCTTCTTATAATATTCTTAGTTATCTTTAATATAGTAAACCAAAGATACATTTCAAAGTTAGTTCAGCGAAAGCACAAGAAGATAGATCGAACATATTTTCATTTTAATTCCAAATTGCATTTATTCGGATAGCTTTTTATTAAACGCATATATCATAGATTTAAAAGAGTAAGGAAAAGAAGTTTGCACAGAGTATTTATATTAGTTTGGCAACAGGCTTACATCCAGTCCAAACACAACTTTTATTGGTGTTCCACAACAAAACAATGATCCCTTAGTGAGTCTTACATGTAATCTGCACATACACAAAACGAAATCAAACAAACACTCAATACAATTTCGTTCTTTCACACAAAGAACTTTCTTTTCCAATTCTTGGTACCTCCAAGATCCTATATTGAGAATCTTTTCTCAATTCAAAATAACTCTTCTACTAGAGAGACCTCTCTCTAAGAGTCAATCTAAATCCAAAGATAAAATTGAAAATATAAGAAATAGAGTACACCTGATGTGTTTAATTCTGATCAACTAAAATTTCTGAATATCTTCATTCATCATTCTACTTCATCCTCAAGCAATCTTTGAAAACCTTTTGAAATTCTTAATGAAGTTCTTGGAGAGAAATCTTTAAGAACTCAGTTGTTCTCAAATACATATTTCGTTCTTTCTCCCTTTGGTTTTCATAAAATCTAAAAGAATCTTGTAAAAACATTTTTCAAAAAGCTATTTATAGAAAAATAGTTCAAAACAAGTTAGGATGAGTTTTCTGATATGGATAGTCGATTGCCAATATAAGGTAGTTGACTATTCCAGAGTGATATGTTCCAAAGTTGATTCATCATGCTCAAGATAGTCGACTAGCCATATAGGGTAGTTGATTATTCCAGCAAGCTTAAGATTTCTCATTTTTTCAAGTACTGTTGGTAGTTGACTACCTTCTATTCTACTACCTCAGTTAAAACATTTAAAATATCTCAAACAAAGTAATTTACTACTTCAGTTGGTAGTTGACTACCTTAGTTTCGTTTTTCAAATTTTCAAAATAAAAAACTATGGGTTCTCTAAAGCTTACCATTGAGTAAGGTATCAAATTAGTTCTTGTCACTCAAGGAATCTATGCTAAACAATCACACAAACAAAGGCTTAAACTATAAACATTTAATACAATAACCAAGCCTATTTATATCTCTAAGAAACCAAAAATTACATCTATAAACATCAAAATCAAAAGAAATATGCTAACGGGCAAGCATCCTTCAGCTTCAAGTCCAACACACATTTATGTTCATGTTTTGTAGATGGGAGTAACTCCCCTACTAGCTTTACATTCAAAGCCAACAAGTCAAGTAATAATTAGTGCATGCACAAATTCACAGTATGAAAACAAATATCTTGTCCTTAAACCACTCATACCATAGACGCATCATTTTATCCTCTTTCTGACATCTTTGGAGGGGGTTTAGAACGATTAGAATTCATAACCAAAATTCCATATTATCACGGTCAAGGATATACATCAACTAGTGCCCACTAGACATAATCGAAAAAAAAACCTTTTCAAAATATGTCAAAAAGTCATCACATAGTTGAATAAAAGAAAGAATTGTCAAGTAATGAACATACACAATTCGCATGTTAGTTTACTTACCCATAGCCACATTATCAAGTCATTCAAATTCATGTGATTGTGGTCCCATAATAAATCGAATGGTGACATGCTTGCACCATCGGAGATCTGAAAGAATCCACTATGCATGACAATCTATGAATACACATTCATCAATTAATATCTCAACAAGTTTATAAAATAAAAATTTTTTTGACAAGTATTGGTTCAAGCAATTAACTGTACAAGTGGTGTAACACAAAAGATGTGTTTTGACCTGTTAGTTCCACAATGATTGATCAGATTACATATATAGTGAACAACCTAATGAATTATGTAAAACCAACCAAGTAAGTACCATACATAAGAATTCAAAACTTAAAGTTTAACAACAGTTAAAGAAGGCAATGTACATACCAAATTGGACACTTCCTGGAGAGACATCAAAGTCTGAATATCATTCAGACACAAATAGCAAGTAGTACCACGAGTTTTCCCCATCTCCTCGTAATTATCATCTTTAGTAACACACCACTTTATTGCTCAATTGTACACCAACTGATGGAGACCACCCACAATGTATGGTGTACTCAATGAGAATTCAGTAAATTCGTGTACAGTTGGAGACTCTTATGGGGAAAGTTTCGGAATTCTTGTTGATACTCAACTGATGGTGACTTTTGGACTTCTTCAATGCTTTAGGCTAATGGAAAATTTTGGATATGTGGTGAATCAGCCGCTAGTGTTACAGACTTTGTAGAGGAAGTTGCATGATTGTCATAATGATGCAATCCTCAAGGAGAATAGCATAAGAGACACGGATCTTCATGCTTCAATGGAGGCTTGGTGTTTAGGAAGAAGAAGCACACGGCCTCAAGGAGAAAAGAAAGAAGAAAAACGGATTAGAAGAGCAATGGAAGCGCCATGGCAAGTGCCAATAAACTTGAGGTGGAACCGCCACAATGGAGCAAGGATGTCATTGATGAGATTCAAGGTTCTTCACAAGAACACAAGAGAGAAAACACTCTCAATTTTCTGAATCCAATTCTCAATTAATCAAAAGTTGTTTGAATTACAAAGGAAATCCTATTTATACTACTAAGATGTGGAGCTAGCTTGCTATGCAAGGAACTAATGTCCACCCTTGGATTAGATTCTAATCTAATGGCTATGAAGGGAAGCTTGTGGTGGAAGCTTGATTAGCTTGGAGGACAAGGATCAATCCTCCACCCTTAGATGTAGATCCTCATCCAACGGTTATGGCATCAAGCTTGCACTCCAAGCTTCTAAGCTTAGCCCTTGGATTAGTATCCTCATCTAATGGTCATGGTGCCAAGCTTGCACTCCAAGCTTCTAAGCTTAACCCTTGGATTAGAATCCTATCTAAGGGTCACTAATTATTTGTTTATTACAAGTTTAGGCCCAAATTAAATCCTTAAAACAATTACATAATTGAAAGAAAACCTACTTATAAGCCTAAACATTAAAACATTTCGCTGAAAATTCCTGGAAGCATTCCAACTCTAACTTCAAGCTCATTTTCCAACTAGTTGCAGTTCGAACTGGGTTTTAGTGTCTTCATAGCTTTTGTAGCCCTTGAAGTCTTCTTTAATTTGACACCAAGAACGCATCAATTAGACTTGTGTAGCTGGAGTTATGATTGAAATACTGAAACAGGTCAGATGCAAAAATCAGCAGCGAATTTTATTAGAAGCCCAAAATTGAAAAGTAAGGTTGGAGAGTTTGGTTGGGCTTTTGGAGATGGTCCTCCATCAAACCCTCCTTCTTATGGTCAACTTGTCCCCAAGTTGACTTGAGCTCCACCTACAATAAAATTCCACCCGGATCAAAGATTAAACACACCCTTTCAAGTTTTATATTTAATAACAAAGTGTATTGTCTACTCATATCGTTAATACAATCAAGAGAATTTAGGGTAGAATATAATTTTTGCTTCAAGACATGAGCAAAATCCCAAGTGATCTTTAATTTCTTCTTAAGGTGTGTTGACATTTGTCTTCCATGAAGTGTGGAAATTTTTGATGTGCCCTCCTTCTTAGATTCTTCCAACACCCTAAAATATTCATCCTTATGAAAATATTGGTTAATAGGCACAATCAAAAAATCTAAATTTTCATACTCAAGAATTGTTTGAGGCTTAAAGCCACAAGACTCTAGTGTATAATATGAAATCTCATCTTTATTAGAAATGAAAGGATTAGTAAGTGATAAGGAAATCTTCTCAAAAGGTAATGCAAATTCTAAAGGTATTTCCTTTTCATGATCATAATTGTTCCAAGGCTCATTTGTACACAACTCTTTATTAGAAATCAAATCAAAAGGAAGTTTATAAAGATGATCACAAGCATCTTTAATTGAAGTATTAAGTTCATTCCTTTCAACTTCTTCACACAAGAGATGATCAATTTGCTCTTTGGAATAACACCTACAACATCCTCAAAGAAAGAATCAAATGAAGGGTTAATATAAGCAAGTAATAAATCATCTTTATCCCTCATTTGTTTTTCCAACAATTCTAACTCTCTAACTCTTCTCAAACAAACTTGAATTTCTTTTTCCCTCAATTCTTTCTCTTTTATCTTCCTTTCCTTCAACTCATTTTCCTTTATCTCTTTTTCTCTTCTTTCATACTTAGTTTCTTTTGTATCATACTCTTTCTTTTTAGTCTCATATTCAAATCTATGGCTCACTCTTTCACTTCCACTCCTTCTATGAACTTCTATTCTCCTTTCATGCTCTTCTCTTTCCTTTCTCTCATGGTTTTCTCTCAAGGTTTTCTCCTTCCTCCCATGATGTTCACCGTTTCTACTAGACTTCTCAAGGATCCTCTTATCATGCTCCTTTCTCAACCTCCTTTCCTCCTTTTCTCTCCTTCTTTGGTCGAATCTCTCTTCCAAAGTTGTGTGAATCATGGTACTCATCAATCCCACCATCTTCTTTTCTTTAAGTGAGAGATCATTCCATACACTAGGAGAACTTTCCATGGCTGCACAAAGAAAGGTTAGATAACAAGTACAAGCATATAAAAGATCCTTGTCACTCTCTAAGTGTTTCACTCTAGTAGCACTCGTGTATCACACTTTCAAGACTCTTTCTCAAATGTTCACTCTTGTCTTTTTTCACTCAACCTCTCTTTATACTCTTGTTCAAACCTCTAATCAATCATTCAAGGTTCAAGTATCCAAAGTGAAAGAGGAACGGTTCTAGAGTCAAGCTTAGGAATTCCAAGAAATACAAACTCAAGACAAAACTTAGGAGTCCGAAAATGACAAGCAATAAAAGGTACTCAATGAACAAAATTTTGGTTACTCAAATATAAGAAGTTTATATGTGACAAAGGCACTAAACTATTGCAGTTTGGACAGCCACAAATAATGCTCAAAAACTGGAAAAATTATGGCAACACCGAAGACAAAATTTCAAGCCAATTTAATAGCAATTTGAAACTGGATTTTTAGGCAAGTTTCAAGTGAATTTTTGTGAAGTGATTTTAAATGATTAGGTGCAGTTTTTCCACCACTGTACAGCCAAGTAATATGCTCAAAATACAGGGGAAAAAATAGAGTTTCAAGTTACCAAGCACATCACACACCACAAGTTCAAGAATCTAGGCTACTAGCAATCTAAACTCAAGTTTTGGTGATAATGTTTAGTCCTAAGTGTCTCTAGTGTTCTAAGTCCTTTGAACCACTAATTTTGGGAGTGTTTAGAGGTTCAATTTGTCAAGTTACTCCACTGCACAATTAGGCTTTAATTTCACTAAAATCACTTTTCATTTGTTCTTTTTCTAGTCACTTGAATTTTCACTAGAATTTCACTTTTCTTGTTTTCTCTTCTCTTTGATTTTTCTTGTGATTCTTTTTCTTGTAATCTTTCTTTTGATTTTATTTTTCCTTGACTTTTTATACTTCTTTTCTTGACTTTCTTTTGCTGGACCGAATTGAGAAAAACCTAAGACTAAAGCAAAATTAAGTCTAAAATTACTAGTAAGCTAGATTAAGCATAGTGAAAGCTACTTGAACTTGTAATGCACAATTCTTAGCACTTAAATCATGTGAACAGCACCTCAAACACATTCAAATCATGGATTCACGAATTGAACAAGGATTTGCATGGTTCAAATGAAGCAAAAGCAAGACACATGTGAAAAATTACTAGAACAAGCTTAGGAAGAAATTTAAACGGTGAATTCACAAGAAATTGATAGGAATTTTAGATCTAGGAATTTTTTAACATGAAAACTCAAATTCAAAATGAAGACAACTCAATGAACATGTGAAGAACTCAAGCAAGTTCATACAACATGGATCTACACAAGAAATTGAAGAGAAAACGAAAATTCAAAGTAAGAAAAATCAAACCGGATAAAAGAATTCTCCAATTGAAGTAGAACAAGCTCTAGATACCAAATTTGATGCAATCCTCAAGAAGAATAGCATAAGAGACACGAATCTTCATGCTTCAATGGAGGCTTGGTGTTTAGGAAGAAGAATCACACGGCCTCAAGGAGAAAAGAAAGAAGAAAAACGGATTAGAAGAGGAATGGAAGCGCTATGGCAAGTGCCAATAAGCTTGAGGTGGAACCGCCACAATGGAGCAAGGATGCCATTGATGAGATTCAAGGTTCTTCACAAGAACACAAGAGAGAAAACACTCTCAATTTTCTGAATCCAATTCTCAATTAATCAAAAGTTGTTTGAATTACAAAGGAAATCCTATTTATACTACTAAGATGTGGAGCTAGCTTGTTATGCAAGGAACTAATGTCCACCCTTGAATTAGATTCTAATCTAATGGCTATGAAGGGAAGCTTGTGGTGGAAGCTTGATTAGCTTGGAGGACAAGGATCAATCCTCCACCCTTGGATGTAGATCCTCATCCAACGGTTATGGCATCAAGCTTGCACTCCAAGCTTCTAAGCTTAGCCCTTGGATTAGTATCCTCATCTAATGGTCATGGTGCCAAGCTTGCACTCCAAGCTTCTATGCTTAACCCTTGGATTAGAATCCTATCTAAGGGTCACTAATTATTTGTTTATTACAAGTTTAGGCCCAAATTAAATCCTTAAAACAATTACATAATTGAAAGAAAACTACTTATAAGCCTAAACATTAAAACATTTCGCTGAAAATTCTTGGAAGCATTCCAACGCTAACTTCAAGCTCATTTTCCAACTAGTTGTAGTTCGAACTGGGTTTTAGTGTCTTCATAGCTTTTGTAGCCCTTGAAGTCTTATTTAATTCGGCACCAAGAACGCATCAATTGGACTTGTGTAGCTCGAGTTATGATCAAAATATTGAAACAAGTCAGATGCAAAAATCAGCAGTGAATTTTATTAGAAGCCCAAAATTGAAAAGTAAGGTTGGAGAGTTTGGTTGGGCTTTTGGAGATGGTCCTCCATCACATAAGTGCTTCGAAACACTATTAGCTGAAGACCCAAGGCCTGTTAGTCTTTAGCAGTTTGTCTTCCGTTTCTTGACTAACTTCTTCCTCTCCTACCTTTACTAGCTTTGATTTTGATGAAACCAGCCGCTGAAAAGAAAACACAAAATTTATGGTCAAAATATCGACAAAGTGAATCTGCAACTATATACAAGATAAATGAAATTCTATTCAAAAACCACACAACATTCTAGGTTTGGATTCTTTGTGGAGTTGTTGCATTATTTTTTCTTTATTCCAATAAACTAGCAATGATTGATCAACAAGGTCATCCAACAATGGTTCAAAAATTTTGTAGTTAAAATATAATATCTGCATAAGTATGGATCGGTTATCAGTTATTAGTTAAATTACTATAATAAGTTATTGAATAATAAAAACTATCTACCAAGAAAGAGAAAGGAATAAGCACCATGAGGGCATATGTACATCCATCCATAGAGTCAGATGAACTCCTCTGGTAACATTTAGTCTCATTTACCGGGACTTGCTGGATTAAGTCACACCAATTATATTTAGTGGGGTTGATAATGTCCACTACAGCTCTAAAATATTTAGAACTAATATAAGAGCTAGAAGTTGAGTACAAAAAACAGAAAATTACATAAAGGAGAAATGACTGCATCTATAAAAGACTATACCTTTCTCCACCTTAGACTCTATAAAGGACTGCATCCAACCCAAATATTTTCTTGAAAATATCTTAAATATTGGGTCCTTCTCAACCACACTTGGGATTTCCTCACCTTTTCACAAAATTTGAACAAATTATATTTAGCTTTGTACTAAAGTAAACCAGCAAATACAGTAATAAAGTAAAACACGAAATATAGAACTGTAATGTGGAAATCCAAATATAACACTGAAGTGGCTAGTCCGTACTCTAATAAGGGCAAAAGGCGTATTTAAGCAATGATGGTCGACATCATAAGCCATCAATAATGAATGAATGAACTGTCTCGGCAATTGTTGAACTTTGACATGAAAAGAAATCACCAAATCTCATAAACAAAATTGCTTCTTTGTGGAGCATGTTGTTTTCAATCTTCAAGCATAATTTTGTTATTCGAGTTGGCGAACAACAAGTTACAAATGCTTGTTGCAAATGAAAAACTTCCAAAGATTAATTGTTAATCTAAAATAGAAAATTAATTAATTGTCTGCCAAAAAAACTCACTTCTCTTCTATTTGTCTTGGATTTTTTTGGGTTCCTAGTGTTGTCCGTATGTTTAGGTATCATTACTACAATGATTAAAAATATAAACAATATTACTTTAAAAATGAAATCACAGGAGTATACAACATGCTAAACGAAAGTACACAATATGCATAAGAAAAGTATACAATATGCTGAATAAAAGTACACAACATGCAAAAGAAAAGTTTACAAAATGCAAAATAATAGTACATAACATGTAGAATAGAAGTACACAACATGCACAAGAAAATTATACAACATGCTAAGCAAAAGTGCACAACATGTAGAAGAAAAGAATACAACATGATTAGTATAAGAAGACAACATGTTGAATAAAAGTATAGAACATGGTGAAAAAAATCATACAACACCAATTTTCTCATTAAATGCAAAACAAAAACAAACAAGATCATTCACTAAAATCAAAAGTAACCAAAGAAGTATATAACATACTTGAATATAGTACACAACATGCTTCACAAAAGTATACAACCCCAAATCCATTTAATAAATTGCAAAACCAAAACCAAGGAAAAAAATTCCATAAATTTTATAACGATAAGCAAAATGAACAACATTAGACGAAAGCATTCATTAACTTATCACAACTATATGACATTTAAAATTAGACGATAACGTCAATCATGAACAAAAACATCAACAACTACCAAACAAATAGTAAAAATAAATGCTCACAATTTAAAACATTAATATAGGTTGAAATTAGGGCACGTACCTTTTAACAGGGAAAACAAAGCATACAATGTCAGAAAACCACGAACAACGCAGAACAGAATAGTGATAGAGACAATAACCTTGCACAAACGGATGGACACCAAGGAAAAAAAAATTTAACCTAACACGCCAACAATGGATGTCGCGTAACACTAACTGCACCAAACGAATGGAGAACGAATTCTGCTTCATTGATTGCACCAAACTAATGCACAAAAGATCCTGGTTTTTTGCAAAACGGAGATGAGGAAGAGATCTCTTGGATTTTCGTTTAGAAGGGGATGGAGAAGGAGGTTGCTGGAAGTTCAAATTTGCAGTTGAAACTTTGGGACTCCGTTTTCCCATTTTTTTTCTTCCGCATAAGCTACTCAGAGAATTGAAATGACATTGTATTATGTACTATTAATTTTTTTAAGGGTTTCAAAAACAACATTGTTTTGCTTTGTATTTCTTTTTAAATGAAATACAAACTGGTACAGTAGCCAGTTGACCCGTATCCCAATTGTCTACAAAGTAAAATTATTTTTAAAATCCTAGAGATTAAAACATATAACATGTGAAAATGAAAAGACTAGATTAGAATATATTTACCGTATATTAGAAAAATGCATAGAGAAAAAACCTAAAATCTTATGAAAGTAGTTATTGAAGAAAAAAATTAGAGAAAAATAACAAAAAAGTTCTAGAATATTATATTGGAAACTGTTTTATAAGTCTATAAAGAGATTATTAGTCATCAAATATAAAAAAAAAAATCCTAAATAAATGAAATCCACAAACGTTCTATAATTTTTTATTAGTGGGTTGCATTATAATTTTGATAATTTCATTTTTTTCATTAACTCTTACCAATTTTTCAATTAAATAATAAATAAATCCATTCCTATGTTTCTCAAATCTAAAAATGGAAATGGTTGATTGCGAGGTGAAATGAATACTTGTGCCATTGTTCACCCGCTAATATTGAGTATCAATGATAATGTTTAGACGGGTCTTCTAATTAGTTGAGCCTGGGTCTTCTTACCCATACATGCAACACAATATGGTCTCAAAATGTCCAGAACATAGATTTTGTTATTTTTCATTTGAATTTGTAATAATTTTTACTTGAGGTTCGGCCTAGATAGGTTTACATGAGGTTAGGCCAAAATTGTTAAGTGTTTAGTGGAGAGTGTATGCCACTCTCCAAGAAGAAAGTGGGAGAGAAATTGGAGTGAAAATTAATGTTTTCTCCACTAACTTAATTTGAATCTTAACCTTAGGATTAGATATAAATCTAAGGGATAAAATTTAAATTAAGCTAGTCACATTTTTATTACTAATCTAGTTTGAATCTTAACATTAAGATTAGATATAAATCCAAGGGCCAAGTTCAAATTAGACTAGTCACATGTTTCACATATTTCATTTAAATTAAGACCACTAGATTAAATCTAACATCCCAAGGTTAGAATTAATCCTTAAATGATGATCCTTGGACTTAGTAAGAAGGTTTGTCATCCATTGATCAATTCCTAATCCAAGGATGGAAATTCAATCTAGTTTTTGGCTTCTTAATTCAAAGACTTACTCTTAGTTGGCACCACTTACTACTATATATAGGCTTTACTTTCTAAGTGTTAAAACTTTTTGCCAAATTTAAAATAGAAACATTTTTGCTAAGAGAGGATTCTCTTCTAGGTTTCTTAAGAAAACCTTACTTGGATCTTATCACGGAGCTAACTCCATGTGGCAATTCTACATTGAGCTTATTGCATAGCATGACATTCCTGTCACTTTTTATCTCTTCCATTTTCTAAATTTCATTCTCCTTTTGAATCTTAATTTCGTTGTGCATCTATTGAACCGAGAAGAATTTCTTGAGCAATTAAAGATTGGGAAAATTAAGCTAAGTCTCTGAGGAGAGTTGCATCAAATGGCCTAGGACTAGAGGGTAGTTGCAGTGGAGAAAACTTCCACTATGACCAATCACTATGAGTGGGAAGTGACTCTTGTTGAAACATTGTTGCTTGACTATAATTGTCTAATATATCTAGTGAGAGTGTTAGATGTGATATGTAATCCTAGACATCGCTCAGTTGTTTTGATAAAATCACAATGCATGAAAGTAGACGATAAGTTACATGTATCATGTTGGATTGCATAGTATGTCGATTTTGATGTATTATATTGATAATTCACAAAAATGAGCTATTTTTGTACTCTTTTTATATCATAAATTGTCCTTTTTATACTCTTAAGTCACTTATAATGACTCTAATTGCTATTAATTCATAATAATTCGTGTTAGAGCTTGTTGATGGTGTGTTAAGTGTTTCAGGGTGAAAAATAGCCAAAAACAGGTCAAAAACGTGTCCAGGAAGGCATTTCTCGCGAGTTGAAATATAACTCGCGCGAATTGGAGCTTCAATGAAGAAGAAAAGCATTCTGGAACCTCATCTCGCGCTCATTTCTTCACATCTCGCGCGAGAACCCTTTTCTTCAAGAGCAAGTTAACTATCTGTCACCTCATCTCGCACTCAACAACATCATCTCGCGCGAGTTAGTGTAACTTCAAGAAGAAGTTAACTCTCTAAAACTTCATCTCGCGTCCATCTCGTGCTTAACTATCACATCTCGCGCGAAGTAACTTGGATTGCAGCACACGTTTGTTCTCTAAAACATGAACCCACGAGAGTTAGACTCGTAGCAGGCCCAAGTCCAATTCAAAAGGCTATAAATATAACAAGTTACTATCAGCAAAAGGGGCTCTCTCATAATTCTTGACCTAATTCAGCTAAGGTTCTGGAGACTGACAACCTCCAAACCTCTAGACCTCTTCACTCTCGATTCGTAGACGACAACGAAATTCAACCCTAAGCAAAGGAGAAGGAAACGCTAGGAGCACTTGACTTCTATTGGAATCAACCATCCAATGTATTATCTTTCAAATTACTTGTGTGTTGTTTTCTTTGCTTCTATGAACCAAATCTCTTTTTGATTGGGAGAACGATGTAACCCTAATTATCCCCTTTATATGATTCTCAATGTTATTTAGTATATGTTTGGGTGTTTATTCTTTGTGCTTAACACTATTTATTAATTGACGACTAATAAATTGATAAGTAAACTTAGGGTAACTCTGACAAAGTATGTCTAATAGTATTAAAGAATTAAACCATTATTACGCTAGGGTCCAAGATATGGGAATAGGTAGTAGTGTGGACTACACCAAAGTTTGCCCATGGATTCACATATCTAAATCCCTACTTAACTTAGTATTAAATTAAGAGATTAATTAATCTAGTTTATCTAGGCAGCATGTGTGATCCTGAGAGGGACGGTCACGAGAGTAGGAATTTAATCTAACTGTAATTATATTTAAATAATAAAAGAGAAAAATATAAAGAGAAATTAGTGATAAAATTGGGATCTCAGTTACTTCTCATCTCAACCCCTTTCTTTAATAAAATTATCATTACTTTATTCTTCTATCGCTTACTTCTTTAATAATTATTCACTTATTCTTGTAAGTACAACAATCTTGTTATTAAAAATATTTATTACTTAACAATTATAATATATGCATAAGATCATATTTTGTATCTCTTTATTATTATTAGTCTGTGTATCATTATATTTGTGGTTTGAAATTTATGATAATTCTGAGTGAAGAGAACAAAATAGAAAAGTCAATAAAGAGTGATTAGATCATGATTTTATTTATT
This sequence comes from Hylodesmum podocarpum, assembly GCA_026586105.1. NCBI lineage: Eukaryota > Viridiplantae > Streptophyta > Magnoliopsida > Fabales > Fabaceae > Hylodesmum > Hylodesmum podocarpum. The sequence continues at coordinate 741,478 of JALJEV010000590.1, forward strand.
GGGAAGATTTACGTTGTTAGCATTTTTATTTCCTATTGTTATGATTTTGTTGTTGGAAAATATGAATTTTAGAATTAGAAATTTTATGTTAATTTAAATTCTAATCAAGATATTTTTACTGGTTTGATTTGGAATAGGAATAATTATAGACATACTTTAAAATTTACTTTATTAGTAAAATTTTAATTATCACTATTTTTATAACGTATTTAATTAATTATCATGAGCTGTGAAAGATTAAGACACTACGACTACGAAGGTGTTACAGTTATAATATTTTAAAATTAAAAAATGATTTTTAAAAGATAAATTTTTACACAGTCGAATATATATTTTATTGTGTATAAAAAGATGCACCACATGTATAATAGAACATATATTCTACTGAAAGCATACGTGTCATTTCACTTTATTTTAATGCTGAAGTGAACTTGTAAAAAACAAAACAGGGGAACTTTGGCAATGCCCAGGATGCAGATATTTCAGTAATACCATATAACTCAAACTACCGAAGCCCATATCACACTCCAAATCCTTAAGCAAAACCATTAATTAAAAAATTATTAATTCCAGTGATTACAAATATATCGGTGCAACGTATTTCAACCGGTGTCCATTGGGATAATTATTATATAATTCAGAATTATAATTCCGATTAATGTAAATGTTGGCCAAAACTAAATATCAATAAAAATAAATTACCTTCATTGTCAATAAATTTGTGAGAGATATTGTCACTGTGATTTATGAAATAAAAAAAATCAAGTAATTAAGTTCATAAAGTTAAATTTAATATTATTTTATTTAGTATTTAATAATATATGATTTATTATTTTTTTCAATTCTTAAAAAACGTTAATTATGTAATCATAACAAAGTTAATGCATAGTAGGACTAAAATTATTAAAGGATTTTAGTTTTAGAGGTTTATTTAATTTGCTAATTTTTTAATTTCAAGAATTATGTTATATACAAGAACATTTTATAATATTAAGACTAAAATAATATCTAATATAAGGTTAGATTAGTTGACAATAATATAACCGGCTTGTGCGTCACAAAATATCTTTTGATATTCGGCAAACTGTAAATCATTTCATAAAAATTAATGGTAAATGGTATATGGTGTCACGCTCAGAATAAAGGAATAAAAGTAACCATTGCAATTTGAAAATATCAATAAAATTTATTTAAAATATAAATAAAGTTTTCAACTAAGTCTCTGGGGTTAGTTAACCTTCATCCAATAGTAAGAAGCATTGCGGAAGATGGTCGCTTCTTTTAAAGGCACTGATTTTTTATTCCTGGTGTTGTGTATCTTAGGTGTATCTTAGCATTCAGCATATCAGAGTAAAACTTTCAAAGAATATATTCTACACATAAAATATAGCGAGAATATAAAACTTTTTACACTATTATGTATGTTAGATTTTAGTAACATAGTATTATGGTGCCTTTCATAGAGGATAAAAAGAACGACATATGTTTTTATCCTCACTAATTTTTTTATTTGTTTACTTTTAAGCTCTTTATTTTTATTGCATTTGGTCCGTATATGTGGCTAATTAAGTTTACTCTTAATTTATTTAAAATGTTATAAATTTTATTTTTGCCTCTAACCAAATGGATTTATTTATGTTATCTAATATCTTCTAGATTAGATATAAGTCATGATATAATATGAGATAACATCCTTAAATTTAAATATATTGTGTTAAAATTTAACTTATTAATTAGAATTGAAGAGTATATGAAAATGATGAAAGAGAGTGTGTAGATCGTAAGTGTTATCATGAATTTATTATAAATCATATGATTTGGTGTTATTATACGATTTTGGTGTTATTATATGATTTTGGTCTTATTACGACGAAGATCAAAAATCAAAAATATAATTATAAAAAATAAATGTTAGAAATTAAAGATAGAGATTAAAACTAAAATATAGTAAATTTACATGAATAAAATATAAATGAAAAATAAATGTAAAATAAATGCTAGAAATCAAAAATAGAAATTAATGAAATTATAAGGAAAAAAAATATTTTGAATATAAATTATAATGATAGACATGAATCATCGTTTATTATAAAAATTAAAAGAAAAACATGATAAATATTTAGGAATAAAAATGAAATAAACAAGTCAAGGATCAAAAGTAAAAATTAGTAAAAATAAGAGTACAAAAATTAAAAAAAAAATGTCAAGGATATGAAATAAATAATTCTTGTGGCCCCAAATTTAGTGTATCAAAAATTTTGCATTCATAAAACTTTTTGATGTAATATAGATAATGGATAAATAAGAGTTAATATTAAATTGCTGTGAGAAAAATTATTAATATTTTTTGTAATTAAGAAATATTTTTGATCGATAATTATTCTTAAAAAGATGGTTAATTATGCAACATAATCCGTTATGTCTAATCATACAAGAGAAGTCATCGAGGAAAAGAATATATTTAAGCTTTTTCATTATATTTTTTTATCGTGTATAAAATTTATGATTTGAGTGAGTGGAAACCCAATCATCTCAAATTACAATTTAAGATTATAAAGACTTTACATTGTTAATAATTGTTAATAAATAATTAAGTTACTCATTTAGTGAAGAAAATATTATATTAATTAAAGATAAATTATGTCCACAATAAGAGATTAGCTATAAGTTACTCATTTAGTGAAGAAAATATTATATTAATTAAAGATAAATTATCTCCACAATAAGAGATTAGCTATTCAGTAAAATATTATACTTAAATATTGTTACCATGTTGACTAGATAATACACAACATAAAATTTACAAATATATTTTATTTAATATTAATTACATTTATTTAATTCATAATATTATTATCTGAATTCAAAATTTAGAATATATATATATATATATAAATAAGTTAATTAATAGATAATGATAATTGAATATAAGTGATATGATAATATTATTGTAGTTAATATATAATATTGATTTAAAATAATTACATGATAATATTTTCACGAATAATATATAATTAAAATATAAATAAAGTGATTTAAAATTTAGAGACAAAGAAGAGTGACTTAAAATTTAGAGAGGAAGAAGAATATATGTCTGTTTTAAACACTTTGTATTTACAAAACTTTTTGTTTAATGATTTTTTTTTTTACTATGATAGTGCATAACGTTTAGACAGTTTCTTTTTAACACATGATATTCATTTATATTAAGAATTTAAGTTGTTCATACTTATAGTATGAAACAGTATTATACTGTTGTTTAGTCATAAATCATATTGGTGTATTATAGGGTGAAGATTTAAGTGTATCAAAACACAATCTCTACGACTCTACTCTTGATGTAAGGGCTGCTATGTTAATTATTTGTACCATAGTGAATAGCTATATTTTTTAATCCGGCCCAAGATTTAGGGATTTTGTTGTAAAGTTAATAATTTATTATACAAGTAAATTCTTGTTAGTTAATTATAAAAATTTATAGTTAAACTTTTTCTCATATTTTAATTATATAATGTAATTATAATCCCCGAGAGATAAAATACTAGTTATATAATTATTATTAAATCTACATTTGAATTTTAAGTTACTGAATACCATGTGATCAGTAATTAAAGAAATCTGAAAGAGGGAAAAAAAATAACATCGATTGAAGGTATATTTAAATAACATGATTTTTGTCACTTTTTAATTTTAATAAAAATAAATAAATAAGTATATACACAGTGAACTAGAAATTATAGGTTTTAGTACATATTGAATATAAAAATTCTATAACATCTATGTTTTGATAGCTTTGTTGAATCCCTGCATCAAAGTTACTCGAACCTGAATTACATAAATACGAACTTTTACTTTAATAAAATAAATTATTTGGAAATTTATCTGAAAAGAATTATTGGGAAGTCATCTAAACATTTCGTATAAAAGATCAATTTTGTCTTTCCCAATGTTATTAACACAGAAGAGAAATTATCAGTGGCAGCTCTAATAAGCTTAGTGGTAAAATTATCTACTAATATTTCCATCTTTTGCTTGTATATAATTCATTAATTGAAGAGAAATTTGTATTTATTACTAGTTATCTAAGTTCCAACTTTATACAAAAGCCTTTAAACATTATCAACTCTGCAGAGAAATATTTATTGAAAACAATTTATAAATCAGATAATAAACATGCTCGTAGCCTCTCTCTCCTTTTTTTTTTTTATTAGTAAACACTTAAGAAAATTAATAAATGAATATAATTTTGATTTTAGCTAGGAAAAACATATATCGTAGTTAATTATAGCTAATCACCGGGGATTTAGTTGCTAATTCAAATGGTAGTGAAATATTAATTCGTAGTAAATTTAAGAAATTCTAGTAGTGCATATTGATCAAATAGATTCTAATGTTGAATGCATAAAAGGTATAAATGTCCAATATCTTTTTGCCAATGGAATTATGGAAATATTTTTCCAATAAAAAAGGAACAGCGAGAAGCGAGATCCTATATATCTTATCATGATAAATAAATATTCGTATTCTCTTGTCAGTAATGAAAAAGATTTTTTATCCATCAAAAATGGATCATCAATCCTTTATTATCATGCAAGATAGAATTATCATCTGTGCATATGATAGAATTATCAAGCGCGGAATTAACTGCGAGCAATTGAATCAAACACAAACATAGTGTCATACACATACATACACCATTAACTTTGATCAGAAACAATGCAAGGAAATAATGGTCTTATGATGAGGCTTAATCCTGGCGGTTCAATGGTTCAAGTCAACAACGAAAAGCAGAAACACAAGGACAAAAGAACGTGGCCTTTGTGGAAAGGTGCATCACATACTCCATGGGTAAGCGTTTCCTTTCTCTTAACATAACTAAGATAAGCACTGTCGATCGTGTAAACGCAGTATATATCGACCTCAGGGCAGAATCTGTTAAGGGTTCTTCATCTTCTGTAAATTTAACACTGCAGTTTTTAAGAAGTGACAAGTACGGTGTTGTGTGTAGCATGGATAACAAGTTATCTGGCTCATATGAAATGCACAAGAAGAACTATTGCGTGCCACCTTTGCCAGAAACAGATTTACGTTTTACTTTTGTCGTGAGACCGGCGATAGAAGCTGTTTCAGTCTTGAAAAGAAAAAGGGTTACGATGAAATTGCTGTGGAGAGGGTGAAGGGCACACACTACTTTGTGGTTGGCGAAGAAACTCTGTGTGTCAAAGTAAAAATAACAAAGGACACTAGAGTTGGGTTACGTGTTGAGGTAGATGGCCCTGTGAAAGTTCCAATGGATTATTCTAATCATGTCTTTGGCAAAATTATGGAGAAGATGGAAAGACAGATGGTGGTCGCTGCTAGAACGAGCTTCTCTCGCGTAAACGTCGACAGGATGGAGATAAATATGGTTCAACTGAACAGTCTTGATATCCCAAAGCTGGAAACCATCGAGTAGTCATTTTGAGTTAAATTTGTATTTTTATTATTTTAAGTTTTTATATTTTAAAATTTTTAAATAAAAATATAGATTTAGGACAATATAAAGGAGTTATCTGTGTAATATTTCTAGGTGGCATATTCTAACACCCTACTAGAGGAGGGAGAAAAAAAAATAAATGGAGAAATTATGGATTATCTTATCATTCCAACTACTCATTATATACCGTGTATTTAAATGTTATTAAACTTTTTTCTAATTTCAAAATGTTAATACATATCATATAAATCGATTAAAATAATAATTCAGATCATAGTTCTACACGATAAAAGCAGGTAAAGTAAAGATACATGAAAGTAAAGGAAAGAAAGGAATGCCTGATGAAGAGAATCCAGTCCACATTATCATACTCCTTAACTGTATTTTTCATTCTTGTAATTGTTATTCAAAATTTTAGTTGTCACATGTTTCTATGTATTTTGAATCAAGGAAAATCATTCAAGCGCCCTTAATGTCTTGTCTAATTTTTAACATATAATAATATAAATAATTACTTAAAACTATAAATTCAGTTCAATAACTGATATTTTTTCTAATAATTAATATAATGAGTTGATATAAAAGAGATTTTTCTATGTGCACGCATACAACAGTCTCATTATGACGGTCTCATTGTAACGTCACGCAGTTAAGTATTTAATTTACTTTCACAGAACATGTATATGTAAGTATTTTTTATTATTTATTATTTATTATTTTTCTTTTTTCTTTTTCTTTACATTTTATAATTTATTTTCTCGTTATTTATGTGCTGCATTGTCTCCCAATCCCATTTTGTTCCATGCCGTGTCATTTGAGTTCAATTTTACAACATGTAATTCATGTCAATTCAAATGTTAACAATAGGTCAAGCATATTTATATGATTTGAATGTATGAACATTTAATTTATATAATTAAAATTATAGAGATCAAAATTACTGTAAGAATACAAAAATGACAATTAAAACAAAAAGTGTAGCCAACATGCATAAATAGCAAAGCTAAATAGTACGTCAAAACACCCTCACCCTCTCTGTAGTAGATACATACATATGTTCTGTCCACGATGAAGGAAGTAATAGAAGAAGGAAATGTCTTAAAACGCACTACTAATACTAATTCTGTATGTCATATGATATCCAAATGACGTCGTCCTAAAGCCATACCATCGATGGTTGTCCTAATGGTAGCGCCTTCGTCTTGCCCTTCGAGCGTCCTAGACGATTCAATATCAGTGATGGAGGGAAAGTGCTTGTACAACCAGAACAAAAAAAATATCCAAATAAACTAAAAAATAAAACTAATTGACAATTTTGTCTTTTATCTGTAATAAAGTCACATTATGAAGCAAGTAGCACATGTAGAGAGTAAAACTAAATCTCCCTATGTATAGTGGTGGCATGTCTGCAAGTCCTAAAATAGATGCAAATAACAGACTAGTACCATGGGTAGAGCTCTTATCGATGAACAATGAATAATTGACAAGATACAACAAACATGACCTAGTAGCGAACACAGTTATCAAGACTGGCACATATTGCGATTACCTCTTGACCGCCCAAGCTAGTGAGACTCGTGGTCCCGTCCCTTATGCGTTGCTGCCCCTCTAAATTCCAACTGGGTCATCAGCTTCACAATCACCTCCTCACCACTCATATCATATTGCTTGTATATCTAAAGACAGGGAAAGTATTGGAGAAATCACAGTCTTTCGGAACAAGCTGCAAAACTTCAAAAACTCGTATAACTTTGGAAAATGATCGAGAGCTAGTTTGGACAAATAATTTAATTAAGCTATTCTGGAATTCAATGCTTGGACTCTAAATTGGTAGATAGGGAGAATCATTGAAGTCTTCCAATATGAGTTGATTGTTCAGTTCGTGTATCTTCTAAATGGGAAAAGAATTCTCTGGATCTGAAAAAAGTACCGAAATTCTCCTAATAATTAAAAAAATATATTATTGTCTGAATCTAACTGGTTGTGCAGGAACATAAGAGCTTATATTAAAAGTAGCTTATAAATCAGTTATTTTGTATTTGATTTTTTAGTTAGAAGTGCTTAATTTAAAGTTGCGGGGTGTTTGAATAAATGACTTCTCTTTATTATACGGTCAAGGAAATTATTTTTTTACGAAGGAGAAGTAATAGACAACTTTTAGAATATGAGAAATCAATTTTTTTAAACTTTTTCTTTAACATTCTAAATAACTTTTTGGAAGTCAGAAGTTAGTTTTGAAAATAGTACCAAACAGTAACTTTCGAGAAAACACAGGAGAAAAAACTAAAATCTTACGAAAGTAGTTATTGAAGAAAAAAATAGGAAAAAATAACAAAAATAAATTTTTAGAATATTATATCGACCGAGAAACTATTTTATAAGTCCAGAAATAGATTATTAGTCATCAAATATAAAAAGAAAAATTCCTAAATAAATGAAATATACAAACTTTCTACACTGGGTTTCATGAAATTTTAATAATTTCTTTTTTATCATTAACTCTTACCAATATTTTAATTAATAAATAAATAAATCCATCCTATGATTCTCAAATCTAACAACGGAGATGGTTGATTGCAAGGTGAAATGAACACGTGTTTACCGGTGCCTCTGTTCACCTGCTAATATTGGGCATTGATGATAATGCTTTGTCAAGTCTTCTTATCAGTCTGGGGTCTTCTTACCCAAACATGCAACGATATGGTCTCAAAATGTCCTGAACGTAGATTCATTATCATCAACAGCGCATCGTGAAAGAAAATTCATTAATTGAAGAGAAATTTGTATTTATTACTTGTTATCTAATAAGTTCCATTTTTATACAAAAGCCTTAAACATTATCAACTGATCTGCAGAGAAATATTGATTGAAAACAATTTATAAATCAGATAATAAACATGCTCGAGGCCTCTCTCTCCTTTTTTTTTTATTATTATTAAACACTTAAGAAAATTAATAAATGAATATAATCTTGATTTTCGCTACGAAAAATATATATCGTAGTTAATTATAGCTAATTACCGGGGATTTAGTTGCCAACTCAGATGGTAGTGAAATATTAATTCGTAGTAACTTTAAGAAATTCTTGTAGTGCATATTGATCAAATAGATTCTAATGTGGAAAGCATAAAAGGTATAAATGTCCAATATCTTTTTGCCAGTGAAAATATTTTGCCGATAAAAAAGGAACTGCGAGAAGCGAGATCTTTAATTATCTTATCATGATAAATAAATATTCGTATTCTTTTGTCAGTAATGAAAAAGAATTTTGATCCATCAAAAATGGATCATCAATCCTTTATTATCACGCATGCATGATAGAATTATCATCTGTGCACAAGTTCTTATATCGTTTTCTTCTTATCGTGGACAACTTTTTCTTATTATTGACATTTGAATATTTTAATTTGGGAGATACAAGGGAAACAAAATCCAAATATCATTTTGTCAGTATAACTGATTAGTAAATATTCCTGACCTTTGCTTGGTGAAAAACAAATATTTATCCAATAAAAAGGAGAATCGATTGATTAACTTTATTTTAATTTGGACCACATAGACAAAATTCATTTTTCCTTTGTCATAACTGGTGGATTCTTTATCAATAGAAAAGAATAGAATAAATTATTTGATTTTTAGGATGATCTTTATCAATAGAAAAAATATTAATTATTGACTTTTATATTTATTATTTAATTTAGTCTTTAAATTAAATTTGATAATAATTTATAATTATTAATAAATATTAAATAAAAAAATTAATAAAAATTGCTAATTTGTTAATTTCTAAATTTTTAAAAGTTAGAACAAAATGTATACGCCTGTACTTTACTCGAACAGAATATTTATTCAATGCATAAGCATAATATATGACAAAATAATTGAATAATAAATCATCAGAGCCATAAGAACAAATAGATTTAACATCATTAATATATTTTCAGAATATAAAATCATTAAAACTTACAAAGAAGAAGAAAGTTTTAGAGAATTCTTGAAAGAGAAATTTTATTGAAGGTGTTTACAACATAAGTAGCAGAAGTATTTCGCTCTGCCTTCTACATCTTAATGATGTGCTATTTATAGAAGCAAACTAGAACTATTTACAACAGTACTTAATCTAATAAAAATTCTACACATATTTATTACAGTGTTGCCGACAATCTTAACCAGTTGGATTTTGTCGACACTTTTTTTTTTTTTTTTTTACATAATATCAACATTATCTCTTGAAGAGACATTTGCTTTAATAATTGTAAGGGTCATGATTCTCATAATCTGGATTTGATTCTAGAGATAAGGTATTTGAGTCATCCTTATCTTCATTCTTGTTTTCTTCGTCTTGAGCTGATCCTTTTGATGAAAAGATCTTTGTCAGTAATTTTTCTAATTCATCTTTGGTTGAGGCCGATGCCAACGAAGAGAGTAATTGTTGTTTCTCCAAAAGGAATAGAGAGTCTTGTTTTAGACTACTCTGTACCATCTGATTTCTTGATACCCAAGCATCTATTTTGTTTTTACATACTAATTCATTATTAAACTTTTCCCACAATTTAATTTGGATTCTTCGAAGTAACTGTTTAATTTCCACAGAGGGATGTACATTCTCAATTGTATAGTCCTAGCTGTAATCCATGTAATTGCTTGTGAAGCCACAAAAGAGATTAATCTATGTCTGAGGCAAAGTTGGTTCTTTTTTGAAAGTAATTATAGGATTCTATAATTGGTGGTGGAAATATATTAGTAGATGGTCCATAATGATTAAACCATTCTACAAACCAATAAGGAAAATTTAAAGAAATTCCTTTTTTAAACCAAATAAACCATGAATGGTAATTTGGACTAATCAGTAATACATGAGACCAGGAGGTTATGTAATCATAATAAGAATAATTCTGAGGGGAGAAGATTTTAGAAAAACTCTTTGATTTATACAGAGCTTGTCCCCAATCTTTAGGGGTAATAATTTTAAGAATTTTAATTTTGGAGTAATGAATTTGTCCTTCTTAGTTTTTGGTGTGGGTTAATTCTATTGATTCAGTATCGACTAGGATAAATTCATAAAATATCCTTGTCTTTTCTGGATTTATAGGAAGATAATGAAAAGTTGGTGGAAATAATTTTTTAGTAATTTGGGATAATTGAAAGTTTTCCCATTCTGATTCTAATATTATGATGGGAAATTGTTTTGGTTTATTCATAAATTTTATTTTGATAGAGGATGAAGGAGATAATTGAGGAGAAGACTGTTTAGGAGGGGTAATCAGAGATGAAGAGGCAAGGTCATTTGGAGTAATTAAATTTTTATAAGGGTTTAGTGGAGTAAACCTGTTTGAAATAATTGGAGAAGAAGGAGATGGAGGAGGAGTACTTACTAATTCAGCCATTGTCATTGACTTTTTCCCCGTAGATAATTCTTTTTTGTCATTATGCTTTTTATACGATCCCAGTGGGGGACCATAGTCATCTTTTCCATATGTTTTTGAACTCATTCTGTTCCCTGGAGAAATTCCCTTGTTAAAAAATCTGGAAGAGAATTATTTTCTCCTTTAATATGTTCTATTTCAAAATCAAAACATGATAAAATTGATTGCCATCTTGCAAAAATATGTTTAGAAACTAAATTCTTTACATCTTTTTGTAAAACACTTGGAGCAGCTTTACAATCAGTTCTAATTAAAAACTTTTTATTGAATAAATCATCTTGAAACTTTTGTAAACATAATACAATTGAAAGTATTTCTTTTTTAACAATGCTATATTTCTTTTGAACTTCATGCCAAATACCAGAATAATATCTAACAATTTGTTCCCTGAAGCATCAGTTTCTATTATTAATAATGCATTTGGATCTGGTATTCCTAAACATGGTAATCTTTTTATTAAGATTTTGATCTCTCTAATTGCTTGGGTCATTTCTTCATTCCATTCAGGTGGCGATTTTCTTAATCTCTTATATAAAGGTTCACAGATTATTCTAATATTTGGAATAAAATCTGCCACATAATTTACACATCCTAAAAATCTTTGTAATTGGGTCTTATCTTTAATTATATCTGGAAATTTTTCTGCAAATTCTAATGATCTCTGTATAGGTGTAATTCCTCCTTTTATTATTTCAAATCCTAAAAATTTTATTTTAGATTGAAATATCTTCATTTTCTTTTCAGAAACGACTAATCCATTTTCTTTTATTAATTCTATGAATTTATCTAGATGTTCTTGATGTTTTTTAATTCCTTTTGAAAACACTAGGACATCGTCTAAATAAACTATAATAAATTCTAAATATGGGTAAAAAATATCATTCATAATATTTTGGAATTCACTAGGTGCATTCTTTAATCCTTGTGGCATTACATTCCATTCATAATGTCCAAATGGAACTACAAATGCCGTTTTATATCTATCTTTCTCTTTAACTTGAGAAATTTGATAATATCGATTTTAAATCAAATTTTGAAAATATTACTTGCCTCATGTAATCTTTTAATTAGATCATTTTTATTTGGTAGAGGATATCTAATTCATTTTAATACATTATTTAAAGGTTTATAATTAATTACTAACCTTGGTGCTCCTCTTTCTACTTCTGAAGCTTTATTAACATAGAAAGCTGAGCAGCTCCATGGTGATTTAGATGGTCTAATTAACTTTTTATCTAAATATTCTTGAATTTCCTTTTTACAATATTCTAAATTTTCTTGATTCATTTGTATTGGTCTTGATTTAGTTGGGATTTTCTTTTCATCAAAATTATCTATATATGGTAATTCTATCTCATACCTTTTCCTATGCCAAAAAGCTGTAGGATTTAATTCACAGATTTCTTTTATTATTTTTTCTTCATAATTTTTTATAATAGCTTTTATCTTTGGTGTCTTAATTTGTTCTTCTATTCTTTGATATTTAATCTCTTTATTGAGTAGATTAATTTGTTTCTGTTTTATTAATCTTTCTTGATAGCTTAAATTATCAGTTTAGATTTAATCTTTAGACCTAAAGATCTAAGAGATAAAGAGGTTTGTTTTCTTAGGATTATCTGAGGTTCTCCAGGAGTAGCACTGAAAGGTGTGTATACGTTGGTCAGCGGTGGTCCCGGTAGTAAAACTTGAGAATAGGTAGTAAAGTCGTTGGTCAGCTGTGGTCCCGTAGCTATGGAAACCAAAGATAAACTCAAGATGCCAAATTTTCTGAAATCTCTAAGTGATTTAGGATTAAAGAATAAAGATAAACAGATAATAATTAAGCCAGAAAGCATGAATGATTTAGCTAGTTCTAGTACCTCTAAGATGACTGAATTAAAAATTGAAAAGATATAAAATCAACTTCAAAATGGGTCCTTACCAATCATAGATAAAAATCAGGTCTATCATAGGAATAGTTTTTGAAAAATTAATGATGATGAGATAATCACTATAGAAGTAGATTACCCAGGAACAGAAACTAATAAAATAAAAACGCTATTATCAGAAGAATTATTAGAACAACATATAGCTAAAGGGTATAATCATATTCATATAGGATTAATTCAAGTGGTAATAAAACCTAATTTTAGATTAGGAGTAAATACGCATGTATTACTATTATTAAGAAATATAAGATTAAATGACTTTAATGACTCAGTATTAGCTATATTAGAAAGTAATTTACATGATGGTCCAGTGTTTTTTAATTGTTTTCCTAATTTTTCGATGAACTTGAATAATGAAAAAATAGTAGAAGCCTTAAAATTATATGTACAAATACCTGATGGGATTATAGATCTAGATTCAGGTCCAATTCAAATTATTTATAGAATATGTTATAAAATAACTAGAAGTGATTATAATTATAGGGCAAAGAAACAAACACCTAAAGAAGAAACATTGGTTATAGAAGCTAATTTTAAGAAATCATCAGTACAGACACCTAAAAAATTAAGACATGAAGAATTACGACATAAAATACCTCAAGAATGGCTATTAAGGGATATAGTAGAAGAAAAAAGAATTTATAATACTCAAATTAGGGAAATAATTCAAGAAGGAACAGATATTAGACTTAAGATGAATAGATCTACCTCATTACGAATAAATGAACCCCATAGAATTTTTAGAGTAGAATCTAGAAATTCTGTAGATGGGTCAACAATTAATTTAGATATTAGAGGAATAGATAGAATCACACCAATAGTAAGTAAACCTAATTATGAAGAATCTAGAAGATCAGAATCACCGCAGTACTCTCCTACTGCGTCACAGGTATTGAATACTATAATCAGAGATGAACTTTTTGAAATAGATAAAGCATGAATTAAAGAAGATTTTATAGCAGAATATAATAAAGATAAAAGAGATTGATATTGGGGAAAATATAATGATAATCAAAAGAAATTATTTTTAGAAAAAATTTATAATTATATTAATAAAAATGAAATAAATATATATTTCTTTGATTGGTTTAAAGAATATAGTATTAAAAATAATTTAGAATATCCCTTTGATAAAGAAATAAAGCCTTTACAAAAAATTAATAATAAATGGAAGCTTAACAACAATGAAATTGTAGAATCAGAATATCCACCCGAACAAACTATTATAATACAAACTGCTAAATTAGAATTAGAGGCTAGTCCATATAATGATGTTAAAGAATTAGATAAACAAGTAGAAATAAAAGACATCAAAAAGATTTACTCCCAATTAAATTACTCAAATACGGTATTAAGTATAATGACAAAACAATTAACTAGAATAGAAGATAAGCCTTTAAGGATTGAAGAAACAAGTTCCAAAAATTCTGAAAAACCCATTTATAAATTATTTAATGTCCCACAAAAAGATTTAGATTCTATAAGATTAAGATCAGATGCTGATTTAAAAATAGAAGAATTAAAAAGAAAAATAGAAGAAATGGGAAAGTTATCAATAAACACATTAGAAGTAAATAAAATTAGAAATTATCCAAAACTTAGGAATTATTATCCTAGGCCTACGCCAATAGATGTACAATTTGAAGAAAGGAGTGAGTTAGTTCAAAACTCCTTTTCTGGTAATGAAATAGCCGAGTGGAATTTAGATGGATTATCTGAGCAGGCTATATTAGACCTAACAAGTCAAATGAGTATGGCCGCAACTGCTCATAAGACTAAGGGTTGTAGTGATAGATCTGCCGCCATTGTATTAATACAAGGGTTTACTGGCCAACTAAAAGGTTGGTGGGATAACTGTTGTACTATGAGAGATAAAGAAATAATATTAAATAGTGTAAAAGCTGAAACAAATCATGAGGATGCAGTAGCTACGTTAATATATTCAATATTACAAAGTTTTATAGGGGATGCTAATATGATTAGAGATAGGGCAGTAAAACAATTAGCAAGTTTATACTGCAAAACAATGAGTGATTATAGATGGTATAAGGATGTATTTTTATCAAAAGTAATGCTATGAGAAGATGGAGCTGCAGGGTTTTGGAAAGAACAATTTGTAGCAAGACTACCCTCTCTCTTTGCAGAAAAAGTAAGAAATAATTTAGAAAATAATTATGGAAAACCAATTCCATATGAAACTCTGACCTATGGTCAAATTCATAATATAATAGTAGATACGGGAATGAAAGTATGTGTAGATTTTAAATTACAGAATAAAATGAGAAAGGAAGGAATGATTAATAAGAAAGAAATAGGAACTTTCTGTGAACAATATGGAATGGAACCTATAAGGGCTCCAAGTTCCAGAAAGAAAAAATTTATTAAAAAACAGTTTAAGAATAAGAAATCTTTTAGAAAAAATTATTATCCTAAAAAATGGAAGAATCGAAACCTAGGAAAAATTATTCTAAAAAGAAAACCAATAAAAAAGAAATTATTTGTTATAAGTGTAAAAAACCAGGCCACTATGCTAGTAAATGTAGAACCATGAATAAGATAAATCAAATAGAAAATGAAGAATTAAAGAATCCATGTCAATAGAATCTTCATCAGACAATGAAGTTAATATAATAGAATATGACAGCTCTTCTTCAGACATTTTTGAAGAAAGCAACCAAAATTATTGTTTAGGATTAGATATTTGTAGTTGTAATGACTGCAAAACAATAAATGTATTAACTTCTGACCAAACTAGTACTTTAATAACTATTATAGAAAAATTAGAGGACTCTCCATTAAAAGATGAATTCATAAAACAATTAGAAGAATTAATTAGGAGAAGTGAAGAATCTAAACTACAAGTAGAACAAATAGATATAAAAGAAATATATGGAAGATTTAGAAAAAATACAAATCAAGTTACCATAAAAGACTTACAAGAAGAAATCAAAATTCTTAAAAATGAAATCCAACAATTAAAAGAAAAAGATATCGAATTAAAATTTAAATTATTAAGTTTAGAAGGAAAAGAAATAATAAAAAATAAAGCCTTAAGAATATATGAAGAAGGAGAAAATTCTGTGAAAGAACCTATCTCTAAAGATAATTACATTAATATATTAAGCATGATGGCAATTCAACCATGGTATACAAAAATAACTCTAATTATTAAAGAAGAAAAATTTGAAATAACTGCTTTAATAGATTCTGGTGCAGATGTAAACTGCATTCAAGAAGGATTAATCTCAATAAAATATTATGAAAAAACCTTAGAAAAAGTAAGCAGTGCTAACGGTTCTAAAATGGATATTAAGTATAAATTAAGTAAAGCAAAAATCTGTAAAAATAAAATCTGTTATAAAACTCCATTTGTATTAGTAAAAAATATGAGAACTCCAATGATTTTAGAAACTCCCTTTTTAACTTTATTATACCCTTTTCATGTAACTGAAAAAGGATTAATAACAGAAAAACTAGGTAATAAAATATGTTTTGATTTAATAAAGCCACCAAGAATTAGAGAATTGAATCTTCTACAAGAAAGATTAATAAAACAGAAACAAATTAATCTACTCAATAAAGAGATTAAATATCAAAGAATAGAAGAACAAATTAAGACACCAAAGATAAAAGCTATTATAAAAAATTATGAAGAAAAAATAATAAAAGAAATCTGTGAATTAAATCCTACAGCTTTTTGGCATAGGAAAAGGTATGAGATAGAATTACCATATATAGATAATTTTGATGAAAAGAAAATCCCAACTAAATCAAGACCAATACAAATGAATCAAGAAAATTTAGAATATTGTAAAAAGGAAATTCAAGAATATTTAGATAAAAAGTTAATTAGACCATCTAAATCACCATGGAGCTGCTCAGCTTTCTATGTTAATAAAGCTTCAGAAGTAGAAAAAGGAGCACCAAGGTTAGTAATTAATTATAAACCTTTAAATAATGTATTAAAATGAATTAGATATCCTCTACCAAATAAAAATGATCTAATTAAAAGATTACATGAGGCAGTAATATTTTCAAAATTTGATTTAAAATCAGGATATTATCAAATTTCTGTTAAAGAGAAAGATAGATATAAAACGGCATTTGTAGTTCCATTTGGACATTATGAATGGAATGTAATGCCACAAGGATTAAAGAATGCACCTAGTGAATTCCAAAATATTATGAATGATATTTTTTACCCATATTTAGAATTTATTATAGTTTATTTAGACGATGTCCTAGTGTTTTCAAAAGGAATTAAAAAACATCAAGAACATCTAGATAAATTCATAGAATTAATAAAAGAAAATGGATTAGTCGTTTCTGAAAAGAAAATGAAGATATTTCAATCTAAAATAAAATTTTTAGGATTTGAAATAATAAAAGGAGGAATTACACCTATACTGAGAGATCATTAGAATTTGCAGAAAAATTTCGGATATAATTAAAGATAAGACCCAATTACAAAGATTTTTAGGATGTGTAAATTATGTGGCAGATTTTATTCCAAATATTAGAATAATCTGTGAACCTTTATATAAGAGATTAAGAAAATCGCCACCTGAATGGAATGAAGAAATGACCCAAGCAATTAGAGAGATCAAAATCTTAATAAAAAGATTACCATGTTTAGGAATACCAGATCCAAATGCATTATTAATAATAGAAACTGATGCTTCAGGGAACAAATTGTTAGATATTATTCTGGTATTTGGCATGAAGTTCAAAAGAAATATAGCATTGTTAAAAAAGAAATACTTTCAATTGTATTATGTTTACAAAAGTTTCAAGATGATTTATTCAATAAAAAGTTTTTAATTAGAACTGATTGTAAAGCTGCTCCAAGTGTTTTACAAAAAGATGTAAAGAATTTAGTTTCTAAACATATTTTTGCAAGATGGCAATCAATTTTATCATGTTTTGATTTTGAAATAGAACATATTAAAGGAGAAAATAATTCTCTTCCAGATTTTTTAACAAGGGAATTTCTCCAGGGAACAGAATGAGTTCAAAAACATATGGAAAAGATGACTATGGTCCCCCACTGGGATCGTATAAAAAGCATAATGACAAAAAAGAATTATCTACGGGGAAAAAGTCAATGACAATGGCTGAATTAGTAAGTACTCCTCCTCCATCTCCTTCTTCTCCAATTATTTCAAACAGGTTTACTCCACTAAACCCTTATAAAAATTTAATTACTCCAAATGACCTTGCCTCTTCATCTCTGATTACCCCTCCTAAACAGTCTTCTCCTCAATTATCTCCTTCATCCTCTATCAAAATAAAATTTATGAATAAACCAAAACAATTTCCCATCATAATATTAGAATCAGAATGGGAAAACTTTCAATTATCCCAAATTACTAAAAAATTATTTCCACCAACTTTTCATTATCTTCCTATAAATCCAGAAAAGACAAGGATATTTTATGAATTTATCCTAGTCGATACTGAATCAATAGAATTAACCCACACCAAAAACTAAGAAGGACAAATTCATTACTCCAAAATTAAAATTCTTAAAATTATTACCCCTAAAGATTGGGGACAAGCTCTGTATAAATCAAAGAGTTTTTCTAAAATCTTCTCCCCTCAGAATTATTCTTATTATGATTACATAACCTCCTGGTCTCATGTATTACTGATTAGTCCAAATTACCATTCATGGTTTATTTGGTTTAAAAAAGGAATTTCTTTAAATTTTCCTTATTGGTTTGTAGAATGGTTTAATCATTATGGACCATCTACTAATATATTTCCACCACCAATTATAGAATCCTATAATTACTTTCAAAAAAGAACCAACTTTGCCTCAGGACATAGATTAATCTCTTTTGTGGCTTCACAAGCAATTACATGGATTACAGCCTAGGACTATACAATTGAGAATGTACATCCCTCTGTGGAAATTAAACAGTTACTTCGAAGAATCCAAATTAAATTGTGGGAAAAGTTTAATAATGAATTAGTATGTAAAAACAAAATAGATGCTTGGGTATCAAGAAATCAGATGGTACAGAGTAGTCTAAAACAAGACTCTCTATTCCTTTTGGAGAAACAACAATTACTCTCTTCGTTGGCATCGGCCTCAACCAAAGATGAATTAGAAAAATTACTGACAAAGATCTTTTCATCAAAAGGATCAGCTCAAGACGAAGAAAACAAGAATGAAGATAAGGATGACTCAAATACCTTATCTCTAGAATCAAATCCAGATTATGAGAATCATGACCCTTACAATTATTAAAGCAAATGTCTCTTCAAGAGATAATGTTGATATTATGTAAAAAAAAAAAAAAAAAGTGTCGACAAAATCCAACTGGTTAAGATTGTCGGCAACACTGTAGTAAATATGTGTAGAATTTTTATTAGATTAAGTACTGTTGTAAATAGTTCTAGTTTGCTTCTATAAATAGCACATCATTAAGATGTAGAAGGCAGAGCGAAATACTTCTGCTACTTATGTTGTAAACACCTTCAATAAAATTTCTCTTTCAAGAATTCTCTAAAGCTTTCTTCTTCTTTGTAAGTTTTAATGATTTTATATTCTGAAAATATATTAATGATGTTAAATCTATTTGTTCTTATGGCTCTGATGATTTATTATTCAATTATTTTGTCATATATTATGCTTATGCATTGAATAAATATTCTGTTCGAGTAAAGTACAGGCGTATACATTTTGTTCTAACTTTTAAAAATTTAGAAATTAACAAATTAGCAATTTTTATTAATTTTTTTATTTAATATTTATTAATAATTATAAATTATTATCAAATTTAATTTAAAGACTAAATTAAATAATAAATATAAAAGTCAATAATTAATATTTTTTCTATTGATAAAGATCATCCTAAAAATCAAATAATTTATTCTATTCTTTTCTATTGATAAAGAATCTACCAGTTATGACAAAGGAAAAATGAATTTTGTCTATGTGGTCCAAATTAAAATAAAGTTAATCAATCGATTCTCCTTTTTATTGGATAAATATTTGTTTTTCACCAAGCAAAGGTCAGGAATATTTACTAATCAGTTATACTGACAAAATGATATTTGGATTTTGTTTCCCTTGTATCTCCCAAATTAAAATATTCAAATGTCAATAATAAGAAAAAGTTGTCCACGATAAGAAGAAAACGATATAAGAACTTGTGCACAGATGATAATTCTATCATGCATGCGTGATAATAAAGGATTGATGATCCATTTTTGATGGATCAAAATTCTTTTTCATTACCGACAAAAGAATACGAATATTTATTTATCATGATAAGATAATTAAAGATCTCGCTTCTCGCAGTTCCTTTTTTATCGGCAAAATATTTTCACTGGCAAAAAGATATTGGACATTTATACCTTTTATGCTTTCCACATAAGAATCTATTTGATCAATATGCACTACAAGAAACAACAATTACTCTCTTCGTTGGCATCGGCCTCAACTAAAGATGAATTAGAAAAATTATTGACAAAGATCTCTTCATCAAAAGGATCAGTTTAAGACGAAGAAAACAAGAATGAAGATAAGGATGACTCAGATACCTTAGCTCTAGAATCAAATCCAGATTATGAGAATCATGACCCGTATAATTATTAAAGCAAATGTCTCTTCAAGAGATAATGTTGATATTATGTAAAAAAAAAAAAAAAAAAAGTGTCGGCAAAATCCAACTGGTTAAGATTGTCGGCAACACTGTAGTAAATACGTGTAGAATTTTTATTAGATTAAGTACTGTTGTAAATAGTTCTAGTTTGCTTCTATAAATAGCACATCATTAAGATGTAGAAGGCAGAGCGAAATATTTCTGCTGCTCTTTCAAGAATTCTCTAAAACTTTCTTCTTTCTTGTAAGTTTTAATGATTTTATATTCTAAAAATATATTAATGATGTTAAATCTATTTATTCTTATAGCTCTGATGATTTATTATTCAATTATTTTGAATATTTATTCAATGCATAAGCATATCGATCAGTTCTATATACATGGTGATGATAGAAAAACATAATCTAAAACAATAAAATCCATAGAAAAGAAAGTGATTTTAAAATTATTATTGGAATGTGTTCCGATGACATTCAAATATAACGATGTTAATCATTTTAAAATATTAAATATTCCACTAATATTTAAAATATTAAATATAAAATTATATCACATGTCATATTAATATTTTTTAAAAATTTTAATTTTTTTTTCTCTACAAGTATCTTACATATGTCTAGAAATATTTTTCAACACAGAAATAAGAACTTTATTTTGTAGTCATATATATATATATATATATATATATATATATATATATATATATTTCTTTTATTAATTTTTTATTAAAAAATTTCTTGCATAGTACATATTTATCAAATAATTTTTTAAAAATAAAACAAATAAAAGCCAACATTGAATAAATATTCTGTAAAGCAAATTAAAAGCAAAATTTATACGCCTGTACTTTACTCGAACAGAATATTTATTCAATACATAAGCAATATCGAACCAAATTAATAAAGAAAAATATGTATGGCCAACTCTAATAAAAGCCAGCCAACTATCTTACAAGGATATAAAGAAAGAGAATAAAAAATAGAAAAAAAATAATGATAAAGGAAATACTAACCGGACATTGATGCTTGATAAAACTCAAATGCAATAAGAATAAGCGGAGGAAATTGATACTATAGAAAAGAATTATATTGGTATAACTTGCTTTGTTTGAACGCCAGGAATAACGAATATGTACATACGTAGGTTCAGCAGTTTCGCCTATAAATGGGCCCTGGTGCAAGCCCGGAATTAACTGCGAGCAAGTGAATCAAACACAAACATAGTGTCATACACATACATACACCAATAACTTTGATCAGAAACAATGCAAGGAAATAATGGTCTTATGATGAGGCTTAATCCTGGCGGTTCAATGGTTCAAGTCAACAACGACAAGCAGAAACACAAGGACAGTCAAAAGAACGTGGTCTTTGTGGAAAGGTGTATCACATACTCCATGGGTAAGCGTTTCCTTTCTCTTAACATAACTAAGATAAGCACTGTGGGTCGTGTAAACGCAGTACATATCGACCTCACGGAAGAATCTGTTAAGGGTTCTTCATCTTCTGTAAATTTAACACTGCAGTTTTTAAGAAATGACAAGTACGGTGTTGTGTGTAGCATGGATAACACATTAACTGGCTCATATGAAATGCAAAAGAAGAACTATTGCGTGCCTCCTTTGCCAGAAACAGATTTTACGTTTTACTTTTGTCGTGAGACCGGCGATAGAAGTTGTTTCAGTCTTGAAAAGAAGAAGGGTTACGATGAAATTGCTGTGGAGAGGGTGAAGGGCACACACTACTTTGTGGTTGGCGAGGAAACTCTGTGTGTCAAAGTAAAAATAACAAAAGGACACGAGAGTTGGGTTGCGTGTTGAGGTAGATGGCCCTGTGAAAGTTCCAATGGATTATTCGAATCATGTATTTGGCAAAATTGTGGAGAAGATGGAAAGACAGATGGTGGTCGCTGCTAGTGCCAGCTCCTCTCATGTAAACCTCAACAGGAGTCAGATACAAATAAAACGATTGCAAAATGATGATATCCCACAAGCGGTGTATAAAGAATACGAGACAGCTATGTAATTTCTCTAGGACAAGAAGAAAAAAAAGGGAACAAATGGAGAAATTATTATCTAATTCATATTATCATTTGTAAATGATTCCAACTACTCATTATATATCCGTATTTTAATGTTATTAATTTTTTTCTAATTTAAAAATATTAATACATGTCATATAGATAGATTAAAATCATAATTCCAAAAAAATAAACTTTTAACATCAGGCCATACAATGTGGATTAAAATCCAATTTTAAAGAAATATAAAGTTAAAAGTCAAGAATTTTTAAGCTAGTTCTAATCTACTTGACATTTTACGTCGATTTTATAATCAACCTAAAAAATATTTTACATATGTCAATTTTTATGTAAGCATTCAACATTAATTGTTTTTCTTTTACATAGATTATTTTAAATAACTGATGTTAAATATAATTGTAACGTGGGCTCAGTTAGTTTACCAACTAACGTTACAAATATTTTCTTAATTTTTTTTATTTAAAATATAATCATAATTAAATATAAATAAACTTATTATATATATATATATATATAATTTTCTTTTTATACAAAATCTAAATCTAATGAACCTATTATAAAAAGAAAGAGAAATTATACTAAGGTCATTTTCTAGTTCTTTTACCAAACAAACATGACAAAACACAAACATCTTACTAATCCAAATATAATAATAAATCATGCATGATTCAAATGCCATCTATTATATATACCTTCATTTATTAAAAAAATTAAAAATTAATTATTCTTAAAGATATATACTATACAACCTAGATCACTACAACTGTATTACAAAATTCAAGAAAAAATAAATATAAGATTGAAGACAATGACATTTATGAAGCAAAGACAAAAAAAGAAAAAAGACACAAAAGTTCAACATGAAATGGAACCCCCATATTACGTGTAACTTTCCTAAGTTAACAATTACAATTTATAGTCAACTAGTTAACTTACTCACAGAAAAATACATATTTTTCTCTCTTTATATTTTATACACATACTTATTTCTCTTTCTTTATATCTTATAATTGGTTGTCTAATTATCTGCATATTGCAGTTGTCTACCAATTATTTTTCTATTACTTGAGCCCGTAAGATTTTTATTCACACAGCCAACATAAAAGAATTTCCCTTAGAGGCAGGAAATAGATAGACCTGCAACGTATTAAAAGGAATTAGAAAAACCATATACAACTCAGCCAAAGAGAACTTTCACACAGTTAAGAACTCAAAAAAGACAATCAATAAAGAATAGAAAACTGAATGAAGAAAAATCAAATCAATGAACAAAAATTTAAAAATTGTCAAAATTATTTAAAAACTGAATGAAAAAAAATCAAATATATATATATATATATATATTATGAAAATTCTCTAAAAAAATTAAATAAATCATTTTAGAATTGAAGTAAAATGCAGCCATAATCACACAGAAAACAACAAGAACACAGTAACATTTTCCGTATTAAACCACATAATAAACTCAATGTTATTTATAGCTTCATAATATGTTATAGCTTCAATATTACAAGTACACAACTTCCCTGTCTTTGTCGAGGAGTTTCGGCCAAGTACACAACTCTATGAGTCAGGAGTTTCGGCCACTTAATTAATTGTGTGTGTACGTAGATAAAATTTGTTACGGTTAGTAGATAGATATTTAAACAAAAATCTATGAAATTATAAGTAATGTTTTTTTATCCGTATGAATATCAGAAAATTTATAAAAATTATGTATCTTTTTATACTGTAATCTAATCTAAGTCGGGAGGGAATTGTAATTACTGATTGACTAATTAGAAGAATGAATATGATAAACTAACCAGCAGCTTTGGGAATGGAATGCCAACAGCCTTCACCATGAACTCGAATGTAATCAATGGGCTTTTGGTCTTCTTGCTTAGACCAAACACCTTTAGTATTGATGCTTTCTTCGTCACAACAAGGTTTCCTCATTCTTGTTTTCGTTTTCTGAACTTCTCCTTTATAAGAGGATGGTTTTGGTCAAAAGAAAAGGCTTAAAAATACATCTGGCAGCGGGCACGTCCTGCAACGGGAGCGGAGGAGAACGAAAATGTGAAAAAAGACGGAGGAGAAGAAAATATAGTGGAAGAGAAGAGTCGGGGCACGTCCAGCAACGGGAGCGGAGGAGAACGAAAATGTAAAAAAAGACGAAGGAGAAGAAAATATAGTGGAAGAGAAGAATCGTAACAAAAAAACAAAAGTGAAATGAGGAAGGGTTACAGATTTAAGTGAAGCTTCACTTATCTCGGTGGCTTTTAAAACTTACAACGTCGGTTATATAAATATATAACCGACGATAAAAGTCAAATGACGTCCCATCTAACTGACGTTATTAGAATGATGTTATATCTTTTTCCCACTAGTGACTCAGATGATAGTCCTACACGATAAAAGGAGGAAAAATAAAGATATATCAAAGTAAAGGAAAGAATGGAATGACTGATGAAGAGAATCCAATCCAGAATATCATAATCCTTAACTGTATTTTTCGTTCTTGTAATTGTCATTGGAAATTTTAGACGTCACATGTTTCTATACAGTTTGAATCAAGGAAAATCTTTCAAGCGCCCTTAATATTTTGTCCAACTTTTAACATATAATAATATAAATAATTACTTAAAACTATAAATTCAGTTCAATAACAGATATTTTATCTAATAATTAACCTAGTGAGCTGATATAAATGAGATTTTTCCATGTGCATGCAGTCTTGTCTTGACATAATGAGATTCCATTTTGTTGCATGCCGTGTCATTTGAGTATTTTACAACATGTAATTCATGTCAACTCAATGTTAACAATAGGACGAAATATTTATGGTTGAAGCAGATTTCTTCGGTTTGAATGTGTGGGTATTTAGTTTAAATAATTAAAATGATAGAGATCAAAATCACGTAGGAATAAAAAAGAACACAATTAAAATGAAAAATCATAGTCGGGTAGCCAACATGTATAGATAATAAAGCTAAACTGGACGTTGAAACACCCTCAGTCTAGTCGATACAAACATATGCTTGTCCACAATGGAGGAAGTTAGAGAAGAAGGAAATGTCATAAAACACACTAATAATTTTGTATGTCATATGATATCCAAATGACGTTGTCCTAAAGCCATACCATCTTGTTAGGAACTCAACCTTCTGAAACAAGTATAAGGAAAAAAGAAAAAGAGCACACAAAAAAATTAACGTGGTTTAAAAATTTACTATTTGTAATTTTTGAATGGAAAAATTACAAACCCTCCTCACATGTAATTTTTGAACGGAAAAAATCACAAACCTTTGCTAATGTAATTTTTGGACGGAAAAACTACAAACCTTTGTCATAATATAATTTTTGGACGGAAAAATTACAAACCTAATACAAGCACCATAACCACGAAATCCAAGTGCTTGAGAATTTTTCCCTTTCTTCAATTCTCCAAGATCTCCTTCAATGGAGTTTCAAGTGAAACTTAGCCATGGAAGCTTCACATAACCAAAATAAGAAAATGGATAAGGAAAGGAAGACACCAAGCATTAAGCCATAAGTCCAAGAGAAACCATCACAAAGGATGTAGAATTTATTGATAAGATTCAAGATAATCTTCTTAAGAAGATGAAGCGACCTCTTTCTCTCAAAACACAAAGTTTTATTCAATTTGTCACAAAGATCCTAATACATTTCGGTTGGGGCTTATATAGGTGAAGGGAAGACTTAGGAAAGAAGCTACTCTTCCTATTGGTTGAAACTAAGAGTGAATTAGTGCCACACAACTCGGATTCATAATTCAAAATTTAAATCCAATTTTAATTAGAAATTAATTTCAATTGTGAATTCTAATCTTGGCAAAAACAGAGTGGTAATCGATTACTTGGGTTAGGTAATCGATTACCCCAGAGATAAGTAATAGTGGTAATTGATTACCCCAGAGACGAGTAGTGTAATTCTAATTTGCTCTTATCTCCTAGCTTCTCCACCAAGCACCAATCACCTTAAAGCTCTAAAGAATCATCAAAGCATCAAGATCCAAAATGTAGGTCGTGAGCTAAAGTTGAGATCTTACAAAGAATTTACAAAGATTCAAACAAATTTATAAGAAGACTATAATTCCTAGAATTACTATGGTCTTGTCTTTGAAGCTTGTAGCATTCTTTGTTTCCTTCCTTTTCCAACTCCTCTTCTAACCTTCTAAGCATGCTTCTTATAAGTCTCCTTGGAGGAAGTTCTTCTTGTGGGGATAATCCTCTATCAAAACCCTCGTCACGTGTAATTTTTTAACGGAAAAACTACAAACCCTCGCTACATGTTTGACACACACTACCTAAAACCTAATACACTCTATTATATTTAAGGATGTGGTGCAAGTGAATAAAACCTAATATCTCTCTTATATAGGTCTTTCACTTTTCTCTCTTTCTAATGCTCATCGATGTGAAACTTTGAATTAACACAAGACATAACAAATCTCCCCTTAATTCAAAGTCCTACACTTCTACAACGATCATTTCTTACATCAAAACCAACAAAAGTCTTTTGAAGCGATATTCTCTTACAGCAGCAGCAGAATCTTCTGATTTCTAGAGCACACTACTAATTTTGTATGTCATATGATAACCAAATGATGTCGACCCAAAGCCATACCATCTGTGGGTTATCCTAATGGCAACGTCTTCGTTATGCCCTTCAGGCCTCCTAGACGATTGAATATTAATGATAGAGGGGGAAGTTCTCGTACAACTAGGCTTGCAAAACCAAAATAAAATATTGAAGTAAAATAAAAGATAAAACTACTAATGTATGTTGCAATTGGCAATTTTGTGTTTGTACCAGCTAAAGTCACGTAATGAAGCCTAGTAGCACTCAGTGACATTTAGAGAGTAACACTACATCTCCCCATGTAGATGGCATGTCTACAAGTAGTCCTAAAAGAGGTGCAAGTAATAGACTAGTACCAAGGGTAAAGCTCTTATCGATTGTTAGTATTTTGGCAGAAATAGATAGAAGTTGGGATATTTTGTAATGTGATAGTAAGTATGTGATGTTGAAAGAGAATTTTAATAGATGTAATAGGGAAAAGGTAGAAAATTGGTTGGCCGTGTAGCTCTGATATTGAGAAATAGAACTTGATTGGATTTTCTCTACATTTCTAATTAGTGATACAATTTCCCATTTATAGGCTTTCAAGGTAGGTGATTGTCTTTTCTAGATTTATCTAGTCTAAGAATATTCTAGAGTTTCTTGAACTTTTCTAGTTAGGAATATTTTAGACTAACCTTTTTGTTTCTAATTTTTCTAGATTTTTATTTTACAAGACTTTAGTTATTTCTTTTTATTTCTAGAAATTCGTAGCCCTTTCAACATCGACAAACAATGAATAGGAGAAACCATAATCTTTCGAAACAAGCTGCAAAATTTCTGAAACTCGTATAAATTTTGGAAAATCCTAAGGATTAAGATATATAACATGTGAAAATGAAAAGCATAGATTAGAGTATTTTTACCTTATATTAGAAAAATACACTGAGAAAACATCTAAAAAATCTTATGAATGTAGTTATTGAAGAAAAATAACAAAAAATAATAATTAGAATATTATATCAAAAACTACTTTATAAGTCTATAAATATATCATCCGCCGTCAAATATAAAAAGAAAATTTCCTAAATAAATGAAATACAAACTTTCTATAATTATTTATTAGTGGGTTGCATGATAATTTTGTTAATTTCATTTTATCGTTAACTCTTACCAATTTTTTAATTAAATAATAAAGAAATCCATCCTATGTTTCTTAAATCTAACAATGGAGATGGTTGATTGTGAGGTGAAATGAATACTTGTGTCATTGTTCACCATTGAGCATCAATGATAGTGCTTAGTCAAGTCTTCTTATAAGCTAAGTTTGGGTCTTCTTACCCAAACATGCAACACGATATGGTCTCAAAATGTTTGAAAGTAGATTTTGTGCTTTGTAATTTTTCATTTGAATTTGTAATATGGATTTCAATTTTAGGATATGTAAATTCAGCCAAGATAGGTTTACTTGAGGTTAGTCTGAAAATTGCTAAGTGTTTAGTGGAGAGTATATGCCATTTTCTAAGGAGAGAGTTGGAGAGAAATTAGAGTGAAAGTTAGTACTTTCTCCACTAATTTAATTTGAATCTTAACCTTAGGATTAAGGATAAAATTCAAATTAAGGTAGTCACATTTTTTGCACTAATCTAGTTTGAATTTTAACCTTATGATTAGATTTAAATCCAAGGGCCAAGTTCAAAATAGACTAGTCACATGTTTCACATCTTTCTCATTTGAATTAAGACCACTATATTAAATCTAACATCATAAAGTTAGAATTAATCCTTGAATGATGATCCTTGTGACTTAGTAAGAAGGCTTGTCATCCATTGATCAATTCCTAATCCAAGTATGGAAATTCAATCTGGTTATTAGCTTCTTAATTCAAAGACTTACTTCTAGTTGACGCCACCTACTACTATATATAGACTTGATTTTTCAAGTGTTAGAGAACTTTTTCCAAATTTGAAATAGAAAAAATATTTGCTAAGAGAGAATTCTCTTTTAGGTTTCTTGAGAAAACCTTGCTAGGATTTTATCATGGTGCCAACTCCGTGTGATAATTCTACATTGAGCTTATTGTATAACATGATGCTCTTATCACTTCTTGTCTCTTCCATTTTCTAAATTTCATTCTCTTTTTGAATCTTAATTCTGTTATGTATCCATTGAACTGTGAAGAATCACTTGAAGAATTTAAGATTGGTGTTAGATCAAGATGATTAACGTCTCAAGTTTTGATTAATTACAAGACAGACAGAAACAAATCGACGAAAGCATTGCAAGACATGAAGAAGTACATCGTCTGTCAAGGAAGTGAAGCTTAGACGGAGTAACTCGCGCCAATTTCAAAATCCTATTATTACTCTCAAGTGTTTCCAATATCAATACGGGGATTCGAGATAACCTCTTCAACAAGAAAAGGAAACACCCTTTTTGATAAGATCTATGTACAAGTCAGAAAAAGGTTATGAGCGCGCCATCAAATCCGCTATGCAAACCATCATTTCATTGATTGCACTCTGACACCTTTTGAAGACTTCTCTTGGAAAGCTCAACGACATTCTTCATGCCTCTAATGGATCTTTAAAGACTTGCCTATAAAAGGACTTCACTTGCTCAAGATCAAGTTGGCAAACACACTATAATTCTTAAGACTTTGTGATTTCGCTCACTGTTCTTTTTTAACTTCATTGTATACCCCTCTCTGCGAAGAAGAACTCTTTTCTCTGAAAAACTCTTTTAAATCCACTTGTGTGGTGCTTAAGCTTGAGGAGGCTGGGTTTCAAAGAATACCTTGTTGTTTAGCCTAGGGAGGCTGTGGTCAAAGAATATCTTGTATTAGCAGAAGGTGGCTGGGTTCAAACAATACTTGTAACCATTTCACGGTTGGTAATGAAAACTCAATAGTTGTTGGGTAACTGGACGTAGTCTTGAATAGACGAACCAGTATAAAAATAACTGTGTTCATTTTCTTTAAGATTGTGACTAACAGGGATAATAAAAGTGAAACGTCTGTTCTTAAAATCAATTTTTAAAGATAAACATTATTTCGTCTAACCTTGTTTAAATCAACAGACGAAAGGATTAAAATTTTTAATTAACACAATTCAACCCCCCTTCTTGTGTTTTATCTTTTACAGTTTGGTATCTGGGCTCAGTCTCTAATGGTTGAGCGCTTAACAGCTGGTAAAGGAAAGATCCACGATGGGTCATCCATGAACAAGCCACCAACATTCTCTGGAGATGACTACTCCTACTAGGCTGATCGCATGGACATGTACGTCAAATCTACCCAGTACAGACTCTGGAAGATTATCACCCAAGGAGATATCCCAATTGTCAAATCTGAAACTGAGTGGGGAAATGAAGAATACTCCTTCATGGAACTCAACAACAAAGCTAGATACGCCCTCACATGTGCACTCTCTAGGACAAAATACAACAGATTATGTGCCTACAAAACTACTAAAGAGCTTTGGAATGCCCTTAAAATCTCTTATGAAGGAACTAAAGATGTCAGAATGAGAAAAGCTGCAACCCTTCAAAGAGAATATGAGATGTTCTCCATGAAGAAAGGAGAATCTATTGATATGATGTTTGGAAGATTCCAAACCATATTAAATGGACTCAATTCATTGGGAATCATGTTCACCAAGGCCCAAAAAAATATGAAGATTCTGGACAGTCTTCCTACTCCATGGGAAGTTATGTCTACTGTCATCTCTGTTGGACGTGACATGAAGACATTGACTCTTAATGAGTTAATAGGTGCTTTGAGAGTACATGAGGTACTTCTCTGCAAAAGGGACAAAATCAAAGTTCAAGAGCCCATAGCTCTTCCGTTTGTGAATGAGGTCCCTAAGGAAGAATCTGCTAAGAAGGAGAGAAAGAAGAAGAATAAGATTCTTGAGAAGCCTTCAAGCAAGGAGGAAAGCTTAGAGATCGTCTACTACGAATGCAGAAAGCCTGGGAACATGATATCTGAATGCCCAAAGTTGAAGAAAAGGTGGAACTCTCGAAGAAACAAAGGTAAAAAGAGCTTGCTGACTTGGGAAGACCTTGATAACGAAAGCTTAGAAGAATCCACAGAGGAAGAAGAAACAAAAACCATTTGCCTCATGGCTGGAGACACTGTCTCATCTGAGGTAATAAAAACTCACAGTTCTTCATCTTCTTCGTCTGAGTCTGAGTCAAAATCAGAAGAAATTTCATATGATACACTTTTGGCAAACTCACATTTTATTGCTGAGCAATATAAAGTATGCAAAGCCAAGTTGAAACAAACTTTGGAAGAAAATGCTACTTTAAGATCTGATAATGAGTTGCTTCAAAAGAAAGTATCAGATGAAATATCATCTGAATCTAAAAAGAACATTTTTCTTCTTTAAATCGAAAGATTAAAGAAAGAAAATGAATCTTTACGCAAAGACTTAACAAAGTTCACTAAAGGATCTTCCATGCTTGAAAACATTTTAAAATATGGGAGGTCTCCATCTGATAAAAGTGGACTTGGTTACGTTGAAAACACAAACGAAAAGAAAACTAAATTTGTTTCGTCTACTCATAAGAAGAAGAACAAAAGCTACAATACGGTTCCAAATGATTATAAGAAGAATACAAGAACCTTAGACAAAAAGAAACCTTCTTCTACTAACAAAGGAGGACCCAAAAAGATTTGGGTATCAAAGTCACTCATTATTCCTGTTGCAGATATCCTTAATAGGAAGAGAGAAGACTTTAAGCTAGTACCTGGACAGTGGGTGCTCACGACACATGACGGGAGACTTATCTATGTTCGAAGATCTCAGACCAAGTGCAGGGAAAGGTAAAATCCTAGGAATTGGGACGGTTGGTAAGACACCCAACCCTCTTATTCAAAATGTGTCTAATGTTAAAGGCCTAAACTTCAATCTACTTAACATAAGTAAATTTTGTGATAGTGGATATGTAGTTGCTTTTAACGTTGATGAATGTATAGTAAAAAATAATGACAAATCCATCCTGTTTATTGGAAAAAGAAAGAATAATCTCTATGATGTTTGTCTTTCTGACCTTAGTGATCAGAATGTAACATGTTTTATTTCAGCAGACGATGAACGAGATATTTGGCATAGAAAGCTTGGACATCTGAGTCTCAAGTATATTTCAAAAATTTCTAAAATGGATCTTCTGAAAGGTTTGCCAAAAATATCTTGGAAATCCAATCGTCTGTGTGAATCTTGTCAGCATGGGAAACAACTTAAAGCTTTTTTCAAATCTAAAAATGTTGTTTCCACGACAAGACCCTTAGAACTGTTACATATTGATCTATTTGGACCTACTCAGACGAAAAGTCTTGGAGGAAAGAGATATGAATTTGTAATTGTAGATGACTATACTAGATTTACATGGGTATACTTCCTAGCCCATAAACATGAGTCATTCAGTGTCTTTGAAATATTCTGCAAACATGTTTAAAAAGAAAAAGGAATATGTATTGCGTCTGTTAGGAGTGATCATGGAACAGAGTTTGAAAACTCTGAGTTCAAAGCCTATTGTTTTGAAAATGGTATCTTTCACAATTTTTCATCTCCAAGAACTCCTCAACAAAATGGGGTTGTGGAAAGGAAAAATCGTACCTTACAAGAAATGGCTAGAACTTTGTTGCATGAAAGCTCTCTTCCAAAATATTATTGTGTAGAAGCAATTAATACTTCTTGTTATATTCAAAACAAAATATTGATAAGACCAATATTGAATAAGACTCCATATGAACTATGGAAAGGAAGAATACCCAACATTTCTTACTTACATCCTTTTGGATGTGAGTGTTTCATCTTAAACACTAAGGATCAACTTGGAAAGTTCGATTCAAAAGTGGTTAAGGGATTTTTACTTGGATACTCTAATACATCTAAAGCATATAGAGTGTTTAACTCTAAGACGCAAGTTGTAGAGGAATCTATTCATGTAAAATTTCAAGATAATTTGCAAGTTGCTCCTCAACAACAAGATGATCAAGCTCCTGTTAGAACCTGGAGGTTCGCCCCAAACCACACCAAGAATCTGATCATTGGAGATAGACATCAAGGATTTCAAACAAGATCGTAACTGAGAGATGTGTCTGGATATGCTCTTGTGTCTGATATAAAGCCCAAAGATATTGAAGAAGCTCTACAAGAGAATGACTGGATTTTAGCTATGGAAATAGAGTTAAACCAGTTCACAAGGAATGATGTATGAACCTTAGTGGAAAGACCAAGGAACAAGAACATCACAGGAACAAGATGGGTATTCAGAAATAAGCTAGACGAAGCTGGTAAAGTGGTAAGAAATAAAGCAAGGTTAGTAGCTCAAGGCTATAACCAACAAGAAGGTATTGATTTCACTGAAACCTTTGCTCCAGTAGCTAGATTATAAGCAATTAGAATTTTACTTGCTTTTGCTGCTCATAAGAATATTGTCTTGTATCAAATGGATGTGAAAAGTGCTTTTCTTAATGGTTTTATTGAAGAAGAAGTGTATGTCAAACAACCTCCTGGTTTTGAGAGTCAATCTCAACCAGATCATGTTTTTAAATTGAAGAAAGCGCTTTATGGTCTTAAACAAGCTCCTAGAGCTTGGTATGATAGACTGAGTTCTTTTCTTCTTAAAAATGGTTTTTCAAGAGGAAAGGTTGATACAAATCTTTTCAAGAATAGTGTTTCGAAAGACTTTATCATTGTTCAAATATATGTAGACGATATAGTCTTTGGAGCCACTAACGAATCCTTGTTCAAGGATTACTCTAAGTTAATGCAGGATGAGTTTGAAATGAGTATGATGGGAGAATTAAAGTTCTTCCTAGGACTTCACATCAAACAGACGAAAAAAGGAATCTACATCCATCAACAAAAGTATACTAAGGAGCTTCTCAAGAAGTTCAAGATGGAGAATGCTAAGCCCATGAAGACACCAATGCATTCGTTTGGTGCTAGTCTTAACAAAGATGAATCAGGTAAGACCGTTGATCAAACGGTATATCGAAGTATGATTGGTTCTCTTCTTTACCTCACTGCAAGCAGACCTGACATTATGTTTAGTGTCGGTCTCTGTGGTCGCTTTCAATCTGATCCTAGAGAATCACATCTTCAAGCTATAAAACGCATTCTTAGATATTTTATTGGAACCACTAATCTCTCTTGGTTTTATAAGAAAAATAGTGATTTTAGTCTGAGTGGTTATTGTGATGCTAACTATGCTGGAGATAAAGTGGAGAGGAAAAGAGTAAGTGGTGGATGTCAATTCTCAGGCACATCACTTATCTCTTGGTCAAGCAAGAAGCAAAACTCCATAGCACTCTCAACCACTGAAGCGGAGTACATCGCTGCACTTGGGTGTTGCTCACAACTACTTTGGGTAAAACATCAACTTGAAGATTACTCCAGGTTTGAAACCCAAATACCAGTATTTTGTGACAATACAAGTGCAATTAATCTCAGCAAAAATCGTATTCAGCATTCAAAAGCTAAACATATTGAAATCAAGTTTCATTTTATAAGAGATTATGTTCAAAAAGGTATTTTTGATATACAGTTTGTTCAAACTGATTTTCAATGGGCAGATATTTTTACAAAGGCTTTAGACAAAACACGTTTTAATTTTATTAAAGAAAATTTGGGAATTGTTTCTTTAATTGATTAAGTTATTTCATCTGTACCTTTGGTTTGTACATTTCATCTGATTATTTTCTCGTTAAGACGAAACATTGCGTCTGATCAAGTTGAATCAGTCTGAGGAAAATTCAACAGACACAACGTTATTATTTAATTAATTTAAAGTTGAGTGTGGAGGGACACAATAAATGCAGCATTAAATGTGTCTGTCATTTATTACACTATTCTAGGACTTCGAAAGGCACGCGCTGTAAAACTCAGAAGTCAAATCAATCATAAAAAGGGAAATCATGAGATAACGTCAAATCAGGGACGTTTCAATTCTTTCGTTCTGATAAATTATAACCTATCACCTTTGACTATAAATACTTCAAAGTTATCATTTTTATTCTTTACAGTATTCAATACTCTCAAAACTACTTCTCTCTCTAAGAACTCTTACTTTCAAAATCTCTCGTTTTCAAAACTCAGAAATGGCCGCCAAGAAATCCAAGATTTCTGGAGAGACATTCTTTGCTCAAGACTTTTTCTTGACATGCAAGTTGATTGCTAAATCTACTCTTGAAGGAGTCTCAAATCGCATGGTGAGGATGCTTACTCACACAGGGTGGATGGACTTTGCTGAATGGAAAGTTCAATGGTTGATGGAGGCGTAACGCTAGAGAAGTTGAAGAGGGTATTGTTGGTACCATTGACAACAAATAATACCTCATCACTGTAGACGCCATTGCTGCAACTGGGAAGTGTAAGGCGGAAGGGCGTTTCTAGAAAGTCAACTGGATGGACAACGAGAATTAAAACATGTTGACAAGATGTTGTACACTAAGGTTCGTAATGAAGACGATCCTAAGTTTTACAGAGCTAGTAATCTTGCTCCAACATGCAAAGTGATTCACAACCTCCTCTTCAACATCTTCATGCCAAGGACTAGCTCAAGGGATAATGTAAGCAACCGAGATTGGTTCTTCATTTTCTACCTTCTCAGGAAAGGCAGAATGAGCCTTCCTCACATTATTATGGACCATTGGTTGAGCGCCTTAAGGGCGAGGAATATTAGGAGGAAGAGTAGCATTCCATATGCTACACTCTTCTCTCAGATTATTCTGAGTCAAGGGTTTGATGCCACTAGAGTAGTGTGGCACAATGAAAATATTGAAGTTAAAGGTAGCACCTTTGCGAAGATGCGTTTACCTCCAAGCTTCCTTTACTTCAAAAGCGGTGAAGACGAACCACTTTCCCCCATGACTCATGATCCACCACATAGAGCTCGTATCAAATGCGCAATAACAAACGACTCTGTAACCCAAACACAAACCCAAACACAAGCCAAACACAAACTCAAACACAAACTCATACAGAAACCCAAACACATCCACCCCCATTATCGTCACTGAAGTTCCTTTTGAGGATGTTCAAGCTGAACCCTCAGGAAGAAGAAGAGGAACATCAGAATAAAGCACACTGCGTCTAGGTCATGGGAGACAGACGCAACCCCTAGTGAAGATGAAGGGGTAAGAAAAGCTCTTGAAGATGTTGCGTCTGCTAAGAGCAAGAGCAAGGGAACTTGCTTCACAAAAGGCTGCTAAGGGAAAGCAAAAGATTGCGTCTATGATTGTTGGTGAAACAGATGAAGCAAGACGATTGAAAGAGGCTAGAAGAGTCTCCATTATGCTTGAAGCTGAAAGGGAACGTCTGTTCCAAGAAAGCATAAGAGGAATTGGATCGTCTGAAGCTGCTCCTACTCCAGCTACTTCAGAGGGCATGAATAGTGAAGAAACTGCCCATATCCAAAAGCATAATGCTATCCTTGCTGAGGTATTGGAGACCATGTTGAATGAAGAAACTCCATCTGTGTAGGTTAATGAATCTTCTCTCCAATACGAACATGGGAATGCTGGTGTTGATCCCATTGTTGCGTCTCCTCTAAATGCCGCATTCACTCAGACGGTACAAGTTACGTCTGAAGAAGTTGCCTGCTCACAGACGATGGAGATTGCATCTGTTGTTTTTGTTGATTTTGACACATGTTCTTCATCTGATGAAGAATGTGTTATCATTGAAAGACATGTGGCACCGGATGTGAGATCTCATGCTGAAGTGTTGAACCCATAAGATCTCCTTCCAAGGCATAAGATGGACTATTTATTTTTCAACGAATTAGTCATGAAGAGATCTGAAAAAAGTTCTTGTGTAGAAAGGCCATTCAAGCCAGATTGGTTATTATTAGATCAAGCTGATGAAGTCTCTGATCTTAATGATGGTGAACTGTCTGAATCTGCCAATGGTGGCTATTGTGCAGATAATGAAGACTGCTTTATTCGTGACTCTCCTTACATTGAGTTAACCAATCCTTACCGCTACAGAGGGAAGAAAAGATTTCAACTTGGAAGATTTGTCAATCCCATCATTTAACACCAACCCTTGAAGCCAGAAGATTTCAAAATGGATGTAAAGTATACCCCAGAAGAGCAACGTGATTGGCTGAAGCATCTGCCTTGGGATGAACTGGCAAAGCTGAACATCAAGGGCTTGGAGAATATTGAAAGTTACAAGGATCATATTGTTGGGCAGTTGATTGAAGGACCAACACTTGGCTATGAACCACATATTCCATTTAGAGAAAATACTCAATGGAAGGTTCAACATGCGATGAATGCTCCCGCTTTCCATCATTGCATATTCGGTGATGAAAAGTCTACAATCTATGAGCCAAGAGATTGTGATCATTGGCACTTGATGCCTTTGATAGTCATGATCCCTTCACCTTCACCATTCCCATGAATCAGACGGAGTATGTGGCACTAGGCCATACTCTTAGGATTGTTCTTCCTTGGACAAGACAACACTGTTCTAGGATTCGTCCGTGCTATTCCTTGAACATCCGGAATTTGAAGGATCCTGAAGAATTTACTCATTCTCTACCTGAAGATCACAATCTTGCCTACAGATTGTTGTCCAATGCTTATAGAAGAGAAAAGAAAGGAAGGTTAGCCTCCTTTCGTCTGATCCAAAGAAGAGTTGAGAAAAAGTTCAGGTATCTACCCTTCTTGATGGGCTCTCAATTCTCATCCTTAGTCACGAATGAAATCAAGTTCTTTCTGGTTATGGATCGTCCGCGTCCATGCTTGGTAAAATTCTTGGCAAAATGAAAGGAGAAGAAGGAACCATCTGCCCCCAAGATCTTCAAGTACGCAAGGCACATTGCTAAGTGTCTACCCTCTGTTGCGTACAACCACATGAAAGTTATTCAAGCTCAAGCCTCAAAGCCTATCAATCCTAAGATGCTAAGGATGATAGAAGAACATGAAGCAACCATGACTTACTGCTCAGGAACCACATTTGATGAAGAGTCTGCCACTGTTGGCAACGTCTATCCTGGTGGAGCATATGCCTATACTCTTCCTCCTCACGAGCCTCAATATCTACAACTTGTGGCTTTCAAAAAAAGTTATTCATAGCAATGGAACAGAACATTCAACTCTCGTATGGAGTTGCCTTTGTTCTCCTTGCGTCCGAAGGGAACCCAAGTTGAGCCTATCATAGAGGAAGTGGACTCAGATATAGATGAACCTCAGTTTCCTTTTGAACTTCAACCCTCTGAACCTCAATCGCCTGAATCATCATCTGAAGACTCCACTGAGAAGTACAATGCTTTGAAGCGAAAGTATGATGCGATAAAGGAAAATTGTGAGCACTTGATGAAGAAGAATAAGGAGCTTGAGGAGAATCAAGTGTCTATCACTGCTCGATTGCAGCAGCTTAAGAGTATAGTTATGGGTCTTGTGCAGCATCAACCTCAGCCTCCACCAAAATAGATTTTTGATGATTCTCAGCCCAAGGGGGAAAATAAATTGACGAAGGGTTATGCTAAGGTGGAGCTTAGAGCATGTCTGAGGGGGAGTTGAAGACGAATGAAGGATGAAGACTTGTAACCTAGTCTTATTTATTTTTTATTTAATTGTTGCTCTGATATTCTTTTATTTGATTACTTGTAATTCTTTCACTCTGTTTAAAGCCTTGTAATTGTACAAATGGATTACATCACATTGATATAACAATTCTTATAAAGAGGTATATTCAGAGAACATCGTCTTGATGTAATTCTGGCTTGCTATAACCGTTATTTGGCTAACTTTGTCTTATGCAGATGCGTTCTTAAGTGTTATTCCTGTATGGTCTGTAATCATCAAAAAGGGGGAGATTTTTAGATCAAGATGATTAAAGTCTCAAGTTTTGATTAATTACAAGACAGACGGAACACATCAGACGGAAGCATTACAAGCCAAAGTCATACTGAACAAGCACAGACAGAAGATGACTCCTCAAAGTATAAGTCATTCGTCTATCCCAAAGCCAAGTCATCAGACGGAAGATAAGATGATACTCTTCAGACGAAGCACCCAAGACATTTCTTAAGACTGAAGAAGTACATCATCTGTCAAGGAAGTGAAGCTCAGACGGAGTAACTCACTCCAATTTCAAAATTCTAGTGTTACTCTCAAGTGTTTCCAAGATCAGTATGGGGATTTGAGATAACCTCTTCAACACGAAAAGGCAACACCCTTTTTGATAAGATATCTGTACAAGTCAGAAAAATCATTTCAATATGCAAATCCACTATGCAAGCCATCATTTCATTGATTGCACTTTGAAACCTTTTAAAGACTTCTCTTGGAAAGCTCAACGACATTCTTCATGCATCTAACGGATCTTTGAAGAGTTGTCTATAAAAGGACTTCACTTGCTCAAGATCAAGTTGGCGAACACGCTATAATTCTTAAGACTTTGTGATTTCGTTCATTGTTCTTTTTGAACTTCATTGTATACCCCTCTCTACGAAGAGGAACTCTTTTCTTTGAAAAACTCTTTTAAATCCACTTATGTGGTGCTTTAGCCTAAAGAGGCTGGGTTTCAAAGAATACCTTGTTGTTTAGCCTGAGAAGGTTGTGGTCAAAGAATATCTTGTATTAGCCAGAAGTGGTTGGGTTCAAACAATACTTGTAACCAATTCACAGTTGGTAGTGAAAACTCAGTAGTTGCTGGGTAACTGGACGTAGTCTTGAATAGACGAACCAATATAAAAATAACTATGTTCATTTTCTTTAAGATTGTGACTAACAGGGATAATCAAAGTGTAACGTCTATTCTTAAAATCAATCTTTAAAGATAAACATTGTTTCGTCTGACCCTGTTTAAATCAACAGACGAAAGGATTAAATTTTTTAATTAGCACAATTCAACCCCCCTTTCTTGTGTTTTATCTTTTACTATTGGGCAACTTAATCTAAGCCTCCAAGAAGGCTTGCATCAAATGGCCTAGGACTAGGGGGTATTCGTGGTGGAGAAAACTTCCACTATGGCCAATCACTATGAGTGGGAAATGACTCATATTGCAACCCTGGTTACCTGACTATATTTGTTTAATGTCTCTAGTGAGAGTGTCAGATGTGACATGTACTCCTAAACATCACTCAGTTATTGGCAAAAAGACTAAAATAGGTCATTTTGATTAACTATTTACCAAAATGGGTCTAGTTACAAACTATTAATAAAAGTGGGGTTGTTTTGCCACGTGACACTTTCTACATTCATAACCGATGTAAAAAAATGACATTTTCTACACCGGTCGTTTATCTAACCGATGTAAATGAATACAAAGAAATTTTTTTTACATCGGCTAAATGAACAACCAATGTGGAAAATGTAATTTTTTTATATCAGTTATTTCACAATCGATGTAGAAAGTGTCACATGGCAAAACAACCTCATTTTTGTAAATAGTTTGTAACTAGACTTATTTTAGTAAATAATTAACTAAAATGGCCTATTTTAAACTTTTTACCTCATTTATTTTGATGGAACCACATGACATAAGAGTGGACAGTAAATTACACATATCATGTTGGGTTGTAGAGTATGTCGATTTTGATGTGTTATATGTTGTTTTATTTCTCTTTATGTTGTGACAATTATTTTGCATCTCTTTATTATTATTGGTCTCTGAACTAGTCCCTTAATTGTATTTGTTGTTTAACATATGTAATAACTTCATGAATGAGTTAACAGATGGAAAATAAATGAAAGTGGAAAATTCTTAAAATAGAAAGTGAAGATTTGCATTGTTGTACTTTTAGAATTTTAGAATTAGAGATCTTATGTTAGTTTAGATTCTATTCAAGTTATTGTCACTTATTTGATTTGGAATACCTGGTAGACATACTTTAAAATTTATTTTATAAATAAAATTTTGATTATCAATATTTGAAGGCGTGTTTAATTACTATAAGCTAGAAAAGATTAAGACATTACTACGACCAGGTTTTACAGTTCTAATATTTTAAGATTAGAAAATGATTTTTAAATTAAAGATAAATCGTTACACAATCGAATATATATTTTACTGTGTATAGAAAGACGCACCACATGTACAATAGAACATATTCTATTGAAAACATCCGTGTGTTTTCACTTTATTTTAAAGCTGGGTAAACTTGTAAAAATCAAAACAGGGGTACTTTGGCAATGCCCAGCCGTAATATCATATAGCTCAAACTACCGAAGCCCATACACCATATCCTAGAGCAAAACCATTAATTAAAAAATATTAAGTCCAGTGATTACAAATATATCAGTGCACCGTATTTCAATCGGTGTTGTAACACCATTCAACTTCTCCACCTAATTATTTTAATTTCTCTACGGTAATTAAATACATCATTCAATAATAAACCAAATCTTATTGTATAGAGTAATTTTTCAAGTAAAGTTTCTACAACTGTAAATGTAAATTTTGTCACAAAATAAAAAGTCTTAAACTTCTACCATTCATATATAGAAGAAATACTCAAGCACAAAAATGGAAGATAATAAAATCATAACATCGTCAGAAAATCGGGTTCTCTTCTAACTTACGCCCTTTGTATCTCCAAGAAACTGCTCATGTGCTCACTCGTTCGCGGGGTCATCACAGGTGTTAACAACAGACACAACAAAGGGTTAACTCATAATTTAATGATAATAATAAGGTCACATGAACAATACACACAACAGATACAAAGAAGACATGAAAAACTCAATTTACAACTCATCACAATCAATTATGCAACCCAGTATGATGCATGTCACTTACAGTTCACTCTCATGTCATGTGGTACCATTAAAACAACTAAGTGATGCTAGGAGTACAAGTCACCTCACCTCTGACACTCTGTTTTACAAATATGTTCACCAGGGGCAACCTCACTCCTCACCATAGGAGGAGGCATCAATCCCTTTCACTTTCAAATAATTTCCACCATCCCTTTCACTTTCAAATAATTTTCATTGATTATCATGAACTTAAATGATTCATCAATGCAACATGACCCGCAAAATTAACCTCTCAAACCACATCAATCATTTCCCTTAACATTAATAAATGTAATTCATATGTCATTCACACACACATTGTTACAATTGTCAACAATACAAAGAAGGAAGAATGCACTAAGGGAACAAAAAATAATAACATGTGGAATTCTATAAAATAAAATTTCAACCTAGAGTTTTATTTATTTATTTATACATTGACCAATGCTTAACCAAGCTCAAATTACCAAAGTCAACCTTCAAACATCAAAAGTCTAAATATCTAGTTATTGTCCCAATTTCTGTTACTATTTCTTTAACCTCATACATTTAGGCAATCTCTTAGCACTTATTAGAATGTCTCACTAACCAAATGAAACACTATAATAATCTTGAATTAAAACACTATTAGATCAAATCATCAATATAGTCAATGACAACTGTGCATATGTATTCATGTGGGTCCTCCTCATTTTGTCATCCCTATATATATATATATATATATATATACCTTAAATAAGATTCAATTATAATATTCCTTTTCAATAAATACCATCACCTTTGTACTAAACATATTTATCACAATAGTAGGAGATCTATATTCCTTTCAACTCTACTCAAACCCTATGAGTAATAAGATATCATGAAAATCTAATACCAACATCAGAAAATTAATTACATTGAACAATCACGTCAATCACATAATTATCCATAAAGAAATCATCACTCATGGCATACTCATTATCATTGAATTCTTATAACTACTCTAACTTAAACGGTTCTAAATAGGCAAAACTTATTCTTTAGATTTTCTAATTAACCAAGGGTTCTCAAAACTATAAAAGGATTCAAGGTTTCTTAGTATAAAAATATTGTAATTTAAAAAGTCAATCTCCAATCCCTAGAAGTCTCATATTATATAATTTCATTTCTCTGATTTTCCTAACCCTTATTCACTCACTCATTCACAGTATATCAATTCCATCACAAAATCTACCTTTAGAGCACAATAATCCAATTTCATTCAATAAAACAATCACACAATTAATCACAATTGTTAAAATTAACAATACTTAGGAACTCATAATAGCAATAATCCAATAATAGAACCACAATCATCATACCCAATGAATTTAATCATCAAAATTACATAGACAATATTTAGAAACAATTAATCACTCCTACTCAATATTATCATAAAATTAAGAACTACCCTAACCTGAATTTGAGACAACTCTAAGTGACAACAAAAAGAAATTGGTAGAGTTCCGATCTCCACCCTCTTGTCGGGAACTTCAATCTGGTTTTAGGGAGAAAGACAATACTAGAGCGTAAGAGAAAGATGTGGAGTTAAAGGAAAGGAAAAGAAGAATAGAAAAGGTGTGTGATACAAAATGTGCACAGAATCACCCTTTTATAAACTGCTCAATCACTCCCTTGCATTTACCACTCATTATTATTATTAAAAATTATGACGTTACATAATCAATTTTCATTATTATTATTGTTAAATTGGGACGTTACAGAATCAATTGTTATTATTATTATCATTATTATTAAATTGAGACATTACAAAATCAATTATTATTATTATTATAAATAAAAATCGTGTTGTTACAATTTCACCCTCCTAAAAAAATTTCGTCCCTGAAATTTACCTGATGTAAATATTCCAGGATGATCTTGTTTCACTTTGTCCTCGAACCCATGTTACTTGTTCACCAGATGCTCCACCTTGGACCACCTCCACCAGAGGGATTTCTCTGCCTTTTAACTACTTTACATCTCTGTTAACAATTCTTAATGGATAGGTCTTATACAACAGGTTGTCTCTTACAGATACATCATAATCCTCAAACTCTATATTGTTTCTACTCTTATCATGGTAACTTTTTTGCCTATCCTGAGTCACTTTCATCCTTTCTTGGATAAACCTAACCTTACCTATAATTTGTTGAATCACATCTAGACCTAAGGTAGGACTATCTCCCAATTCAACCTAGCATGACAGGGTCTTATATCTTTTGTCGTACAATACTTCCTATAGTGTTATACCGATAAAGGAAAGGTAGTTGTTATTATAGATGAACTTAACTAGAGGCAAAAAGGTATCACAATTCCCTATGTTCTAAAACACATGGTCTCAAAAGGTCTTAACTTCCAAAAATCATTTCTTACTAAACAACTATTCACCCTTGTTCGAGCACACGTGTGATACCTGCTTAACTTTTCATATGCAGTCAATGATCTTGATATGATTAAACATTCTTTTTGCAGAAAGCATGGGTTACATCCATGAGGTGTCATCTTAGATGGATCACAAAACACTACAAATGACTCACTACGG
The DNA here is from genome assembly GCA_026586105.1 of Hylodesmum podocarpum. Lineage (NCBI taxonomy): Eukaryota > Viridiplantae > Streptophyta > Magnoliopsida > Fabales > Fabaceae > Hylodesmum > Hylodesmum podocarpum. The sequence goes on from JALJEV010000590.1 coordinate 785,855, forward strand.
TCAAGCAATACTAAAATTAGGGTTGTATTAAAATTCGCCTTAAAGGTCTGTAAATTACTCTCACACCTCTCATCTGAAACAAAAGGTTAACATTTCCAAACCAAGGTGGTCAGGGTAAGACTAATATAAAGAAGTCTTGTATAAACCTACGATAGTATCTGACTAAACCCAAAAATAATTACCAATCTTAAAATTTAGGGCTTTCCACTTAAGCACTACGAGTACCTTAGAATGATTTACAATTATTTCCTCTTTAGGGTCTTACATGATTTATCCTTACTAAACCAAAACTCACACTTAGACCACTTGGCACACAACATATAACATCCTAGAGTCAGAAACATTATCCTCAAATATTCAATATGATCCTTTATAGTCTTAGAACACACTAGGATATCATATATGAAATCATCACTACACATCTACCTAGGTAAGAGTGAAAGATGTATTTCATGTGGTCCATAAACATACTAGTAGCATTGCTCATTTAAAATAGCCTCACAAGATACTCATAATGGTCATACTTCGAAATGTCCTTAGAGTTAACCTAGACCTGCGGGTAACTTAACCTAAGATCTATCTTGTCAAACACATAGGTTCTTACCAACTGGTTAATCAAATTATTTATCCTAGGTAAAGATACTTATTCTTAATGGTATTTTTATTCAACTGCCTATATTTTACACACAACTTCATAGAACCATCATTCTTTCCTTTTCTCTAACCACATAGGAGTTCTCTAAGGTGACACATTAGTTCTACTGAACTATATATTGAAGAAGTCTTCTATTTGACTCTCTAACTCAACTAACTCTATTGAGAACTGATATGCGGAACACAGGTGGTAATTATACCAAACGCATCCCTTTCTATGACAAGTATACCACAGTCATCAAGTAATAAGTATTTGTAAAACGGGGGTTGTCGATCCAACGAGAACAAGCAACTCAGAAACTATATTTTTATTTAATTTATCTTATTAATTTCCCAAGAGGGGAAGAGAGCATATCAGTTCTTGATTTAGAGATCAATTATAAAAGAGCAGAAAGCAAATTAAAAAGAATCTAAGATCAAGAAAATAGAGTGATTGAGATCCCGATTTCACCACTAATCCTCCCTTATATTTTCCTCTCATGCTATTCAAGTATAATCATAGTCGAATCGGATTCCTACCCTCGTGATCGTCCCTCTCAGGATCACTCACGCCTCCTATGTTAATCAGATTAATATCGAATTAATTAGGGATCTAGTTCTATGAATCTAGGGGCAAACTTAGGTGCAATTCGCATTACTACCTACTCCCATCTCTAATATATCCTAACGTAATAATGGTTTAATTCTTCAGTTTTCACTAGGTGTTTACTTTGTCAGAGCGTTCCTTGATTAACCTATAATTTATTAGGCGTCAATTAATAAATAACATTAAGAACGAAGAACAAACACCCAAACATATACTGAATAACATCGAGAATCATATAAAGGGAATAATTAGGGTTGCATCATTCTCCCAATCAAAGGGGGATTTAGTTCATGATGGAAAAGAAAACAACACAAGTAATAATTGAAAGAGAATACATAGTGAAATCTAGAATCTCCTCCTTCTCTTCCTTGTGGTTGAGTTTCGTCGCCGTCTATTAACTGGAAGAGCTCTTAGCCGAAATGTAGCTGCCATCTAAGTTTAGCCGTCGGGAGCCTGAGAATTAGGGTTTGAAACTCGATCTACGGGCTGAGCGAATTTCTGTTGAATCTGAATTAATGAGTATTTATAGCCTTTTAAAACTTTGGACTTGGTTCTGTTGCAAGTCCAACTCGCGCGAGGTATTAAACAACTCGCGAGAATTCATGTTCAAGAGAGGAAACATGTGTTATAATCCAAATCACTTCGCACGAGATGAGGAAGCTAGGCGCGAGATGCATGCGAGATGAGGTGCCAGAGAATTAACTTGCTCTTCAAGAAAGGTGTCCTCGCGCGAGATATGAAGAGATGAGCGTGAGATGAGGTTCCAGAGAGCTTTTATTCTTCACTAGAGCTCCAAGTCGCGCAAGTTGTGTTTTAACTCGCAAGAGATGCTTTCCTGGACACGTTTTTCACCTGTTTTTGACTATTTTTCTCCCTGAAACACTTAACATACCATCAACAAGTTCTAACATGAATTATTGTGAATTAAGATCAATTTAGAGTTATTTTAGTTAAGAGCATGAAAAGGAAAATTTATGATATAAAAAGAGTATAAAAATAGCTCACTTTTGTGAGTTATCATAGACATTCTATAATGAGCTATAAATATGGGTCCAGTTCCTAACACTGGGTCTATACCAACATCCATCTCACTCTTGGGAGGCAAGAAAAATGTGTTCATAAAGTATCATAGAACTAACATGTTATAGGCACCTCAATAAAAGTTACATGACTCACCGCTTCTAGGTTGACTAACATGACATATACTTGAACTTTCTTTCTCAAGGAGACACAATATGTTTGACATATATGAAAGTCCCATCTCTACTTACTTCCACATTATCGAATCAATGGTCTAATCAAAACAATTCAGAAGGACACAATTGGAGGATAACCAATTCACATAAAGAATAATCTTTATATCAAATGAGGATAAATAAATCGAATCAACACAAAAAGACTTGCTAGCTACTTTCAAGGATGTTTTAAATGGATCAATGAAGTTACAACAAAATTACCAATTGGAGTATAAACTAATAAATCAATCTTTAAAAAGGGAAATAGTCAATTCCAATTTTTTTTAATAAAAGAATAAGACACAAGGAGTTTGTTACACTACAATCAAAAGTACAATTAGAGGAATACCCTAGATGAAATCTATTCCTTGAATCCAATGTGAGGAAGCAAAGGATTCAACCTTATCAATAACAAGGACCCTCCATTCTGATTTTCTATAGGTTGGGTTAGTGTCGGTAAAGCATTAGCTATAACCCTATCATTCCTTCTAGCCATCACCAACGGTGAACAAAGAAGATGAAAAACATAGAAAGATAAGCACATCATTCACATTGAACTGATTTCACCATGTAAACATATCAAACATATTAGGGTGTCCAACACTAGTCGACATAAGCTCACATATCAAACTGAGGTCCCTAAACTAGGCTAAGAGATCTATCTCCCTAACCATCAATGCAGACCCATGCATGGATTTCCTACTAAGAGGATCAACTACTACATTTGCTATATCAGGGTGATAACTAAGTTCAAAGTCATAATCCTTAAGAAACTCTAACTATCTCCTTAGTCTCATATTTACATCTCCTTGATCAAACTAGTATTTCAAATTCTTATGGTTCATAAAAACCTCAAAGTGAGAGTGAAACAAATAATGTCTCCAAATTTTAACCACAAACACTACTGTTGTCAATTCCAAATCATGGGTAGGATAGTTTCTCTCGTTGACCTTAGACTGCCTAGAAGCATACGCTACTACCCGTTGTCTGTGCATTAATAAAACACCTAAGTCCTAGCTTAAAAGCATCACAGTATACTACAAACCTCTCATCAAGGTCAGAAAAAACTAATACAAAGGTTGTGGTCAACTTTTCCTTAAAGGTATACAACTACCCCTAAAGATCATAGGTCATAATAAGCTAATCTCACTGTTCACACAAAAATAGCAGACCCAAAGAAACATACTAAGAAGCTCACACTATCCTATCTCATCTTTCAAAGTAAGCAAATGAGTTTTTAATCACAATACATCTCAGAAATGAGGCAGTCCCCATAATCCACAAGCCGAGAAAGTTAAACCTAAGCTCTAATACCACAATTGTAACACCCGTCAACTTCTCCACCAAAATATTCTAATTGTTCTACGGTAATTAAATACATCATTCGATAACAAACCAAATTTTATTTCATAAAGTAATTTCTAAAGTAAATTTTCTACAACTGTAAATGTAAATTTCTCATAAAATAAAAAGTCTTAAACTTCTACCATTCATATATTGAAGAAATACTCAAGCACAAAAATGGAAGATAATAACATAATAACGTCTTCAGAAAATCGGGTTCTCTTTTAGCCTACGCCCTTTGTATCTCCAAGAAATTGCTCATTTGCTCGCCCGTTCGTGGGGTCATCACAGGTGTCAACCACAGACACAACACAAGGTTAGCTCATAATTTAATGATAAAAATAAGATCACATGAACAATATACACAACAGATACAAAGAAGACATGGAAAACTCAATTTACAACTCATCACAATTAATTAATTATGCAATCCAGTATGATGCATGTCACTCACAGTTCACTCTCATGCCATGTGGTACCATTAAAACAACTGAGCGATGCTAGGAGTACATGTCCCCTCTGACACTCTCGCTAGAAATACTAGTAAGTTACAGTCAGGGCAACTAGTGTTGCAACAGGAGTCACTTCCGACTCATGGTGATCAACAATAGTGGAAGCTTTTCCCACCGCGAATACCCTCCAAGTCCTAGGCCATTACAACGATCCGTCAGGGACCAACCGTACTAGTTCTATTCATCCTCACCTTTCGAAAACATTTTCACTACGTTTAGCATTCATGATAATCTTTCTAATTTTTAAAATACCATGTTTTACAAACATGTTCACCAGGGGCAACGTCACTCCTCACCATAGGAGGAGGCATCCATCTCTTTCACTTTCAAATAATTTCCACCATCCCTTTCACTTTCAAATCATTTCCATTGACTATCATGAACCTAAACGACTCATCAATGCAACAAGACCCATAAAATTAATCTTTCAAACCACATCAATCATTTCCCTTAACATTAATAAATGTAATTCACATGTCATTCACACACAGACATTATTACAATTATCAATAATACAAAGAAGGATGAATGCACTAAGGGAACCAAAAATAATAACATATGAAATTCTATAGAATCAAAATTCAACCTATAGTTTTATTTATTTATTTATACATTGATTAATGCTTAAGGGAGAAAGACAATACTAGATGTGAGGTTAAAAGAAAAGAAAAGAAAAATAGAAAAGGTGTGTGATACAAAATGTGCACCAGAATCATCCTTTTATAACTGTTCAATTACTCTCTTACATTTACCACTTATTATTATTATTAAAAATTATAACTTACATAATTAATTTTCATTATTATTATTATTAAATTGGGACGTTACATAATAATTGTTATTATTATTAATAATAAAAATCGGGTTACTACATGTCTTCCTTGAGATAAATTATTATCTAATTCAGAATTGTAATTCCGATCAATATAAAGGTTAGTCAAAACTAAATATCAATAAAAGTAAATTACCTTCTTAGTCACTAAATTTGTGAGAGATATTGTCAGTGATTTTTGAAATTAAAAAATATCAACTAATTTAGTTTCTAAAGTTAAATTTAATATTATTTTATTTAGTCTTTAATAATATTTATATATATATATATATAATTTATTAATTTTTCAATTCTTAAATATCGTTATGTAATCATAACAAAGTTAATATACAGTTGGACTAACATTATTAAAGGATTTTAGTTTTAGAGGTTTATTTAATTTGATAATTTTTTAATTTCAAGAATTATGTTATATACAAGAAAATTTTATAATTTTAAGACTAAACTAGTATCCAACTTATGTTTAGATTAGTTGACAATGTAACCGGCTTGTGCGTCACAAAATATCTTTTGATATTCGGGAAAATGTAAATCATTTCATAAAAATTAGTGGTAAATGGTAAAGTATATATATGGTGTCACGCTCAGAATAAGGAGTAAAAGTAACCATTGCAATTTGAAAATATTAAAAAAAATTATTTAAAAATATAAATAAAGTTTTCAACTAATTAGTCTATGGGGTTAGTTAACCTTCATCCAATAGTATGCATTGCGGAAGATGGACGCTTCTTTTTAGCGCACTGACTTTTTATTCCTGGTGTTGTGTAGGTGTACTATCTAAGGAAAGCAGGCAAGCAAGTGCCATTCAAATCAATTACCAATATTCACCACTTTGTGAGTGTAGAGTGTAAACACAAAGACTCCAGCGATCATGGGAAACAATTCTTGTAAAAATTACTCTCAGAGGATTCCTCTGGACGATTTCTCCACGGCTGTCTTACGCAGAACAAAGACCCGCAAATGGCGTGAAGATGTGGACACTTGGAATGCCCAATACTACTCACATGGGAGGACAACCTGCGAACTCGACTTGACCAAATCCAGCAACTTGAACAATCACGAACAAGAGTTATCCATCTCAATCTATGACCAGGCATCAAACCATGCAAACGACTACGTTGATTTTAAGATGAACATGAGACTTGAAGACGGTCTTCTTCTGGCAAACATTACTCTAAACGGACCAAAATGCTTGCAGCAACTTCCGGAGAGGAAAACACCTTTGCTGCAAGGTGGGGTTCTCAAGTCCTCTTCCTTCTTATATGGACGTGACACTGATCGAAAGGGTCTTATTGTCGTTTTAAGGGCAAAGAAAAACGACAACGATGAAGAGCTTCCTTACATGATTACAGTCAAACACTATTTTTTGGCCGCGTCTTGTTCTCATGGTGTCTCTGTTGCTGCAAAGATTCGAAGTGGTAGCGGTGAAGGAGGTTTGAATGTTGAGGTTGAGAAGCCTTCTACAGAGTCTAAACGTTCGCTGTTGTTTATGCTTGATGATGTGAAAGGAAAAGGGTGGTGGCCTAGTAGTGCTGATTCTGCAATCGGGAATTGCTTTGGGGGTAAGAATAACAATCCTGCAAATGCTAATTCTTATATCAATAGCGGCCAACAAAACATCTCATCCTTTTTAAGCACAAGTGGTTCCACTATTGGTGATTACAACGGTTCAATAGTACTTCAGGGCTGTCATGTTACCTTTGACGCCTTTGCTGCTTGGAGGAATCAGTAAACTATGGTTTGAGATTGTTTATATTAAATAAGATAATTATAGTCTAGTAAAACCTTCTGCAAATAATGTATTCTGTATGATGTTTCATTGAAATTTCATACTTTTCTTTTAGTGTATATTTACTTTAAGATTTACTAGACCGTGTGTTAGAAATAAATTAATTAATATCGAATACATGTATGATTAGAACAAACACAAAGTCTTATCTCATTACAAAGTCATTTTACATCAAACAAAATCATTCAGGATGTAATTAACGACCAGAGTTTCAACAATATTATTTATTATGATATTCTTTCATCACTTTCTTTAACATTCATTTTGTCCTTCTTCTCCTATTATTTCCAGGAGAAATTATATTTAATAGTTTTGGATTACCACGTCTTCGTGATTATGATTTATCTTTCTGTGATACATAATTCAAGTTTTTAATTAATTGATAGAGTTAATAATACTTAATCAGGTCGAAATTGTAGTGGTTTTGAATCATATAATAATAATCATATACATAATAGTTTTTCTTGACGAAGAAATAACGTATAATTCAAGATATGAAAAGAAATCATACAAATTTATTCTTTTTATCGATGTCTAGCTGTAATTGTTTTTTTTTTACGTAATCAAGCCACCGTAACAATTGTTATCTTTTATTCAATCGATATATATTAGTATTATATCAATCTCTCTTGACGACATAGATAATCATTTATGAATAAAGGTAAAAAATGCTCTTCAACTTATAGAAGATAAAGAAACCACCGTAAAAATACTTCCTTATTATAAGATTATTTAGAAAAGTGAAATAACTTATGTAACTGTCCAACCCTACAAATGATAACAACTTACATGGGAGACTAATTTCCTGTGTGATGTAACTACATTGGTTCAATATAACCATAGATGGGTTTAGTCGAATAGTGCGTTAGAACTTTATATTATTTTTTATATATTTATTAATACTTATTTTAATTATTATTGATTTTTGATATTTATTATTAACAAATTTTTAAAAAAATTTATTTGAACTAATCTATCTCTTTATTTTATTTTTTATTATTTAAATTTTATTTAGATTTATCTATTTAATATTATAACTTTACTTTTCATATTTTAATTGGATAATTCTTAAAATATTAAGATATTCTTTTTAGTTTTTAATTTTTTATTTAAGATATATTGTTTATTTTTTCCAACAATTTTTTTTGAAAGAATAATTTTGATTTACAGATACTGTCCATTTAATCCGCGAACTTAAGGCGGAGTATAGTCCTGATTCACTTACTCACCTTACTACTGGACTATATATATTGTTACCTTTATTTTATTCCATTTGATTGATCTGCATATACATCCCTACTCCTCAGCGATATACATTGTTCCCTTTATTTTATTCCACTTGATTGATCTGCGTGTACATCGATCAGATTTATTTTAACCATGGGCAACATAAGAAAAAGAAAATCGATCAAATGTCTTTCATGCCATCAAGATAAATATTCATATTCTTTCACCGTTCAAAATGAATATTTATCTAATAAAAAGTAGCATCAATCCGATTGTAGTTTAGACGACAAACGAGAAGGCGAATTCAAATATCTTTTTCTTTGTTGTCATCAATATAACTGATTGATAGATAAATATTCGGTTTCTTTTCTCAATCGAAAACAACATTTATCCAATAAAAAAGAGCATCGATCTTATGGTTATCATCATGATAGAATAGTCATACCTGTTTAGAAATAAATTAATTATTATCAAAATAAATATATGATTATAACAAACACAAAATGTTATCTCATTACAGAGTCATTTTACATCAAACAAAATCATTCATATAACATTCATTTTGGCTTTCTTCTCCTGCTGTTTCTTGGAGAAATAATATATTTAATATAATTTTGGATTACCACGTCTTCATGATTATGATGACGTATTCGTCATCAATTTTCATGTCCATATTACAGGATTTAGAGCTGATTTATTTAGTTAGTTCCAACAACCAATTAACATAGGACAACATTACTTGGACGATTTACCAATCTTTTAATATATTAAAAGTGGTTTGAGTAAATCTTTTAATATATTGAAAGTGGTTGAGTAAGTATGTAACATACCTAATCATATATGAGTATGTCAGATTAGTGTGACCTAAGATCTCTTACATGTTTTATTTAGTCACTTTAATAATTTAGAAATATTTTATTCATCATCAGGAGTATTCTTTAGATAGAACACTCTTGTATCTCTTTCTTTCTTTGTCTTTTTCTAAAAATCACCTTAATGTCGAATCCTAATTTAAACATCAAAAAGTTTTTGTCTTTAAAATTCCTAATTCATCCAAGAACGACATGATTAAGTTCCACCAGTGCCGAGCTCCTTTCGCTAGTGTAAGAATCCAGACTTGCTTTATACAAGCAAAGATCCACAACTCGGAACCTAGAAGAGACATTTGGCGTCCACTGTGCGACCCTAGTAAAAACTTTCCAGGACCAGATAAAGTTTATGGTATATACCAGGAACCAAGCAGCCGCCTCTGCATCACAACCAGACAAGGACACCTCCTTGGACGCTCTTTGAGCTCACATTGACTCAGTGGTAGTTGGGGTATGTCGCCAACTAGGGGAGGACAAGGAGAAACTTCGAACGCAGCAACGTAACGAGATGTAAAGTTTGAAGGACCAACATAGAGAAGAAATATTGGCCCTGAGATAACAAGTCTTTTCTTTCCAACACAAGAGAGAGGCTCAACCAACCGAGTCACACCCACCACCACATGGTGAACACAAAACTCAATCTTGCAGTAAGACATGATTGGGAAGAGCCCAAACCTTTCACCCGTGAATATGTTTGATGTAGGTGCTCCAAGAAGCTCCTTGTTTTTCCCGATCTAGTCTTCAACAATGCCCCACGGTGGAACCCAAGAGAAGCTCTCGGTCGAATGGTGTTTAAGGTGTTTAGGAGTTAAGAAATGAAAGGAAAATGTAGAGGAGAAAGAGATGGTGGTGGCGCCAAGGTTGTGAGACCTATAAGCCTAGGAGGAACCGCCACAATGGATATAGAGAACCATTGATAAGATTGAAAGAGAATTCCATAAGGGAACAAGAGACTAATCTCTCAAGAATGCACTAAGCAATTCATTCAACAATTCATCAAAAGACCCTTACAATGGGGTTTGGCCATGGCATTTATAGGGAACCAAGCTTGACCTCCAAGTAAGCCTAACCACGGTTTAGGAGCCACTAACCAAGGTTAGGACTGCACCAATCCGTGGGCTTCCTTGCAAGCCAAGTAACCATGTGGGTTACTTGGTAGTTAAGGAAGCACATGGCTTCACATGGCCTTCACATGGGTGCACATGGGTTTGTCTCCCCTTGTGGCCCATGTGATTAGCCATGTCATCAATCCTAATCACTTCCTAATCAAGGGTGGAGATCCTTGATTAAGTTTTGGCATGGATCCAATGCTTAATCAAGGAACTCATTCCTAATTAGCAAGTGTCTCAAGGCTTCACACAAGTTTTGAACCAAAAAATGATTTTAGCCGCTTTTTGAAAACCTTGTGTGGCCTTGACTAGGAAAGCATGGCATGTGTAGGTGTTTATGGAAACCGTGGGCTTGACCCTAAGAATCCATGGGCTTAGCCCAAGTCATACCCTAGAGCTATTACAACATAGGACTTAATCATGTTCAAAGGAATTTACAAGTAGGTTACAAGTGATAAGTCCTATACTAGCTTCATGGTCTTGGAGTCTTTCCACCTCCTCCTCTAGCCTCATTTGCATGCTTCTAGTAACTCTTCTAGATGTTCCTACATCAATGTTTCTAGCCAAAACCAAAATCCAACCAACAAAGAAGCCATCCCATCGATCCCACCGAATCATGTAAGCCAAACATGCCCCCAACAGTTGTCGTTCAATGCCTTTCCCGTCCCACAGGGCGACTTTATTAGAGCCCTCTCATCCTTCCACCTCTTTACACCCAATATAATGCAAACTCGATTGCCTGAGAATTGGAGATGGTCGAGTTTGGATAAATATAAAGGAACCTACGATCCTACAACCCATGTAAAAGCATACTTGAACTAAGCGGGATTAGTGTCTGAGGACCTCTGACCTCTGCATACATTGTCGACTTTTCCCTACCACTCTCAAAGGAATCGCCCTTAAGTGGTGCTATTCTCTGCCTCCACTATTCGTGGATTCTTTTGATACCTTGTGTGAAAGGTCTGTGGTTAGATTTGTCGATGGCAAGCCCATCAACACAAATTCCTTTTGATTGTAACACATGGTGTAAGGACCATGAAACACTACGACAGGCCATCACCACAATGATGAATACCTCTAACCTTCATCTGGCAGTAACGATGCTATCTATTAAGGTCACACTCTGACCTAACCCCTTATCAGATTATTTATATGTAGAGTTGCCAAAAACATGGATAATCTTCGCGCCCGAGCTGCTCACTACATGAGCACAGAAGAAAATATGGCAGCTTGGAGAAAATCTAAAGAAATCCCTAAGACCTCAACCTCCGAAATAGCGAGCTTGAAGAAGAAGAAGAGGTTGGGAAGATTTGACTCATTGAAGGAGGCTAATTAAGAAGTGGTGTTAAAGGAGGCTTTAAATCTCAAGCTCCTCCGAGTTCCTTTACCTACCCTATCACCTCCTAATGCAGGTCCGACCAAACAATGCAGTTACTTCAAAACTGAGGTCATACATTCAGTGGCGAAGCCAGAAAAAAATGTGTGGGAGGGGCAAAATTTTTTAAAATTTTTTAAAAAATCTTTTTAATTTTTTTAAATTCCTTTTAATTTTTTTTAAATTTCTTTTTTTTTAAAAAAAAAAAAAAAATATTTAGCTAAATGCAAGTCCATTATTTACATAATAATTTTTTTCCTTTTTTTAGAGACTAAAATAAATTTGGTAGAGATTAAAATTTATTATTAACACATATAAATTAATTTATATATATATATATATATAAATTTATTATTAATATATATATATATATATATTTATTACATATATATATATATATACATAAATTTATTATTAATATTTTTTAAAATATATGTTTTTAAATTTATTATTACTAATATATATATATATATATATATATATATATTAGATATAAAATTATAAATCAAAAACATAAAATCATCAAAAATTAAAATTTATTATTATTATTATATATATTATTTATTATTATAAATTATTATTTATATATATATAATGATTTTTCAAAATAATTATTTTAGGAATATTATAATTATAATTATTTATTTAAAATATAAAATTAAAATTATTATTATTTATTTAAAATAATTAATATTTTTATATAAATTATATATATATATTAAAAAAAACGAGAAAAAGTTTGGGGGGCAACTGCCCCCCTCCCTCTTAACGTGGCTCTGCCACTGCATACAATCGAGGAGTGTATTTAAAGACCTAATAGAAGAGCTCGTCCGCTTCAAAGCATTGGCGTGTTTCATCCAAAACACTCATCAAGACTCTGACTGCGGATGAAACTTGTGGAGAGGAAGAGGATGAGGTCCTCGAGGGGGATTCCAAGGGTCGACCAAAGGAAGATCTCACTACGACCAAGCTCACCTAACACCAAGACGAGACTAGCCATAATGAAACCTAAATGATGTCTAGGGAATGATTAACATAATAGGAGGATTGGGCGGAGGACGAAGCTCAAAGTCAGCAAGAAAAAGACACCCCCAGAGTATCAACTCAGTAAACTATTTGCTGCCCAGAACACTACCCAAAATATCGTTCATTAATGAGGACTTCAGCACAAACGACCTGGACTAGGACGACTCGTTGGTGATAACAGCCACAATCACCAATTGGCGGGTGAAGAAGATCCTCACAGACCAAGGAAACTCACCTGATATTTTATATTGGTTGACATTCAAGGAGTTAGATATCTGAAATCCATGAATCAGATCCCATACGAAGCCATTACTCGGGTTTGCTAGAGAAAGGGTTCACACGAGAGGCTATGTGGACCTCTTGACCATATTTGGGGCAGGGGAAGCGTACAGAATGATCTCGGTCTGATATCTTCTGGTAGATGCTAATACTTCGTACAATGATATAATCAGCAGGAAGATCCTTGGTCAACTTGGCGCTATAATCTCCACTCCATATATGGCTATGGAGTTCCTAGCTAGTGGAATAATAGTTACTGTCAAGGGTGGCCCAATGATTTACAGAGAATGTTATGCACAAAGCCTCTGGGTGTCACCGTACTCGTTTGATCTTAACACTCCAGAGCAAACACGATTGCCCCCAGAAAAGCATAGCTCAGCCATTCACTATAAAAATATTGAAGAAATAGACCTGGACCCAAGGGAAAAATTACAAGACGACAAGTCAGTGTTTGACGAAGAAATGTCCCAACTACAAGTCAGGAAGAAAGTAGAGCAATATGTCAAGGTTGGGAGTAACGTCAAAGAAAGCTTATGCTAATGCCAACATTTTTGCTAACCTTTTTACCTGAAGCTCGGCGAATATGTTAGGCATTGAACCCAATTTTATATGCCAAAAATTAGCCATACTCCCCTAAGCAAAGTCGGTATCCCGAAAGAAGCGCAAACTCTGGGAGAGAGGATAGCGGTTGTGGATATGAAGTCCAAAAACTCTTGGAAGCCAAGTTTATCAGGGAGGTGGTGTATACGACATGGTTGGCCAACATTGTAATGGAGAAGAAGGCCAATGGAAAATGGAGAATGTGCACAAATTGCACTGACCTAAATAAAGCATGCCAAAAGGACACGCACCTGTTGCCAAGCATTGACCGACTTGTCGATAACAAGTTTGGATGTCAACTCTTGAGCTTCCTGGATGTATACTCATGGTATAACCAGATCAGATTGTACTTTCCAGATGAAGACAAAACTACATTCATTACAGAGGGTCCAACCCACTGCTATTGAGTTTTGCCTTTCAGACTAAAAAATGTCAGAGCCACCTACCAAAAGCTCATGGATGAAGATGATATGGTGATCAAGTCCCCACTAGTCGAGGACTACCCCGGGCACCTTAAAAAAGTCTTTACACTGGTAAAAGCCCATAACCTATGACTTAACCCAAAGAAGTGTGTTTTCGGGGTAGGTGGAGGAAAATTTTTGGGTTCATAATCACGTGTAGAGGAATTGAAGAAAACCCAGACAAATGTGAGGCTATAGTGAGCATGAGGAGCAGGGCAACCTCAAAGAATTACAAAGATTGAATGAGAGACTAGTTGCTTTGTCTAATTTCCTCTCAAAGTTGGAAGAAAAGGCCAAATCACTTTTTAAGTTGATAAAATGGGTGTGTCATTTTGAATGAAATAAAAAATGTGATGAGGCTTTTGATGAAATAAAAAAAAAAAATCTTTTCCCTGCCTACACTAAAGAGCCTAGGGCTAGACTCACACTTGAGTTTATATCTATCAGTAACACACTCTACTTTCATCTCAGTGTTGGTTCATGAAGAAGAAAGGAAGCAATGTCTGATATACTTTGTTACCCGAACATTATAGCTCGTAGAAGAAAGATATCAAGTCATAGAAAAACTAGTACTATCCTTAGTGTTCTTGGCTAGATGATTGAGGCATTATATTCGGAGTTTTAACATCATAGTGTGGACGGATTACCACCTTAAACAGGTATTGCAAAAACCTGATTTAGCTGGGAGGATGATAGTATGGTTGGTTGAGTTATCGGAATTCTGACTCACATACCAGAGCCGAAGACCAATGAAGTCCCAGTTCCTCATAGATTTCCTAATTGAGCTTCCTGCGCTAGGAAACCAATATGAATATTGGACCCTTAACATAGATGGGTCATCCAATAAGAAAGGAAGTGGCGTCGGAGTCATCCTACAAGGACCAGATAACCTCGTCTTAAAACAAGCTATTTGATTTGAGTTCCCAACATTCAATAATGAGGCTGAGTACGAAGCTCTTCTGGTCGGACTTCATCTAGCTAAAGAAATGAGGGGAAGGGGACCTATGTTGCTTGAGCAATTCTTAGTTGATAATGGGGCAAATATCAGGCAAAAGAGCCTTTACTACAAAAGTATTACCATCTCGCCATGGGGAAAGCCAATTGTTTTGAGAAGTTTGAAATTATTCATGTACCTAGATCGGACAATGACTGTGTCGAAGTGTTGTCAAAACTAGTTAGCACGAAGAAAGTTGAACAACATAGAACCCTCATCCAACAGACACTCATGATGCTAAGCTGGGACAAAGAAGAGATCCTTAATGTTCAAGATGGGGCAATCACTTGGATGAACCCTATTTTCAAGTACTTGAAGAACAAGAGCTTCCCCAAAGATGAAAATGAGGCAAGGAAAATAAGAAGGCAAACCTCATTTTACGTCAATTATAACGATGAGTTATATCAACGAGGACTTTCATCTCCACTACTTAAATGTGTGGACTTAGACCAGACTCAATACATAATAGAGGACTTGCATAGAAGAATCTACGGAGTACATTTCGATGCACGAACCATGGCTACCCAAGTACTCCGAGTAGCTTACTATTGGCCCACCGTTCGCAAAGACACTTTCCTGTTCGTCTGAACATGCCTGGAGTGCCAAAAGCATGGCCCAATACATAACCTCTACTAGAAGAACTCCACTCAATCTGCTCCCCTTGGCCATTCACAACATGGGGAGTCGACATCCTCAATCCCTTTCCTATCGCAAAAGGCCAAGTTAAGTTTTTGATTGTATCAATTGACTACTTCACCAAATACTTCACGGATAATGGGCGACAATTCGTGGATATTAATTTCGAAGGATTGCTCAAACAACTCAACATTAAACACTGAGTCACTTCCATAGTGCAACCTCAAACCAATGGCTAGGTAAAGGCTGCCAACAAAGTCATCTTGATTGAGCTTAAGAAGTTAAGTTGAGCAAATGGACTTTAGGCCGATGAGATAACAAATATATTATTTCTTTCCCACTAAATTTTGACTAAGAACTACTACTATTATCAATGGATCAAAGATTGCCTGAGTTTAGTATTTTAAGTTATCCTTTGATCAAAGATTATCTCAGTTATTGTTTTAATTTATCAACGGAGCAAAGATTATCTGAGTTATTACTTTAGGTTATCAACGGATAAAAAATTATCTGAGTTATTACTTTAAGTTATCAATAGGTCAAAGATTATCCGAGTTATTACTTTAAGTTATCAATGAATCAAAGATTATTCGAGTCATTACTTATCAACAGATCAACAGATTATACAAGTTATAAACAAATTAAAAAATATCTGAGTTATCATTTTACCAATGGATCAAAGATTATCCAAATTTTACGAACCTACTCACTCTTATCTTTCATGTTAAAATTAATACAAGCATCCATTCAAGTCGGTGCCAAGACTACTTGAACAATTCAAGAAAAATTTGCTGTTTTCAAGCGTAATTCAATCCTAAAGAGACCAACTTGAAAGGTAAAGAATCAACTGAAGACAAGAAAAAATATTTTCATTAAATAAAAGTTGAGGATTACAAAATTATTACAAAAATTAGTCATCGACTAACTCACCGTTGACTACAACTTTGCTGGAATCAAACTTGATTACATTAAAAGAAGAGTTAAAAAGGAGAGTTTGGTCTATCTCCTTTTTGAAACCCTCCTCGAATCCCTAGAAGTCGTCCACTACTAATTGAGCCACCTCTGTCGTCGACTTGTTCTTTTCTTGCCTAAGGACCACAACATCTTGACGAAGTTGATCAATAAGCTCTTCAACCTCTTTCAACTTCCTCTTAGCGTCAGCCTCCCTATCCATGGCTTTGGAAGCTTCGTGTAAAGCTCGGTCTTTGTCTTGTTTTGCCATAGCCAAAGTTTGCAAAGCTCATTCCTCACCCACTTTGGCCTCGACCAAGGAAAAGTGGGCATCATTTTGAGCCGCCTTTGTGTCGTCTAGGGCCAACTTCGCAATGTTGATCTCCTCCTCTAGAAGTCGAATCCAACTATAGCTTTGCTCCAACTTAGCTACCCAAGCCATCAGTAGAGCATCTGACTCAACCTTAGTCTTCAATAGCTCTTGGCCTTGTTGCTTGAGCTCCTTCGACTTAGACTTTGTTGTTGCGCTCTCTACTAGAAAGACATGGTAGTGGCAGAACACAACCAAACCCCTCATCATCATAAGTTCAGCCCCACCCAAACTTTTCTCAAGGTTGACGAGACAAATGAGGCCAACACCTTAGGTCTTGGGAAACCTGACAACATTTCTAATGTTGCTAGAGCAAATGTTCACGCTCCAATGGGACTCAGACCTTGGCTTCGTAGTAGACATGTGCTCAAGGCGAAGCCCATGCTTGTATTGACCTTGGTAAAGAACCCCACGAGGAAAAGAAGGCCCACCCGCTACTTGAGTTGAAAGCAAACCCGAAGGAAATTGGTACGAGAGTAGTAGATGAAAGGACCACTGTGGAAGGCAAACGTGTCAAGGGAGAACCTTGAGCTGGGAAGATTTCAGAACCAACGACTTAAAGTGGCTAAGCTTAAGAAATCGGCTCAGAAGACTTAGGACAAGGAGGACTCAGCTGTGGGGTGGAGGACTCTGAAGTATCTTGACATCAGATGATGTCAAAGTCCTTCCCTTGGCTCGATGCTACATTGATAGCTTTAGGAACTTCACATTCAGGAGAGAGGAAATGTAACATCAAATTCTTTAAAGAAATACACGAAAACGTAGATGAAGTCTTCCCTGTCAAGTGGAGGCATCTTGTAAACCCGCTTGGATGAGGAACACGGTTTGGCGAGGACAGTCTTCTAAAGAAGAAAAAAAATTGGATGAGAAGAAATAAGGTCAAAAGCATTTTGTGAAGAATTCAGCGAGGAAGAGTAAGCATTAACCTCTTCGAGTACTCATTGGTACTCACGATCAAAAATAGAGGGAAACACTCTTCTAGTTCTAATGACCTTTTGCTTGCCTTGTGGCAGCGACGTCGTGGTAACCCCCTTAGAAGACGTGGCACCACCAACAATCTCACCACTAGGAGAAGGGGCATCCCTGATAACTCACAAAAGTGAGCTATTTTTATACTCCTTTTATAATATAAATTGTCCTTTTCACGCTCTTAATCCACCTAAAATAACTCTAAATTGATCTTAATTCACAATAATTCATGTTAGAGCTTTTTGATGGTGTGTTAAGTGTTTCAGGGAGAAAAATAGTCAAAAACAGGTGAAAATGTGCTCAGGAAAGTATCTCTCACGAGTTGGATCACAACTTGCGCGATTTGGTGCTCCAATTGTTTATTACCTCGCGAGAGTTAGACTCGCATCAGGCCCAATTCCAACTTAAGAGGCTATAAATAATCTTCATTCAACAGAGTTTTGACAACACACTGAGTCCGGAGATAATTTCTAAAACCCTAGTTCTTAGACTCCTGACGGCTAAACCTAGACGGCGACTGCTCTTCGACTAAGAACTCTTCCAGTTCATAGACGGTGACGGAATCCTACCACGAGCAAGAATAGAAGGAGACTCTAGACTTCACTATGTATTCTCATTCCATTATTACTTATGTTGTTTTCCTTTCCATTATGAACTAACTCCCTCTTTGATTGCGAGAACGGTGTAACCCTAATTATCCCTTTTATATGATTATTGATGTTATTCAGTATATGTTTAGGTGTTTTATTCTTCGTTCTTAATGCTATTTATTAAATTGACAACCTAATAAATTAATAAGGTAATCTAGAGACGCTCTGACAAAGTAAACATCTAGAGAAAATAGGAGAATGAAACCATTATTATTCTAAGATCTTAGAGTTGAGAATAGGTAGTAATGCACATTACATCTAATTTACCTTTGGATTCATAGAACTAAATCCCTAAGTAATTTGGTATTAACTTAAGAGATTAATTAATCCAATTAACTTAGGAGGCGTGAGTGATTCTGAGAGGAACGGTCACGAAGGTAGGAATCCAATCCGACCATGATTATATTTGAATAGCATAAAAGGAAATTATAAAAGGGAGATTAATGGTAAAATCGGGATCCCAATCACTTTCTTTTCTTGAACTTAAATTTATTTCAATTAGTTTTCTGCTTTCTTTAAAATCAATCTCTAAATCAAGAACTACATGTTCTCTTTCCCTCTTGGGAAATCAATAAAATAAATTAAATAAAGATATAAATCTTCTGATTTGACTGTCCTCGTGGGATCCACAAACCCCATTTATAAATACTTATTACTTGATGACTGTGGTATACTTACTATATGTGTTTAGTGTAATTATCACTTGCATATTGCGTATCAATCCCCGTACGGGGAGGTGAACGAGAGGGGCTTGAGGAGACTTCCCCACCAATGGGGGTAACCTCTCCAGGAACCAAATAAGGACCCTCCCCAAAACACTCTGAATTAGAGTATGAGGAATAGGAAGCCATGTAAGACATATTTAGAGTAGGGATGAACGCTGGTTAAAAAAATGGAAACAGAAAAATCAAAAAATGGAGGCATCGCACAAGCAAGATGTAAGTTTGAGCGGTGAAAAGAGTAAAGAACGTGAGAGTAGAGTGAAGAGATGAGACAAAGGAGGGTATTTATAACCCTAGAAGGGTGGAATGTGAAGAGGCATTTTCAAAATGACATTATCCTTATGGTTTCACGCCACCCCAAGTAGTCTTGCACCCGTTACGAGACACCACTATTGTTTACCTTATAAGAAATTCTATTAAAAGCATTAAACTTGCATTTAATGCCTTGTAGTTATCAAACCCTTCATTAAAAGCACACTAGGTGTCAATTACCAAGTGACTCCTGTTCTCGCTGGATTTTGAGGTGGTCCGAGCTCAGCTCGGCCCTGAGAAATCCGGCGGCGTGAGGGGTTGGAACCCTCGTTGATTTGTATGAGTAATTAGGTTTTATTTCGTGTGTCGATTTTGAGTCCTCTATCAGTATTTATAGGGATCATAATTAGGGTTCCATATTCGTGGATTTCATGGGGAAGATTTCTCCAGGCCCAAGAATCCCGATAAATCAGGGAAAAGATATATGTCCATATTTGTCCAGATACGTTCTGTTTATGTCAAGCTCAGCGCGGTCAGTGAGGTGAGCCTGGGGTCCAGGGGATGAGCTCGGTGCTCATCCACAGCCTGGTACATCAGCCCCCCAAGCTCAGGCCAAGCGATCAAGTGGCGTGAGTTTAAGTGATGAGCTCGGCCTTCCGATGTCAAATGGCGGGAAATTGTCGAAATGGTTGGTATTCCTCCATTTAATTTTATTAAGTTTCTTATTTAATTTTTACGTTAAATGCGGTTAATGGACCGTTAAGGGGCTTTGCGGTTACCACTTTTGTTAACTGCACCCCTTCTAACGCTCCTTTTCTTCTTTAAATACCTTGCGCCCCTTCGTTTTCCCATTTCGCTCTCCCGCTCCTCCCTTGCTGCCCTGCTCATTTCTTTCTCTCTGTCTTGGTTCTCTTTCTTGTTCCCAGAACCTCCGTTACCTTGCGTTCACCACTCTTTTCTGTGCGTCCTTAGTCTGTGTGGTGTGCTTGTCTACTACACTCTCGTCACCTCCTCTCGTGTCAATCATCCTAGGTATGTCCTCTTCGCACTCCTCTGCTACTCGTAGTATAGAGAGTATGGTCGCCCGTTCGGCCTCGGGTTCGGAACCCGAATCGGAGGAGGTTTCTACTTCCTCCAGTGAAGTGTCTACGGCGGAGGCCGCTCCTGAGCCTGGCCCCGCCTCTGCAACTACCGAGGCCCCCCTGCTGGGGCCGAGGTGAGATCCTTTGAGTGCGCCGTGGAGGCTACTATGGCCACCGAGGTTCCCCCAGCTGGGGCCGAGGTGAGGTCGGTTGACTGTGTCATGGAGGTTTCCGGCGGTGGGGGTGTTCCTCATGGGTTTTGGCCGAGGAAGGGGTAGCGAGGGAGCCCGAGGGGGCCGATCTTGTTATACCCGTCCCGGTCGATGATCCCGACTTCTCGTGGCTCTTAGATGAGGTCTCTAGTCGCGCCTCTTCCTATGACAGTGTAAGAAAATCCAAGTCCTCCTAGATAGGTACGAGGTCCTACGGGAGGGGTATGACGACATGGTAAGGTTCAGAACCTGTAGGCGTCTCCAGAGGGTACATTCTCGTACTCTTGTAGCCGGTCAGTACGCTATCACTGTCTATGAGTATATGTTTAAGGAGTATGGTTTAGTCTTCCCTTTAAGTCGTTGTGAGACCGAGGTCCTAGCCTTCCTACATGTAGCTCCTAGTCAGCTCCACCCTAATAGTTAGGGCTTCCTTCGTGCCTTCCAGATTCTATGTAAGATGCTCGGCGTTAGGCCGAGCTCTCGTGTCTTCCTCTATCACTACCAGCTTAAGCACGACCCAAAGGTGGGCTAGGCTTCCCTCAGCAGTTCTCGCGGGGGGAAGGGGGAGGCCTGCTCGTTCCCTATGCTCAATCTTACAAAAAGTTCAAAGAGCGATATTTCAAGCTATTCCCCATCAATAACAGGACCATTAAGGCCCTTTTTCTGAATGATGACCTTAAGCCGAGGTATCCTTTGCATTGGTGTCTACCTCTCAAATATACCAAGTTTCCTGAGGACCTGTTGACCCCAGGAGACAAAAACATTCTTCAAGTTTTGCATGGTCTCCCTCTACCCATTAGCAGCCGGGCTCTGATACATTCTGCCCGGGAGGAGGACCCCTTCCAACACTTCTTAGGTAATTACTTTAGTGTCTCTTTGCTCGAGCTGTGAGTTGTATGATTAATATTTTCTTATGTCTTTCTTTGCAGATTCGATGTCTGACAATTTTAGCCTGGTCGCCGCTCTAAAAGCCCGCAAGTCGAGCTCTGGACCACGGGATCGTGGGATGATCTCTCGCGGGCCCAGCCCGGCTCCCCGGCCTCCTCTATCTCAAGCTACTCCCAGTCCTAAGAGGCCAAGGGCTGAAGGGGCCGAGGTCCCATCTGATGGTGTGGAGGCCTCGCCCAAGAGACAGAGGTGCGAGGAAGACACCGCGACCTCCGTTTCCCCTGCTCCCCGGATCGAGGTGGCTGTATCCGAGCCGGCGCCAGAGGGTGGGGGGTGCGCCTCTCACTGCTACAAAGACCTCCGCCAAGCTTCCTTCCGGTGCCTCCTGGCTCGGCAAAGAAGGTGTTGGGCCCCGCATTGAGCAATAGCGGCCGACGTCCTGCCTGGTCAGTCACTATGGGACTCCTCTCTCCGGGAGGAACATATCTAGATTGGGCAGCCCTTTCCCAGCTCCTATGATGATGCCCTCCTAGATGCGGTGGGCGTAACGGACAACTTGGATAGGGCCGAGGTATTGTTGAGTCGTCTGTTGGCCATAACTCGGCATAGCAAGAGACGGGTTACTCAGGAGTTAACATTTTCTACCCGGGTGGCCGAGTTAGAGGCTGCGTCCGTCCGCCGGGAGCAGGAGTTTGTTGCTCGGGTCGCTGTTCTGGAGATAGAGGCCACCAAGTTAAGGTTGGCTAAGGAGGAGGTTGAGCAAGAGCTCGCCGCCGCGAAGGCTGACCGGGAGGAGCTTGGGAGGGAACTCGTCGCCTCTAAGGCGAACGAAGAGGAGCTCCAAGGTAAGCTGAGTTCAGCCGGCGACCGTGCTGTGAGCTCGGAGGCCAAGGTGCTCGAGCTGCTGGAGAAGCTCGGGACGTCCGAGAAGACCATGGCATAGCAACAGGCCAAGATGGAGCAGATGGAGGAGGCCGTTGTGTCTAGCTTCTGCTCAGGCTTCGACGGAGCAGTCCGGTAAGCCTGCTTCCTGGCTCCGTCGCTTGACCCCGAGTCCTTTGACTATGTCAAGGATGTTGTAGATGGGGAGTAAGTGTACTGCGCCGAGTAGATTTATCTCTTCCTCTTTTTTTTTTTGTATTTTCTTTTGTTGTCAGCCATTAAGGTCTGCTTTGGTTTGTAACTAAGGCCGCTTTGGCCGTACAATGTTTACTTTCCTTTGCTTTAATATCATCGTCTTGTCTTCATCCCTATTCATCTGCTTTAGTATTACCGTTTTATTCTTTTTCTCATTGCCTTATTCTGCACTTGTTTTACTTGACTATTTCCTCGTGTCATTTGCCTGATTGACCTCCAACGGGTCTCAGGTGTGTGTTCTCAGTCCGGCATTGACCGAGCATGATGAAGGACTTGATGTCCTGTAAAGGGACTTGTAAAGGGACGCGATGTCTCCTTTAGCTCGGTAGCCGCCGAGCTCGGTAAGGAACTTGTAAAGGGACGCGATGTCTCCTTTAGCTCGGTAGCCACCAAGCTCGGTAAGGAACTTGTAAAGGGACGCGATGTCTCCTTTAGCTCGGTAGCCGCCGAGCTTGGTAAGGAACTTGTAAAGGGACGCGATGTCTCCTTTAGCTCGGTAGCCGCCGAGCTCGGTATACAACATAAGTGTGATGGTAGAAATTCTCCTTTATTGAATACTAATGTGGTGCCTCGTTAAAACCTTTCCCGAAAAAACCCGAGCTTAGGAAAATGAGTACACCTCTATGACATCAAAAACATAACAAATTGTTCAAACTTTATTGAATTGAACACTAAATTAAAAGGGAATACGCTAGCTAAAATAGGGCTTCAGATGATTGGCGTTCCAAGTTCTTGGGATTAGACGTCCTCCCATTTCCTGTAACTTGTAAGATCCATTCTGATGGTTCTCGAGGATGTGGAAGAGGCTGTCCTAGTTGGCGGTGAGCTTGCCATGAGCTCGGTCTCGCCTAGCCTCCCCGGTCTTCCTCCAGACGAGGTCTCCTGGGATGAAAGATCGTTCCCGAACACGGGAGTTATGGCGACGAGCTGCTCGCAGCTTTGTGGCCAATTCCCTTACTCGAGCTTCTTCTCGGACTTCTTCAATAAGATCGAGCTCCTCCCTGAGGGCAGTCTCGTTGCTTGAGGATGTGTACGTCAACCTCCTCCACGAGGGTTCGCCGACCTCAACTAGTATTATGGCGTCGAACCCATAAGTGAGGCGAAATGGTGTTTCGTTGGTTGAGGATTGAGGCGTGCAGTGGTATCCCCATAACACGCTTGGCATTTCCTCAGCTCAATCTCCCTTTACTCTGCCGAGCTTCCTTTTCAACTCATTGAGGATGACCTTATTGGCTGCTTCAGCTTGTCCATTTGTTTAGGGGTGCTCCACCGATGATGTCCTGTGTTGAATACCGAGCTGAGATAAGAATGTGCAGAACATGGCATCTGTGAACTGCCTCCCATTATCGGTGATCAAGCCATGAGGTATGCCATGTCTGCAAACGATATGTCTCCAAACAAATTTTTGAACTTGTTTGGCCGATATCGTGGCTACTGGTTCAGCCTTGATCTATTTGGTGAAGTAGTTGATGGCCACAAGTAAGAACTTGGTCTGCCTCTGTGCTGGCGGGAATGGGCCGAGGATGTCCATTCCCCCAGGGTGACGAGATGAGCTAGAGCTCGGTCGAGGGTGCAGGCGCAGCGAACCGTGTTCCTGACACTTTTTACAGCTCCTAACATAGTCTTTGGCATCCTTCTTCATTGTGGGCAAGTAATACCCAGCTTGGACTAATCGGGCCGCCATGTGTTTTGGCCCCTGTGTGCATGCTACAGATACCAGTATGGAGCTCGTCCATCACGTACTTGACTTGTTCTTTGGTCAAACATTTCAGTAAAGGAGTAGAAAAGCCTCTTTGGAACAGCTCTTGATCCCGTAGTACGTAGTAAGGGGCTTGACGACTACCTTTTGGGCCTCATTCTTGTCGTCAAGCAGGACGTTGTCTTGCAAATATGATATGAAGGGGGTCATCCACGATCTCGGTTCCGTATTGACCGAGTAGACCTCGTCCTTGTCCCAGCTCGGGGAGATGAGTACTTCCTGAATAATTGAATGGTGTTGTCCCCCCTTGCCGGAACTCGCCAGCTTAAATAGGATGTCGGCTCTGTCGTTCTGTTCACGAGGGACATAGACGATCTCAAATTTGGTGAAGTGGGAAAGCATGTTCTTTACTCGATAATAGTACTGCTGCAGGAGGGGCTCCTTAGCTTGGAATTCGTCTCTAACCTGAGAGGTAACTAACTGGGAATTACTTAGGCATTTCAAGTGTCGGACACCCATGTCCCGGGCTAACCTGAGGCTGGCCAGCAGGCCCTCATACTCGGCCTGATTGTTTGAGGCTGCAAAGGAGAAGCGTATAGCTTGTTCCAACACGACATCATCTGGTCCTTCCAATATGACAACCTGCTCCGCTCCCTTTCTTGTTAGAAGAGTCATCGACTATTAGCGTCCAACCTAGCTCACGATCACCGATCTCGAGTAATTCAGTGAGGAACTCAGCCAAGAACTGTGCTTTCATAGGACCTCGGGGTTCAAATTGAAGCCCAAACTCGGATAACTCAACAGCCCAGGCTGTCATGCGACCAGCAAGGTCAGGTCGTTGCAATATCTGTCTAACCGAATAGTCCGACCTTACAATTATATCATGGCAACCTCAGACCGAGCTGATGGCAACCTCAGAAACTGCTAAGTAAACATACAGAGGCAGCTGAGGAGAAGGGCTAGTTAGGGTTGGTAGGGAGGCTATCTGTGTTTTCAGCTTGTCGAAGACGGAGGACATTCATCGTTCCATTCAAAGTGAGCTGAGCGTTTTAATAATGTGAACAGAGGTTTGCTTTGCTCAGCTAGCCTGGGCAGAAACCGAGATAGGGCGGTCAGGCGTCCGTTAAGTTTCTGCAAGTCTTTTAAGCAGGTCGGGCTGGGCATGTTAGTGATGGTTGTACACTTGTCCGGGTTGGCCTCAATTCCTCTTTGGGAGATCATGAAATCGAGGAATTTACCCCCACCTACGCCGAAGGCATACTTTTCCGGATTTTGCCGGATTTGATGTCGGCATATCTCTGTAAAGATTTCTCTTAGATCGGCAGCGTGTTGAGCATAAGTTTTCGACTTCACCACCATGTCATCAACGTAGAACTCCATATTACGTCCGATCTGAGCACTGAAGACCTTGTCCACTAGTCGTTGGTAGGTGGCCCCTGCGTTTTTGAGGCCGAAGGGCATAACCTTGTTGGACCTAAAGGTTGATGATGCTTTGGTGTCTCTCTTGGTGTTTTTGATTTTGATGTAATGTAATTTTGGTTTTCTTAGTTGGAATGTATCTAGGAGTTTTCTATGTATTGAGTGTTTAGACTAGGCATGTATGTGTTGTTCTTTGTTTGAATGCCTTGGAGAAGCTTGGCAATCTTGTGTGATTACTCATGTGTCAAGTGTTTGATTTCCCTCTCTAAAACAGTTTGAAAAACCTTTAGTAACCAACTGAGGTAATAGATTACCAACAGTAGGTAACAAAGTGTGGAAATCCACTTGTTGCTTAAATTCACCCTAGATGCACTCCGAATTGGCTCTTCGTGTCTTCATGAGTTTTGTAGCTCTATCAATCCTCTTTCATTTGCAACAAATCAGAGCTCAAAATGATATCTGTAGAAGAAGTTATGCCAATTTTGGTGAAAGTGCTCAAGCAGGTGCGCCCAAGTGCAACCAGAAGCATTACTCGCGCGATAATAGATTACCAACGAGTGGTAATCGATTACCCACGAGCAAAAATCACCAGAATGCATTCTTCTTCTGGTGTGTAATCGATTACCATAAGGCTGTAATCGATTACCATGAGCAAGTAATCGATTACCATGAAGCAAGAATCGATTACCTCAAGTAAAAATCACCCGAATGAATTTCATCTCAGCGATGTCGATTACCACGAGGTAATGTCGATTACCACCATGAAAAATGTTTACAAGTTGCCTGAAATGAGTTTTCTAACATCCCAATTGATTCCCCACTTGTTCTAATCAATTTTAAAACTCGAGAAAGTCAATTTTTGAGGCTCCAACGCGTTCGAAATTAAAAGCTCCAACGGTTCATTTTATGAGGCTCCAAAGGTTTGAAATTTGAGGCTCCAACTTTCAACAACTGAGGCTCCATATGAATCTATAAATGGAGGCTGTTTTGAAAATCAAAGAACATGATTTTAATACACTCTTGAGATTCTTGGAAAACATTTTCAGAAAAGCTCTTACACTTTCAAATCCTCTCTAAAGAGAGTTTATCATTTTCTCAAGAGAAAGAACTTCAAGAGTTCTTGAAGAAGTTTTAAGAAAAGGCAACTTGATTCATTTCATTGATTGGGTGGTATTCACTATTTTATTGATTGTGATCGAATCTACACTCGGTGTTTTCTAAACTGATCTCTTGTTTATCTATTTGATTGTTGGGTTATTACTCTAGGAGAGAGGTCTCTCTGGATAGAGTAAGAGTTTGAGAAGTGTTTTCTCAAAGGTTTGATCTTGGGTGTGCCAAGATCAGTGAAAAAGATTCTTTGGGTTAAAGAACTGGTTTGGGTGTTTTGATTTCGTTTTTGTGTTGCTTGTTGCAGAGTGAATGTAAAAGAACACAAAAGGGATCATTTGATAGTGGAAAACCAATTGCAGTTGATTGTTGGATTGGGATTTGGATGTAGGCATTGGCTGAACCAAGTATAAATCACTGTGCACTCTTCTTCTTCCTTACACTCATTACTGTTTACCTTACACTGCTATTATCATTGTTAAATTCTGCAAGTTGTTTGGTAACTGAATTGGTAATTGACTCAGTAATTAACTTGGTAATCAACTTAAACTGGAAAGAGTAGATACAAACATTGTATAAACTGAAAATTGATTACAAACTTGATTTTGATTATTCCTTTGTTATTTCTGCTGCATAAACTTGAATATACTCTGTTTGAATTAAAAGGAATTATAAACTCAAAAAAAAAAGGCCAAAGTGAACTAGAATCTATTCACCCCCCCCTCTAGATTCACTCCCAAAGGGACCAACAATTGGTATCAGAGCTACTTCTAGTAAGTTGCTCTAGAATTTGATCCATAATGGCCAGTAATCAATTACCATTTGCTGAAGGTGCTTCTATTAACAGACCTCCTCTGTTTTGTGGAGATAACTATCCATTTTGGAAAGTGAGAATGAAAATCTTTATGGAGTCTGTACATAGAAACATTTGGCAAGCTGTTGTAACTGATTTCAAAATCCCCACATATATAGTTGATGGAAATGAATTAGAAAAACCATTTGAGAAGTGGGAACCAGAAGAAATTAGGAGAGCTGAAAATGATTCTAAAGCTTTAAACATTATACATT
This sequence comes from Hylodesmum podocarpum, assembly GCA_026586105.1. Lineage (NCBI taxonomy): Eukaryota > Viridiplantae > Streptophyta > Magnoliopsida > Fabales > Fabaceae > Hylodesmum > Hylodesmum podocarpum. Next base: position 813,909 of record JALJEV010000590.1, read on the forward strand.
CTGCTCTTAACTCTGATGAATTTTTTAGAATTTCTGCTTGTACAACAGCAAAAGAAGCTTGGGAACTCATCATGGTAACTCATGAAGGCACAACTAAAGTACGAAGGGCAAGGAAAAATACCTTGATCCAAGAGTACGAAACCTTCAGAATGATGCAAGGAGAATCCATAATGGAGATGCAGAAACGGTTCATACACATCATCAATCATCTCAAGGGACTTGGCAAAAGCTTCGTAGAAGAAGAAGTGAATGTCAAGATTCTAAAATCTCTAAATAGAAAATGGCAATCCACTGTGACAGCCATAACTGAGTCAAAGAATCTTGCTGCAATCACAAGTGCAGAACTATTTGACAAACTTAGAGAGTATGAGATGGATATGACTCGCATGGCAGATGAGGAAGCGAAGGACAAAGGAGCCAAAGGAATTTCTTTCAAAGTGGAGCATCCGAAACCGAATCGAATCTGAATCCTCGAAGAAGAAAACATGAAACATATAGTAAGAAATTTCAAGAAGTTCCTAATGAAGAACAGTGAGAAGAAAAGGTTCAACAATGTTAAGAAGGACTTCAAAAGAAGTGAGAGTTCATCCTCAAAGGTGACTTGTTATGAGTGTGGCAAAGTTGGTCACTACAAGTTTGAGTGCCCCAACATGAGGAAAGCCAACTGCAATGAGCCTAGAAGATCTGAACATGAGGAAAAGTCCAAGAAGGACAAATTCAGAAAGAAGAAAGCATATATAGCTTGGGAAGAGAATGATTCCTCAACTTCTAGTGAGAGCGATAATGAAGAAGCAAATTTGTGTCTCATGGCAAATCCAACATCCGATGATGAGGTAAGTGATTCTGATTCATCTACTTGTGATTATGATGAATTACATGCTGCTTTTTGTGATTTGTATAAAGAAGCCAAAAGATTAAGAAAATTGAACAAAGTTTTGAAAAACAAAATTACTTGATTTAGAAAATGATATTTCTGTTTTAAAAACTAATGTTCAAAATCTGGAAAAAGAAAATAATAACTTGAAACTACCCTGTTCAAAGTGTAAGTCATTTGATGCCTCTTTGAAAAACAATAATAAGAAGTTCTCTGCATTTAAACAAACTAGCAATAATAGAACTTTCCCATGCAGTTATTGTATGAAATTTGGACACACCTCTTATAATTGCATGATTAGGAAAAAAGGAATATCTTGTGGTTTGTTTAAGTGGGTTAAGAAAGTTAAACTTGATGATGCTAACATGGCTGGACCCAAGAGAAGATGGGTACCAAAAGCAAAGTAAACTTTCTTATGTAGGTATGCTTGAGAGCCAAACAACTAACAATTGGAATTGTGGAAAAATTGGTATTTTGGACAATGGCTGCTCAAGATATGTGATTGATGAAAAGATCAAACTTATCTCATTCAAAACAAAAGAATGTGATTCTCCAAAGGATGGATGAAATGGAAGCAACAACGACTTGATATGTTTTGTTTGTCCATTCTTATCTCTATTCTCTATATTTGATTATAATTCTCTCTATTTTTTGATTTTGATATACCAAATAGGGGGAGAAGTATAAGGTGTTAGATGAGAGAAGTATAAGTTGCTAGAGTTTATAGAATATTGTTGATAGGGGGAGAAAGGAGTAAGTAGAAATTTGTGAATCTGCAATGCATATCCTGCGTATTTGCAAATCTCTATCTATTGCAGGATTCTTAGAAAATCAACACATCCTAAAAACTCCTAGGAAAACCTTGGTTGATATTTGGTACATCAAAACCAAAAAGGGGGAGATTGTTGGACCTAAAGCTTGATGATGCTTTGGTGTCTCTCTTGGTGTTTTTGATTTTGATGTAATGTAATTTTGGTTTTCTTAGTTGGAATGTATCTAGGAGTTTTCTATGTATTGAGTGTTTAGACTAGGCATGTATGTGTTGTTCTTTGTTTGAATGCCTTGGAGAAGCTTGGCAATCTTGTGTGATTACTCATGTGTCAAGTGTTTGATTTCCCTCTCTAAAACAGTTTGAAAAACCTTTGGTAACCAACTGAGGTAATAGATTACCAACAGTAGGTAACAAAGTGTGGAAATCCACTTGTTGCTTAAATTCACCCTAGATGCACTCCGAATTGGCTCTTCGTGTCTTCATGAGTTTTGTAGCTCTATCAATCCTCTTTCATTTGCAACAAATCAGAGCTCAAAATGATATCTGTAGAAGAAGTTATGCCAATTTTGGTGAAAGTGCTCAAGCAGGTGCGCCCAAGTGCAACCAGAAGCATTACTCACGGCAGTAATAGATTACCAACAGTGGTAATCGATTACCACAGGCAAAAATCACCAGAATGCATTCTTCTCTGGTGTAATCGATTACCATAAGGCTGTAATCGATTACCATGAAGTAATGTCGATTACCATGAAGCGATGTCGATTACCTCAAGTAAAAATCACCCAGAATGAATTTCATCTCGGCAGTAATCGATTACCACGAGCTGTAATCGATTACCACCGCAGAAAATGTTTACAAGTTGCCTGAAATGAGTTTTCTAACATCCCAATTGATTCCCCACTTGTTCTAATCAATTTTAAAACTCCAGAAAGTCAATTTTTGAGGCTCCAACGTTCTGAAATTAAAAACTCCAACGGTTCATTTTATGAGGCTCCAAAGGTTTGAAATTTGAGGCTCCAACTTTCAACAATTGAGGCTCCATATGAATCTATAAATGGAGGCTGTTTTGAAAATCAAAGAACATGATTTTAATACACTCTTGAGATACTTGGAAAACATTTTCAGAAAAGCTCTTACACTTTCAAATCCTCTCTAAAGAGAGTTTATCATTTTCTCCAAGAGAAAGAACTTCAAGAGTTCTTGAAGAAGTTTTAAGAAAAGGCAACTTGATTCATTTCATTGATTGGGTGGTATTCACTGTTTTATTGATTGTGATCAGAATCTACACTCCAGGTGTTTTCTAAACTGATCTCTTGTTTATCTATTTGATTGTTGGGTTATTACTCTAGGAGAGAGGTCTCTCTGGATAGAGTAAGAGTTTGAGAAGTGTTTTCTCAAAGGTTTGATCTTGGGCGTGCCAAGATCAGTGAAGAACAGTTCTTTGGGTTAAAGAACTGGTTTGGGTGTTTTGATTTCGTTTTTGTGTTGCTTGTTGCAGAGTGAATGTAAAAGAACACAAAAGGGATCATTTGATAGTGGAAAACAAATTGCAACAGTTGTTGGATTGGGACTGGATGTAGGCAGTTGGCTGAACTAGTATAAATCACTGTGCACTCTTCTTCTTCCTTACACTCATTACCATTTACCTTACACTGCTATTATCATTGTTAAATTCTGCAAGTTGTTTGGTAACTGAATTGGTAATTAACTCAGTAATTAACTTGGTAATCAACTTAAACTGGAAAGGGTAGATACAAACATTGTATAAACTGAAAATTGATTACAAACTTGATTTTGATTATTCCTTTGTTATTTCTGCTGCATAAACTTGAATATACTCTGTTTGAATTAAAAGGAATTATAAACTCAAAAAAAAAAGGCCAAAGTGAACTAGAATCTATTCACCCCCCCTCTAGATTCACTCCCAAAGGGACCAACAAACCTGGTATCAGTAGTTGGTTGTGGCCGACATGAATGTAGTCTTCGGTTCATCAGGGGGGATACATCAGTATCTGATTGTAACCAGAGTAGGCGTCCAAGAAGCTAAATGCTTCATATCCTGCTGTGTTGTCCACTAACCGGTCAATGCTAGGTAAGGGTAGGTGTCTTCGGGGACAGGTTTTGTTCAAGTCGGTGTAGTCCGTGCACATCCTCCATTTCTCATTTGCCTTTTTGACCATCACGACATTGGCTAGCCAGGTGGTGTATATTATTTCTAGAATGAAGCGAGCTTCCAGAAGCTTACCCACCTTTTTTCGTTGCGCCACTGGCCGAGCATGAGGAAGTAGGGATAATTTGTGGCACATGAGATTGGGATCGATACCGGACATATCGGATGGTTTCCATGCAAACAAGTCCGCATTTTCATGCAGGGTTGATACGACTTCTTGGAGGAAGGAGGCCGGCATAGAGGTGCCAACCTTGGTTACTTGGCCCGTTTCAGGGTCGAGCTGTAGTGGCTCAGCAAACGAGGGACATTCCTCCTCAAACTCAGCCTGGGGATCGATATCCAGCGGTTCATCAGTACTGTTGTGGACCGAGCATATGTTCGAGGTAGGTCTCCTATCTTCTTTCTTGATGAAGTATGGTGTGACCTTCAGACTTCGGGCGTAGCATACCCAGGTCGTCTTCGGGTCGGCCTTGACTGTGACTATTTTTCCCCTTTCCTCTGGGAACTTCATGGCCATGTGTGGTGTGGAGACAATGGCTCCCAACTGATTGAGTGTCCTTCTGCCGATGATGACATTGTAAGAGGTGTCGGCGTCGATCAGAATGTACCTGACCTCCACGGTTTTGTAAGCCTCGCTTCCACCGAATGTAGTAAGTAGATCAATATAGCCCCTAGAATGGACTCTCTCTTCGGCAAAACCGAGCAGTGGCTCGGGGTATGGCTTGATGATAGACTCGGGAAACTCCAACTATTTGAAGACGGACCAATATAGTACATCGACTGAGCTCCCTTGGTCGATTAGCACTTTGCGAACCCGCCAATTGGCAATGGTACACGAAATGACCATGGGGTCGGTCTGGTCGAGATCATCTATGCTGAAGTCGGCATCAGAGAACGTGATGGAAGGCAAGGTTCTCTTCTTGGGCGACCCTATGTGATTGACGCTTCTCACGTATCATTTTCGGGCTGAAGACGTAGTTCCTCCCCCTGTAAAGCCTCCAACAATGGTGTTGATAGTCCCTTTTACCTTATTTCAGGATTCTAATCAGTTTCCTTACCCCAGCCTCTATCCCTGCGCTTATTCTGGCTATCTCGGGTATCCCGGTCTGAGTCCCGAGGCCATGTCTTGGAGCTCGGCCCGGTGTACTTCTCAGGGTGTTTCTGCTCCTCTTGTACGAATCTTCGTAGCTTGCCCGATCTTATGAGTCGTTCTATGAGGTCTCGTACTTGGCGATAGTCTTCGGTAGTATGCCCAGAAGGTGGTAAGCGCATTGTTTGGTCGGGTCAGCGTCCGCGAGAGATTGTAAAGCTTTAGGACGGCGAACTAAGTCTAACGCTCATGCTTCCCTAAAGATTCTGTCCCTGGATGCATTCAGGGGGGTGTATGAGCTGTACGAGTTGGCGCGGCGGTCTCTATTTGACTCCGCCCGACGGGAGGAGGACTCATTTTGCTTGGGTGGACGACCATGCTCTCGAGCTTGGCGCTTAGCCTCAGTGTTTTCTTCTATGTTCATGAAGTGGGCAGCTCGGGAACGGAGGTCGTTCATATTGACAGGAGGTTCAGCAAAAAGGGAGTCCGAGAAGGGACCGGAGTTGAGCCCGGCCTGTACGGCGTGTAGTGCAACAACGGGGTGGAGGTTGGGTATAGTTTGGCAGGCTAACGCAAAGCGTGCCATATACTCCCTGAGGGATTCCTTATCTCCCTATATCACATGATGAAGCGATACGGAGGTGGTAGGCGTCGGTTTGGCGTCTGCGAACCCGGCTTGGAAGTGCTCGAACAAGGAGTGAAAAGAGTCTACCGACATCGGAGGGAGTGAGTAGTACCAATCAAGGGTTGTCCCTTTTAGGGTGGAGGGAAACATTCGACAAAGCACGTAGTCGTCTTCCACGGTCATGGCAGCTTGGGTTAGGAAGGCCCTCACATGAGTAATTGAGTCCGTAGTTCAATCGTATTTGTCCTGGGACGACCATCTCCAAGACTCGGGAACCCGGGTAGAGAGGATGGCCGGGATGAAGGGGTGGAGATTCCAGACCTTACCAAGTCCATGTGTCCGAGGAGGAGGTCCGAGGTCTGTGAACGGCTGAGCCTGGGAGGGGCCTAGCCGGGCTGAGGAGATAGCCGCGCAAATCTGGGAGAGATCATGCCGGGGCGCGGAGGTTGCGATATGCATATCCTCCCCCGTAGTGCGTGGGTTGTTGGGACCAACGCGCGAATTAGACCTAGCCTCCTCTCCATGTCTTGGTTCGTCATCCCGGTTGGGAACGAGAGGGGTCCTACCCGGAACTGCTTGGTTTCTCTGTCGCAGGGCCTGTAATTCCAGAAGATCGGCTTCACGCTATCACTGGATGGTATCCAAGTTCGCCTGCGTGATCTGCAAGACCCTCTTAGTCTCTCAATTCTATGCTCGCAAAGCTTCCACGCGAGCGTCCATCCGCTCTTGAGCCTCTGCCAACGCCGCGTCCACTCGTGATTGTATGAGTTCTGCTATGGTGGGATCCACCACGGTGTTGGAGTGACTGCGAGTGCGAACCATCTGGGATGGTTGTGGGATTAAGAATTATCTGGTGGCTGTGGGATTAAGAATTATCTTGCCCCACGGTGGGCGCCAAATGTTCTCGCTGGATTTTGAGGTGGTCCGAGCACAGCTCGGCCCTGAGAAATCCGGCGGCGTGAGGAGTTGGAACTCTCGTTGATTTGTATGAGTAATTAGGATTTATTTCGTGTGTCAATTTTGAGTCCTCTATCAGTATTTATAGGGATCATAATTAGGGTTCCATATTCGTGGATTTTATGGGAAAGATTGCTTCATGCCCAAGAATCTCGATAAATCAAGGAAAGATATATGTCCATATTTGTCCAGATACATTCTGTTTATGTCAAGTTCGGCCCGGTCAATGAGGTGAGTCCGAGGTCCAAGGGATGAGCTCGGTGCTCATCCTCAGCCCGATACAACTCCCCTAATGAACGAACGTGGAAGGAATGAACAAGTTCTTCTTGGCAAGAATGAAGGAGAGGAAAGACTCAATTCGACCATCTTCCCTTTCTAAATTAGCACTATAAAGCTCGACATTTTTTATAAGTTCACACTCTTGAGCTTTGGGGGCTTGTGTTCTGTACCAAGGTAATGTGACATTCGTGTCACATCACACTTAATGTATCATGTCCATGTCACAAGACGTAGGGTTGGCCTACTAGGCCTATATAACCCTAAGCAATCAACTAAAATAGGACATGCGGCTCATTACATGCATGACGCACAAACCCTCCAACATTATAAATGTAAAGGCAGCCGAATAGGTCTGTTATCTTACACACCCCTAGTAACAGTTGAGCACGTCAGATCGACGCGTGTACAAGATTAGTTACACATTCCACTTGATCAACTTACGAACCTATAAATAATTTATTCACCACGAGGTAGTACTGCCTAGACAAACGCTCTTGTATCTCTTTCTAAAAATCATCCAAAGTTGAGTACTAACTTAATTATCGGAAATTTTTTGCAAGTATAACCTCCTACCCACCCAAGAATGACACGATTGAGTTCCACCCATATCAGAACTCCTATTCCTAGCTGAAAAATCCAGACTTGCTGCACACAAGCATAGACCACCTCTCGGAACCCAGGAACTATATATAATTCATATTTTTAAATAATGAATAGAGTTAATAACACTTAATGTAACATTGGTCGAAATTGTAATGAGTTTGAATCATATAATAATAATCATATACTAAATAACGTATAATTCAAAATATGAATGAAAAAGTCATACAAATTTATTTTTTTTATCGGTGTTTAGCTTCCATTTTGTATATAATCAAACCACCTTAACAATTAATTATCTTTTATTCAACCGATAGATATAGTATTATTACATCAATCTCTCTTAACATATATAATCATTTATGATTAAAGGAAAAATAATGCTCTTCACCTTATAGAAGATAAGAAAGCACTATAAAAGACTTCCTTAGAAGATTATATAAGAATATTGAAACAACTTATGTAACTGTCCAACCCTACAAATGATAACAACTTCCATTTGGGCAATTTAAAAAAAAATAAAATTCAAATGTCTTTCATGTCACGAAGATAAATATTCACGTTTTTTCATACCATTCAAAAAGAATATATTTATCTAACAAAAAGTAGCATCAATTCGATTTTAGTTTAGACGACAAAAAAGAAGGGAATTCAAATATCTTTTTCTTTGTTTGTCATCAATATAACTGATTGATAGATAAATATTCGTTTTCTTTTCTCAGTGGAAAATAGCATTTATCCAATAAAAAAGAGCATCGATCTTATGTTTATTATCATGATAGAATAGTCCTAAGAGTTTGTACAGTATCGAACCTTCTGATATTCTCTGTGTCGGTCAAATATCTTGTTGGTGGTCCTGCTTTCTTTGAACGCTACTAATTAATCTGTACGTAGGTTCAGCTTCAGCTAGCACAGTACACTTGCACCTATTATAAATGACCCTCAGTGCAATGACCCTTAATTCAACAAAAGAGTCATGTATAGTAATCATTTCAGAAGCAATTAACAATGCAAACAAATAGGACTGTTGCGATGGCGCTCAAGCCTTGCAGTTATCCTGTTGAAGTCAACAACACAATAGAGAAACACATTGACAGTACTACAAAGGGTGTGTTCTCTGTGGAAAGGTGCATCGCATATTCGGTGGGTAAGCGAGTTCTTACTTTAAAAATAACTGAGATATACAACTCTGATCGTGTAAACTTAGTGTATATCGAGCTCGCGGAAGAATCTGGTAAGGGTTCTTGTGCCAATTTGAACCTACGTTTCGTAAGAAACGACATGTACGGTCTTGTGTCTAGTATGCAAACTGAATTATCTGGCTCATATAAATTGATTAAAAAGAATTATTGCGTGCCACCTTTGCCGGAGGCAGAACTTGCGTTTTACTTTTGTCGTGAGACAGGTGATGGAAGTTGTTTGACTCTTGAAAAGAAGAGAGGCAACCGCAACAACAGTGATTTCATTGAGAGGGTGAAGTGCACACACGCCTTGGTCGTTGGAGACCAAACTATGAATGTCAAAGTCAAAATAACGAATGACCCAAGAGTTGGCTTGCGTGTTGAGGTGGATGGCCCCTTGAAGCTTTCAACGGATTATTCAAAACATTTTTTAACCAAAATCGAGGAGAAGATGGAAGCTGAGATGATGACTAATGTGCTCTCCCTTTTCAAAAATGTCACGGGCACCGCCAAAATTTCCGCAAATGACCGCGACCGCGAACTGGACAGGACTTCCGTGTCTATGGATGTACGAAATCGTATACCTGGTCAATAATTTATAGCATATCAAATTAGTTCCAAGTTATGAGTACCAACGGGACTTTCTTCACGGTACACCAGTCAGATTCGAAAATGTTTCATGCCATATTTAAAATAGGGTTTTTTTGTTTTGTTTTATACTGCGATATCAATTATGTCTATGTACCTATCTAATATTATATTTTGAAAAAGTATATAACTTATTCTAAATAAAAATACAGAAAAATTATTGAAAATGTATATACGATGGTTGGTTTAATATCAGGATTGGCCATTGACTGTTACATTTTTAAACTTCTAATTTAATTTCATTAAGTATTTTTTATTTTTAATAACTATATTATTAGTATGGAGGATATATAAGAGGAGATAATGAATATAATAAATATTTATAAATACTCAATGTTATATGACATTCTAAATACACGTGATATAAGTGATATTGAAAATTTTAATATTAATATTTTTATTATAATTTAGGCTAATTCATTTATATTATTATTTCTTTTAATAAAATATCTAAAATTATGAATATAATAAATAAAATGTTTATTAAATAGCTCATTTTAAATCATTTTAAATAAAAACTTTAATCAGGGATTGCAAAGATAATTCATTGGATCAACCCATTTACCAAAAATAAAAATATATGTTACCCACTAGATTAAGTGAATAAACGTAACTCACTCGACCTGCTAACCCGTAATAGGCATTGAATGAAAGGTCATTCCAGACAAGTTGCCTTCGCTCATATACTCGGTGACTTCTATTCCAGTGAGGGTACAGTGGAAGCTCTTGTCCATGGTGGTAGCTGAGGCAAAGAGATCAATGAGGATGGAAAATTGGCGCAATTGAAAAAGAAGGAAAAAGCTTATGGTATTGAAAACACCAGTAGTGCGATCGAAAAGGAAAAAATGAGAAGGGATCGTTGTCTAGGCGTGCGTGGTATTCGTGTTCCTCTGTCTGCCGTTTGTTGGAGATTTGCGTGCGTGGTGCTCGTGTTCCTCTGTCCACAACTGCGCATCCCTCCTCGTCTGACTCCATCCAGGTGTCGGGAACATGAAACAAATACCTAAAACAAATACAGGGCAGAAAGAATAATAAAAAAATTAACATCATTTAGTATATCACAACTAATGCACAGTTTTACTAAAACAAAATTTATGAGAAATAATTTTTTTTTTAAAAAAATATAGTCTATAGTTTTTTTCATATGTAATTTTTAAATAAAAAAAATAAATTATCTCCACCTTATTTAATATATATTATCTCAAATTTAATGCATTCATTTACTTAGAATTAATGATATTAATGATACGATGAGAATGAATTCTATTATTTTATTTTATATAATTTTTTTACTTCTCTTGTCTATTTTAATATTCAATAACACTATTTTAATATTCACTGACACGGGACTTATTACTAAAAAATCAAGTTGTCGTACAACTATCAGGATTTGCTCAATCTAGTGCCACCGGAGCAAAATCCCCAAAAGTTGCGTGGCGTGCACGTTCCTCTGCCTGACACCGCCAGAGGTTAGCAACCTTGCGAGCCATGACTGCACGTTTTCCAGCATCACCTCATCGGGTTCCATCTGGGAGGCCAAGCGGCTGCAGAACTACTAAAATCTGCTCGATTTCGTGTCACCAAAGCAGAATCGTAACCTTTCAAGAAGGGAATTCGTCACAAAGTTGAAGTTGTTAAAAAAATGTGGCGACTTCATAATAGACCAATAGGTTTTAATCTGACCCATAACTGTAAACAAATTTTAACAAAAAACCGTTTGGGTCATTTTGCCCACATTTTCCTAACTCACCATCATTTAAAATTAAATGTGTAAATCCAATATATATTTTGTTCTTCCAGGTATTTGACTTCGGAAAAGTTAGTGGAGCTGTGACAGAAGTCAGATACCATAGAAGATACTTCAATGTTTAAAGTTAGTATTTATTTTATGATTATTATGTGAGAAAAAAATAAATGTTTATTTCATACATTGTTAAAGGGAAAAACTTCCTTTTATACCTTTTATACTGAGAGGCAATGATAACCTACTTTCTTAGGCTAATTTAATAAGTAATCATCATTAGAGAAGGTAAGGGACATTCTGCGTTATGTATATGTGACGGGTGTGCAGGGACTTCCTCAGAGATAAAAATCCTAACGTCAATCAGGTACGTGGCTTTAGATCATTACTTAGTCATTGTCCTTATTACCAGGGCGATATCTGATGAGAACAATGATGGCACTTCGGCTTGTTCTATGACACGTCGTCCTAATTATCTTTTTTATTGCATTTTTATATAATTAAAATAGCTTATTATGTTTTTTCTTTTCTTTTCTTTTTAGATTTATTTATTTTTATTTTAAGGTATTTCTTTTTACATTGTAAAATATGTTAGTATTAAATAATTTTTATTAATTAATTTAAATAAATAGTAACCGTACGTTTTAATTGCACTGTGTACAAAAAATTTAATTTTATCATTATTGGAAATAGATTGGTATGTCCACAATCCAAGTTATCATGAAATTAATTTTAATAATAAAGTATTATTTTATAATTATTTGATTAAATAATTTATTTGATAATGTCCTCGATTAAAATTAAAAACTAATTATTATAATAGAGATTATAATAATGAGAAATAAGTTTAGTTTTAAATTTATTCTAAATCGTTCTTAATAATAAAATTATTGAAAATAGAATATCAATAATTCAGATAGATTAATATATATATATATATATGATAGTATTTATTAGATAAATATTAATAGATCTTATTTATTAAAATATATGTATAGATGAGTCATATGTTGATGTGATCATTAAATAGACCCAATTGAAATTTTTTAATGGTTAATATTTACCATAAATTGTCAATAGAAAATTTTTAAGAAGAGATTAAATAGTTTTCTTTAACATGAGATTGTCATAGTAATTAACAAGTTATTTATTGTATTTTAATTCCGTACACCTAATGCTTTAGAGCGCTTGTTGAATGAATATTGAATATGATTAAATACCTGTAGAATTAATGATTAATCAAGAAGGGATCCATCAACTCTTTGGTGATGAGTTTGAGCTCTATGAATAAAATTATATCTTGACCAGGAAAAATTAAATGAAGGAAGAAATGATTTTCTTAGATCATTATAAATTAATTCAAAAGAGTTTGACAGTAATACCATACTCTAGAGTTAATCTAGAGTTGTAGGGATGGAAGAAAATGTTATACTACTCTTTTACTGGTTCTTGAAAGTAAAATGCTATTTCATGCTGATGCAAACCCATGAAGAACTTGAGATGATCATCACAGATTCAACATCATGAATGCCCCATCTTCATTCACCAAATGGATTCCTCACTCAGTAATAAGGTGTAGCTTGCGGAATAAGCAATGAACTCACGATTTAGCACCAAAAGGAGAAGAAAGCAAAAATGGAAGGAGGTTTAAGAAAAGGGTAGCGCCATGAACAAGGTTCAATAAGCTAGGTAGAAGAATCGCCACTTGGATCATGAATCCATCATAAGATTCAAGGTTCTTGGAAGAAACCCTAGGAGAGCTCTCTCCTTTTCTAAAGATACTTGTCTTAGAAATTCTCTAATTTCATTCAATATTCAAAGTGTCTTACAAATGAAATTTGCCTAAGTTATATGCTTCCAATTGTGGTTTGGTCGTGAGCTATCTAGACCACATGATCCTTGATGGATTGATCAAGTGATGCTAAGCATCCCTCATTGGATTAATTCAAGAAGGATCTAGACTAAATGAGATCATAAGGTCCAAGACACATCTAAGTAGTGATGATCATGGATTAATTAAGATGGAATTCTATGACTTGGATTAGAAGCTAATCCAAAGGCTAGAATACCTTTTTAGATGAGAGTCAACATTTATAAACATGACTTAAATTTGCACCTTTGATTATGGCATAATCAAGTGGTGGAAATTTAAATGAAGTTAGTGGCAATTCCACTAATTTTCTCTCCTAATCCATCCACTCTTTTTTAAGAGAGTGTATTACACTTGTTTAGTTGGGTCATAAGACACTTAAGTCCATCTAAGGAGGCTTTGACCCACAATTAAAGTCAACATGTCCAAAGGGAAGGCTTGGCCAAAAATTACAAGTCAAACATAAGGTCCAAGCTTCACAAAACTAAGCTAAACTAATTACAAAATGCATAGAAAATTACAAGTCTTCATAAGTCCACTATGTTGACTTTGAGAGTTGAACTACTGACATTGACTTTGACCTTGACTTGTTAACTTGGTCAACTCTTCTTCAACTTGGGCTTCAATTCTTCTTTGCATTGCCCTTGTAATCCTCATGCTTGGAGATGGTCCTCCATCAATCTCTCCTTCTTGAGGAAAACTTGTCCCCAAGTTGCTTCCATCACCACCTACATCACAAATAGATAAGTCACTAACATTAAAAGAGTTACTGCCTATATAAGAAGTAGGAAGATCAATGGAGTAAACATTAGGTCCAAGTCTTCTCAAGATTTTGAAGGGTTCATCTCCCCTTGGTAAGAGCTTAGACTTCCTAAGATTAAGAAACCTCTCTTTCCTCAAGTTCAACCACACTAAATCACCAACATTGAATTGAACATCCTTCCTCTTTTTGTTGATGTATTCAGCCACCTTAGCATTCTTTCTTTCAATTTGCTCCCTCACCTTAGCATGTAAGGCCTTCACTTTCTCAGCCTTGTCTACACCCTCACGATCAATCACAAGCTCAATAGGTAAAGGAGTTAGATCAAGTGGAGTAAGAGGATTAAAACCATAAACAATTTCAAAAGGAGAGTGAAGTGTGGTACAATTGACAACTCTATTATACGAAAATTCAATGTGTGACAAACACTCTTCCCATGATTTAATATTACCTCTTACAAAACTTCTCAAAAGTTGGCCCAAAGTTCTATTCACCACTTTGGTTTGCCCATCTGTTTGAGGGTAGCAAGTGGTGGAGAGTAAGAGATTTGTGCCAAGCTTGCTCCATAGGCTTCTCCAAAAGTGACTTAGGAATTTAGAATCCTATCACTAACAATGGTTTTGGGCATGCCATGGACTCTTACAACCTCCCTAAAGAATAGATCGGCTATGTGTGGTGCATCATCTACTTTGTGGCATGCTATAAAGTGTGCCATCTTTGAAAATCTACACACAACCACAAAGATAGCATCCATACCTCTCTTGGTCCTAGGAAGACCCAAAAAAAATCCATAGATATATCAATCTAAGGAGAGGTAGGGATTGGAAAAGGAGAATATAAACCATGATTCATTGACTTAGACTTGGCTTTATGGCAAGTGATACATCTTGTCACCACTCGGTGCACTAGCTTTTTCATGCTAGGCCAATAGAAATGTTCATTCAAAGTAGCCAAAGTCTTATCAGTGCCAAAATGGCCCATAATTCCACCTTCATGCGCCTCACATGCTAACAACTCCCTCAAGGAACTCTTAGGCACACACAAGCATTTACCCTTGAAAAGGTATCCATCTTGTCTAAATAATTCCTTATGGGCACCATTAGCACACAAGGGCCACACTTGGCCGAAATCATCATCACTCTCATATAATTCCTTAATGTGATCAAAACCTAGCAATTTAGTTTCTAGCATGCAAATCAAAGTGAATCTTCTACTAAGTGCATCGGCTACAATATTAGTGCTACCCTTTTTATATTTAATCACATAAGGAAAGGTTTCAAGAAATTCTACCCATCTTGCATGCCTCTTACTTAGCTTGCCTTGTCCTTTAATATGCTTGAGTGCCTCATGATTGGTGTGCACCACAAATTCTTTGGGAAGAAGCTAGTGTTGCCACACTTGGAAGGCTCTCACAAGTCATACATCTCCTTATCATAGGTGGAGTAGTTGAGTTGAGCACCCTTGAGCTTCTCACTAAAGTAGGCAATGGGGTGCCCCTCTTGCATCAACACGGCTCAAACACCTAAGTTAGAAGCATCACACTCTAATTCAAAAGAACAAGCAAAGTTAGGTAAAGCAAGTATAGGTGCATGTGTAAGCTTCTCTTTAAGTAGATTGAAAGCATGTTCTTGAACTTGACCCCAAATAAAAGAAGAATGCTTTTTAACTAGTTCATTAAGAGGTGAAGCAATAGTACTAAAATCCTTAACAAACCTCCTATAAAAACTATCCAAACCATGAAAACTTCTTACTTACCTTGCATTGGTGGGTCTCAGCCACTCTTGAATAGCCTTGATCTTGCTTTCATCTACTTGCACACCTTGCTCACTCATCAAAAACTAAGGAATATAACTTGATTGGCGGAAAAGGTGCACTTCTCCTTGTTGGGATACAAATGTTGTTCCCTAAGCACTTTCAAAACAAGCTTCAAGTGTTAGATATTTTAAGAAAGATTTGCTATAAATCAAGATATCATCAAAATAGATAACAACAAATTTTCCTAGAAATTCTCTTAACACATGGTTCATCAACCTCATAAAAGTGCTAGGTTCATTTGATAAGCCAAAAGGCATGACAAGCCACTCATATAGTCCAAACTTGGTCTTAAAAGCGATTTTCTACTCATCACCTTCCTTCATCCTAATTTGGTGATATCCACTTTTAAGGTCAACTTTGGAGAATACCTTAGCTCCATGTAGCTCATCAAGTAGGTCATCTAGCTTAGGGATTGGGTGTCTATACCTTATAGTGATATTGTTAATGGCTCTACAATCTGTACACATTCTACAAGTCCCCTCCTTCTTAGGCACTAAGATAATCGGTGAAGCACAAAGAGACAAGCTCTCCTTGACCCATCCCTTACTCATCAATTCTTCTACTTGCCTTTGCATTTCACGAGTCTCTTGAGGAAAACTCCTCTATGTAGGCCGGTTGGGTAACGGTGCTCCCGGTATTAAATCTATTTGGTGGTCAATCCCTCTAAGTGGAGGAAGACCTTGGGGAATTTCCTTAGGAAAGACATCCTTAAATTCCATCAACAATGATTCAAGGTCCTCTTGCTTGCCTACCAAGTTAGTGCTCAAAACTAAAGGTGTAGGCAAACATAGGAACATACTCTTCCTAGCTAGATACTCCCTTTTTAGCTCACCTCTCTCCATAAGCAAACTCTCACTAAGTCTTCCCTTGGCTTTAGTCTCGGTTTGCCTATCATCATGGGTGGCTATACACTTTCCTTTCAACCTAGAATCCTTAGTGGCATGTTTGGTAATTCTTTTGCAACTCTCGACCAACACTAAGTTCCTAGGGGTTTTGGTTTCCTTTTTCTTCTTTTTGGAGGAGCTCTCGGCCAAAGATGTTTTGGCACATGATTCCTCATTTTTCTTTTCATTTTCCCTCTTTAACTTCATCTTTATTTGATCCTCACACACTTCCTTAGGTGACAAAGGCTTTAAGGTGACCTTCTTGCTCATATGAGAAAAGATATAGGTGTTGGAAACACCATCATGAATGGCATGTTTGTCATATTGCCAAGGTCTCCCAAGTAAAAGGTGAGTGGCTTCCATAGGCACTACATCACGTAACACATCATCTCTATATTTGCCTATGGAAAAACTAATAAGAACTTGCTTATTAACCACCATTTCACCCTTATCACTCAACCATTGCAACTTATAAGGTTTAAGGTGTGGGGATGTCTTAAGTCCTAATTTATCTACTAGCTTAGTGCTAACTACATTAATACAACTACCATTATCTTCAATCATGGAGCATACCTTCCCATCAACTAGACACCTAGAGTGGAAGATGTTCTCCCTTTGGGAGTCATCCAACTCCTTGAGAGCACTCCCAAGCATCTTCCTCACTATGAGGAGATCTCCATCCTTGGGTTGCTCCTCCTCACTACTAGTGCTCTCCCTAGACTCTTCACTCTCACTAGATGAAGATTGAGAATCCTCACTAGTGATGGCACCATCAACTCTAACAACCATAGCTTTCTTGTTAGGACATTGGGATGCAATGTAACCATGCCCCAAACACTTAAAGCATTTAATTGAACTAGGCTTGGAAGTAGAAGATTTTACCTCCTTACCTTTGGAGTCCTCACGACCAATCTTCCTTTTTGATGAAGAATTGTAATCTTTCTATCCCTTGTCCTTCCATGATGACTTGTATAGTGTGTAGCTCTTCTTGAAAGTGCCCTTCCTCTTCAATTGATTCTCTATCTTCTCGGCTTTGTGAAGAGCATCTCCAAGGGTCACAAAATATTGGAGCTCTAACACATCTTGGATTTCATGGTTTAACCCATGGATGAATCTTGCAAGAGTAGCCTCCCTTTCTTCTTGGTAGTCCGCCCTAAGCATGGTTAATTCGAGGTCCTTGTAGTATTCTTGAACACTCTTTGACCCTTGTGTTAGTCTTTGCAATTTAGTATTTAAATCTCTAACATAAGAATGAGGCTCAAACCTTTCCCTCATGACATCTTTGAGTTGAGTCCATGAGGTGACTTGAGGCATTCTTCTTGCAAAGGAATCCACCAACACTTGATTCCATCACACTAAGGCATATCCTTCAAATTGTAGGATGGCTAGGTTCAACTTCTCCTCCTCCCTCAAGTGGGTATAACATGAGTAAACTTGGTCCACCTTCATGACCCAATCCAAGTAGGATTCGACCTCGCCATCTCCAACAAAGGGTGGAAGTTTGATCTTTGCATTTAGGCCACCTTGCCTTGCTCCACCTCCATATGGAAATGCTTGAGGTTGTCGACCATGGTACTCTTGGGGAGTCTCTCTTCCTCTAGTCTTCCTCTCATCCTCATAGGCATGGAATGCATCCTCCTCATTTAAGTTACTTCCCTCCTCACTACCTCTAGGAGATCTATAGTCCCTCCTCCTCCTACTACCTCTTCTTTCTCAACTCCTTCTAAGATAAGCCTCTCTTTCTCTTCTCTTAAGGCTCTTTCCATGTACCTCCTTCTATCCTCTTCCTCTCTCATTTTTCTATGGCTTTCCTCCCTCACCTCATTGACACTCTCTTTGAGCTCATTTTTGAGGTCATGTTGTAAGCTCATGAATTTCTCCATCATGGCATCCATTACTCTTTAGGTTTTAGGAGATAATTCATTGCCCACACTTGAGGAACTCTCCATTGCTGCAAGAAAAGGTTAGAAAAATAATAATAGAAGAGAATTAAAAGTCTTTTCCCACTCTCTAAGTGTTTGCACTCACACTCTTGTTTGCACACTTAAGAGGCTTTTTCTTAGAAGTTACCCTCTAGCTTTTTTCCTCTCACTCTCACTTAGAGTTTCTTGAGAAACCTCTATCAATTATTAATATCCAATTTATCCAAGTGAAAGAGGAACAATTCAGCTACAAATTCTAGGAGATCAAAGAAGACAAACACTCTAGACAAAACTACTAAGAATCCAAAGAAGACAAGCAACAAAACAAAACTCAATAAACAAAATTAGCTACTCAAAATTGAAATTAATGATTAATACAATGACTAATATATTTACTTCACTAATAATGAAGGAAAACTAGTATTTAAAACTTCAAAAATCTTTGAAACAAAAACTCAAAGAATGGAAGAAATCAAGTGCAATTTTGCTGGAAAATTTGACAGAACCGTCACCAAAACTTCCCAAACTTGTGAAAATTTATAAACATATCAAATGAGATTGAAAAATTATGAAACCTTCCAGTTGAGCTTATATATATGTAAAATGAATGACCAAATTCCCAGAATTCAATAAAAAAAAGGTTAGCACAATGAACCAACTGGAATCCGTAACTGTCACAGATTTCCGCCCAACCGTCGCCAAACTGCAACTTAAGATTGTAAATTGGCTTAAAATGACTTGAAATTTTGGGGATTGGTTTGGGTGATATTTAGGAGCAAAATAAGCTCAAATTAAGGTGCAGGGCAGCCACAAATAAGGGTCCAAAAATAGGGCAAAACAGGGCAAATATGTTTAGGCACATGCAAAGCACACCACAAATTCAAATATCATGTTATTAGCAAATTTGATCCAATTTGTAATATGATGCTTGAGCCAAATGAGTAATGATGCCACCATGAGCTTGGACACTAATTTTGTGGATGTTTTTATATCCCAATTCACCAAGTTACTGCATTCAATTTTCCCAAAAAATTTCTACTAACAAGAGCTACTAATTTTTCACTCAATTTTTCTTCAAACTTCTTTTCTTGTATTTTTCTTTTCTTGAATTTTTCTTTGACTCTTTTCTTTGAATATTTTTCTCTTTCTCTTTTCTTTTCTTTTGTTTTTCTATATTTTCTTTTGGCTATTCTTTGTTGGACAGTCTAAGTATAGGCTCAAATACTCAAGCAAGTCAAGTCAAACTTTGTTAACAAGCAAGATAATACATGGTAGTGGTAACTTGAACTTATAATGATCAATGGACATAGTAATCAAACATATAAGCACTAATTAAGCCAAATATTATGCAGGGGATTCAAATTCCAGCAAAGAGACTCATAATACATATTGAGAAAATTCATCAAACACATGGGACTATTAACTAGAATGTGTCTAGCATGTAAAATAAGCCATGTATGATCTACCATGAGTGTCAGAACATCTCTTTTATGTATTGGACAACCAAGACACACAACAACAACTCAACAAAAATTCAATTGAATCAAAAATTGAAAGCAAAAAGATAGAAGCTAGACTCGATACCACAAGTGAAGAACAACTAGGTGAAGAACAAGCTCTTGATACCAAATTTGATGCAAGCCCATGAAGAACTTGAGATGATCATCACAGATTCAACATCATGAGTGCCCCATCTTCATTCACCAAGTGGATTCCTCACTCAACAATAAGGTGTAGCTTGCGGAATAAGCAATGAACTCACGGTTTAGCACCAAAAGGAGAAGAAAGCAAAAATGGAAGGAGGTTTAAGAAAGGGGTAGCGCCATGAACAAGGTTCAATAAGCTAGGTAGAAGAATCGCCACTTGGATCATGGATCCATGATAAGATTCAAGGTTCTTGGAAGAAACCCTAGGAGAGCTCTCTCCTTTTCTCAAGACACTTTTCTTAGAAATTCTCTAATTTCATTCAATATCCAAAGTGTCTTACAAATGAAATTTACCTAAGTTATATGCTTCCAATTGTGGTTTGGTTGTGAACTATCTAGACCACATGATCCTTGATGGATTGATCAATTGATGCTAGACACCCCTCACTTGATCAAATCAAGAAGGATATAGACTAAATGAAATCACAAGGTCCAAGACACATCTAAGTAGTGATGATCATGGATTAATTAAGATGAAATTCTATGCCTTGGATTATAAGCTAATCCAAAGGCTAGAATAACTTCTTAGATGAGAGTCAACATTTATAAACTTGACTTAAATTTGCACCTTTGATTATGGCATAATCAAGTGGTGAAAATTTAAATGAAGTTAGTGACAATTCCACTAATTCTCTCTCCTAATCCATCCACTCTCTTTTAAGAGAGTGTATTACACTTGTTTAGTTGGGTCATAAGACACTTAAGCCCATATTAGGAGGCTTTGACCCACAATTAAACTCAACATGTCCAAAGGGAAGGCTTGGCCGAAAATTACAAGTCAAACATAAGGTCCAAGCTTCACAAAACTAAGGTAAACTAATTACAAAATGCATGAAAATTACAAGGCTTCATAAGCCCACTTTGTTGACTTTGAGGAGTTGACCATTGACTTTGACTTTGACCTTGACTTGTTGACTTGGTCAACTCTTCTTCAACTTGTGCTTCAATTCTTTTTTGCATTGCCCTTGTAATCCTCATGCTTGGAGATGGTCCTCCATCACATGCCATACGGACGTTAAGGAGCATTGCTAGATGCCTACCTTGATTAGTATATTAATTTGATTGATATATTACCGACTTAGTATTGAACCTACGGGATCACACACAAACGAGTGTTCTAATATTTGTTGAAGAGATTATTCTAATATTTGATTATTAATTAAATTAGAGAATTTAATTAATTAATTTCTTAAAAGGAATATTATTATATTTTTTGCTAGCACTAGAAATATGAATAATATGAAAGATTTGATGAAAGAATAAAAACAAACATGAAGGATTTTTGTTTGGAAATTGGGCTAAAAATTTGAATCTCTAATCGGTTAGAAATAAAAGATAAGAGATTTGATATATTTTGATTTGGTCAATTATTTGAATTTTGAATCGCTAATTGGTTAGCAATAACAGATAAAAGATTTATGATCTTTTAACTTGATCAATTATTTGAATTTTGAATCGCTAAAAGTTAGCAATAAAAGATAAAAGATTTGTTATCTTTTAAATTGATCGACTGTTTCAAATTTTAAATTTGATAAGGAGTTTTTTATTTTGGCGTGCTATAAATATAGCCCTGGGCTGCATGCTGATAAACACACAACACAACAACACAAAGAGAAAATCCTATTATCATCTTTTCTCCCATATTACCGATTATTATTCCACCAGTCAAAATTGTTGACAAATAGAGGTTAGTCTCGATGTGGATACGTGTAGATTCTTCACATGATTGAAGAAAATTTGTTTGGTTCAGGAGCTCGACAACAAGTACACATCTACTATGCCTTCTATTTAAGTATAATTTAGTTGCAAAATTAGATCTTTTTATTCCGCAATGTGTGTTAGTGAACACCAAAGTTCCTTCAATTGGTATCAGTGCTTTGGGTCTTTTGTATTTAAATTATATTTATGAAACTGTGACAAAGTTTTAATTTTGTCCTTTTTTCGTAATGGTCAATAGCATATTGGTTGAATAGATGCAATAATTATGATGGTTTGACATTGGTTACATAATTTCTATGTGTAATGTGTTGGAAAAGAAATGTAAAAGTGTTTACGATGGTGATAATGAGGAAGGAAAAGAAAACGTTTTTTTTTTCTTTCTTTAGGTGCCAATAAAAATTTTTGTGAAAAATAATTGAATTTGTACAAGTTGTTGTCTTCTTATTTAAAACATTAATGTGTTATGTGTGATAATTGAATTTGTTAAATGTTTGCTTTTAACCGTGAGTCTTCTATTGAGATATTATTATTATATGCATGGTTTAGCATATTATTTTATTATTTTGTTTCAATATGCACAGTTATGAAATGTTTTGGGATTAATTCAAATTGTTTGAATATTTTTGTTACATGTTACTTCATCTTTATCTTGTTAATATTGTTTTAATTATCTAAAGGAAATAATTGATAAATATTCGTTAGATAAATATTGTGATTGAAACTATTTATTAATGCAAATTAGATTTGCTTAGATCCAAATTATTATTATATTTGATATGATATGATAATTTGAGTAAAATAAGTATAGGATACAAATTTTAAATGATTAATAATAAGGAACGATCTGACAACCAGGAGACTTATAATTAATAGTTGATTCATGAATAAGATACATTTGTCTGAAGCAGCTAATGCTTAACGCCTAGACTACTTGTGGAAGTATTGAAATTAATTTATTAATATCAATAGGATTGACCTGACAACCAGAAACTTATGTGATATAAAATTAATTTTTGCGTGAGATACATGTGTTTTAAATTAATTATATGCTTAATGCCTAGACTATCTGGAGAAGTATTGAAATTATTTTATTGATATCAATAGGATTGACCTGACAACCAAGAATTTATATGATTTGATATTTTAAAGGTATGTGATACATTATCTTAGAATGTGTATGAGAAACGACTTGACAACCAAGTGGCTTGGTCACAAATTTTAAGGGGTTTTATGTGTTCCACTTAAAGGAAATAAGAATTTCTTAAATTACTATATTTGTATTGTAATTAGTGGATATTACTTATACTTTTTAAAAGGGTTTGAAAATATGTTGTGACATAACTGTGTTTTGTTGTATATTTAATCAACAATATGTCTTCTCTACCAATTTGTGTGATTCTTGAATCTGGAAAATTAGTCGAGGCTAATTATGATGATTGGTACTGCAACTTAAGAATTGTTCTCATGCATGAGAAGCTTATTGACACCATTGATAAGCATCTCATGGAAGCACCTCATGCAAGTGACGAGGAGGCAACCAAGGTTTTTTAGAAATACCTTAAAGACTGTCTTACCATTAAGTGCATTATCTTGGCATCAATGAGTCCAGAACTCCAAAGGCAACATGAACACATGGACCCAATTAAGATAATTGAACATCTTAAAAGATGTACGACAGTCAAAGTAGGATGGCTAGATTTCAATTATCTAAGACCTTGTTTAAGTCCTCATTGGTTGTGAATGAAAAGGTTGGACCCCATGTTCTTAAGATGATTGATCTTATAGAACAACTTGAGAAGTTGGGTTGCACTCTTGGGAAAGAGCTTTCTCAGGATTTGATTCTGTAATCACTTTCTGATTCCTTTTCGTGAATTTCAATATGAATAAAATGAGTTGTGACTTGCATGAGATGCTCAATTTGCTAACTAATTATGAGAATCAAATTGCTTCTGAGAAGAAGAAAGGAATTGTCATGATAGTTGGCAAGGGCTCTAGAGGTAAAGTACCAAAAGGGAAGCGTCTTGGACCTATGGGTGGTGTGACAAAACCTAAGAATCAAAGGGATAAGATCGACCAAACTGATGCTGAATGTTTCTTCTGTAAGGAGACAGGTCACTGGAAGAGAAATTGCAAGAGGTATCTTGATTCTCTAAAGAATAAGAAACAAGGTGAGACATTAATGAAAAATGTTTTCATATTTTCTTTGACTGTCATTGGTTCTCCAATGTGGGTATTAGATACTAGCAGTAGTTTTAATATCTGCAATACGTTGCAAAGACTACAAATAACTAAATTGTTGAAGAAAGGAGAAATCAACCTACAAGTAGAGAATGGAGCAAAATGTTGTTGCTTTAACTTTAGGATCAATTTCTTTAATAATGCCTACTCACAAAGTTATAGTATTGGAAAATTATTTTTATGTTCTGAAATTTGTTTTAAACGTTATTTCAATTTCTATGTTAGACAAACAAGTTTTTCGTATTATTTTTAATAGTAACATTTGCTCAATTTATCATGATGATGATTTATATGTAAATGGTTTTCTCCAACATGGCATTTATGTCTTACTTGATGTAAATCATAACTCGATTATGCATGTTTCTTTCAATCTTAAAAGAGAAAGAGATAATAAAGTAAATAAAGCATATCTTTGACATTGTAGGCTTGGTCATATTGGCGAGAAAAGAATTAACAAGTTACACAAGGAAGATTATCTTAATACTTATGATTATGAACCATATGAAACTTATGAATCTTGTCTCAAAGGAATAATGACTAAATCTCCATTTATTGGAAGTGGGGGAAAGAATTTCAGAATTATTAGGACTAATTCATACAGATATTTGTGGGCCCATGAAATTCAAGCCAAAGGAGGATATTCTTATTTTATCACATTCACTAATGATATGTCTAGATATTATTTTTGTATCTTACGAAACATAAGTCCGAATCATTTGAAATGTTCAAAAGATTTCATAATGAAGTTGAAAAGCAAACTGGTAAGAGTATCAAAATGCTTAGATCTAATAGAGGAGGAAAATGTCTCATTGATAATTTTATTGATTATCTGAAAGAAGAAATCGAACCTTATTATATATGATTAGATTTATGATGGGGTTCACTAATCTTCCAGTAAATTTATGGGGATATGCTTTAGAAGCAGCAGTCTACTTGCTAAACAAAGTTCTTGCAAAAGCAGTTTCTACAACACCATATAAGATATGGAAAGGAAAGAAACCAAATCTTAAAAGCATCAACCATGAGATGGAAATCAAGAGACCTCTCTTTGATGTTTTGAAGATAAAAAAATGTCTTCAACTCCAACAATTGTGACTCAAGAACAAGTTGTTGTTCAAGAACAAGTTGAAGGACCATGTGTCTACAAAAGGGTCAGTGAGAGTGCAATCATTTTCTTAATGTTATATGTAGATGACATATTACTAATTGGGAATGATATACTAACATTGCAAGGCCTAAAGATTTGGTTGTCGGAACAGTTCTCCATGAAGGACTTGGGAGAAGCAGTCTATATTTTAGGAATAAAGATTTATAAAGATAGATCTAAAATATTGCTTGGACTCTCCCAATATGTGTACACTCATATCATTTTGAAAAAGGTATAACATGGAATATTTCAAATGGGTTATTAGCCCATAGGTGTTGGAATTGCTTTTAGTAAGGAGAATTGTCAAAAACTCCTAAAGGAAGAGAATACATGAGTAGAGTACCATATGCTAGTGCAGTGGGAGCTATCATGTACACCATGACTTGTATACGTTCTGACGTTCCTTATGCTCTTGATGAAACTAGTCGATATCAAGTAAACCCTGGTGACCAAGTACTTAAGAAGAACTAAAGACCAATTCGTCATTCATGGAGACTCTGAATGAAACTGAAAGTTTATATTGCTGCAAGCTTTGTATCAGACAAAGAGAATAGCAAATATATCTCGGGATATGTTTTCACTTTGAATGGTGGTGCAAAAAGTTGAAAAAGTTCCAAGCAAGCTATGGTAGTAGATTCAACTATTGAAGCAGAATATATAGCGGCAAGTGAAGCCGCAATAGCTTTTTGGATGAAAAAGTTCATATTTGAACTTGGTGTGGTTTCTTCAATAGAAGAGTTAGTTCCACTATTGTGCGACAATAATAGGGCCAATGCTCAAGCAAAAGATCACACCAGAAGACTAAATATATTCTGTGAAAGTATCACTTGATTAGAGAGATGATAAAACGTGGTGACGTTAAGATTGCAAAGGTGGATGGAAATGAGGATTCAGCACATCCGTTCACCAAGGTGCTTGGCACAAAAGAGTTTGACAAGCACAAATGAGAATTAGGAATGAAATTCATGAATGATTGACTTTAGGCAAGTGGGAGATTGTTGGGAATAAATTGGTACACCCACAATCCAAGTCATCATGAAATCAATTCTAATAATAAAGTATTATTTTATTATTATTTGATTAAATAGTTTATTTAATAATGTCCTCAATTAAAATTAAAGACTTGTTATTATAATAGAGATTATAATAATGAGAAACAAGTTTGGTTTTAATTTTATTCTAAATCGTTCTTGATCATATGATTATTGAAAATAGGACATCAATAATCCAGATAAATTAATATATATATATATATATATATATATATATATGATAGTATTTATTGGATAAATATTAATAGATCTCATTTATTAAATCACATGTATAGATGAGTCACATGTTGATGTGATCATTGAACAAACCCAATTGAAATTTTCTAATGATTAATATTTACTATAAACTGTCAATAGAAAATTTTTAAGAAGAGGTTAAATAGTTTTCTTTGAGCTGAGATTATCATAGTAATTAATAGGTTATTTATTGTATTTTAATTCCAGACACCTAGTGCTTTAGAGCGTTTGTTGAATGGATATTGGATATGATTAAATACCCGTAGGATTAATAATTAATCAAGAAGGGATCCATCAACTCTTGATAATGAGTTTGAGCTCTATGAATAAAATTATATCCTAACCAGGAAAAATTAAATGAAGGAAGAAATGAGTTTCTTATGTCATTATAAATTAACTCAAGAGAGTTTGACAGTAATATCATACTCTAGAGTTAATCCAGAGCTGTAAGGATGGAAGAAAATATTATACTACTCTTCTACTAGTTCTTGAAAGTAAAATGTTACTTCATGTTATCCGGACGTTAAGGAGTATTGTTAGATGCCTACCTTGATTAGTATATTAATTTGATTGATATATTACCGGCTTAGTATTGAACTTACGGGGGTCACACAAACGAGTGTTCTAATCTCTATTGAAGAAATTATTCTAATATTTAATTATTAATTAAATTAGAGAATTTAATTAATTAATTTCTTAGGGGGAATATTATTATATTTTTTTGCTAGCACTAAAAATATGAATAACATGAAAGATAAGGGATTTGTTGTTAAATCATTTTCAATAATAAAATAAAATGGCGGTTACTAGCGGTTACAAAAACGGTTTTTGGCCGTTGGCAATTTTGAATCGGTTTTTGACCGTTTCTGAAGATTCGCACATCTATATATATCCAAACAATTTGAGAAAAATGGATAGAAAACTTGTATAATTGTTTTCACCTCTGCAAGTTCAAACAAAAACTTCATCGTATCCTAAGAAGATTTGCTAGACTCGTGCAGAATAGTGCAAATATTTTTTTAAGAATGTGACATTGATACACGCTTTGAAGTAATCAACATACTCTTGTTCTAACATTTGTTATCTTTTGATTTGGTCAATTATTTGAATTCTGAAGCGCTAATCGGTTAGCAATAAAAGATAAAAGATTTGTTATCTTTTAACTTGACCAATTATTTAAAATTTGAATCGCTAAAGATTAGCAATAAAAGATAAAAGATTTGTTATCTTTTAAATTGATCGACTATTTCAAATTTTAAATTTGATAAGGAGTTTGTTATTTTGGCGTGTTATAGATATAGCTTTATGTTTCATGCCGAAAAACACACAATACAACAATACAAAGAAAAAACTCTATTATCATTATTCTACCGGTCAAAGTTGTTGACAAATAGAAGTTAGTCTCGATGTTAGTCTCGATGTGGATACGCGTAGATTCTTCGCATGATTAAAGAAAATTTTTTGGTTCAAGAACTCATCAACATGTACACATCTGCTATATCTTTTATTTAAATATAATATGTAAAATTAGATTCTTACATCTACTATATCTTTTATTTAAATATAATATGTAAAATTAGATTCTTTTATTTCATGACGTGTTAGTGAATACCACCAAAGTTCCGTTATAGGATGCTTTGATCATTGCATAGTGTTGGTTAGCGAGAAACACTAAGACAACTAATTGGTATTTACCATACCGTTGTAACCATATGTAGGTCATTAGTTTCAAAATTATTAAATTCCAGAGATCATAATTTATAATGCATCGCTGCACCAAATCTCAACATGATGCACCGAAGACACCGCCAAATATAAAAGTTGATGATGATGTAATGAGCTTGTGCGTCATGTCATTGCGTATTTTAGGGAAATACAAAGCATTTCATAAAAATTGATGATAACAAGTAGATGACACACTACTCAGAATAAGGAATAAAACAAAGTAATTAAGCAATATTGCGGAAGATGTACGCTTCCTTCTAAGAACATTATTCATTGCGTTGTATAAGTTGATGCATCTTAATTAGGAAAACATGAGTGCCACGCCAAACATAACTCAAGAGTACCACTACACTCACCATTAATGTTGTGGTTATATTTTAGTGAATATATGGCACGTCTAGTGTAGTCACAAATTAAGGTTCCGTCATCATGGGAAACAATTCTAGTAAAAATTACTCTCAGAGGTTTCCTCTGGACGATTCTTCCATGGCTGTCTTACTCAAAACCAAGAGCCGAAATTGGCGTGAAGATGTGGACACTTGGAATGCCCAATACTACTCATTTGGAAGGACAACCTGCGAACTCGACTTGACCAAATCCAGCAACTTGAACAATCACGAACAAGAGTTATCCATCTCAATCAATGACCAGGCATCAAACCATGCAAACGACTACGTTGATTTTAAGATGAAAATGAGAGTCGAAGACGATCTTCTTCTGGCAAACATTACTCTAAACGGACCAAAATGCATGCAGCAACTTCCGGAGAAGAAAGCACCTTTGCCGCAAGGTGGGGTTCTCAAGTCCTCTTCCTTCTTATATGGACGTGAAACTGATCGAAAGGGTCTTATTGTCGTTTTAAGGGCAAAGAAAAAGGACAACGATGAAGAGCTTCCTTACATGATCACAGTCAAACACTATTTTGTGGCCGCGTCTTGTTCTAATGGTGTCTCTGTCGTGGCCAAGATTCGAAGTGGTAGCGGTGAAGAAGGTTTGAATGTTGAGGTTGAGAAGCCTTCTGTTGAATCTAAACGTTCTTTGTTGTTTATGTTTGATGATGTGAAAGGAAAAGGGTGGTGGCCTAGTAGTGCTGATTCTGCAATCGGGAATTGCTTTGGGGGTAAGAATAACAATCCTGCAAATGCTAATTCTTATATCAATAGCGGCCAGCAAAACATCTCGTCCCTTTTAAGCACAAGTGGTTCCACTAATGGCAATTACAACGGTTCAATAATACTTCAGGGCTGTCATGTTAAGTTTGACGCCTTAGCTGCTTGGAAGTATCGGTAAAATATGGTTTGAGATTGTTTACATTAAATAAGATAACTATAGTTCAGTAAAAACCTTCTGCAAATAATGTATTCTGTATGATGTTTCATTGAAATTTCATACTTTTTTCTAGTGCATGTATATTTACTTTAAGATTTACTATACCGTGTATTGGAAATAAATTAATTAATATCAAACTACATGTATGATTACAACAAATACAAAATCTTATCTCATTACAGAGTCATTTTAAATCAAACAAAATCGTTCAGGATGTAGTTAAAGACCAAAGTTTCAACAATATTATGATTATGAGATCCTTTGATCACTTTCTTTAATATTCATTTTGGCCTTCTTCTCCTATATTATTTTCATGAGAAACTATATACTTAATAGTTTTGTATTACCACGTCTTCGTGATTATGATTAATTTTTCTGTGATATATAATTCAGATTTTTAATTAATGAATAGAGTTAATAATACTTAATTACATTAGTCGAAATTGTAGTGGTTTTGAATCATATAATAATAATCATCATATACAAAATAGTTTTTCTTGCCGAAGACTAAATGACGTATAATTCTAAATATGAAAAAAAAATCATACAAATTTACCTTTTCATCGATATCTAGCTTCCATTTTTTACATTATCAAACCACCTTAACAATTTGTTATCTTTTATTCAATCGATTGATATAATATTATTACATCAATCTCTCTCATGTATATAATCATTTATGGTTAAAGGGAAAAACATGCTTTTAAATTAGTATTGAGAGATCAAAAGTTAGGGAATTAATTTTTTTTTTTATTTCTCAGCGTGTGTATATACTTAACATAGAAGTCTTTTCTACTTATAATGAAGACTAGCACACTTTCTGACTCCACAAAATTAAAAGAACTTTTGAATTACTATTTTAACATCCAAATGTTATAAACAAAAGTGAAAATATCAAACTGTCTTATCAAACTACAGGAAAACTGTAAACAGAAAAGAAAAAAAAAAAACTGTAGAAAATAGCTCCATGATAACCTTCACAAATGCTTTATATTCATCGTCTCTATAACTTAATCTTATCAAATCTCAAAAGTTTAGTTATTACATCAGCAATCTATAAACTAGTATTACAATGCTGCAATTTAATCTTTTCTTTGCTAACTTGGTCCTTAAAAAATAATATTTAGTTTCAATATGTTTTGATTTACCATGGAAACCGGATATTTAACAAGATTAATAGCAGACATATTGTCAACTACTAACAAAACAACATCTTCAATTTTCAATCTCAATTCCTCAAGAAATGCTTGAATCCACAACCCTTGACAAACATTACAGGTGGCTACGTATTTAACTTCATAAATTGACAATGCTACCACAACCTGCTTTTTTGAAAATCATGAAATAGGTGTTTTTTGAAGGAAGAATACATAACTCATTGTGTTATGCATATCCATTTGATCTCCACACCAATCAGAATAAGTGTATGATGCAAGGTATATAATACCATCCTCCTTTTGATTAGAGAAATGGCTAGGAAAAAAGACTCCATAATCTGGTATTCCCTTTAGATATCTGAGGATTCTTTTGGCTGTAACTAAATGAGAATGCCTAGGAAAACTCATAAACCTAGGAAAACTCATAAACCTGCTAATCAAGCCTACTATGGTATAGAAACCTTAAGCAACCTACTAGCTACCTGAACATGGTATTGTCAACCTTTGCCTCTTGATCACAACTTCCAAGCTTTAGATTTGCTTCTACTAATGTTTTAGCATAATTTCTCTGAAGTAGATTGAATCTCTTCAAAATCTCTAGAATATATTTTCTCTAATGCATTAAGATACCTTCACTGGTTTGAAAAAATTCAATGCCTAGGAAATATGACAATTTCCCTAGATCATTCATTTCAAACTCACTACTCAAGCTTTTCTTCACTGTTGTTATCTCAGTTATAATGTTGTCAGTAATGAGTAAATCATCCGCATATAGACATATGAGTAGTATTCTACTAGAACCACAGGATTTCACATATACACCATGTTCAACAGAGCACTTTTGAAAATCAATCCCGGTCAAGAATGCATCAATCCTCTTATTCCAAGCCCTTGGGGCTTGCTTCAAACTGTAGAAAGCTTCCTTAAGTTTAAACACCTTGTTTTCACTCTTTTTAAGCTCAAAACCAGGAGGTTAAGTAATTGAGATAGGTGTTTTATTTGTTGGAAGCTCTACCAAATTCTAAGTTTCATTCTTCTCAATTTAAGCTAATTTCTTCCTTCATAACCCTTCTCCAACTCTCATTAGCTATGGTGAAATAACTCACCATCATTCCCAATTTTAGAATCCTAAAATAGCTTAAAATCATTAAATCTAACGGGTATTGTTTTTGTTTTGACTGGTCGTCTCTGAATTTGTGGTGCTTTTAATTCCTCAGTTGTTGATTTCACTTTATTACCTTGATCGGGAATGTTTTGATCTAAATCTAGGTCCACCCTAGTCATTGTCTTTACAATTCCTAAGTTGTCATTATCTTTCCATGCATTGTGTTCCTCAAATAGCACATCTTTACTAAATTCTACTTTCTTAGTTTTGGGATTTTATAAATTATAAGCACCCGTGGAACTGAACCATGTGAAGATCATGGATTCACTCTTGTCATCTAACTTTTTCTCTTCTGATCGGGTATATACTTATGACATAAGTAACCAAAAACTCTAAGATGCTTAATTGATGGCTTACTTCTTGACCAAATTTCTTCAGGAACATAAGAGCCAAACCTCTTTAATGGACATAGATTCAGAACATAAGCAGTTGTCATCGCCGCTTCTCCCCATAAAACATGGGATAGATTCAGCCCCTTTAGCATGTTTCTCACCATATTAAGTATAGTCTTATTCCTCCGTTCAACCACACCAATGCATTATGTTCTGGTGTGTATGGAGGTGTAATTTCATACAATATCTCATTCTCTTTCTAGAAGTTATCCATCTCATTTGAGCAAAATTCTCCACCTACATTAGTTCTTAATAATTTAATGTATTTTCTAGATTGCTTTTCAGCCATACTTTTAAACAATTTAAACATTGTAAAAGCTTCATTCTTGTCTTTAAGCAAGTAGACCCACAACTTTCTACTATATTCATCAACAAAAGACACAAAGTACTTATTTCCACCCATTGAAACATTGTCAATTGGACCACACGCATCAGAATATATCATATCCAATATTGCAGTGGATCCCGCCGAAGTATGAGAACTGAAAGGGGTGATAGATTTCTTTCTCACCAAGCATTTTGGACATACCTTGGAGGGAAGCTTTATTGGAGTCAAGTTGGACACAATTTTCTTTGAGTTTAGAAGGCTCAAATCCTTGAAATTGAGATGACCAAATCTCTAATGCCACAACCAAGAGCTATCTTTTGCCACTTCAATTGACAATCAATGTGAATGTGAATCTATAACATTCACCTTGACCTGAAAAGTTCTATTTCGTGTGAGGGAAACCTTCAGAATCCTTTGATGAGTGTCATGTATTTCACGATGACCAAATCTTATATGCAAGGTGAAGCCTTTTTCTAGCAATTGGCCCATGCTAATGAGATTACAACATTCTTTCCATTTTCTTTCTTGACCAGGACATCACTAATACCTTCCGCATAAATGAATTTATCATTAGCAAACTGAATTCTGCTCTTCTTATATTGATCAATCTTGACAAGCCATTCTTTGTGATCAATCATGTGATTTGAGCACCCTAAGTCAATACACCAAATTCTAGGATTCTTGCCTCCTTCTTTTGTTACCATCATGAGAGTGACTCGTTCCTCATCTAAGACATGATTATCATTTACAAGGTTGGCTTTATTGATCATTGTTCCTTGTGTATCACTAGCACTTAGTGCCTTGCATTCTACTGAAAAATGTCCTATCTTGTTATAATTGAAGCATTGAGAGTTTTCTGGTCAAATCTTCTTTTGTCTCCTAGCCAATTTTGTGATCCTCCTTTTCACGTGGAAGATTCTTTCTGATCACTCTCTTCAATCTTCATGATTTTGAGGTTGTTTCCTAAGATTCCCAGAATTACTTCTATAATTTCTGGATCTTCCTCAACCTTGATTTCCCCTTCTACTAGAGGAACCACCTCTCTTCCAAGTTTGAGCCTGCAAAGCGTGATCTTGAGATTTTTCACCCAGTCTTTCCATTATGTGTTGCTCATGTGCCTCCAGCGATCCCTGCAATTCTTCAATTTTCATTGTTGCTAAATTCTTCAATTCCTCTATTTCCACGATGAAGTGATCAAATTTCAGAGCTAAGGTACAAAGAATCTTTTTCACAATCGTTTGATTTGTGATTGTTTTCCCATAGATCTTCATCGAACTTGTCAACACAATCACACGATTGAAGAAATACACTACCTTTTCAGTCCTATTATGCATCTGCATTAATTCGTATTGACCCTTCGAGGTTTGTAAGCGAACCTTCTTTAGCTGATCTGCACCTTCATTACATTTCTCCAAAATCTCTCATGCCTTACGAGAAGATGTAACCGATGCAATCTTCTTAAAATGTGCATCATCAATGCATTGATGGAGAAAGAACATGGTTTTGTTATCCTTCTTCTTGATTTTCCTGTGCGCAACCTTCTGCATTTCTGTGGCACCCTCTGCAAGTGTTGGGGAACCTTCATCATCCACTTCTTGGATTTCTTATATGTGAATAACACCTTCATCTGAACACTCTATTTGTTCCACTTTTTGTTGTGGAGAATGAGGAGATTAATAAGAATTTGTCATTATTCGGTCCCATCTTTTCTTAGTTCCTTGGAAGAAATTAACCGAAACTCTTAATACTAATTTGTTAAAAAATGAAAGGAATAACAGAAAATAAACTTTTTTTTATATATACTAAGGGCTAACACACTTAATCACTCGCTCAACAAAACTAAAACAACTTTTAAATTACTATTTTAACAATTAAAAGATTATACAAGAATAGTAAAATTACTTGTATAACTGTCAAACCCTACAAATGGTAACAACTATTTGGGCAATATAAAAAAATAAAATCCAAATGTCTTTCATGTCATCAAGATTAATATTCATGCTCTTTCAGCATTCAAAAAGAATATTTATCTAACAATTAAAATTAGCATCAATTCGATTTTAGTTTAGACGACCAAAAAAAAAGGGGAATTCGAATATCATTTTCTTTGTTTGTCATCAATATAACTGATTGATAGATAAATATTCGGTTTCTTTTCTCAATGGAAACTAGCATTTATCCTATAAAAAAAGATCAGTGATCTTATGTTTATTATCATGATAGAATAGTCATACGAGTTTGTACAATATATATCTGATAGATAAAAAAATTCGGCAAAAAATTCTGATAGTTAAATAGTCGTATTCTTTTGTCAATGAAAGTATTTTAATCCAATATGAAAAGAGCATCAGTCCTATATTATCAAGATCGAATAATCACGTGTATGAAGTTAAATATTATTGAGTAGGTACTTTTTATCATTACGAAAAATAATTGCCTGTGTATTAGTATTGTACGTGAGTTTACACATAAGTTTGTAAGGAGGACATTTAAAACGATATTTTAATTGATTAGGTCTACACATTGGAGGATATACACAGATAGGAGTACGGGCCAATTGTCCCCACATGATACTTATTTTTACTTAAACATTGTGAAAAATTTGTTCCCATGAAAATAAAGGTGAAGTCCCACTGAAAAAAAACTTAGTGAAGAAAAATAATTTTGAGAGATATATGAGAGAATAAGTTATAATTTATTTTACCATTGTAATTCTTTTAGAATTAGATTATATATTTTGTAAAAATTTATAATATTATTTTCTTTTATGAAAACATTATAAATTACTCATGTTCGTCTCATTCGGCTTAGAAAAAAACACCATCACTTTTTAAATTTCATTTTGTAATATGGATCTAACATTAAATATATATTTTTATTATATTATTTAATTATTTATCATTGAGATAATCTTTTTAATGTATGTAATTTGAGTCATAAGCGAACTATGAGTAACGCCAACTATGAATAATGTTTGTAATCTTTGGTGGAGGAGCTGATTTGAGTGGTAGGGCAACTATGAGTAGTGTCAAGTATGGTAGGGCAAGTATTAACCTTCGGAACCCAATAACTGTGTAATGTGTTATAAACTCATTTAACTGTGTAAAGATGTTTTAAGATCCTTTTTCCCCATGGGTTCAATCAAACCTACCAAAATTCTGGTGGTGCACCATTTTATTACTGGTAATAAGAGGTAAACTCAGTTACCTCAAAATTTTAAATTGGTTAATTAGGTTTAATTATGTTAAAAATTAAATTAAATTTCAGAACCTGAAAAATAAATTCAAGCTATGTGACTTTGGTTCAATTTTTTTAAGTGTATAGTCACGTGATCCATGCGACTTTGGCTTCATTTTTTTTTATTTCTTTGTTATTTTAATTTCAAAAGTTTATAAAAGTTATGATAATTTTAACTTGTTTGTAAATTTTATATTTTAAATTTAATTTATTGAAAAAGTAAAATAATTTTATTAATATTAGTTTGTTATACAAAATTATTCGTCAATTGTAAAAATTAAATATGTTAAATTACGTATTTATACGTTAAAAAAAAAAAAAAGCATCCAAGATTTCATTACTACGTGACTTTAATATAAAGTCGTAAAACTGAAAAGATATGTTTTGTACGTGTGGAACTAGGTTCGATAAAATTATTGACAAGATAACGGTTTATTACCTTATAATATATGCTAGTAGTTTAAAATTGCAAATTACTAAGTTAATATTTTGTATCTGGGAGTTAGTTTCTGTTTGATATAACAATATATTTCTTTTGTTTATATAAAGATACTAATTATATATGTTATAACATATACCTGTTTGATTAAATTATTTGTTTTAGGTCATGATTTGTTTACATATCCCACGCATCAGCAAGCTCAAAAGAAATTACATTAGCGTGTTCTACCGGATTAGATAAGTTGCCAAACAAATAATAAAAAAAAAAAATTAATCTAAGATATTATAGATAAAAGATCTCACTCTTTCATTTCTTTTTTTTATCAACATACCCAACGGTAAAAGTCAGGAACTAAACTCACTGGTCACAAGTAATCCATCTCATTCACTGAGCTTTTGAGTAATATATATATATATATATTATATATATATATATATATATATATATGATGGTTAGTTTAAATTCATCACTGAGACGTAACTCATGGAACAGCCTGATTTTTGAAAAACAATAAAATAAATAAAAATAGATGATAAAATATAATAAATCAAAATATCTTAAGGAGCGGAGTTCAAGTGAGTGGGTAAATAAATAAATAATATAAAATATTAGGGTGGAGATATTTCAGGTGAGTGAGGGAATGAGTGGTTACTTCTTTCTCTCGTCAGAGAACTTTATTCAATTAATTTTACTTATTCTCTTTTCTATACACACTCTCTGATGTATTCCTCACGTCTCTGTGTTACAAACTCTTCCCTACATTACAAACTCTTCCTAAGAAAAAAGGGAGATCAAAACTTCTGATTAAGAGTAGAGATTAAGATCTTTGTTCATCTCAAATTTTCCCTTCACGTGTGATCGGCTCACATCCAGGTCAGTCAGGGTGTTCTCTATTTTTATAATAATATTAATTCTTTTTTGCTAATAGGGTTAATTTTGCGTCTTTTCTATTACGATGCTCATTTTTTTTTTTATGCTTAGTTTTTCTTGCTGTTTTAAATCAACGTTCTTGTTGTCCGGTTAATTTGAATATTGATGACCTTGTTTATTTATTGAATTAAGTATTACCCGCCTTATTTTATGGATTGAATCGAGTATTAGTGGCTAGATCCTTTTTCTTATTTTATTTTCTTCTCGGTAGCTTAAACCTGGTGCCTCTACTACATTACCTCTGTGTCTGGTTTGTTCACGGTGATTTCCTTCTTATTTTTTTACTCGAGAATTGTGTGGTTGTGGTTGTAAGGAGAGGTGAGAGAGACACTCGGCGAGGAAAGGATAAGGAAAACGATAGTGAAAAAGTAAAAATAAGAAACTCGCCTTCTCCCTAAAAGTGATTTAAATGCGACCAAATTGCAGTGATAAATTCTGAGTTACACCTTTTAGTTTATTGCCAAATAATAATGGAATTTTGTAATGCAAGTAGTCACACCAATGAAATTAAATGGTACTGAAAGCAATCAAATTTTAATTAGATCATTGAAGAAAACCAATTTCCCTAGTCATGTACTCTGATGTTCTAGACATTTATATGTTGTTTTGATTTTATTTTAGCCTTATCTTTCTATTTCTGTTATTTAAAATGTAAAGTTCAAAGCTGTGGAACCGTGCATTCGTAGATTATTTAAGTTATGATTTAATTTCATCTAGAACGATTAGATGTTGATTGGAATTACTTTGCAAATGAAGAAATACATCACTGCACATGAGTAATTGTTCCCTTTTTATATTATATAAAAGTTAAATTATTATATTTTAACATTTATTTTAATCTCGGCAAGTCATTTTTGTAACAATTCCTTTTTTTCATTTTAGTCGTTTAGATTAACTTTATTAGTTAATTAAATTCTTGTGTGTATTATTATTGTAATTATTGTATTGTTACTATTTTGATTTAATTTAATTGGCGATTGAAATTGTACGGAGTTTAATTTAATTCTTTCTCTTTCTTTTTATCATATAGTGTATGTCATACCTCTTAACTGTTTTCATTTTCTTATTTACATTGATTGTACATATGATTACTTGTGTATAATGATCTTATTGGATTTTGTGGTATTAAATGTTTTGTTATGTGAGCTTAGTTATATGGAGTGAGAGATTAATTTTGCGGGTCATATTGCATGGATGAGTCGTTTAGGTTCATAATAATTTATTTGAATGATTTTTTTTTTGTATGAAAGGGATGGATGCCTACTACTAAAAGGAACAGTGAGGTTACCCCTTGTTGTTTTAAGAATGAGAAAGATTATTATGAATTCTAAGCGCATGAAAATGTTTTCGAAAAGTGAGGATGAATGAAACTAGAACGGTTGGTCCCTGACGGGTCGATGTAATGGCCTAGGACTTTGAGGTATTCGCGGTGGGGAAAACTTCCACTATGGTTGATCACCATGAGTAAGAAGTGACTCCCGTTGCAACACTGGTTGCCCCGACTGTAACTGTCTAGTATTTCTAGTGGGAGTGTCAGAGGTGACATGTACTCCTATACATCGCTCAGTTGTTTTGATGGTACCACATGACATGAGAGTGAGTTGTGACATGAGAGTGAGTTGTGAGTAGCATGCATCATATTGGGTTGCACGACATGATTGATTGTGATAATTTGTGAATGAGATGTTCTTGTAAATTCTGGTATGCGTTGTGTTGAACTGCTAGTGTTAAACTCATTGTTATTATTAAAATGTGAACTAACCCTATGTTGTGTCTGTGGTTGACGCTTGTGATGACCCCATGAATAGGCGAGCAGATGAGCAACTTATGGGAGGCGAAATAACTTAGGCTAGGAAAGGAACCGATTTCTTGAAGACGTGACAGATTGTTTCCTTTTCTCTTCTTTTGAATTCGGATGATGACTGCATTTATTTATAAATGCTAAAAATTTTATTTACCTGTTAGTGATTTCATTATTTAAGACGATTTTATCTTGTGAGACTTATACGATTATAGAAGTTTATTTTTAAAATTTGCGTTATGAAATAAAATTTATTTCCCCTTCATTTAATGTAATTATTTCTCGTGAATCATAAAATTTATAATGTTAATATCGTAATGATTTAGGGGTGTTACACTTCATAATAGATGTCACCCTCATGATGCACAAAAGGAGATCTCTGCTCCACTTCTCTACGCAATGCCATATCATTGTGCTTTTGACTCATTTCTACGGTTTTTTACAAAGCCAAAGCCAACTTAACAAAATTTTTTCCAACGGATTTTTCACAAAAATTGGCGAGAAAGATATTACTGTAGATTCATAATATGAAGGTAAAACCAATGTGGATAATTACTCTAAGATAAATTCAAAAGTGGCATGAAATTTTCCACGGACCTTCTTGGAAGGGGAAATTTCCTTTGCAGGAAAATTTACAAGAAATTTACGCATTTCAGGTAGTTTAAGCCTAAAGTTTTTTTTTTTTTTTTGAGTTATCATTTTTAAAATTAATAGCAATAAATTATTTAATAAAATACTAATAGTTTAAGCCTAAAGTGTTTTTTTGTACCATCATTTTTTTTATCTCTCTTCCATATATCATTTATTACATGTCATGATAACGAGAGATAAACACAAAAATTATTATTTATATAAATTATTGGCTAACTTATGTGTACAACTTAGCTCTTAAAATAATTACACTATTATTGAAAGTTTGTGCATCTCTCAAACATTTTAGGATGCAAAAACACTTATTCAAGTATTTTATTTTTAATTCTTATGAAATATACTTCTTTCGATCTCCATTATGAGTAAAAATAGATACACTTCACACTTATTAAGAATCAATTATGTGCATTAAATTTTTCTAATTTTAAATTTTCTCCAATATTATTATTTTTAATCGTATTTATTGCACAGCAAACAAAGATTTAAATCAAATATATTTTAAAAATAATAGTAAGATAAAAATTGTTAAAAATTTACTTAAATTTTTTAGGAAAAAAACCTTAAAATTTTTTATTTTTTTATAGTCAAGATAGTAGAAGCAGAATAAAAGGAAACACACGCACTCCCTTCTATTACTTTAGAATAAAAAAACATTTATATTCTTCGTAATTGTTATCTAAATCCTTTTTATTAACAAATATTGATTAAATATTAGTTATTAACTAACAATTATTATTCTTTGATCAAAATAAGAATTTTAACCAGCCCGGTTATTCCCCAGTTCTCCTTAATTTCATCCATTAACCCCTTGTCAACCATGAAGTTAGCACATATGTTTTTGATTTGATGTGCTTAAGTTTGCAGCATCGGCAAGGTGAAAAATGGATTTAATTAATTTTAACCATTTAACCGTTTTATTCTATTGAGCCTTCTATATTCTCTGTGTCGGTCAAATATCTTGTTGGTGGTCCTGCTTTCTTTGAACGCTACTAATTAATCTTTACGTAGGTTCAGCTTCAGCTAGCACAGTACACTTGCACCTATTATAAATAACCCTTTGTGCTATGATCCTTACTTCAACAAAGAGAATCATACATAGTAATCATTTCAGAAGCAATTAATAATGCAAACAAATAGGACTGTTGCGATGGCGCTCAAGCCTTGCACTTATCCTGTTGAAGTCAACACCAAAATACAGAAACACCTTGCCACTACTAAAAAGGGTGTCTTCTCTGAGGAAAGGTGCATCTCATATTCGGTGGGTAAGAGACTTCTTTCTTTAAAAATAACTGAGATATACAACACTGATCGTGTAAACTTAGTGTATATTGAGCTCGTGGAAGATTCTGGTAAGGGTTCTCGTGCCAATTTGAACCTGAGTTTCATAAGAAACGACATGTATGGTGTTGTGTCTAGTATGCAAACTGAATTATCTGGCTCATATAAATTGATTAAAAAGAATTATTGCGTGCCACCTTTGCCGGAGGCAGAACTTGCGTTTTACTTTTGTCGTGAGACAGGTGATGGAAGTTGTTTGACTCTTGAAAAGAAGAGAGGCAACCGCAACAACAGTGATTTCATTGAGAGGGTGAAATGCACACACGCCTTGGTCGTTGGAGACCAAACTATGAATGTCAAAGTCAAAATAACGAATGACCCAAGAATTGGCTTGCGTGTTGAGGTGGATGGCCCCTTGAAGCTTTCAACGGATTATTCAAAACATTTTTTAACCAAAATCGAGGATAAGATGGAAGCTGAGATGATGACTAATGTGCTCTCCCTTTTCAAAAATGTCACCGGCACCGGCACTTCCCAAATTCCGGCGAACGACGGCGACCGCGGAATCGACAGGATTTCCCTGAATATGCAATGTAAATCTTTCGAATGTCGCCCTGCACAAATGTAAAAGTTCACAAAAAAAGTGACATGCAATGAATAATTTACAGCATATCAAATTAGTTGCAAGTTATGTATACTACCAACGGGACTTTCTTCGCAGTGTACACGTCAGATTACAATATGTTATTTAAAAAATTCCAATTTAGTGTCATTCAGTAATTTGTTTATTTTTAATAACTATATTATTGGTATGGAGCAAGGTTATCAAACTCTAGAGTTAACTCTTAAATTCTTACGAGTTTGAGAGTTTAGTGGGTCTCAGCGAGTCAACTCGGAAGTAAACTTTCTTTTAAGTAAACTCTAGCAAACTCAAAGTAAACTCTTAAACTCGGAGTAAACTCTTAAACTCAGAGTAAACTCTTAAACTCAGAGTAAACTCTCGAGTCTACGAGTCTACTACGAGTTTAGGCACTAAGCACAAAACACAAAATAATTTGTGTTTTAAACAGTTAAGTTGTGCAAGTATTTTGACCTAGGTTTCCTTTTTCTGAGTGGTAATTCGTACGATCGATTGAACAATTGAGGGTTAAACGATTATTGTCAAACTCTGAGCGATCAATTTCCATTTTCTCTATGCCCTTCCTTTTTTGTCACCGTCAAGGTTGAGACTCGAGATTATGGTTAAGTTCGAGGTCGAGCTGAGGTCCAATTCAGAGGTTTGACCTTTCTATCACAATAGTGAACGATTGTTATTGACTTATTAGGTTTGTGCCTGTGTAGTCGTTCCTCCATCCAATTTGTTTTATTGTTTTATGTTCTGTTCAATTGTCTCTTGTTCTTAAAGTGAATTCGATGAATTTGGTGCATGTTCTATTCGTATAGGTAAACTTATATGAACTTGAAATAATGAATTTATACAAACTTATTACATATTATTGCTATATAGGTAAATTGATGAGTTACCTATGTTTAGTATTGATAAAGGACGAGTCTTATTTATAAGTGAATTTGTATATTATTTATAAATAATTTTTTTAAAAAAAGAAAAATAGACTCTTACAAGTCTACGAGTTAACTCTGCGAGTCAAATTTCTGTATTAATCACGAGTTTACATAGACTCTCGAGTCTGACAACCTTGGTATGGAGTATATATAACAGGAAATAATGAATATAATAAATATTGATAGATATACTCTATGTTGTATGACATCCTAAGAAAGAAACAGAGAAGAGTACATGCATATGATATGTGATATTGAAAATTTTAGAATAAATATTTTGCTTATAATTTAGGCTATTTCATTTATATTATTATTTCTTTTAAAAAATTATTAACTAGCTCATTTTAAATCATTTGATACCTATCAACAACTATCTTTAATTAGGGATTGCAAAGATAATTCATTGGACCAACCCACTTACCTCAAAAAAATGTTACCCACTGAATTAAGTGAATCAATGTTACCAGACAAGTTGACTACTAAACACATTTTCCTAACTCACCAATATTTAAAATTGAATATGTATTTACATTATATTTTTATATAATTAAAATAACATATTATGTTTTTTTCATTTCTTTTCCTTTTAGATTTATTTATTTTTATTTTATGGTATACTGTTACATTGATTAAAATACATAATTAGTATTAACTAATTTCTATTAATTTAAATTGCACTGTATGAAGAAAATTTGACTTTGCCATATTTTAGGATGCTTTGATCATAACTTGTAAAAGACAAAAATATAAAAAGGGGTTGAATTGTATTATTAAAATTTTTGTCTTTGTGTCTGTTGTTTTCTAAAGTTTTCAGACACAACTTTGATTTCTTTAACTGTTGATTTTAATATCAGACGTTTGAGTTGATTAATCCCCGTTAGTCTTAAGATGAAAAACAATTAAAGACAATGATATTTTTATACTGGTTGGTCTTAAACAGACTCGCCCAATTACTTAGCAACTTGCTTAGTTTTCGCTACGAAATGTGAAAAAGTTACAAGTATTCTTTGCACCTAACCACTTCTAGCTATTTCGATATTCTTTGATCCCAACCTTCTTAGGCTATACAACCAAGTATTGTTTGGAACGCAACCTCCTCAGGCTAAATACAAAGGTATTCTTTAGAAAACAGCCTCCTCAGGCTAGGGCACCTCAACAAGGGATTTTTAAAGAAGTTAAAAGATGTTTATCCTCTACGTAGAGAGGTGTTTACAAATGAAGATCTTAAACTCAAGAGATTAAGAGAGAAAATTCGATATATAGCTTTTCAAGTATAATTTCGCCAACTTGAGCTGATGGAGGTGAAGTCCCTTTTATAAGCAAGGTCTTGAGAGATTCGTTAGACTCATCCATAAGACAGTTGTCCTTTTCTTAAAGTCTTCAAACATGTGACAAATATCAATCAAAATAATTAATGTTACACAGTGGATTCAGCACATGTCCAGAGCTTTTTCTGACTTGATCAGAGATATCATCAAAAAATATGATTATTTTTCATGTTGCAGAGGTTTTGCGCAATTCTCAATTTGTCTTTGGAAGCTTCTTCGAGTAATCCCTTGATTTGAAATAAAGCACGAGTTACTTCGTCTGACTTCTTTGAACTTCACTTAACTTCTATAGACGAAGGGTCTTCAAATCTTCATCTGTCTTCAGTCTCAGAACTTCATCTTGAGGCATATGTTTGGTCTGTCACGTGTAGATGATGACTTCTCAAAATATAGACTTTGATGGGTCCATCTTCGTCTATACTTGCTTCATCTGACTTTAACTTGCAATGCTTCAGTCTGATCCTTGATCCGTTTGTACTGTAATTAATCAAAAATTAGAATGTTAATCATCTTGATCTAAAAATCTCCCCCTTTTTGATGATTACAGACCATACTTGAGATTTTACTGAAGAAAGCAT
Organism: Hylodesmum podocarpum; assembly: GCA_026586105.1. Taxonomy (NCBI): domain Eukaryota; kingdom Viridiplantae; phylum Streptophyta; class Magnoliopsida; order Fabales; family Fabaceae; genus Hylodesmum; species Hylodesmum podocarpum. The sequence goes on from JALJEV010000590.1 coordinate 858,100, forward strand.
CTGTAAAGGACAAAGTTAACCAAAAACATATATTATGCCAGAATCAAATCAAGATGATATTTTTCTTTGAAATACCCCTTTGTATATTTGATGTTACATCAATGTGATGTAATCTGATCTGTACATTTACAAAAGGTTTATCAAAGAAATAAGTCAGAGTAATAAATAAAACAATAAAGAATACAAAAAAAATAAAATTACAAAGTCTCCCCCTAAGACTGATACTGATTTCTTCTAGACTCCCTTTCAGACTCAGCTTTCTTCTTTGAAACTCCCCCTTAGACTGTTAGCTTTCTTCTTTGAAACTCCCCCTTAGACCATTCTCCCCCTTGATCTGATAAACATCAAATAAGGCTTAAGACGCAGGCTTAGATTGAGAAAAAGCGAACCTTTCTTCAGACTTAAACCTTTCAAACTTAAAATGAAGACTTTCATGCTTATCTTCCAAAGCATGATACTTGCGTTGGAGAGTGTTGTACGCTTCAACTGTTGGAAAAGACTGTTGAGACTCATCATCATACTCAACTTCCTTAATGATTGGTTCCACTGGAGAACCCAGCAGACATAGAGTAAGCATTGGAAGTCTCACATGAGCACTGAATGATTGACCCAATTTCCATGTGAAGTTCCTGACCAATGGAGCAAGTTGGAGATTGTTAAGCAAAAGATAATCCCCATATTGCAGAGTCTTTTTCATCAAAAGAAGTGTTAGATCAAGATGATTAACACCCTAAATTTTGATTAATTACAAAATAAATGATACTGTATCAGACTGAAGCATTGTAAGCCAAAGTCAGATGAAGTAAGTACAGACGAAGAGAGACACCTCAAAGTTTGCATCTTATGAAGTTTTCGTCTACACTTGACAGACCCAACTTATCCCTCAAGACGAAGATTTAGAGATTGGAGATAGACGAAGAATCTGAAGACCCCTTCGTCTATTGAAGTCCAAGCTATCAGACAGAGTAACTTGCGCCAGATTTCAAATCTTTAAGTAACTCGAAGAAGCTTCCAAAGACAGATTGAGATTGTGCAAAACCTCTGCAACACAAAAAGAAAATCATGCTTTTTGGTAATCTCTCTGATCAAGTCAGAAAAAGCTTTGAACATGCGCTGACTCCGTTGTGCACTCATCATTATTCTGATTGATCACTGTCACATGTTTGGAGACTTCTACAAGGAAAGGACAACGGTCTTATTTCTGAGTCTAATGGATCTCTTAAGACCTTGCCTATATAAGGACTTCACCACCATCAGTTCAAGCTGGCAAACTTACGCTTGAAAAACTATCTATTGAAGTTTCGCTCTTTTGCACTTGAACTTTGCACTTCATTTGTAAACACCTCTCTGCGTAGAGGATCTTTGTTTCTTAGAAACTCATTCAAATCCACTTTCGTGGTGTCCTTAGCTTGAGGAGGCTGCTTTCCAAATAATATTTGGTTGTATTAGCTTGAGAAGGTTCGTCCGTCTTATGACCCCAAGTTTCTGAGAGCTGGAAACTTGCTACCAACTTGCAAGGTCTTCCACAACTTGCTCTTCAATGTCTTCACTCCTGGCGTTGGTTCAAGGGACAACGTGAGCAACAAAGATAGATACTGCATATACTATCTGGTGAGGAAGGGAAGGATCAGTCTTCCATATATCATCATGGACCACTGGGTCAATGCTCGCAAAGGAAGAAACTTGAAGAGGAAATGTAGCATTCCTTACCCAGCAGTATTCTCTCAAATCATTCTGAACCAAGGATTTGATACCACTGGTGTCATATGGTTCAATCCAGGTGCAGAGATCAAGTTGAGCACCTTTTCGAAGATGCATCTGCCAACAAACTCACTTCTCTTCAAAGATGATCTTGAAGAAGAAACCACCCTTCAACCATTATCTCACATAACCAAAAATCCACCACACAAACTCCTCATCAAACGTCCTAAACTCAAAATTCACAAACCTCAAACAAAAACCCAAACAGAATCTCAAACACAAGCCTAATTATCTGACCAAACATTAACCCAAACACAACCTGCACCACAACCTACCATCAAAATAACAGAAGTGCCTTTTGAAATTACACCTGAAGAGCTTTTGGTAAGACGCAAAACTAGAGCGTTTAAGGTAAAACATTCTAAGTCTACCCAAAAGGCACCAGACGCAACTCCTAAAGAAAAGGAGTCAAAAAAGGAAGCATTTGAGGGTGCTGACTTTGCTAAAAGGCAAGCAGACGAAAAACAAAGAGTAGAAGAGGAAGAGGCAAGAGCAAAGGAGCTTGCTCTAAGAAAGGCTGCTTCTAAATGGGAAGAGAAAGCCAGTTGAAGAAGTTAAGTCTGTCAACGAGGGAGAAGAATTAAAAAGAGCAAAGAAATCATTTTTGCTTGAAGCTGCTGAGAGGGAACATATGTTCCAAGAAAGCTTCAGAGGGATTGGATCGTCTGGAGTTGCTTCGAGCCCAAGCAACGTCGAGGGCATGGACACTATTGAGACTGCCCAAATCCAAAAAGATAATGCTCTTCTTGTTGAGCAACTCTCCACCATGCTCAATGAAGAAGCACCCTCTGACATGGAATTTGATTCGTCTGCTCAAATAGATGAACAAATGATAGACACTGAGCCAGTAGATGCACATTTTGAGTCTGCTGTTGAACCCACTTAGGCGATGAATGTTAAGTCTGAGGAACCAACTTGCTCATATAATTTCTAAAGCACCATGTACATTACATACATGGAGATTTTTCGTTTGAGACGTATAAGCCCCAGGGATTTGATCATTGGAATCTGGATGTTGTTAATAGACATGATCCTTTCACCTTCACCATCCCTTTGAACAAGACAGAGTACCTAGGCTTAGGTTACTATCTCGGTCTGACTCTCCCCTAGACAAGGCCACATTGCTCGGGAATTCATCTCCAGTACAGACTAAACATCCAGGAATATGAAACACCTGAATATTTCCCCCATGATTTTCCTGTTGATAATGATATTGCTTTTTCTCTCATGGACAAAGCTTATAGGCATGAAGAAAAAGAAAGGTTAGCTTCCTTTCATCTTATACAACACCACGCTGAAAGGGAAGAAAGGTACTTGCCTTTTATGATGGGAACTGAGTTTTCTTATCTGATTTCATCTGAAACAAAGTTCTTCATTTGCATGGATCGTCCTCGACCCTTCAAAGTGAAGTACTTAGCTAAAGGTAAAGAGAAGAAGGAAAGAGCTAAACCCAAGGTATTCAAGTGGGCAAGATACATTTCCAAACGTCTCTCGGCATCTGTATATGAGAGGCTGAAGATGATTCAAGAACAATTAACTAAGCCCCTCAACTATAAGATACATCAGATGATTGAAGATCATGAAGCCATAATGGCCTTCTGCTCAAGAGCTTCCTTTGATGAAGCAGATTCTGCAAAAGTTGAAACATTCTTTCCTGGACCAGCACTGTATATATTAGCCGTCCTGAACTTCAAAATCTTCAACTCGCCCCCAGTTGTCAAAAGCTATTCATGGAGATGGCATCAATCATTCAGTTCTCGCATAGAACTTCCTTTGTTTTCTCTGTGATGCAATCCTCATGGAGAATAACATATAAGTTGCGGATCTACATGCTTTAATGGAGGCTTGGACAAATGAAGAAGAAGCTCAAGGCCTCAAGGAGAAAAAGAAATAGAAAATGGAAGGAGTTTAGAGATGGAAGCGCCATGGCAAGTGCCAATAAGCTAGAGGTGGAACCGCCACAATGGACAAGGAAGCCATTGATGAGATTCAAGGTTCTTCACAAGAACACAAGAGAGAATACTCTCAAAGAATAAGCTCTTAGCTTAATTCAATATTCAGAAATTTTATCAAAAGTGTTTGAATTACAAAGGAAATCCTATTTATACTACTAAGGTGTGGAGCTAGCTTGCTATGCAAGGAACTAATGTCCACCATTAGATTAAATTCTAATCTAATGGCCACGGAAGGAAGCTTGTGGTGCAAGTTTGATTAACTTGGAGAACAAGGATCAATCCTCCACCCTTGGATGTAGATCCTCATCCAATGGTCACGGCGTCAAGCTTGCACTCCAAGCTTCTAAGCTTAGCCCTTGGATTAGTATCCTCATCTAATGGTCATGGTTTAGGGTTTCCTGGAAGCATTCCAACGCTAACTTCAAGCTCATTTTCCAACTAGTTTCAGTTCGAACTGGGTTTTGGTGTCTTCATAGCTTTTGTAGTCCTTGAAGTCTTCTTTAATTTAGCACCAAGATCACCTCAATTGGATTTGTGTAGCTCGAGTTATGATCGAAATACTGAAACAGGTCAGACAGTAAAAATCAGCAGCGAATTTTATTAGAAGCCCAAAATTGAAAGGTAAGGTTGGAGAGTTTGGTTGGGCTTTTGGAGATGGTCCTCCATCATATTCTCCCATGCCATAGCCAAGACAGATCATCATTAGAAGTTAAACATGTAGAGTAAGGAGAAGAATGATCTACTTCCAATATGTAAATGTTGTTAGATCTTTTGCCAATCATGAGAAGTTCATCTGAGTCTTTGTTGCTGATGAGACAATGTTCTTCATCAAACGCAATTTTGTAGTTCTTGTCACATAGTTGACTGATGCTCAGGAGATTGAACCTTAATCCGTCGACTAGCAATACATCTTCTATTACTGTGTTTGCCTTATATCCAACAGTACCGTAGCCTAGAATTTTCCCTTTATTGTTGTCTCCGTAAACAACTGATCCAGTTTCTCTTGGTGTGAAGGTGCTCAGATTCCTTCTATCACCTGTCATATGCCTTGAGCAGCCACTGTCTAAGTACCAGATTGAGCTTTTGCTGTTCAGGCTTTCCTGCAAGAGAAAAAGAACTTATTTTGCAGTTGGTACCCACTTCCTCTTGGGTCCATGCATGTTAGTGCTACAGATTTCTTTCTTAATCCATTTGTATTTGCCACTAGAAATCCCTTTCTTTCTAATCATGCAGTTGTATGATTTATGTCCTGGTTTCATGCAATAGGTACAAGTGAATTTAGCATGTTTAGTGTTTCCAGATTTCATGTGAACATGGTTTACAGAAATGTTGAGTTCCTTTAGCTTAGAAATATCATTTTCTAACTCACATATTTTCTGTTTTAACATGGATACTTCCTTTTTCAGTACTATGTTTTCTTTTTCAAAAACTTCAGCTTGATTATAAAGCTCACAAAAGGCAGAATGCAATTCATCATATTCATCCATAATTGAGTTTGTATCACTTACCTCACATGATGTTTTTGCCATTAAGCATAGATTCGCCTCCTCATCTTCACTTTCAGATGTTGAGGATGTGTAGCCCTCATCCCAAGCTATGTATGCTTTCTTTTTCTTCTTTTCTTTTCTGATATTTCTTTCATTCTCAGATTTTCTCACTTCAGTGTTGTTGCTTCTTTTCAAGGTTGGACAATCTGATTTGTAGTGTCCAATCTTCCCACATTCATAGCATGTCACTTTGACTGAAGTATTATCTTGCTTCTTAACTCCTTTTCTTGGTTGACCAAATTTCTTTCTAGTGTTGTTCTTCATGAACTTTCTGAACTTCTTTACCATCAAGTTCACTTGGTCTTCTTGTGAATCATTTCCGTCTTCAGAGGATTCAGATTCTGTTTCAGTTCGGTCTACTTTGAGAGCAATTCCTTTGGCTTTTTTGTCTTTCTGCTCCTCATATTCTCTAAGTTTCCTAAACAGTTCAGCACTTGTCATAGTAGCAAGGTTCTTGGATTCAGTTATGGCTGTCACTGTAGGTTGCCACTTTCTATTTAGCGATTTCAGAATCTTGACATTCACTTCTTCTTCAATGAAGTCCTTGCCAAGTCCTTTGAGATGGTTGATGATGTGTGTTAATCTCTTTTGCATTTCCATTATTGATTCTCCTTGGAACATTCTGAATATCTCATACTCTTGAATGAGTGTGTTCTTCCTAGCTCTCCTCACCTCAGCAGTACCTTCATGGGTTACCATGATGAGCTCCCATGCTTCTTTTGCTGTTGTGCAAGCTGATATCCTGAAAAACTCATCAGAATTCAAGGCAGAGTGTATGATATTCAAGGCCTTAGCATCGTTTTCAGCCCTCCTAATCTCATCTATGTCCCAATCCTCAAAAGGTTTCTCTATCTCTTTTCCATTTTCTATTTTCATTAGAACTTTGTAGTCATTTACCACAGCCTGCCAGATACTTCTGTGAATAGATTCCATAAAGATCTGCATGCGAACTTTCCAGAATGGATAGTTATCATCGCAGAATAATGGAGGTCTATTTATCGAAGCTCCTTCAGCGAAGGGTAAAAGATTACTAGCCATAACAGGGAACTATGTAGGATACTAGATTGATTTACTAGTTAAAGCTCTTGATACCAATTGTTGGTCCCTATATGAATCTAGAGGGGGGGGGGTGAATAGATTCAAGTTCCCTAACCTAATTTTACCTTTTCTTACTTTTTCCCGATTCAATTTTATCTTGAATTACAGGAGCGTATCAGAGATATTAACAACGAAAAAACAAGGGAAGAGAGTTTAGACAGAGATTTATACTGGTTCGGCTTTCGGCCTACATCCAGTCCCAACCCAACAATCTGTTGCGATCGGTTTTCCACTATAATGATTCTGTGTTCAATACAATCACACTGCACAAACACAAAAAAACAAATCAAATACTTAAAACTATATGTTCTTCACCTAAGAACATATCTTGATCCTTGATCCCTTCAAGAATCAACCTTTGAGAGTACCTCTCTCAAAAACTCATCAACTCTTCCAAAAGAATATCTTTCTCTTTAGAGTTAAAACCAAAAAGATTACAAAAGATAAAGATCAGATAGGATTACACCTGGTGTGTATGCACTGATAAACAATATTATCTAAACAATTCAATCTTTTCACATAGCTTTCATCTTAAGAGAAATCTTTGAAACTTTGAAGAGATTTCTTGTAGAAACTAGTGTTTAGCTCTTCCTTTCTTTCTTTGAAAACTCAAAAAGATCTCTCTCTTCGAAATAATTCAAAGAGGTTTCAATTTAAAGCAGTTTCAAAATCATTTGAGATGAATCTGGTGTGGTAATCGATTACTGGATTGTGGTAATCGATTACTCTAGAGAAATTTGCCTTCCTTGTTCCTTCAAGGACGAAGTAATCGATTATTATGGAGTGGTAATCGATTACTCCAGAGCAGTTTGGATTCCCCTGTTTGCTGAAACTATTGGTAATCGATTACAGCTCGTGGTAATCGATTACTTCAGCTTAAAACCTTTTAAAACTAAAGTTTTTGATTCCTTTTAAAACAAAATGGGGTTCCAAAGCTTCTCTAGCTCAAATTACAAGAGTAAAAACAAATTTTCAATGAAACGATTGAATAAAAACCACACTCAAAGCCTAAACTAAAACAATCAATACATTTTAAACACCTATATACAATCTATCATAAAGATCAAAAGTACAAGTATATCAAAACTAAAACTAGGGATGGCTTCTTCAGCTTCAAGTCCAACAGTCTCCCCCTTTTTGGTTTTGATGTACCAAATGTTGTGTAGTTGATCTTCAATGTAGATGATGGCTTTGATGTGTCCTACAATGTTAGTGTTTTTCTTTTTCTATTCTTCCAATTTTCATCAATTTCATACAGCTATTTACATACAGCTTCATGAGTCATCCAAAACATATCTATATCAAATCACAAACATATAAAGACAATCATTTGCAAAGCAAATTAAATCTAACTATTACAGTCATCCAATAAAATGTTCAATTGTTTTAATCTGCTCCCCCTAAGTAAAACAGATTCAAAAACTTTCAAAAAAAATTTCAAAGCAATTACGAGCAAAGCAAATTTCAGTAATCCAAATATTAAAATATTAAGACTAAAGACAATTCCATACAGCAATTGTAATTCAAGATCACTAATCTGAGCATGATTAGAACTTTGTGGAAGCATGACATAACTCAGAATATAGTGAAGAAGGCGAGCACTTACTGAAAGAGGACCCACTGGCAGAATGGCCCGAATTTTTGTAGTGTCCAGCCTTTGGCGCTTTTGCTGCATTTCCTTTTCGGAGAATCGGCACAAGGACTAATAAAAGCTTTTCTTGTCATAATCTTCCTAGGGGAATAAAGTTTCAGGACTCACCAATCTGCCTGTGTAAGGAAGACTTAAGCAATTTCCCATTTGTTCATTTGTCAGAGAGATCTCAACTCCCTTCACTTGAGACCACAGAGTAGTTCCCCTTCGTTCCAGATTACAGTAGAAAACCCTGACCAGTTTAGGATAATAGGGGATGCTGATATTCACGAATTTTTCAATCTCTTGATGAACTAAGAAGGAAGGGAACTCCAATCCACTTTCTGAGAAGGAATCCAGCGAAACAAATTTTGGCGGTAAAATGGGTCGCTCCATAAATTTTCCAATAAACCTAGCTTTTTATTCTTCAGTGGTCAGAAGGGAATCAAGGACATGGTTAGTGATAGTTGGATTTTTGGTGCGGATGGAGCAGCCTGGATCCATTGCAGAAATGATGAAAATGGTGTTAACCGATTAAAGGAAAGAAGGTTAGGGGTTGTAATCAGTTGCACGGTGAAGATACTTGAAAGAGAGGAGAAGTGAGTTTTAGGGTTTGAGGCAAGAGAGATGATGAGTAAAAATAAAAAGGAATGTTAGAGGAAGAACAATGGAAGTGTTTCAGACAGGGTGAGGGTTTGAGAAAATGTGGAAGAAATGTTGGAGAAAAGTTGGGGGAAGTCTGAAATTTTTAACTGAAGAATGGAGTATTTGAAGAGTTTTTCGAATCTATAACCGATTACATAACCGGTTACAATGAAGAAGTTAAGAGACGTTGGGAAGTTCCTCAGAATTCAGAAACTGGTTCTTGTAATAGGTTACAAAACTTCTGTAACCGGTTACAAGTGAACGTTCAAAACTAAAACTGACACAGCATGTAACCGGTTAACCAACTACTGTAACCGGTTACAGGGTAACGTTCAAAACTGAAAACTCTAGTCAGAACCAAGTATGTAATCAGTTACAAATATCTTGTAATCGGTTAAACTACACAAAAAACACATCAAAGATAATCAACATACATCACTTTCATCAATGATTCCTAATTCTCTTCTAATTTTAAAGAATGATTCTTTTGGCAAGGGTTTGATCAAAATATCAGCAAGTTGGTCATGTGTTGCTACAAATTCTAAGATATTTTAAAATGCGTTTAACAACACTAATATGTGATTCTTTAGTTGCAGATTGAAACCGAGCACATAAGCATACACTGAACATAATATCAGGCCTACTAGCAGTTAAATAAAGTAATGAACCAATCATACCTCTATATTTTGTAGAGTCAATGGGTTTACCTGATTCATCTTAATCTAAATATGTGCTTGAATCCATTGCTGTTGCAATTTCCTTGCACTTATCCATTTCATATTTTTGTAATAATTCTTTGCAGAATTTTGATTGGTTAATAAAGATACCTTTTTCAGTTTTCTTTATTTGTAGACCAAGGAAGAAGTTCAACTTTCCCATCATAGACATTTCAAATTCTCCTTGCATCATATCAGAGAATTCCTTACACAAGAGTTCATTAGTTGATCCAAATATAATATCATCAACATAAATTTGAACTAGTAAAGTGTGATTTTTAGATTCTTCTTGATTATATCCTTGAGCAACTAATCTTGCCTTATTTCTAATTATGATCCCATTTTCATCTAATTTATTTCTAAATATCCACTTAGTTCCTATGATTTGTTTATTTTTAGGTTTAGGTACAAGTTCCCATACCTTATTTCTTTCGAATTGATTCAGTTCCTCTTGCATGGCACTTACCCAATGTTCATCAAGTAATGCTTCATTTACCTTTGATGGTTCGATTTGGGAGACAAAAGCCATGTTCAAACATGCATCTTTTAGGCTTAATCTAGTGGTGATTAAACCTTTTTGGCAGTTCATTGTTCAAGGAAATATAGAATAATAGGAATATTTAAATAGGTTTGATTCTTTATTGGATCATAAAAACCCACTTTCCGAAGATCTCTTCCCTCTCTTCGGGATCGAACATCGATTGCAACGATTCGATAAGAATTGGGATAGATTTATCCTCGTAAGTTTTATCCTCGGGAAAATGAAAAATTATATGTATGTATAAAAATGGAATGTCAAATAGATCAATAAAATCATCAAATCAATTAAACTATGACTTAAGTGTTTTTTTTCGTATTTTATTTCTGCAAAAAACTCCTCATATTTGTAACCCCATAACTCAAATTGGATAATTCTCAAATAACTAAAAAGAAAAAAAATCCTTTAGCTATTTCATTTATTGAGTGGTCTCTAATTCCTTTGGATATATCACCAATGATGTTGTCAATTGGATGGTACTTGTGAGCTCTCCATTCCTTTGGTAACTCACTTTGTTCTTCATGCATGTTATGTTCAATGTTTTTATCTAAGGTCAGGTCATCCATACTTGGAATAATTCCTTCATCTTCATCTTCAAAATGAACAACTTGATCCTCCTTGGAAGGGTTAGTTTCATCAAAAGAAACATGTATGGATTCTTCCATAGTAAGAGTTCTTTTATTAAAAATTCTAAAAGCTTTGCTAGTGAGAGAATAACCAAGAAATATACCTTCATCAGCTTTTGCATCAAATTTTCCAAGATTGTCTTTGCCATTATTCAAGACAAAACATTTACTTCCAAATGCATGAAAATAAGCAATATTTGGTTTTTTCCCTTTATATAACTCATAAGGAGTTTTCTTTAAGATAGGTCTAATTAAAACTCTGTTAGAAACATAGCAAGCAGTACTTACAACATCTGCCCAAAAGTACTTAGGCAGGTTTGTTTCACTAAGCATAGTTCTTGCTAATTCTTCTAGTGATCTATTTTTCCTTTCAACCACACCATTTTGCTGTGGTGTTCTATGAGCAGAAAAATTATGAGAAATGCCACAATCATCACAGAATTCTTGAAACAGTGCATTTTGAAACTCACCACCATGATCACTTCTTATAGAAGATATTTTTAGACTTTTCTCATTTTTAATTAACTTAGCATGCTTCTTAAAGGCATTAAATGCATGACTTTTATGTTTTAAAAATAAGGTCAAGTAAATCTAGAAAAATCATCAACCATTACCAAAGCATAATAATTTCCTCCAAAACTTCTAGTTCTTGAAGGCCCAAATAAATCCATGTGAATTAATTCAAGAGGTCTTGTAGATGAAACAATATTCTTAGGCTTAAAAGAGACCTTAGTTTGCTTACCTTTTTGACATGCATCACATAATTTATCTTTGGCAAATTTAATTTTTGGTAACCCTCTAACTAGGTCATGCTTAATTAGTTTGTTTAAATGATCCATATGAATGTGTGCTAAGCGTCTATGCCATAACCAAGCATCATCATTATTTTTAACCAATAAGCATGTATCCTTAAAAGGATTATTATCTAGAGATACCATAAATACTTTGTTTATTTTAACACCTAAGAGTTTAATTTCTTTAGAGACTTTATCTTTTATTACACATTTATCATCTAGGAATTTAACTTTAAAGCCTTTATCACATAACTGACTTATACTTAATAGATTATGCTTTAGTCCTTCAACATATAAAACATTTTCAATTATAGTTTGAGGAGGCGTACCTATTCTTCCAATACCAATGATTTTGCCTCTCTCATTGTTACCATATGTAACAAATCCTTTGTTTCTTGGAATCAAGTATGAAAATTTATATTTGTCACCGGTCATATGTGAGGAGCAGCCACTGTCAAGATACCACATCTCATTTGCTGCCCTCATACATTCCTACAACACAATTAAAATGTAGGGTTAGGTACCCAATGTGATTTGGATCCTTGTTGGTTAGTGCCTTTCTCAACCCATATGTATTGCTCCTTTGGAATTCCATATTTTTTAACTTTGCATACATTAGAGGTATGTCCAGACAAGTTACAGTAATTGCAAACATATTTCATCTTAGATACATGATACTTTTGTGGCACAAAATGATTTGTTTTTCTAGGCTTATAACTGTTGTATTTCTTGTAAAAACTTAAAGGCTTTGGTTTCTTAAAATCAGGTTTTTCATTGGTGACTTGACCACTTGCTTTAACAAAAAGGATTTTATTTTTTGAACTTGATTTCTTTTGTGGAGTATATCCTAGTCCGCTTCTATCACTATCATCTTCAGAATCTTCCTTGACTTTCAAGGCAATTGATTTATGCTTTCTTTCCTTCTCTTCGTGCAATTCTAAGCGATTTAATTCCATTTCATGCTCTTGTAGTTTTCCAAAAAGTGCTGCTTGAGTCATATTTGATAGGCTTTTCTTTTCAGAAATTGCAGTCACTTTTGGTTGCCATGCTCTAGTCAGAGATCTTAAAACTTTCAAATTTAAATTTGCATTTGAAAAATCCTTACCAAGAGCAATTAAATGATTAGTAAGATGAGTAAATCTCTTTTGCATGTCCAGAATTTTTTCTCCAGGAAGCATTCTAAACATTTCATATTCTTGTGATAAAGTGTTTAGTTTAGATCTTTTGACTTCCTCAGTTGATGCAAACTCATGAAGGAACTTGTGATAGATCTTCAAGGATTAGCAAAGGGGTGCCCAATCTTCATTCACCAAGTGATTCAACACTCAAGAACTAGGTGTAGCTTGCGGAATAAGCTATGGAACTCACGGTTTGACACAAAAGGAGAAGAAAGCAAAAATGGAATGAGGTTTAAGAGATGGAAAGTGCCATGAATTTGCATTCAATAAGCTTGTGTAGAAGAATCGCCACTTGGATCATGGATCCATGATAAGATTCAAGGTTCTTGTAAGAAACCCTAGGAGAGCTATCTCCATTTCTCAAGACTTTAGTCTTAGAAATTCTCTTTTCATAAATGACCAAAGTGATTCCAAAATGGAAATTGCCTAAGTTATAAGACCCCTTGTGTGTGGTTGGCCTTGAGTCATCCTAGCCACTTGATCCTTGATGGACTGATCAAGTGATGCTAAGCACCCCTCACTTGATCAATTCAAGAAGGATCTAGAGTTAATGAGATCAAGAGGCTCATAACTCATCTAAGTTTGTGATGATCATGGATTAATTAAGATGGAATTCTATGCCTTGGATTAGAAGTAAATCCTAAGGCTAGAATCCCTTCTTAGATGAGAGTCAAGAATTTAGAACTTGACTTAAATTTACACCTTTGATTATGGGATAATCAAGTGGTGGAAATTTAAATGAAGTTAGTGGCAATTCCACTAATTCTCTCTCCTAATCCATCCACTCTCTTTTAAGAGAGTTTATTATACTTGCTTAGTTGGGTCATAAGACACTTAAGCCCATCTTAAGAGGCTTTGACCAACATAAATAGAAGTCAACATGTCTATAAAAGGAGCTTGGCCGAAATTCACAAACAAACGGTCCAAGCTTTACACAAATTAAAGCTAAACTAATTACAAAATACTTAGAAAATTACAAGGCTTCATTTGACCAATTTGTTGACTTCCAAGAGTTGACCTTTGACTTTGACTTTGACTTGTTGACTTTGACTTGGTCAACTCTTCTTCAACTCGAGCTTCTATTTAACTTTGCATTTCTCTTGTAATTCTCATGCTTGGGAGATGGTCGTCCATCAATCCCTCCTTCTTAGGGCCAACTTGTCCTCAAGTGGCCTTAGCTTATTACCTACAAAACCATTTTACCCGGATCAAAGATCAAACAAACTCTTTTAAGTTTAACATTTAATATCAAGATGGTTTGCCCACTAATATCAATATCAAAACGTAAAGAAGTGAAGAAGGAAATCAATTGATTTTCTATGCATAAACCGAAACTCCAAGGAGTTTCTATTTCCTCTTTTAGAAGTGTAGATATTAGTTCTTCAATCCTTGTGGAATCATGTTTGAAACTCTTGTTTAAAAGTCTTCTTTTAGGTGTAGAAGCTTGTGATGTTTCCTCCTTCATGGACTCATTCTTCCACCTAAAAGGGCAACTATTAGTAGAATCAAACAAGAATCTCAACTTAACATTTCCAAACATTTCCCAAAACCTATTTAGAGAACCTATTGTGTCACAAATTGTGTTGTGCAAATTAGAAATAATAGGATAAGTAAGAGGTAAAGAAGTCTCCCTTTTTGATAATGCATAATCTCTAAGTACCTCATTTCCTCTTCCTAGGTTACTCCATGGTTCCTCTATACACAACTTCTCACTTGGTCCTAGAACACAAAATTTCTTGGGAGTGAATCCTCTAGCTATCACACAAGGCGCCTTTAGTGTTTCAATATATGTGGAAATTTGTAATGTGCCTTCCTTCTTTACTTCATTCATCAACCTATATGAATAATTAAAATTATAAGAGTAAAAGTTAGCAGGCACAATTAAAAATTCCACATTTCTAAATTCAATGGTTTTCCATGGCTTAATGTTTCTCAAGGTTGGCAACCCATGTGGAATGTCCTTGGGAAACAAATCTTTGAACTCCTCCTTGAATGCATCCAAATCTTGTTGCTTACCTATAATGTTAGTGCTCAACACAAAGGGATTAGGTAAACAAAGAAATATGTTTTTCCTAGCTAGGAATTCTCTCCTAAACTCACCTCTCTCAATAAGCAAACTCTCCTTAGGATCTACCTTACATGAACTTTCGGTTTGCCTATGCTTAAGGGAGGTTTCTCTCTTCTTTTTCTTGGTGGAGCTCTCGGTCTCACCATGTTTAGACCCCAAACTCTCACCCTTTTCAAGTTTTTTTTCACTTGGTCTCTTTAGTTTCATCTTTATTTGGTCCTCACAAACTTCCTTAGGTTTTAGTGGTTTCAAGGTGACCTTCTTGCCTATATGGGAGAAAATATAAGTGTTAGAAACACCATCATGAATAGCATGCTTGTCAAATTGCCAAGGTCTACCTAACAAAAGATGAGTGGCCTCCATAGGAACTACATCACACAACACATCATCTTTATACCTTCCTATGGAGAAATTAATAAGAACTTGTTTATTCACAACCAACTCACCCTTATCACTCAACCATTATAACTTATAAGGTTTAGGATGTGAAGACAATTTAAGACCTAATTTATCTACTAACCTAGTGCTAACTACATTAGTAAAACTACCACTATCTATTATAAGAAAGCATACCTTGCCTTCTACTAAACATCTAGAGTGAAAGATATTCTCCCTTTGTGAATCATCCAACTCTTTGAGAGCATTTCCAAGCATCTTCCTCACAATGAGGAGATCTCCATCCTCGGGTTGCTCATCATCTCCACTAGTACTCTCCTTTGATGCTCCACTTTCACTTGAAGAAGATTGGGAATCCTTACTAGTAATTGCACCATCAACTCTCACAATCATAGCTTTCTTGTTAGGACATTGAGAAGCAATATAGCCATGACCCAAACATTTAAAACATTTAATTGAACTTGGTTTAGAAGTAGAATTCTTTACCTCCTTACCATTTGAAGTGTCTCGGTCATGCTTGCCCTTGGATGAAGAAGTATACTCCAAGGATTAACCCATGAAGGAACTTGTGATGGATCTTCAAGGATTAGCAAAGGGGTGCCCAATCTTTATTCACCAAGTGATTCAACACTCAAGAACTAGGTGTAGCTTGCGGAATAAGCTATGGAACTCACGGTTTGACACAAAAGGAGAAGAAAGCAAAAATGGAATGAGGTTTAAGAGATGGAAAGCGCCATGAATTTGCATTCAATAAGCTTGTGTAGAAGAATCGCCACTTGGATTATGGATCCATGATAAGATTCAAGGTTCTTGTAAGAAACCCTAGAAGAGCTCTCTCCTTTTCTCAAGACTTTAGTCTTAGAAATTCTCTTTTCATAAATGACCAAAGTGATTCCAAAATGAAAATTGCCTAAGTTATAAGACCCCTTGTGTGTGGTTGGCCTTGAGTCATCCTAGCCACTTGATCCTTGATGGACTAATCAAGTGATGCTAAGCACCCCTCACTTGATCAATTCAAGAAGGATCTAGAGTTAATGAGATCAAGAAGCTCATAACTCATCTAAGTTTGTGATGATCATGGATTAATTAAGATGGAATTCTATGCCTTGGATTAGAAGTAAATCCTAAGGCTAGAATTCCTTCTTAGATGAGAGTCAAGAATTTAGAACTTGACTTAAATTTACACCTTTAATTATGGGATAATCAAGTGGTGGAAATTTAAATGAAGTTAGTGGCAATTCCACTAATTCTCTCTCCTAATCCATCCACTCTCTTTTAAGAGAGTGTATTACACTTGCTTAGTTGGGTCATAAGACACTTAAACCCATCTTAAGAGGCTTTGACCAACACAAATAGAAGTCAACATGTCCATAAAAGGAGCTTGGCCGAAATTCACAAACAAACATAGGTCCAAGCTTTACACAAATTAAAGCTAAACTAATTACAAAATACTTAGAAAATTACAAGGCTTCATTTGACCAATTTGTTGACTTCCAAGAGTTGACCTTTGACTTTGACTTTGACTTGTTGACTTTGACTTGGTCAACTCTTCTTCAACTTGAGCTTCTATTTAACTTTGCATTTCTCTTGTAATTCTCATGCTTGGGAGATGGTCCTCCATCATCAGTACCCTCATGAGTTATCTCTAAGGTATCCCAGATATCTTTGGCTGACTGACATGTTGAGACCCTAAAGAATTCATCCATTCCTAAGGCAAGAGGTCGAATGTTCATGGCTTTAAGATTGTATTGAACTCTTTTCTTATCATCTTCATTCCAAGCATTACTAGGTTTTAGTTCAGTGTTTTCTCCTTGTTGTGTTATAGGTATAAAGGGTCCTTCCTCTATAGTTTTCCATATTTCCAGATCTTGGGCTTTTATAAAGATCTTCATTTTTATTTTCCAGAAGTCATAATGTTCACCATTAAAACATGGGGGTCTATTTATGTTAAAACCTTCACTTAAGACTGGTCTAGAAGAGGATGCCATCTAAGGATCTTAGGATTAATTTTCCTATAACTGCTCTGATACTAATTGTAAGTCTAGATGGTCACCTAAGAGGGGGGATGAATTAGGTTCACACACCTTTTCCAACTAATTTGGTATTTCCTTTAATTAAAATTTCTTCCCCAAATTTAAACCAGAATAATAAAAATAAAAATGTAATGGAAATATAAAAGTGAATGGATAGAGAAAACCACACAACAGTTTTTATACTGGTTCACCTTCCACCACTGAAGGCTACGTCCAGTCCCCTAACCACTGTTTAGAAATTTTTTTTCTCAAACAAATTGTGCAGAGTTACAATCTCCACCCGAGATCTCTACACGCTTCCCCAAGAAAAGAACCCCTTTTCTTGAATACAAACTCTTTATCGAATACCACGGTAAATGAACAAACTCTTTCACCAATACACAATGGTGAACCACTCTTGATGTTTAAACAAATGGAGAATCACAATATACAATGGCTGATTGCTAAGAAGTGGAATTTTCCTACTAGTAATGCTTCTTAGAGAAAGATAACAATTTAAGGGCTCAAGAAGCAATGTTTGAAAACTCTTAGCAAAAATGAGAGAGAACAATTTTATCTCAAAAAAATTTGATTTTGAATGAAAGTTCTGTGTCTAAAACAACAAGGGCTTCTTGTATTTATAGAAGAATAATTTTGCATTTCAAAAAATATAGTTGTTGGCATTTTGAAATATTGTAACCGGTTACAAGAAAATGCTAACTGGTTACAAGGCCGAAGTAAGTTAAAATAATTTGAATTTTGAAACTTGTTAACCGATTACAAAAAAGAGCTGATCGGTTACAAACTAAAATAACGTTACAAAAACATTTGAAATTTGAAAGTTGTTAACCGGTTACAAAATTCCTGTAATCGATTATAGAACTCAGTTGTAACGTTAAAAAAAAAGAACTTTGAAAATCATTGTAACCGGTTACAAGTAAATGCTAATCGGTTACAATGTTTTGATTTTTGAAAAAAATTAGAAACACTGGATTATCTTGTAATCGGTTACAGGAAAGCTCTAACCGATTACAACATGTCAGTTTCAATATTTTGACAGATTTTGAAACTTTGATCAAATTAGTTTCTAAAAAAAATTCTTTTTAGTTTTCCTTTTGATAAATTAATTCTTTAAGAGCCTTTTAAAATGTTATATTATGAGAAGCATTACTTATCTAGGTGAAGATCTTGATCCTAGACTTTTGATTCATTGTGAGAACAATCTTCAAGAACCTTCTTTTACTTTGTTTCCCTTTTGTTGATGTTTGTTTGTCTTCATCAAAACCCAACCATGAGATCAGAGAGATCTTCTCTACACACAAGAGAGAATACTCTCAAAAAATAAGCTCTTATCTTAATTCAATATTCAGAAATTTTATCAAAAGTGTTTGAATTACAAAGAAAATCTTATTTATACTACTAAGGTGGGGTGCTAGCTTGCTATGCAAGGAACTATTGTCCACCCTTGGATTAGATTCTAATCTAATTGCCATAGGAGGAAGCTTGTGGTGCAAGTTTGATTAACTTGGAGAACAAGGATCAATCCTCCACCCTTGGATGTAGATCCTCATCCAATGGTCACGGCGCCAAGCTTGCACTCCAAGCTTCTACACTTAGCCCTTGGATTAGTATCCTCATCTAATGGTCACGGCGCCAAGCTTGCACTCCAAGCTTCTAAGCTTAACCCTTGAATTAGAATCCTATCTAAGGGTCACTAATTCTTTGTTTATTACAAGTTTTGGCCCAAAATTTAAGCCTTAAAAACAATTACATAAATTGAAAGAAAACTAAAAACACTTAAACATTCAATGAAAATTCCTGGAAGCATTCCAACACAAACTTCAAGTTTATTTTCCTACTAGATCCGGTCCGAACTGGGTTTTGGTGTCTTCACAGCTTTTGTAGCCCTTTAATTCTTCTTTAATTTGTTACCAAGAATGCCTCAATTGGAGTTGTGTAGCTCGAGTTATGGTCTGAATACTGAAACTGGTCAGATACTAAAATTAGCAACGAATTTTATTAGAAGCCCAAAATTGAAAAGTAAGGTTGGAGAGTTTGGTTGGGCTTTTGGAGATGGTCCTCCATCACTCTGCGTCTGTTGGGTTCTCCAGTAGAACCAATTGTTAGGAAGTTGAGTCAGATGTTGATCAGCCTCAACAGACTGTCCCAATAGTCGAAGAATACAATGTTCTTAAGAGGAAGTATGACGCTTTGGAAGATAGGCATGAGTCTCTTAAGAGGAAAAATATCGTGTTGGAGGATAGGCATGAACATCTTCATAAGGAATTTGAGTTGTTCAAGTCACAGGTTATGTCTTTGCTTTCCAAGTCTGGACCATCTGACAAGCCTGCGTCCTAAGCCCTATTTGATGCTTATTAGACCAAGGGGGAGAATTAAAGAAAGAGGAAGAATCGTCTAAGGGTTGAGTCCTGAAGGAAGAAGAGTAAAATGTTGTGTCTGAAGGGGAGTACAAAAAAAAAGGGTTATCAGTATTAGGGGGAGACTTTGTAAAATTTTAAAATTTTGTATTCTTTATTATTTTATTTATTTTTTATTGCTCTGATTTATTCATTTTTTTCTTTGTAAACTCTTATGTAATTGCAATCATCAGATTACATCACATTGATGTAACATCATATATAAAGAGGTATTTCAAAGAAAAATATCTTCTTGATGTGATTCTGGCATGATAAATTTTTTTAGGCTAACTTTGTCTTTTGCAGATGCTTTCTTCAGTGAATTATCAAGTACGGTTTGTAATCATCAAAAATGGGGAGATTGTTAGATCAAGATGATTAACACCATAAGATTTGATTAATTACAGAAAAGATGATACTGTATCAGACTAAAGCATTGCAAACCAAAGTCAGACGAACAAGTACAGACGAAGAGAGACTCCTTAAAGTTTTCATCTTATGAAGTTTTCGTCTACACTTGACAGACCCAACTCATTCCTCAAGACGAAGATTTAGAGACTGAAGACAGGTGAAGAATGTGAAGACCCCTTCGTCTATTGAAGTCAAATGAAGTCCAAGCTATCAGATGAAGTAACTTGTGCTAGATTTCAAATCTTTAACTTACTCGAAGAAGCTTCCAAAGATAGATTAAGACTGTGCAAAACCTCTGCAACACGAAAAGCAAATCATCTTTTTAGTAACCTCTCTAATCAAGTCAGAAAAAGCTCTGAACATGCGCTGACTGTGTTGTGCACTCATTATTATTCTTATTGATCATTGTCACACATTTGGAGACTTCTACAAGGAAAGGACAACAATCTTATTTCTGAGTCTAACAGATCTCTCAAGACCTTGCCTATATAAGGACTTCACCACCATCAATTCAAGATGGCGAACTTACGCTTGAAATGTTATCTGTTAAAGTTTTGCTCTCTAGCACTTGAACTTTGTAAAAGATAGAACACAAGAAGGTGGGGTTGAATTGTGTTACTTAAAAAAAAAAATTCCTTTCGTCTGTGTGTTTAATTATGTTCAGACGAAACAATCTTAATCTTCAAAGGTTGATTTTAATAAACAGACATTATGTTTTAATTATCCCCGTTAGTCAAATACTTAATAACACAAACACACAAGTATTTTTATATTGGTTCGTCTATGCAAGACTAAGTCCAGTTACCCAGTAACAACTGAGTTTTCACTACAAACCGTGAAAGGGTTACAAGTATTATTTGCTCCCAACCATTTCTGGCTAAAACACGATATTCTTTGAACACAGCCTTCGCAGGCTAAACAACAAAGGTATTCTTTGAATAACCAGCCTCCTCAGGCTAAAACACCACACAAGTGAATTTGAAAGAGATCTATAAAAAGAGAGTTTCCTCTTCGCAGAGAGGGTTTTACAAAAAAAGAGCAAAAGTAACAGAGAGCGAATTCACAATGAAATAGAATATTGAAGCGTGTTCGCTAACTGAACTTTGAAGAAGTGAAGTCTTTAAATAGTCAAAATCTTCAGATATCCGTTAGACACAGAAGAAAGCCGTTGAGCGTTTTCCAAGCAAAGTCCAAAAAAGGTGTCAGAAAGCACTTGATTGATTGATGGTGTGTGCAACGGATATAGATAGCGTGTGCAGTACTTTTTCTGACTTGTACAGAGATTCGATAGAAAAAGTTGATGACCTTTTCGAGTTGCATTTGTAGGCGTGAATCCCCATACTGATCTTGGATGATTCTAAAGAGTACTTCTTACGATTTGAAATCTTGGCGCGAGTGACTCATACTTTGCTTCACTTCTTTGGCATACGATGAACTTCTTTAGTCTTAAAAGTTTTCGTCTTAGCCTATTGTCTGATGACTTTACTTGAGACAGACGAATGACTTCAATTTTGAGGAGTCATCTTCCGTCTGTGCTCGTTGCGTCTGACTTGATGTTCCGTTTGTAGATGTTCCGTCTGACTTGTAATAATCAAAACTTTAGAGATGTTAATTATCTTAATCTAACAATCTCCCCCTTTTTGATGATTACAGACCATACTTATAACTTTCTTCAAATAAACATCTGCACAAGACAAGATTAGCCAAACCATTTAAACATAAGTCAGATTTACATCAAGACGATGTTTTCTGAAACAATACATCTTTATAAGAATCGTTACATCAATGTGATGTAAACCATGTATAGTATTACAAGGTATACAGAAAACAAAAAACTTTAAGAATACATGTATAAAGCTATACAAATTAATAAAGAACAAAATAATAAAAAAAAAATTATCTCCCCTTCTATGCTAACTCCCCCTCAGACTAAGGCTCCCCCTTAGCTTAGCATCCATCACCTTTTCTTCCTTTAAGATATTCTCCCCCTTGGGTTGAGAATCATCAAAAGCTTCAAGAGGAAGGTTTAGGCTTCTGTTGGACAAGCCCCATGACGATCTCCCTCAGTTGTTGTATCTCAGATGTGAGAGTGGCTTGATTGTCCTCAAGCTCTTTGTTCTTCTTCTTCAGATGCTCGCAATTTTCCTCCAATGCATCATACTTACGCTTCAGAGTATGATACTCATCAGCGTTCACAACTTCACTTTCAACCACAATAACCTCTACATTTTCATCATTCTCCACAAGAGGCGTTTGAGGCTCTTCAACAATAGGAACAAATTCATTATCTTCAATGAACACAGTTGGAGTCCTCAACAATCGCAGAGTGAAAAGAGGAAGCCTGAGATATGCAGTGTAGTCTCTTTTCCATTGCCAAGTGAACACTCTGTTGGGAACAGAGAGCTCAAGATCTGGATGTTCCTCAGTCGGATGTGTATAAGCGAAAGCTTCTCTAGGAAACACCTTGCCACAGATCGTGGAATCTTCATCAAATGAGGTTCCAGAGCAAAAGGCAGAAGTAGCTTCATGATCTTCTATCAACCTTTGAATTTTGGGATTGATAGGCCTTGAGGCTTTAGCTTGAATGGATTTGAGATGCGAGTGTGCAGTAGACAGAAGTCTTTTGGGTATGTGCCTTGCAAACTTGAAAGTTTTGGGGACAGACAGAGTCTTCTTCTCCTTTCCTTTGGCCAAAAACTTGACCAAGCAAGGTCGTTTTCGGTCTAAGACGACGAAGAACTTGGTGACGTTGGAAACGAGAGAAGAGAATTGAGATCCCATCATGAATAGATAGAGTCTCGACTCCTTCTTTGCTCTTCTTTCAATGTGATAGAAGGAAGCCAATCTAGCTTTTTCTTCTTTTCTATATGCATTTGCCATCAACCTGAAAGCTGTGTTGTAATCTTCAGGCAGAGCATGAGCAAATTCTTTGGGGTCTTCATATTCATGGAGAAGGATGGAGTATCGTGGACAGATACCTGCACAATGCGGTCTTGTCCAATGGAGAACAATTCCAAGAGTATGTCCTAGACCTACATACTCTGTTTGATTCATTGTAATTGTGAAGGGTACAGGATCATGGCGATCAATGGCGTCCAAATACCAATGACAACACTCTTTTGGCTCATAAATGGTAGAGCTGGGATCTCCAAACCTGCAATGGTGAAATACAGGGGCATTGGGTTCAAGCTGAACCTTCCACTTGATATTCTCTCTGAGAGGAATGTGGGGTTCATAGCCAAGAGCTGGTCCTTCAATCACCGACTCAGCTAGATGATCCTTATACTTGTTTATTTCTTCTAAACCTTTGATGTCTAAGGAGGCCAGTTTTTCTCACGGCAGACACTTCAGCCATTCGCGCTGCTCTTCAAAAGTATAAATGAGATCTTCTTTGAAGTCCACTGGCATCAAGGGTTTGTGATAAATAAGAGGGTTGACAAACCTCCCAAGTTGGAATCCTTTCTTACCTCTGTACTGATAAGGATTCTTCAACTCAATATAGGGAGTGTCCTTTATAAAGCCGTCTTCATCGTCTGTTGAGTAACCATTTTTAGCAGACTCAGGCGATTCATCCTTATTGGAGATATCTTCAAGCTCATCTCCAAGAATCCAGTCAGGCTTAACTGGTCTTTCAGCACATGAGCTCTCAGCAAATTTTCTCAAGACTAATTCGTTAAGAGACGAATAGTCAGTCTTGTGCTTAGGTGGAAGATCTTCTGGATTTAAAACCTCAGCATGAGATCTCACCCATTGTGCATCCATCTTATTTACAATAACATGCTCTTCATCAGACGAAGAACATGCCTCTTCAGTGATAATTGCTTCAGACGAAATTTCCATTGTTTGTAGATAGGATATTTCTTCAGACGTAGCAGGTTATCGTCGATCACAAGCTACGTTGAGAGGAGACACAACTATAGGATCAGATACAATTATCCTATATTCGTCTTAGAGAGTAGGTGCGGAACTCTCCATAGTTGGAGCTTCTTCATTGAGCATAGTCTCCAATTCCTCTACTAACTGAGCATTGTCCTTCTGGATCTGGGCAATTTCTTCGCTATTCATGCCCTCTGAAGTTGCTGGAGCAGACATAGCTTCAGACGATCCAATGCCCTTAATGCTCTCAAGAAAGATTCTTTCTCTTTCAGCTTGAAGCAGCATAGATACCCTCTTAGCCTCTTTTAGTTGCCTTGCTTCATCTGTTTCTCCAACAATCACAGACGCAATCTTCTGCTTCATTTTCTCTTTGCCTTTGGCAGCCTTTTGAAGAGCAATTTCTCTAGCTTTTGCTTTCTCTTTCTTTGCTTTCTCGTTTTTCTTCGTCTGTGAGAATCTTTACAGACGTTACACCCTTAGATGTTTTCTTAACCCCTTCATCTTCATCAGGGGATATCTCCTTCTCCTGTGTCTTAGACGCAACATGTTTTAATCTGATATTCCTCTTCTTCTTTCTTAGAGGCTCTTCTTGAGCATCATCGAAAGGGACTTCAGATACGATTACAGGTGGAAGATGGATAGGTGTTTAGGTTTGTGTTTGGATTTTGACTCGTTTGATGCGTGCTCTATGAGGAGGATCTTTAGAGATAGGAGAAAGAATAACTTCGTCTTCACTCTTATTGTGATGGAGGAAGCTAGGGCTCAGATGCATCTTGGCAAAAGTGCTTCCTTTGACCTCCTTTCCTTCATCATGCCACACGACGCCAGTAGCATCAAAACATTGTTTTAAGATGATTTTGGAGAAGAGAGTGGCGTAGGGAATACTGCTCTTCCTACGAATATTCCTATTCTTCAACGCATTTATCCAATGGTAGAGAATAATGTGAGGAAGACTTAGCCTTGCTTTCCTCAAGCAATAGAAGATGCAGAATCTATCACGAGTACTCACATTGTCTCGTGAGCCTATTCTGGGTGTGAAGATGTTGTAGAGAAGGTTGTGGATAACTCTTCCTGTGGGATAGAGATTCCCAGATCTCAGAAACTTGGGATCTTTGGGGTCACGAACCTTCCCATAAAGAATCTTGTCTACATGCTCCTCAGATTCTAATTTCATCCAGTCAGAGCAATAAAAGCGTCCTTCAGCTTTGCAGCTTCCAGCTTCAGCAATGGAGTCTATTGTGATAATATACTCCTTGTTGTCAATGGTACCCACAATACCATCATCAAACTCCTTTGTATCGCTCCAGAACTCCGCGTAAGCCTCCATCAACCATGGACCTCTCAACTCCGCGAAATCCATCCAGCCATTGTGTATTAACATTTTTGATACCCTGTTAGAGATGCCTTCTATGGTGGACCTTGAAATCCACTTGCTAGGCAAGAAGAGATCTTGCGCAAAGAAGGTTGCTTCAGTTGCTTTGATGTTCTTGGCGGTCATTGTTCTAATTTTGAAAAGAGAGAAGAATTAGTGAATAAAATACTCAGAGATAGTAAGAGTGTAGTAAGAGGTAAAAATGTAAACTTTGAGAGTATTTATAATCAAAAGCAAAAACGGTTATAATTCATCAGACGAAAGAAGTTGAAACTGTCCCTGATTTGATGTGGCCCTATCATTGCCCTTTTAATGATTGATTTGACTTCTGCAATTCGCAGCGCATGCTCTTCAAAGTCCTAGAATAGTGCAACAAATGACAGACACATTTAATGCTCCTTTAAGTTGTCCCGGCACGCTTAACTTTAAATTAGTTAAATAATAACCTTGAGTCTGTTGAATTTTCTTAAACTGATTCAACTTGATCAGACGCAATGTTTCGTCTTAACGAAGGCATTTAAAATGTACAGACGAAATGAAATGCTCAGACGGAAAAACTTAATCAATTAGAGAAATAATTCCCAAACTTTCTTTGATGAAATTAAAGCGAGTTTCGTCTAAAGCTTTTGTAAAGATATCTGCCCATTGAAAATCAGTTTGAACAAACTGTATATCGAAAATACCTTTTTGAACATAATCTCTTATAAAATGAAATTTGACTTCAATATGTTTGGCTTTTGAATGTTGAATAGGATTTTTACTGAGATTAATTGCACTTGTATTATCACAAAACATTGGTATTTGGGTTTCAAACCTGGAGTAATCCTCAAGTTGATGTTTTACCCAAAGTAGTTGTGAGCAACACCTAGCTGCAACAATATATTCTGCTTCAATGGTTGAAAGTGCAATGGAGTTTTGCTTCTTGCTAGACCAAGAGATTAGTGATGAGCCAAGGAATTGACATCTACCACTTATGCTTTTCCTCTCCACTTTATCTCCAGCATAATCAGCATCACAATAACCACTTAGATTGAAATCACTACTTTACTTATAAAACAGAGAGAGATTAGTGGTTCCAATAAGACATCTTAAAATATGTTTAACAGCTTGCAGATGTGATTCTCTAGGATTAGATTGAAAACGTGCACATAGACATACACTGAACATAATGTCAGGTCTACTTGCAGTGAGATAGAGAAGAGATCCAATCATACCTCTGTATATCATCTGATCAACGGTGTTACCTGATTCGTCTTTGTTGTGACTGGCTCAAGACGAATGCATGGAAGTCTTCATTGGTTTGGCATTTTCCATTTTGAACTTCTTTAGAAGTTCCTTAGTATACTTCTGATGATGAATGAATATGCCTTGTTTTGTCTGTTTGATTTGAAGTCCTAGGAAAAACTTCAACTCTCCCATCATGCTCATCTCGAACTCATCCTGCATTAACTTAGAGAAATCCTTGCACAAGGATTCGTTAGTTGCTCCAAAGACTATATCATCTACATATATTTGGACAATAATAAAGTCTTTCGAAACACTTTTCTTGAAGAGAGTAGTATCGACCTTTCTTCTTGAAAAATCATTTTGAAGAAGAAAAGAACTTAGTCTATCATACCAAGCTCGAGGAGCTTGTTTAAGACCATATAATGTTTTCTTCAGCTTGAAAACATGATCTGGTTGAGATGAACTCTCAAATCCAGGAGGTTGTTTAACATATACTTCCTCTTCAATAAAACCATTTAGAAAAGCACTTTTTACGTCCATTTGATATAAGATGATATTTTTATGAGCAGCAAAAGCAAGTAGAATTCTAATGGCTTCTAATCTAGCTACAGGAGCGAAAGTTTCGATGAAATCTATACCTTCTTGTTGATTATAGCCCTGAGCTACTAATCTTGCTTTGTTTCTTACCACTTTCCCATCTTCATCAAGTTTATTTCTGAACACCCATCTTGTTCCAATAATGCTTTTGCTTCTTGGTCTTTCTACCAAAGTCCAAACGTCATTTCTTGTAAATTGGTTTAACTCTTCTTCCATAGCTAAAATCCAGTCATTATCTTGTAGAGCTTCCTCAATGTTCTTGGGCTCTATATTTGACACGAGAGCATATCCAGATGATTCTTTTAGTCTTGATCTTGGTTGAACACCTTGATGTCTATCTCCAATGATAAGATCTTCTGTGTGGTTTGAGGCAAACTTCCACATTCTTATAGGAGTTTGATCATCATGTTGGTGAGCATCAGAAGAAGAGGGTTCGTCTGTACTGCTATCGTCTTCTCTTGTGTCAGCTCTTGCGTCTGACCCAGGTTGACCATTTGAACTTGAACTTTGACCAGAAGGGTTAATCTGCAAATTATCAAATAAATTTTCTAGGTCTGATATTTCCTTATCAGCCTTTGAGTTATCTTGGAATTTTACATGAATTGATTCCTCTACAACTTGCGTCTTAGAGTTAAATACTTTGTAGGCCTTAGATGTATTGGAATATCCAAGTAAGAATCCCTTCACCACTTTTGAATCAAACTTTCCAAGTTGATCCTTAGTGTTTAAGATGAAACATTCACATCCAAAAGGATGGAATTAAGAAATGTTGGGTCTTCTTCCTTTCCATAGTTCATATGGAGTCTTATTCAATATTGGTCTTATCAATATTCTGTTTTGAATATAACATGAAGTATTAATTGCTTCTGCCCAATAATATTTTAGAAGAGAGCTTTCATGCAATAAAGTTCTAGCCATTTCTTGTAAGGTACGGTTTTTCCTTTCCACAACTCCATTTTGTTGAGGAGTTCTTGGAGACGAAAAATTGTGGAAAATACCATTTCCAAAACAGAAGGCATTGAACTCAGAATTTTCAAATTTTGTTCCATGATCGCACCTAACAGACGCAATACATATTCCTTTTTCTTTTTTATCATGTTTACAGAATATTTCAAAGACACTGAATGACTCATGTTTATGTGCTAGGAAGTATACTCATGTGAATCTAGTATAGTCATCCACAATCACAAATCCATATCTCTTTCCTCCAAGACTTTCAATCTGAGTAGGTCCAAAGAGATCAATATGTAACAATTTTAGAGGTCTTGTCGTGGAAATAACATTTTTTGATTTAAAAGATGCTTTGAGTTGTTTCCCATGCTGACAAGATTCACACAGACGATTGGATTTCCAAGATATTTTTGGCAAACCTTTCACAAGATCCTTTTTAGAAATTTTCGAAATATACTTGAGACTTAAATGTCCAAGCTTTTTGTGCCAAATATCTCGTTCATCATCTACTGAAATCAAACATGTCACATTCTGATCACTAAGGTCAGAAAGACAAACCTCATAAAGATTATTCCTTCTTTTCCCAACAAACAAAATGGATTTGTCTTTGTTCTTGACTATACATTCATCAGAGTTAAAATCTACTTCATATCCACTGTGATAAAGTTGCCCTTGGAGGAAGATCCAAAGCCACTTCGGAATGCCCAATCTAGCCTTCACCGTGAGCATCACCATGGAAGCCAAGCCAAAGATGCTTCGGCCATGGAAGTATGTAAGGGTTTTTGGTGTTTAGAAAACAAGGTAAAAAATTGGTTAAGGTGGAGAAGGGTGGTGGCGCC
The DNA here is from genome assembly GCA_026586105.1 of Hylodesmum podocarpum. Lineage (NCBI taxonomy): Eukaryota > Viridiplantae > Streptophyta > Magnoliopsida > Fabales > Fabaceae > Hylodesmum > Hylodesmum podocarpum. The sequence goes on from JALJEV010000590.1 coordinate 886,754, forward strand.
AAGGAGGAGACTTCTATAAGCCTAGGAGGAACCGCCATAATGGTTGAAAGAGGCCATTGATGAGATTCAAGGAAGCTCCCTAAGGAAACTAGAGAAAATTCTCTCAAAGCTTAAAGCTATTTCATTTAAATTTGATCCAAAAGTGTTACATGAGTTTTGGCCAAGGCTATTTATAAGCCTTCAAGACTTGGCCTCCAAGCTATCCTAACTATGATTAGCTAAGCCTAATCCTAGTTAAAAGTCCTAGGCTAAACTGTGGCTAACTTGACCACCAAGTAACTAAGTGGGTTACTTGGTTGTTAAGAAGCACATGGCCTTCACATGGCTATCACATGGGTGCACATGGGCTTGTCCCCCCTTGGTACCCATGTGATTAGCCAAGTCATCAATCCTTAATCACTTGGAATTAAGGGTTGAGATCTCTTGATTTGGGCAAAGCATGGATCCATGCTCAACTCAAGAGGCTCCTCCCTTGATCTTAAGTGATTTCAAGGTTCCACACATTTTTAGCCGAAAATTTTTGGGACTTTTGAAAACCTTGTGGAAACCTTGAATCTTAGGGATCTTTGGCTTGCCTTTGCTATGTGATCCAAGGGCTTTGGACCCTTATAGGTTTAGGACCCTAAACCTATCTAAGCTATTACATAGGGTTTAGTTCGTACAAATTTTCAAGGAGATTACAAGTTGATAACCCTATGCTATTCTTCTTTTGGTCTTGGTCTTGGTCTTGGAGTTTCTTAGCTTCCTCTTCTAGCCTTCTTTGCATGCTTCTAGTGATCCTCCTTGATGTGCCTACATCACACTCTCACAAAATTGACTTATGCTAAGCAGATTGAAGTTGAGACCTTTAACATAAGACACATTTTAAATAAGAGGATTGGGTGTCTTACCAACAGTCCCAATACCTAGGATTTTACCTTTCCTTGAACCATATGATACAGACCCTTTACTTGGTCTGAGGTCTTGGAACATAGACAGGTCTCCCGTCATGTTTCGTGAGCACCCACTGTTCAGGTACCAGCTTGAAGTCCTCTCTTTTCCTATTAAGGATGTCTACAACAGGAATAATAAGTGACTTTGGTACCCAAATCTTTTTGGGTCCTCCTTTGTTAGTAGAAGAAGATTTCTTTTTGTTTAAGGTTCTTTTATCTTTTATATAGTTGTTTGGAACCTTGTTGTAATTTTTGTTCTTCTTCTTATGGGCAGACGAAACAAATTTGTCTTTCTTTTTGTCTGACTCTTCAACATATCCAAGTCCACTCTTATCAGACGGAGACCTCCCATATTTTAAAATATTTTCTAGCATTGAGGATCCCTTAGTGAACTTGGTTAAGTCTTTGAGTAAGGATTCATTTTCTTTCTTCAATCTTTTGATTTCAGAAACAAACGTATCCTTTTCAGACTCAGATGATTTTTCATCTAATACTTCCTTTTGTAGCAACTCATTTTCAGTTCTCAAAGTAGCATTTTCTTCCAAAGTTTGTTTCAACTTGGCTTTGCATACTTTGTATTGCTCAACAATAAAATGTGAGTTAGCCAAAAGTGTATCATATGAAATTTCTTCTGATTCTGACTCAGACTCAGATGAAGAGGATGAAAAAGTTTCAGATTCAATTACCTCTGATGAGACAGAATCTCCAGCCATGAGACATATATTTGCAGTATCTTCCTCTTCAGTGGATTCCTCTGAACTTTTGCTATCAAGGTCTTCCCAAGTCACCAGACTCTTCTTTCCCTTGTCTTTGCGAGGATTCCATCTTCTCTTTAACCTTGGACACTCTGATCTCATGTGTCCAGGTTTTCTGCATTCGTAGCAGATAACTTCTGAGCTCTCTTCCTTAGTCAAAGGTTTTTTAGTGAGCTTCTTTTCCTTCTTCTTGAAAAGGCGTTGACCTCTCCCCTTTTTCATCATCATCTTCTTAAAGCGTCTGGCCATGAGGGAAATCTCATCATCAGACGATCCGTCAGACGAATCAGACTCAGTAGTGTCAACTTTCAGAACTCTGTGCTTCTTCTTTCTTTCCTTCTTAGGAGTTTCCTCCTTCTGCATGTTGTTGACAGTTGGAAGAGCTATGGACTCTTGAACTTTGATCTTGTCTCTCTTACACAGAAGTACCTCATGTACTCTCAAGGCTTCTATTAACTCGTCAAGAGTTAATGTCTTCATATCGCGCCCAACTGAGATGGCAGTGGGCATAGCTTCCCATGGAGGAGGAAGACTATCCAATATCTTCATGTTGTTCTAGGCCATGGTGAAAGTAATGTCCAGCGCAGTGATTCCATTTAATATTGTTTGGAATCTTCCAAACATCATGTCAATGGATTCTCCTTTCTTCATTGAGAACATCTCATATTCTCTTTGAAGAGTGGCAGCTTTCCTCATACGCACATCCCCAGTTCCTTCATATGAAATATTGAGGGCATCCCAAAGCTCTTTAGCGGTTTTGTAGGCACAGAATTTGTTGTATTCTGTCCTTGATAATGCACACGTGATGGCGGCTTGTTCATGGATAGTCATCACCAGAGAACGCTGGCGGCTTGTTCATGGATGACCCTCCAAACTAAAACGAAGGTCCTTGAGACTCCATTTTGGATCTTTTCCTCTAGAAGCTGTAAAGCGCTCAACCCTTAGAGGCTGAGCTCTGATACCAAACTATAAAAGATAAAACACAAGAAGGGGGGTTGAATTGTGTTACTTAAAAAAAAAAATTCCTTTCGTCTGTGTGTTTAGGGTTTATTTTAAAAAAATTCCTTTCAGACGAAACAATCTTAATCTTCAAAGGTTGATTTTAATAAATAGACGTTATGGTTTAATTATCCCCGTTAGTCAAATACTTAATAACACAAATACACAAGTATTTTTATACTGGTTAGTCTATGCAAGACTACGTCCAGTTACCCAGTAACAACTGAGTTTTCACTACAAACCGTGAAAGGGTTACAAGTATTATTTGCCCCCAGCCACTTCTGGCTATAACACGATATTCTTTGAACACAGCCTTCGCAGGCTAAACAACAAAGGTATTCTTTGAATAACCAGCCTCCTCAGGCTAAAACACGACACAAGTGGATTTGAAAGAGATCTATAAAAAGAGAGTTTCCTCTTCGCAGAGAGGGTTTTACAAAAGAAGAGAAAAAGTAACAGAGTGCGAATTCACAATGAAATAGAATACTGAAGCATGTTCGTCAACTGAACTTTGAAGAAGTGAAGTCTTTAAATAGGCAAAATCTTCAGATATCCGTTAGATACAGAAGAAAGTCGTTGAGCGTTTTCTAAGCAAAGTCCAAAAAAGGTGTTAGAGAGTACTTGATTGATTGATGGCGTGTGCAACGAATTTAGATAGCGTGCGCAGTACTTCTTCTGACTTGTACAAAGATTCGATAGAAAAAGGTGAAGACCTTTTCGAGTTGCATATGTAGGCGTGAATCCTCATACTGATATTAGATGCTTCTAAAGAGTACTTCTTAAGATTTGAAATCTTGGCGCGAGTGACTCAAACTTTGCTTTACTTCTTTGGCATACGATGAACTTTTTTAGTCTTAAAAGTTTTCGTCTTAGCTTATCGTCTGATGACTTTACTTGAGACAGACGAATGACTTCAATTTTAAGGAGTCATCTTCCGTCTGTGCTCGTTGCGTCTGACTTGATGTTCCGTTTGTAGATGTTTCGTCTGACTTGTAATAATCAAAACTTTAGAGATGTTAATCATCTTGATCTAACAAACTTTGCTCTTAATTTGTAAACACCTCTCTGCGTAGAGGATCTTTGTTTCTTAGAAACACTTTCAAATCCATGTTTGTGGTGCCCTTAGCCTAAAGAGGCTGCATTCCAAAAAATACCTTTGTATTAGCCTGAGGAGGCTGCGTTCCAAAGAATACTTGGTTGTATTAGCCTGAGAAGGTTGGGTGATGAGTCATTATTTTGACCACTTTCTCTGCATCTTTTATATCCTAATATAGCATGATTAATCATCCACTAGCATGATTTTATGCATTTATGAGTTTGGGCTCATTTGGGCTTTAAGTGCTTAATTTGTTCTAATTTGCTATATTTTTCCAGATTTGAGTAATTTCACTAAATTAGGCATAACTCCCTCAATCGATCTCATTTTGAGCTCCGATGTTTTTCGAATTAAAAAAGATTGACAGAGCTAGAAAATTCATGAAGACATGAAGAGCCAATTCGGACCGCATCTAGGGTGAAAATTTCCTTGAAAGTGACGCACAAAATTGTTGCAGGAATTCCAGCGTGAAGAATTAGTGTAGGCCCATTTCAAGTCATGTAATTAGACCATTTAATTGTGTGCATTAGGTGGGTTTCGAACCCTGCTCCCTGACCCACTTAAAAGTCATATGACTAGCACATGACTTGAACCCTTTATATACTCCAAAACCCAAATCTGAATACACCTCTCACTTTGCAATTTTATTTTCGTTTTTGACAGCATTTGGGATTTTCCTTCTTCTCTTCTCTGCTAGGGTTTTGGGTTTCAATTGCAATTTTCATTTTCCTCTCCTTCTTGCAATTTAATTGTTTTGTTATGCAATTCCGATTTATGCTTAGTCTAATTTCAATTATGCGCAACAAATTTCATCAACCAATTCGATTTCAATAGATCTCTAATTTCCTTAGGTTCTCCGTTTTCAATTGCACGAGTACTCGTTTTAGATTCTATAATTTTGATTTCATTATGTTGATTAATATTTTGGATTGAGATTGTTGATTCTGTCTTTGTTGATTGATAATGAATGTAGAGAACTAATTATATGATTCGAATTTTTTACCAAGTTGTGTGCTCTCATGCGATCGTGTGAGTTTAAAGGTCACAAAGTGTTCAATGATAATTGATGGAGGACCATCTACAAATGCCCAATAAAACTCTCCAAGGACCTTATTTGTAAATTGGGCTTTTAGTTGTTTTTAATAAAAAAATTCGCTGCTGATTTTTACATCTGACCTGTTTCAGTATTTTGATCATAACCCGAGCTACACAACTCCAATTTAGGCATTCTTTGTGGCAAATTAAAGAAGACTTCAAGGGCTACAAAAGCTATAAAGACACCAAAGCCCAGTTCGGACTGGATCCAGTAGGAAAATAAGCTTGAAGTTTGCGTTGGAATACTTCCAGGAATTTATAACGAATGCTTATGTGTATTAGGCCTTATTAGTAGTTTCCTTTCAATTTGTGTAATTGTTTTAAGGATTTAATTTTGGCCTTAGCTTTGTAATAGTTTAAGAACAGATTTAATGTGCATTTTGAGAGAGAGTGGCGAACACTCTCCCTAGAGAGAGTGGAGAGAGTTTTGGAAGGAAGTTAGTGGAAATTCCACTAACTTAATTCAAATTTTAGCCTTAGGATTGGATCTTCATCTAAAGGTTGAGTTTGAATCCGAAATTAAGCATGCTTAAAGCACCACTTAAGAGTGAATTACATCCTCTTGATGAGATCTTATCAAGTGGTAGAGATTCAAACTTAAGTCACATGTATCATGTTTCTCAAGAGTGAATTTTGGCCTTATGATCTAGATCCCATCATGTGGTGAGAATTCAAACTTGAGTCACAAGTTCCATGCTTCCTAATTCGAATTTAGACCATTAGATTAGAGCCAAATCCTATGGTTAAGAGTCTTGATCCGTGTGCTTGCTTCAACTAAGCTTCCCATGCATTGATCTAGACTCCAATCCAAGGGTTAGCATGTGATCCTTCCATAGCAAGTTTGGACCATTTTCATTAGTATAAGTAGGCAATTTTCTGAATTGTAATCACTTTTGGATGAATTTAGAAAGAAGCACATTGCTTTTGAGAGAGAAAGTTCTCCTCTAGGTTTCTTAAGAAAACCTTGTTTGAGTCTTATCATGGTGCATTCTCCATGTGGCGATTCTACCTAGAGCTTATTGCTTAGGCATGGCGCTCCTCATCTTCTTCTCTATTCCATTTTATTCCTTTATTCTTCTTTGAGTTTGGATTCCGCAAATTACTCCATTAAAACCGTGAAGCTTATGCTTGAGAAGTGAAGATTGGGCAAAGCAAGTGAGACTTCCATGGAAGGCTTACATCAATAATTCTCTAAGATCTTAGAGCGTTAGTTCAGTGTTGGCATGCAGAGATCTCATTTCCAATGCACTACATAGATGAGTGCCTTTATTTTTTTGAACCGATGAGGAAAATTAGGATCTGACAGAGATCGGATTGATTTCTTTTAATCATCTATTAATTGCTTTTTAATTATTGTTTAATTACTGTCATTGGTTAATTGTTACTGTTTAATTTCATTTAACTTTCCCTCTGCACAAAAACCCCCAAATTTGCATTTAAAATTTAGGCTACAGAGAAGTAACAAAGTAATCCGTAGGGAAAGGATCCGAGTCCACTATTACTGCAAAGTAATAGGTAAATTCGGTTTTATTTGACGCACGTTCAGCACGTGTGTCACTGGGATCAAAGAATATTTGTATAGCCATAAGTGGTTGGGTGCAAAGAATACTTGTAACCTTTTCACGATTTGTAGTGAAAACTTAGCAAGTCGTTATGTAACTGGACGTAGTCTGCTTAAGACGAACCAGTATAAAAATATCTTTGTCTTTATCTGTTTTTGTTCTTGAGACTAACGGGGATTAATCAACTAAAACCTTTTGCATATTAAAATCAATAGATAAAGAAAAGACGAAGTTGCATCGACCCTTTGAAAACTACAGATGCAAAAAGGCAAAAATTTTAATAACACAATTCAACCCCCCTTCTTGTGTTTTTGTCTTTTACAAGAAGTACCAAAGTGGCTTCATGATCTCTAGTCTTTTGAAGAGTCCTGCTATCAAAAGGTCCTTCATTCTTCAGCTTTCCATACTCAGACGTAGAGAGAAGTTTAGGAATGTGACGTGCCCACTTAAAGACTTTAGGGATAGATCTTTCCTTCTTCTCTTTTCCTTTTGCTAAGAACTTCACTTTGCAAGGTCGAGGACGATCCATGCTAATGAAGTACTTTGTTTCAGATGAAACAAGAGAAGAGAATTGAGTTCCCATTATGAATGGCAAGTACCTTCCTTCTATTTCAGCGCGGCGTTGTATATGATGAAAGGAGGCTCTCATTTGCTTTTCTTCATGCCTATACGTTTTTGCCATTTGAGAGAAGGCCATGTCATTATCTATAGGTAAGAAATATGGGAAGTCTTCAGGAGATTCATATTCCGCTAAGTTCAGATCATACTTGATGTGCACTCCTGAGCAATGGGGGCGAGTCCATGGCAGAGCCAGACCGAGAGAATAACCTATTCCAAGGCACTCTGTATTGTTGAGAGGAATGGTGAAGTTAAAGGGATAATGGTCGTCAACAACATCAAGATGCCAATGATCATATCCCTTTGGCTCATAGCAATTTGAAGAATTATAACCATGGGAGGAGTAGTGGAAGATGTTTGAGTCAAACCTATGGCGAACAGACTATGCGCTTGAACTGGAGTTTCGGGGAACAATGTTTGGTTTATACCCAAGAGTTGGTCCTTCAACGATAGAACCCTTGATATAAGCCTTATACTCTTGAATTCCTTATAGTCCCTTCATTTTCAGCTTGTCCAGTTCATCCCATTGCAGATGTTGAAGCCACATATGTTGCTCCTCAACATCATATTTTTCCTTTAGATCAAATTCCTTAGGCTTCAATGGATGGTAAAACAGAAAAGGATTATGGGTTCATCTGATAGAGAACCCTTTTCTTCCTCTATAGTTGTATGGATCTTGAGTCTCAATGAAAGGAAACTTTTCCTTTGAAGGATAAGACTCATCATCAACACCATATCCATCATTCATTTCAACTTGATCCTTTAAAACCCACTCAGGCTTGACAGGCTTTTCTTCACAAGAGGTGATATGAGCTAGCTTGGTGTGGAGCTAGGAATTAGGCCGATCTTCATTCTTCAATTGGTGACTCTACAAGGAAATGGAGTTAGCTTGCGGAAGACTTACACCATGAACTCAATCAAGAAGAAAATGATAAAGTGGAAAAGATAAGAAGATGAATGACGCTATGCTTTAAGCAATAAGTCAAGAGGAAGAATCGCCACAAGGATGAGCATCCATTGATAAGACTCAAGGTTCTTAGAGAAACCCAAACAGAGAACACTCTCAAGAAATAGCTCTTGCTATATTCAATTTATCAAATGATCAAAAGACCCCTTACACAATGAAAATGCACCTGATTATACTAAGGGAACCAAGGCAATTTCGGATGGCTTACACACCATTAGATCAATGCTTGATCAACGCATGGAAAGCCTTCACTTAAGGCACCTCACACGGTTCAAGCATTGGCCTTTGGATGAGCAAAGCAATCAAGGGCCACGGTGCTAGCTATAGAAGGCATGAGACATGTGACATCAAGTTCAATTCTTAGCCTCTTGATTAAATCTAGATCATGGTGTTAAAATTCACTCTTGAGTAGTGTGGAACATGTGACTCAATTATAAATTGTCAACCCTTTGATGAGAATTTGATCAAGAGTTTAAGAATCAATCTTTGATTCATGCATCATGGCCTTGGACGAATTCAAGCTTGGCCATTTGATTTGGATTTAATCAAATGGTTGAGCTTGAATTAGAGTTAGTGGAATTGCCACTACTTTTGCATCCAATCTCTCTCCACTCTCTCCCAAGGAGAGTGTGCGCCACTCTCTCCCAAATTCCTTGCAATTCTTTTGTCAAAACTAAGTCAACATGGTTGTGAGCTACATGCTCTAAACTATGGCCAAATCCTACTTATTATAAGTGTTTAAGTTCCTAAGATAGAAGATTACAAAATATGAAGGAAATTACAAGGTTTAATTACAAGAGTAAAGTTTTCAAGAGTTGACTATTAACTTCGACTTGTGGTCAACAGTTGACTTTGAGTAAACTATTGACTTTGACCTCTAGTCAACTCTTCTTGAATTTTCTCTGGTATCTTCTTGAGCATGGACCTTGTAATCCTTCTTCCTTCTTGAGTGTTCAAAGGAGATGGTCCTCCATCAAGAGGGGACAGAAAATTTCTTCATAAATAAATCATTAAGAAAAGAATAATCAACCTTTTTATGGAGGAGGGAGATCTTCTGGTTCTATCACTTCAGAATAGAGAAGTGATCCCAACCTAGTTGATGTAGTGGCATAAGGAGCAGCAGTGCGAGATACTACTTCAGGGTGCTCATCATTAGATAAGGAAGTTGTATCCACGTAGAAGTAGACTTAGGAGTTATCATCTGAGGAGGGGATGACTCGTCAGACTCAACAGTCATCGTTTGATAATTTTCTACTACAAACTCAAAAGGAACATATGTTTGCTTATAGTCTATTCTAGTTTCATCTGGTTGATCAGATGATTCAAATTGCATAGAAGAGGGAGCTTCTTCGTTGAGCATTGTTGAGAGTTTCTCAGCGAGTAATTCATTATCCTTTTGGATCTGGGAAGTTTAATCTATGTTCATGCCCTCAGACGTTGCTGGCTCAGGTGCAACTCTGGACGATCCACTCCCTCTGAAGATTTCTTGGAACAGACGTTCTCTTTCAGCATCTTCAAGTAAAGATGGCTTCTTGGCCCTCTTTACTTCTTCTTCCTCGTTGACAGACTCAACATGAGGATCTTCAACAACCTTTCTCTTCCTTTTAGAAGTAGATTTCTTAAGAGCAAGTTCCTTTGCTCTTTCTTATGCTTCTTCCTCTGCCCTTTGTTTTTCATCTGCCTCCTTTCTAGTAGACTCAGCATCCTTAGATGCTTTCATTGCTGATTCTTCTTCCCTTAGGTTTGCGTATGGTGCCTTTTGAGTAGACTTAGATTTCTTTATCCTAAAAGCTCTAGCCTTTCGTCTAACCAGTGGTTTCTTAGGGGCACCCTCAAAGGGAACTTCAGTTACTCTTATGGTAGGTTGAGGTGGAGGTTGTGTTTGAGGTTGGGCTTGTGTTTGGGTTTTATTAATATTGAGCTTTGGACGTTTGATGAGGGGTTTGTGTGGAAATGGTTTGTGTTTAGGAGATGGGGGTTCCTGTTTGGGTGAAATTGGTTGAGGGTTACGATATTTCTTAGGATGCAGTTGCCTGCCATCAGACTTATTCCTTGTCATGAGCTTCATTTTCAGACGCATCTTCGAGAAAGTTGTTTGCTTGATTTCAGGACCGGTACCATACCAATCCACTCCTCTAAGGTCAAAACCTTGGTTGAGGATAATCTTGGCAAACACAACAGGGTTTGGGACACTTTCTTTTCAAGTTTCTTCCTTTCAAAGCAATCAACCAGTGATCCATAATCACGTGAGGAAGACTCAGCTTTGCCATTTGCATCAGATAATAGAGACAGAACCAATCTTTATTGCTTACATTATCTCTAGACCCAAGCCTGGGTGTAAAGATGTTGAACAGCAGATTGTGCAAGATTCTGCACTCTGGCACCAAGTTGTCAGCCCTCAAAAATTTCACTAGATCAGACGTTCTAGCATTCCCATACAGAACACGGACAATCTCCTCCTCATCCAAGTGAGCATTCCAGTTGGGCTTGTACTCAATCCCTTCAACTTTGCACTTTCCAATAGCAGTGATGGCTTCAATGTTAACCAGATACTGCTTATCGTTGATGGTTCCAACGATACCTCCATCTATTATTTCAATGTTGCTCCAAAACTCGTCATACGCCTCCAACATCTAAGGTTCTTCCCATTCTGCAAATTTCAACCACCTAGCAGCCTCAAGTGGTTCATATGATAGCCTAGAAAGCTTTTGCAGAATGTTCCTTCTGACCCACTTACTTTGAAGAAAAAGATCTTCAGTGAAGTAACTCTTAGTTTCGATGTTCGTATCTTGCATGTTCTTGGCGCCATTTCTATTTCAAAAATGCAGAGAGTAGACAAGAGAGTGAACAATTCTTTTTGAGAGAATAAAGGTTATGAGAATGGTAAAGGACAAGAGAAAGTAGTAGTTGAGTATTTATAGTATAAGAAGTGAAACGGTTATTAAAATATCATAAAGTATCAGACAGAAGAATTAAAACTGTCCTGATTTGACGTTGTCTTATGATTGTCATATTGATCATTGATTGACTTCTTTTATGACTGTGTGTGCCATAAAAGTCCTAGGTTAATGTAATAAATGTCAAACATATTTAATGTTGCATTTATTGCTTCGTCCTACACACTCAATCAAAATGTTAGTTGATGATGTTGCGTATGTTGAATATTCAGATGAACTATTTCAACTTGGATTAGATGCAGTGCTTCGTCTTAACACGAATAAACAGATGACGTAAATAGACGAATTAATCAGAAGAGAAACTTATTCAATTAAAGAAAAAATTCCCAAATTTTCTTTACTGAAATTAAAACGTATTTCGTCTAAAGTTTTTGTAAAAATATCTGCCCATTGAAAATCAGTTTGAACAAACTGTATATCAAAAATTCCTTTTTGAACATAATCTCTTATAAAATGAAATTTGATTTCAATATGCTTTGCTTTTGAATGCTGAATAGGATTTTTGCTTAGATTAATAGCACTCGTATTATCACAGTATATGGGTATTTGAGTCTCAAACCTGGAGTAATCCTCAAGTTGATGTTTTACCCATAACATTTTTGAGCAACATCCAGCTGTAGAGATGTTTGATGCTTCTGTTGTTGAGAGCTATGGAGTTTTGCTTCTTGCTTGACCAAGATATAAGTGAGGTGCCTAATTGACAGCTACCACTTGTGTTTTTCCTCCTTAATTTATCTCCAACATAGTCAGCATCACGAAAGCCATTCAAACTGAAATCATTATTTTTCTTATAAAATAGAGAAGGATTATTGGTTCCAATAAGATATCTTAAGATACGTTAGACAACTTGTAAATGTGATTCCTTTGGGTTAGACTGAAAATGAGCACACAAGCATACACTGAACATGATATCAGGCCTACTTGCGGTTAAATATAAAAGAGAGCCAATCATAACTCGATAAACCGTCTGATCTACAGATTTACCAGATTCGTCTTTGCAAAGACTTGAGTCAGACGCATGCATGGGGGTCTTCATTGGCTTTGAATTCTCCATCTTAATTTTCTTGAGAAGCTCTTTAGTGTACTTCTGTTGATGGATGAAGATTCCATGTTTCGTCTGCTTGATCTGTAAGCCTAGGAAGAATTTTAATTCTCCCATCATGCTCATCTTGAACTTATCTTGCATCAATCTAGAGAAATCATTGCACAAGGATACGTTAGTAGCACCAAATACTATATCGTCTACATAAACTTGGACAATAATAAAGTCCTTTGAGACACTTTTCTTGAAAAGAGTTGTATCAACCTTTCCTCTTGAAAAATCATTTTTAAGAAGAAAAGAACTCAGTCTGTCATACCAAGCTCTAGAAGCTTGTTTAAGACCATAAAGAGCCTTTTTAAGTTTAAAAACATGGTCTGGGTAAAGATTGACTTCCAAAACTGAAGGTTGTTTGACATATACTTCTTCTTCAATAAAACCATTTAGAAAATCACTTTTTATGTCTATCTGATATAAGACGATATTCTTATGAGCAATAAAAGCAAGTAAAATACGAATTGTTTCTAATCTAGCTACTAGTGCAAAGGTTTCAGTGAAGTCAATACCTTCCTGTTGGTTGTAACCTTGAGTTACTAACCTAGCTTTATTTCTTACCATTTTTCCAGCTTCATCGAGCTTGTTCTCCCTTTCCATAGTTCATAAGGAGTCTTATTCAATATTGGTCTAATCAATATTTTGTTTTGAATATAACAGGAAGTATTAATTTCTTCTACCCAATAATATTTTGGAAGAGAGCTTTCATGTAACAATGTTCTAGTCATTTCTTGTAAAGTTCTTGATGCAATCCTCAAGGAGAATAGCATATAAGTTGCGGATCTTCATGCTTCAATGGAGGCTTGGACAAATGAAGAAGAAGCTCAAGGCCTCAAGGAGAAAAAGAAATAGAAAATGGAAGGAGTTTAGAGATGGAAGCGTCATGGCAAGTGCCAATAAGCTAGAGGTGGAACCGCCACAATGGACAAGGAAGCCATTGATGAGATTCAAGGTTTTTCACAAGAACACAAGAGAGAATACTCTCAAAGAATAATCTCTTAGCTTAATTCAATATTCAGAAATTTTATCAAAAGTGTTTGAATTACAAAGGAAATCCTATTTATACAACTAAGGTGTGGAGCTAGCTTGCTATGCAAGGAACTAATGTCCACCATTGGATTAAATTCTAATCTAATGGCCACAGAAGGAAGCTTGTGGTGCAAGTTTGATTAACTTGGAGAACAAGGATCAATCCTCCACCCTTGGATGTAGATCCTCATCCAATGGTCACGGCATCAAGCTTGCACTCCAAGCTTCTAAGCTTAGCCCTTGGATTAGTATCCTCATCTAATGGTCATGGTGCCAAGCTTGCACTCCAAGCTTCTAAGCTTAACCCTTGGATTAGAATCCTATCTAAGGGTCACTAATTATTTGTTTATTACAAGTTTAGGCCCAAATTAAATCCTTAAAACAATTACATAATTGAAAGAAAACTACTAATAAGCCTAAACATTAAAACATTTCGCTGAAAATTCCTGGAAGCATTCCAATGCTAACTTCAAGCTCATTTTCCAACTAGTTGCAGTTCGAACTGGGTTTTTTTGTCTTCATAGCTTTTGTAGCCCTTCAAGTCTTATTTAATTTGGCACCAATATCACCTCAATTGGATTTTTGTAGCTTGAGTTATGATCGAAATACTGAAACAGGTCAGACAGTAAAAATCAGCAGCGAATTTTATTAGAAGCCCAAAATTGAAAAGTAAGGTTGGAGAGTTTGGTTGGGCTTTTGGAGATGGTCCTCCATCAAACCCTCCTTCTTATGGTCAACTTGTCCCCAAGTGGACTTAGGTTCTCACCTACAAAAAAAAATTCCACCTGGATCAAAGATTAAACACACTTTGTCAAGTTTTATATTTAATATCAAAGTGTATTTCCAACTCATTTTATTAACACAATCATGAGAATAAAGGAAAGCATATAAATGTTGTTTCTCGGTATGATAGAAATTTCAAATGATTCCTAATTTCTCATTAAGGTGTGCTGATATTAGGAAGCTTCCTTTAGGTGTAGGACTTTGTGATGGTCCCTCCTTCTTAGACTCCTCCTTCCACCTAAAAAAATACCCATGAGAATAATCAAACAAGGTACCTAACTTAGTATTTTCCCATACTTTCCAAGACCTAAGGTCTTGAGAACCTATTGTGTCACAATTATTTTTGTGCATAGTAGGAATAGCAAAAGGAGTAAGAGTTAAAGAAGTTTCCCTTTTTGATAATACACAATTCCCTTGTACTTCTCCTCCTCTATCCATGTTGTTCCAAGGTTCCTCCACACACAACACTTCATTTGGAATCACATCAAAAGGAAGTTTATAAAGATGATCACAAGAATCTTTGATTAAAGCATTATGTACATTCCTTTCAACATCTTCACACAAGAGGTGATCAATTTGCTCTTTGCAATCCTCCTTTGGAACAACACCTACAACTTCCTCAAGGTAAGAATCAAAAATGTCAAATGAAGGGTTAGTATTAACAAGTAAAAAATCATTTTTCTCCTTCATTTATTTTTCCATCAACTCTATTTCCTTAGCTTCTTTTTCTCTTAATTCTTTTTCTCTCAACTCATTTTTCTTTCTCACAAGCTCGGTATAAATCCTTTCATTTTGTTCAATCAACTTTCTTTCTTTTCTTTCCCTTCTCTCATGCTTTTCTCTAAAGGTTTTCTCCTTCCTCCCATGATGTTCATGATTTCTACTAGCCTTCTCAAGGATCCTCTTATCATGCTTCTTTCTCAACCTCCTTTCCTTTTCTCTCCTTCTTTGGTCGAATCTCTCTTCCAAAGTTGTGTGAATCATGATACTCATCAATCCCACCATCTTCTTTTCTTTAGGTGAGAGATGATAAGTGCTAGATTATATATGTTTTCCTAGGTGTTTTCAGTCCGTTTCCATCCATTTTCAATAGGTTTAGTTGTAGTTTAGACAAGAAAACATTGAAAATACCATGTTTGTTTAGTGTTAGTTCTTGTTGTAGTGTTTTGTTAGTTTTATAAGTGTTTCTTGTGTTTCTAAGTCATTTTATCATCTTTCTTGTTAATTGTAGGTTGATTGAAGAGGAGATAGAAGTTTGGAATGAAAGCCATGGACCTAAGAGAAAGACTTGGAGCGCAAGCCATCAAGAAAAAGAGGAATTGAAGCTCAAATCAAGAAATCACTATTCATGTGCTGTCAAATCACTATTCACGTGCTGTCAAAACGCGTCTAGGCGCGAAATCACTGTTCATGAGGCGCACAAGTGCGCCCAGGCGCAAATGGGGGCGCGTTTCATTGCTCTTTGCGGCACAAGTGCGCCCAGGCGCGAATGTGGGCGCGCTTCAACCCCTATTTGCTGGAAAAACGCGCCTAGGCGCGAATCAACTTAATGGGAGACGCGTTTCTTCACATATATAAGCATGTTTGGGCGCGAATTCAAAAGAGGACCATTCATAATTCAATTTCTTTTTCTGCACGCTTGGGTCTCGCAATTCTCTCTTCTCCATTTTTCGTTTTCCTTCCTCCTCCATCAAACCTAGGAGATTTCTTGAAGATTTAGAGCTTGTGGAAGCAAGATCTAAGGCTTCATGGAGCGCTTCTTGTGTTTGATTTCTATTTTCCTTCTTTCTTTTCTCATTTCCATGTTAGGTTAGACTTTAGGATAGGGATTGGGGATGTCGATTCAGAATTTTTGTAATGAATTTCTTATGTTAATTCAAGTGTAATTTCACCGAATTGATTGATCTCTTCCTTGCTTAATGCTTATTCTTGAGATTTAATTCATGAAATTCAAATAGAGATAGGAATATTAATGTTTGACTGAATTGAACTATTTCTTAAGGATTTGTATCTCGTGTCAGTTATGCCTTCGGAAGATTGATAGTTGAATTAGGAGAGGAAGTGCATCACTATAGTAATGCATGAGTCTAGGGATAGAACTTGCATGTTATGAGATGTTGTAACGAATTTATCTGTTTCGCTTCTTGAATGAATTTCTGTTTTCACCTAAGGAATTAGGGATTATAGAAGTCATTCAAAGGGACTAAAGACCTAGGAATAAGATTAGTTTACGGTATCACAAATTCTAGTCTCCAATTGAGTGATATTTGCTGAATTGACATAAGAAGTAGTTACTTGAGAGAAGAATCAATTGAACCAATTCCCTAACTGTTTTCATCATCTTTGAAACTTAAACATTTACAGTTTTCCTTACTTTACTGTACATTGTTTAATTTTACACAATAGCTTAGTTTTACATACATGATTCATTCCTTGATTCGTCCTAATAGCAAGCATGCTAAACATTCGATAATTCACAACTAGTCTCTGTGGTTCGACAACTCTTACTCACTATTTCTAAACTTGTAAACGATCGGTACACTTGCCGAAAGATTGACACACGTATATTTTAAAGTCAACAAGTTTATGGCACCGTTGCCGGGGACTATTGGTTGAATATCGATAGTCTTGACGTGCTTGCTACTTAGGACATTTTTGTTCAGTGAGTTCTTTCGTTCTTTGAGTCTGTTTTCTATAGTTGTTCTGTTTTCATTGATTCCTTTATTTTCTTTGTTTTCATTGATTTCTTTGATTTCTTTATTTTCTTTGTTTTCTTTGTTTTCATTATTTTCTTTATTTTCATTGATTTCTTTGTTTCCATTGATTTCTTTGTTTTCTTTGTTTTCTTTGTTTTCTTTGTCTTCCTTGTTTTCTTTGTCTTCTTTGCTTTCTTTGTTTTCTTTGCTTTCTTTGTTTTCATTGGTTTCATTGTTTTCATTGATTTCTTTGATTTCTTTGTTTTCATTGATTTCTTTATTTTCTTTGTTCTTTGTTTTCATTGTTTTCTGTGTTTGCATTGAATTCTTTATTTTCTTTGTTTTCTTTGTTTTCATTGTTTTCATTGCTATTTGTTAATATTCATACTTATTTTCTTCATACTTGTTTTTAAATGCGTGCATCTTGGTTTAGTCTGTTTATACTTGTTTCGTCTGTGTCACACTTGTTTCGTTTGTAGCATAACTGTTCTGCTTTGTTTTCTATAGTTGTTCTATTTTGTTTTCAGTGATTTCTTTCATTCATTGAATCTGCTTTGGAGGAACCTGAAGGCCAATAAAGAAAATAAAGAGAATACACCAGAAAATTGTGCAGAAAATGGACAGGGTCATATGTCAAGCTAATGACAATAAAGGAGCGCTTGGTGGGAGGCAACCTACCTAATTGAGAGGAGTTTTCTGTAACTTCTTATTGTGATATACTTGTGAATAGTTGAAAATTTTAGAAAAGCAAAAATAAAATAAAATTTGCAGATTAGAGTAGAAGTGTAAATACATTTGATTCTTGTGTTGTTGATAAGTAATAGATATATGAATAAACAGTTGAAATTACAGTGTCTTGAGTGATAGAAATCAGAGAGGTGTGAGGTGTAATCACAGTAGTGGGAAATTTTGAGGTGTCATTGCATAGTTCGTTATAGCTATGATCCTTGTGCAGAGATAGACCACTTAGAAACAAAATGCCTTAGAGTGTGTGCACAAGTTAGAGCAATTTACATTGAGAACATGCAAAGCAACCTCATTTGTGACCTCTTGGGATATCAATTTGCACCAAGGCATGAAAAGGAGGTGAAAAATCACAAGTCTTCTCTGTTAGAACGCGCCTTGGCGCATGAATTTTAAGAGGATGGCGCAATTGGGGCGCCCTGGCGAATGAGGGTGGCGCGTTTGAGGCTTGGTTGCGGCCTAAACACGCCGCGGCGCCCTTCACATTAACAGGGGGCGTGTTTTAGAGTTGGTTGCGGCATAAACGCGCCCTGGCGCGAATTCATTAAGGAGGGTGGCGCGTTTGCTGCGCCCTGGCACAAATAAGGTGGCGAGCTCGCGCCCTAGCAGAAACACGAGGCGCGTTCACTTGTTCTTATTCTTCTCCCCTTGTTCTTGTGATTTCCCAAGAGTGCAATCCCATTTTTAATCCATTTTCATCTCCACCACTTCACATTGCAAGTAGTTTGAATTAAATTCTTCATCCCCTTCACCCTAGATTTTCATTTTTGTTGTAAAATTTCCAAGATCTTACTGTCTTGTTAGTTTGTTTTGTTGATGTGAATTTTTAGATGTTGAGCACTGCTGAAAGCATATGGAAATTTTGGGCACTTGGTGCAGAACCTTGAGCATTTTGGCTAAGTCTTCAACAAGGAGCATTCTTATACTGTTTTGTTTTAACTGTTAATTCATGTTTGTTTAGAGTATATGCCCTGTTTTGTTGCACCATCTTATGAAGGTTAATTGCATCAGTATAACATTGACTCTGTAGTCCAGTAGAATGAACTGTGTAATTTTTGGCACTTAGGTTCAATTTGAGGTTCTATGACAAAGTTGCATGCTTTTTTTTTCAAAATGTTTGAAGAGTCATTGT
Source organism: Hylodesmum podocarpum (assembly GCA_026586105.1). NCBI lineage: Eukaryota > Viridiplantae > Streptophyta > Magnoliopsida > Fabales > Fabaceae > Hylodesmum > Hylodesmum podocarpum. The sequence continues at coordinate 905,212 of JALJEV010000590.1, forward strand.
ATGAGAATTTGGGCATGACAATTTTCTAGGTTGTAACATGATTAGTGGACTTAGCAATGTTATGCAATGATTAATCCTGGATAAGAATTTGGGCCTCCAACATGATTTATTCTTGAGTGTTCTATTTTACCATGTGATGTGTTTGTTCCAGAACTTGCTTTAGCTCTTGGTCAAAATTGCATACATTTAGATGTGGACACAAATGATAAAGGCAAATTTTTTTCTTGTAGCCTTGAGCCAAATAGCCTTAACCTTCACACTTTCCATTGCTAGTCCCTTTGAGCCTGAATTAACCCTTTCCTTCTTGGATACTTAAGCTCATTACAAGCCTAAATAAGTGAAAAACCAATTGTCCCTATCACTGGAACTTTGAGTGTATTGGTTTATTTACTTAGATGAGAGGTTTCAAGATTAAGTTTGGGGTTGAATTTTGGGGTGCATGTGTAGCTGTTGACTTGAGGACAAGTCAAAATTTTAAGTTTGGGGTTGAGGGATCACCTTGTATTGGTGGAACTTTTGTGCATTTTTTTAGTTGTGTATAGTGCATTCTCTGTTTTCATGCATACCATACCATACCAAATTTTTTCTGTTCTTTCTTGTGATAGCAATGAATGAGACTACTTAAGAAAAGCAAATTATAAGAATAAAGTGAAAAGAAAGAAAAAGGAAGAAGAAAAGAGCAAAATAACGAAAGCTACATGAAAAAGATGTTTAGAAAAGAAAAAGAAAACAAAAAGTAGAAAGAAAAGAAAATAGCAAGAGCTATAAGAAAACAAAAAGAAACAGAAGAAAATGAAGTTTAAGAGCAATAAGGATAAAGGAACAAAAGGAAAACAGAGTGGTCTCATGAGTTGTTTATGTTACTTAGTCTTAGTCTCTGTTTTGTTTTGAATTTTTCTTCTGTTCATCATTAACTCATGCATAACATATAGGTATAACTTTTACTCTTTAAGTTCCTGTGAATATGCAGTTAGTACCTTTCTTTTTATCCCACCTTTACCTAAGCCCCATTACAACCCTGAAAAGACCTTTTGAGTGTCCAATGTCTACTTGAAGGCAGTGGAGATTTTAGAGTTATTGCAAGCCTATGGTAACTGACCTTCTAATTGGTAACATTGAGAGAAACACAAACCCAAAACACTTGAGAGATTGAGGGCAAACACTTAACTGGAGAAGACTGTGTAATGTTGCTAAAGTACATTTTCTCATGCCAATCTATGTTGTTTGCCTATGCTTGATGAATTGTGCAGTGCTTGATAACATTTTGAGATCATGTCCAACTTTCATAGATGAATTGAGTTGGCTTAAGGAGTTAAGAACTGCATAATTCATTTTCAGTGGCTGTTGAGCTCAATGTTATACCATATCTATTGACCCTTGTAATGATGGATTCTATGTTTGCTTGAGGACAAGCAAAGCTTTAAGTTTGAGGTTGTGATAAGTGCTAGATTATACATGTTTTCCTAGGTGTTTTCAGTCCGTTTCCATCCATTTTCAATAGGTTTAGTTGTAGTTTAGACAAGAAAACATTGAAAATACCATGTTTGTTTAGTGTTAGTTCTTGATGTAGTGTTTTGTTAGTTTTATAAGTGTTTCTTGTGTTTCTAATTCATTTTATCATCTTTCTTGTTAATTGTAGGTTGATTGAATAAGAGATAGAAGTTTGGAATGAAAGCCATGGACCTAAGAGAAAGACTTGGAGCGCAAGCCATCAAGAAGAAGAGGAATTGAAGCTCAAATCAAGAAATCACTATTCATGTGCTGTCAAATCACTATTCACGTGCTGTCAAAACGTGCCTAGGCGCGAAATCACTGTTCATGAGGCGCACAAGTGCGCCCAGGCGCAAATGGGGGCGCGTTTCACTGCTCTTTGCGGCACAAGTGTGCCCAGGCGCGAATGTGGGTGCGTTTCAACCCCTCTTTGCTGGAAAAACGCGCCTAGGCGCGAATCAACTTAATGGAAGGCGCGTTTCTTCACATATATAAGCATGTTTGGGCGCGAATTCAAAAGAGGACCATTCATAATTCAATTTCTTTTTCTGCACGCTTGGGTCTCGCGATTCTCTCTTCTCCATTTTTCGTTTTCCTTCCTCCTCCATCAAACCTAGGAGATTTCTTGAAGATTTAGAGCTTGTGGAAGCAAGATCTAAGGCTTCATGGAGCGCTTCTTGTGTTTGATTTCTATTTTCCTTCTTTCTTTTCTCATTTCCATGTTAGGTTAGACTTTAGGATAGGGATTAGGGATTTCAATTCAGAATTTTTGTAATGAATTTCTTATGTTAATTCAAGTGTAATTTCACCGAATTGATTGATCTCTTCCTTGCTTAATGCTTATTCTTGATATTTAATTCATGAAATTCAAATAGAGATAGGAATATTAATGTTTGACTGAATTGAACTATTTCTTAAGGATTTGTATCTCGTGTCAGCTATGCCTTCGGAAGATTGATAGTTGAATTAGGAGAGAAAGTGCATCACTATAGTAATGCATGAGTCTAGGGATAGAACTTGCATGCTATGAGATGTTGTAACGAATTTATCTGTTTCGCTTCTTGAATGAATTTCTGTTTTCACCTAAGGGATTAGGGATTATAGAAGTCATTCAAAGGGACTAAAAACCTAGGAATAGGACTAGTTTACGGTATCACAAATTCTAGTCTCCAATTGAGTGATATTTGCTGAATTGACATAAGAAGTAGTTACTTGAGAGAAGAATCAATTGAACCAATTCCCTAACTGTTTTCATCATCTTTGAAACTTAAACATTTACAGTTTTCCTTACTTTACTGTACATTGTTTAATTTTACACAATAGCTTAGTTTTACATACATGATTCATTCCTTGATTCGTCCTAATAGCAAGCATGCTAAACATTCGATAATTCACAACTAGTCTCTGTGGTTCGATAACTCTTACTCACTATTTCTAAACTTGTAAACGATCGGTACACTTGCCGAAAGATTGACACACGTATATTTTAAAGTCCACAAGAGATCATTCCATACACTAGGAGAACTTTCCATGGCTGCACAAAGAAATGTTAGATAACAAGTACAAGCATATAAAAGATCCTTGCCACTCTCTAAGTGTTTCACTCTAGTAGCACTCGTGTATCACACTTTCAAGACTCTTTCTCAAATGTTCACTCTTGTCTTTTTCCACTCAACCTCTCTTTATACTCTTGTTCAAACCTCTAATCAATCATTCAAGGTTCAAGTATCCAAAGTGAAAGAGGAACGGTTCTAGAGTCAAGCTTAGGAATTCCAAGAAATACAAACTCAAGACAAAACCTTAGGAATCCAATAGAGACAAGCAATAAAAGGTACTCAATGAAAGGAAAATTAGGCTACTCAAATGAAGAGTTTAGTATGAGACAATGGCACCTAAACTACTGCACAAAATATGCTTTCAATTTAAGGCACAAATCTGGAAAAATTGGACAACAACTCAAGTACACAATTCAAGCCAAATTAGAAGTAATTTGAAGCCGAAATAGGGACTGAATTTTAGGCAAGTTCCAAGTGAATTTTGTGAAGTGATTTTAAGTGATTAGGTGCAGTTTTTCACCACTGTTTCAGCCAATTTATATGCTCAAAATACAGGGGAAAAATAGAGTTTCAAGTTACCAAGCATATCATACATCACAAGTCCAAGAATCTAGGCTACTAGTAAGCTAAACTCAAGTTTTGATGCTAATGCTTAGTCCTAAGTGTTTCTATTGTTCCAAGTCCTTTGAACCACTAATTTTGGGAGTGGTTAGAGGCTCAAATAGTCAAGGTACTGCACTGCACATTTAGGCTTTAATTTCACTAAAATCACTTTTCATTTGCTCTTTTTCTAGTCACTTGAATTTTCACTAGAATTTCACTTTTCTTGTTTTCTTCTCTTTGAATTTTCTTATGATTCTTTTCTTGTAATCTTTTTCTTTTGAATTTCTTTTTCCTTTGACTTTGTACTTCTTTTTCTTGACTTTCTTTTGCTGGACCGAATTTAGAAAAAGCTAAGACTAAAGCAAAATTAAGTCTAAAATTACTAGTAAGCTAGATTAAGCAAGGTGATAGCTACTTGAACTTGTAATGCACAAATCTTAGCACTTAATTCACGTGAACAGCACCTCAAACACATTCAAATCATGGATTCACAAATTGAACAAGGATTTTCATGGTTCAAATGAAGCAAAAGCAAGACACATGTGAAAAATTACTAGAACAAGCTTAGGAAGAAATTTAAAAGGTGAATTCACAAGAAATTGATAGGAATTTTAGATCTAGGAATTTTTTAACATGAAAACTCAAATTCAAAATGAAGAAAACTCAATGAACACGTGAAGAACTCAAGCAAGTTCATACAACATGGATCTACACAAGAAATTGAAGAGAAAACGAAAATTCAAAGTAAGAAAAATCAAACCGGATAGGATGCTCCAATTGAAGTAGAACAAGCTCTAGATACCAAATTTGATGCAATCCTCAAGGAGAATAGCATATAAGTTGCGGATCTTCATGCTTCAATGGAGGCTTGGACAAATGAAGAAGAAGCTCAAGGCCTCAAGGAGAAAAAGAAATAGAAAATGGAAGGAGTTTAGAGATGGAAGCGTCATGGCAAGTGCCAATAAGCTAGAGGTGGAACCGCCACAATGGACAAGGAAGCCATTGATGAGATTCAAGGTTCTTCACAAGAACACAAGAGAGAATACTCTTAAAGAATAAGCTCTTAGCTTAATTCAATATTCAAAAATTTTATCAAAAGTGTTTGAATTACAAAGGAAATCCTATTTATACTACTAAGGTGTGGAGCTAGCTTGCCATGCAAGGAACTAATGTCCACCATTGGATTAAATTCTAATCTAATGGCCACGGAAGGAAGCTTGTGGTGCAAGTTTGATTAACTTGGAGAACAAGGATCAATCCTCCACCCTTGGATGTAGATCCTCATCCAATGGTCACGGCGTCAAGCTTGCACTCCAAGCTTCTAAGCTTAGCCCTTGGATTAGTATCCTCATCTAATGGTCATGGTGCCAAGCTTGCACTCCAAGCTTCTAAGCTTAACCCTTGGATTAGAATCCTATCTAAGGGTCACTAATTATTTGTTTATTACAAGTTTAGGCCCAAATTAAATCCTTAAAACAATTACATAATTGAAAGAAAACTACTAATAAGCCTAAACATTAAAACATTTCGCTGAAAATTCCTGGAAGCATTCCAACGCTAACTTCAAGCTCATTTTCCAACTAGTTGCAGTTCTAACTGGGTTTTGGTGTCTTCATAGCTTTTGTAGCCCTTCAAGTCTTCTTTAATTTGGCACCAATATCAGCTCAATTGGATTTTTGTAGCTTGAGTTATGATCGAAATACTGAAACAGGTCAGACAGTAAAAATCAGCAGCGAATTTTATTAGAAGCCCAAAATTGAAAAGTAAGGTTGGAGAGTTTGGTTGGGCTTTTGGAGATGGTCCTCCATCAGTTCTATTTTTTGTTTCCACAACTCCATTTTGCTGAGGAGTTCTTAGAGATGAAAAATTGTGAAATATACCATTTTCAAAACAAAAGTCTTTGAACTCAAAGTTCTCAAACTCTGTTCCATGATAACTCCTAACAGACGCAACACATATTCATTTTTCATTTTGAACACGTTTGCAGAATATTTCAAAGACACTAAATAACTCATGTTTATGGGCTAGGAAGTATACCCATATGAATCTAGTATAATCATCAACAATTACAAATCCAAATCTCTTACCTCCAAGGCTTTGCGTCTGAATGGGGCCAAAGAGATCAATATGTAACAGTTCTAATAGTCTTGTCGTAGAAACAACATTTTTTATTTAAAAAATGCTTTGAGTTTTTCCCATGCTGACAAGATTCACACAGACGATCGGTTTTCCAAGAGATTTTTGGCAGTCCTTTGACAAGATTTTTCTTAGAAATTTTCAAAATGTATTTGAGACTGAGATGTCCCAATTTTTTATGCCAAATATCTCTTTCATCGTCTGCTGAAAGTAAACAGGTTATATTCTAATCACTTAGGTCAGAAAGACAAACCTCATCAAGATTATTCTTACTTTTCCCTTTAAATAGAATGGATTTGTCTTTGTTCTTGACTATACATTTATCAGCATTAAAGGCAACCTTATATCCACAATCACAAAATTGACTTATACTTATTGGTCCCTATGTGTGAATCTAGAGGGGGGGGTGAATAGATTCTTGTTAAACTTTACCCCAAATTCGCGTGTTTCTAATTCCTTTTAATTCAACCGAAAGCTAATCTTGATTACCTATCAATTACCTTTCAATTACAGATTCAATTACAAGTTCAATTACTGATTCTATTCCTAAACCAATTAATGAGTTGATTATCAATGCAGTTTCCAAATACAAAGCAGAATATGATCAATAACAATATAGTGAAAACTGTAAAGAGAGTAAGGAAGAAGATGAGTGCAATGATGTATCTTGGTTCGACCAATGCCTACGTCAGTCCAACCCAACAACTGTTGCGATTGGCTTTCCACTATCAAATGATTCCTTTTGTATCCTTTTACATTCACTCTGCAACAAGCAATACAAAGCAGAAATCAAAACACCCAAAACTGTTCTTCAACTGAAGAAGAAGAACTTCCAGAACCTTGGCACCTCCAAGATCAAAACTTTGAGAATCACTTCTCAAACACAATGCTCTATCTAGAGAGACCTCTCTCCTAGAGCAACAACCCAGAATTGGAAAATACAAAGATCAGTAAAGAATACACCTCAAGTGCAGAATCTGATCACAAATGAACACTATGAGATCCACCCAATCACAGGAATGAATCAAGTTTCCCTTTGTCTTTGAAAACCTTGATGAACTCTATGTAAAGAGCATATGAAAGTGTAAGAGTTGATTCAAGAAGCTAGGTTTTCAGCACCTTCATATGTTTCATCAAGATTATACTTATAGAGCAAATTTGGAGGGAGAAAACGTGCAAATCTGAGCTACAACGGTCAATGTAATTGATCCCAAATGCATGTAATCGATTACACTAGCCGTTAGAGCCTCCAAACTAATTTTTCCAGGCATGTAATCGATTACCACGAGCATGTAATCGATTACATTAAACCCAGAAACAGTGAATTTCAAACCATGTAATCGATTACATTGGAGATGTAATCGATTACACCAGTGAGGCCAAGCCATGTAATCGATTACATCAACCATGTAATCGATTACACCAGAGAGCAAAAATAATGTAATCGATTACATACACCATGTAATCGATTACACCAGAGAGGAAAACAAATGTAATCGATTACATCACCCCTGTAATCGATTACATCAGTGAAAAATGGATTTCCAGGTTTTTCAAAACTGTTTTTCACATAGGGAAATCAAACATTAGTCACATGATCATCCATACTCAAGTTTTAACCATTCTCTGGGGCCTCAAACAAAGAACTCAACACATTCATGCCTAAACTCAACAAACAATACATGGATCAATCCTAATTACACTTCATCTGTGGAAAACCGAAAATACATTTATCAAAACCAAAACCACTAAGAGAGTCATAACTGTATCTACAAGCTTTAGGTCCAACAATACTAAGTAGATTAAAGTTTAGACCTTTAACATACGACACATTTTTTATAAGAGGATTGAGTGTCTTACCAACAATCTCAATCCCTAGGATTTTACCTTTGCCAGATCCACATGACACAGACCCTTTACTTGGTCTAAGGTCTTGGAACATAGACAGATTTCTCGTCATGTGTCACGAGCATCCATTGTCCAGGTACCAACTTGAAGTCTTCTCTTCTTCTATTAAGGATATCTGCAACAGGAACAATGAGTGACTTTGGTACCCAAACTCTTTTGGGTCCTCTTTTGTTAATTGAGGGTTTCCTTTTCTTCAAGGTTCTTGGTTTACCCTTGTAAACATTTGGAACCCTATTGTAACTTTCATGCATCTTTTTACGAGCAGACGAAGAAGATGCAATTTTCTTTTCGTCTGTCTTGGGAATATAACCAAGTGCACTTTTATCAGAAGGAGATCTTCCATAATTAAAATATTTTTCAGCATGGAAGAGCTATTTGTGAACTTAATTAAATCTTTATCTAAAGATTCATTTTCTTCTTTTAACCTTTTGATTTCAATAAGAAATTGATTCTTTTCAAGACTCGACAGTGTTTCGTTTGATTTCTCTTTCGTAGTTAAAACCTCATTTTCATTTTTCAAAATCGCACTTTCTTCCAAGACCTTTTTCAGCTTGGCTTTGCATATTTTATATTGCTCAACAATGAAGTGAGAGTTTGCTAAGAGAGTTTCATACGAAATATCGTCTGATTCTGAATTAGAGTCAGATAAAGTATAGGTGGTATATGTTTTAATTACCTCAGATAGATTGATGTCTCCAGCCATGAGACAGATGTTGGTTGTTTCTTCTTCCCCAGATTCTTCTAAGCTTTTACTGTTAAGGTCTTCCCAAGTCAGCAAGTTTTTCTTTCCTTTCTCTCTTCTAGGGTTCTGATGAGTCATTATTTTGATCACTTTCTCTGCATCTTTTATATCCTAATACAACATGATTAATGGTCAATTAGCATGATTTTATGCATTTATGAGTTTGGGCTCAATTGAGCCTTAAGTGCTTATTTTTGTTCTAATTCGCTGAAAATTTCAGTTTTGACAAGGTCCACTAAAACAAGCATAACTTTCACCACAGAACTCTGTTTGAGCTCCATTATATGTCAAATTAAAGAGGACTTGAAGATCTACAAATGCTATGTGAACATGAAGAGCTAATTTAGAATGCATCTTGGGTGAAATCAAGCTCGAAAGTGAAGCATGAACCAGTTACGGGATTCCAGCGTGAAGTTCTAGTTTGGGCCCTTTTAAATCAATGTAATTGGCCCATTTTGTAAAGTTGTAATTGGGCTACGAATTAGGGTGTTCAGCTACTTGAAAATCATGTGCCTTGCACATGATTGACCCCCTATACAACACCCCAAACTCAAAAATCTGATACACACTTTTCACCTTTCAATCAATTTCAATTTTCAACATTGCTCTTTTCATTTTGTAAAGTTATAATTGGGCTACGAATTGGGGTGTTCAGCTACTTAAAAATCATGTGCCTTGCACATGATTGACCCCCTATATAACACCCCAAACTCAAAAATCTGATACACACTTTTCACCTTTCAATCAATTTCAATTTTCAACATTACTTTTTTCCTTTCAAGTCGCTCTGCTAGGGTTTTCTGGTTTGTCATTCCATTTCTCGTCCTCTCTCCCTTCTTGCAATTTAATTCTTCTAATATGCAATCTCAGTTTATGCTTAGTCTAATTTCAATTATGCGCAATTAATTTCTTCAACCAATTTGATTTCAATAGAATCCATAATTTCCTTAGATTCTCCGTTTTCAATTGCATGAGTACTCGTTTTGGATTCTATAATTTTGATTTCATTATGTTGATTAATATTTTGGATTGAGATTGTTGATTCTATCGTTGTTGATTGATAATGAATGCAGAAAATTAATTATATGATTCGAAACCATGTTGTGTGCTCTCATGCGATTGTGTGAGTTTAAAGGCCACCAAGTGTTCGTTGATAATTCTCTAAGATCTTAGAGCGTTAGTTCAGTGTTGGGATGCAGAGATCTCGGTTTCAATGGCATAGATGAGTGCCTTTATTTTGTTAAACCGATGAGGGAAATTAGGATCTGAAACAGATTGGATTGGTGTCTTTTACTCAACTATTAATTGTTTTTTAATTATTGTTTAATTACTGTCATTGGTTAATTTTTACTATTTAATTGCCTCTAATTTTTCCTCTATATAAAAACCCCCAAAAACTTGCATTTAAAATTTCGACTACAGAGAAGTAACAAAGTAATTCGTAGGGAAACGATCCGAGTCCACTATTATTGCAAAGTAGTAGCTAAATTCGGTTTTATTTGACGCACGTTCAACGCGTGTCAAATTTGACGTCGTTGTCGGGGATTGCTTTGTTAATTCTCATTATTTATATGCATTTTTTTTATTTTTATTTTTTTTATTATTAGACTTAGGATAGTTTAGTTTATATTCAATAAGTTTTGTAGTATACTGATTTCATGCTCTGTTTTGCACTTGTTTGGCATGTTATATGTTGTTTGGTCATCTGATTTTGGATTTTTAGATTTGTTCGGTCATTCTAATTACCTTTCCTAAAGTATTTGGCCTTCTGAGCAAACCTTTTATCCCAAAGGGGTGAAAAATTGCATTATTTTTACAAAATTCCTTCCCGATTTTTCTGTTTTGCAATTATTTCGATCTCGCGGGGACACTACAGGTATTTTTGAATTGTTGAACTAATTCGTAGTTTTGGACGAATTGGGTATAACCTCGTGCTATGCACGAGGCACCACCCTATCAATGTCAAATTTCATCGTTTAGACCCTCTTTTTAATTTTTTAAAATTTTACACTTCATTTTTGGGGGTCCCAAGATGGTTTTGAATTGACATGTGGCAGTCCCATAATTTTTAAAAATCATTTGATACTTTTTTCAAAGTTATTTTGGTCATATGGTGAATGCTAACAGTGATATCCTGTTAAGTGTTGTTAGTTAATGTTGTTTATGCATATTTGTGTTGTATATTGTTGTTTTTGTAGCTATTGTTGAATCTGATGCACTACAGGTAGAGGTGCTGATTTGCATTCTTTAGGATAACATGGATAATATGACTATTAGGGAACTATTGTAGTAGGAGGAGAGCTTCAGTGATCCAACTTTTACAGAAGTAGGAGTTTTTCATACCATACCCCTCAGCAATCGGTCAATCCATATTCTAGCTCCTACAATCCTGGATGGAGAGATCAGATTTATCAGAGTTCACTTGAATGTTCTACTTTCCATCCGACACAAAATTGGCAGCAAAATGCCAACCATCATATATCAGCTTTTCAACAACATCCTACACAGCCACTAGCTCAGCCACAAGATGGTCCTTCTTCGGAAGAATTAATCAAGCAAATAGCCACCAACAACTTGCAATTTCAGCATATAACTGAGGCTAACCTTCAGGTATCCAAACTCATATTGGGCAATTATCGAATGCAATTAGTCAAAATCAACCTCAAGCATCCATCAATCTACCCTCACAAGAAATTTCCAATTTGAATGATATTACTTTGGGGTCTGGTAAGCAAATGGTGGAGCCTACTGCACAACCAGAAAAGACAATTACCATGGAGGTTGTAGCTAAAGAGAAAGAGTTGCAAGAACAAGATTTGAAAGAACAAGACATGGAAGAAAAAGTGACAGATAAACAAGAGAAAGAAACATGTGATGATTTAATTGTTTATACTAATCCTTCCTTTGTTTATGTTGATTCTCTTTTGATAGGTGATGTAAGAGTGAGTCCTAAGGAAGAAATACAAGATAACAACTTCTTGTGTGAAGATGTTTATGTAGAAAAGAAAGAACGCGTGTTTGGCGCGCGTGTCAGGTTCCATCTCTTCTTAAGCTTGGGGCACTCAGATCTCATGTGTCTGGGCTTTCTGCACTCATAGCAGACGATATCTGCTCCTTCTTCTTAAAGAAACGTCGATCGCTTTCTTACTTCATCATCAACTTCTTGAAACATCTCGCCATGAGGAAGATCTCGTCATCAGATGATTCTTCAGAATCGTCTGATTCAGTGGTTTCAACTTTCAAGACTTTGTTTTTCCTCTTCTCCTTCTTGATTGATTCTTCCTTAGGGATTTCGTCTACAGACGGTAGAGTTATAGGCTCTTGAACTTTGATTTTATCCCTCTTGCACAGATGGACTTTATGCACTCTCAGTGCACCAATCAACTCATCTAGAGTCAACGTCTTCATGTCATGTCCAATTAAGATAGCAGTGGATATAGCTTCCCACGGTGCAGGCAAGCTATGCAGAATCTTCATGTTATTTTGGACTTTAGTGAACGTGGTTCCAAAGCAGTTAGTCCATTTAATATTGTATGGGATCTTCCAAACATCATATCAATGGATTCTCCTTTTTTCATGGAGAACATCTCATATTCTCTTTGAAGGGTAGCAGCTTTTCACAGTCTAACATCTTCTGTTCCTTATAAGAGATTAGTAAAAGATAAAACACAAGAAGGGAGGTTGAATTGTGTTAATCAAAAATTTTAATTCCTTTCGTCTGTTGGTTTAAAAGGATTCAGACGAAACAGTTCTTATCTTCAAATGTTAATTTTAATGAACAGACGTTACAATATGGTTATCCCCGTTATTCACAAACTCAAGAAGGATGAACACAGATATTTTTATACTGGTTCGTCTATTCAAGACCACGTCCAATTACCCAGCAACTACTGAGTTTTCATTACAAGCCATGAAATGGTTACAAGTATTATTTGAACCCAGCCATTTCTAGCTAATACAAGATATTCTTTGAACACAGCCTTCTCAGGCTAAACAATCAGGTATTCTTTGAACACACAAATTGTTCAGGCTAAAGCACCACACAAGTGGATTTGAAAGAGTTTTTTAAGAAGAAAAGTTCCTCTTCGCAGAGAGGGTTATACAATATAGAGTAAGAGTAGCAGTGAGCGAAATCACAATAACTTAGAAACTTGAAGCGTGTTCGCCAACTGAAAATTGAAGGAGTGAAGTCCTTTTATAGGTAGAGTCTTCAAATGTCCGTTAGAAACAGAAGAATGTCGATGAACTTTTTCCAAGTGCATGCCAAAAGGTGTTAGAGCACAATCAAGTGATGGGATAGCGTGTGCAGCGGATTTGATGGCTTGCTCAGTCCTTTTTCTAACTTGTACAGAGATTTCCTAGAAAAAGGTGAAAACCTTTTCGTGTTGCATATGAAAGCTTGAATCCCCATACTAATCTTGGAAACTCTTATGAGTAACTTAGAAGATTTGAATCTTGGCACGAGTTACTCAGACTTTACTTCACTTCCTTGACAGACGATGTGAATCTTCAGTCTTAAGGTTGACTTGTAAGCTCCGTCCGAAGAGTATCGTCTATCCTTCCATCTGATGGCTTGGTTTTGAGACAGACGAATGACTTCAACTTTGAAGGGTCATCTTCTGTCTGTGCTTGTTCTATCTGACTTTGCTTGCAATGTTTTGTCTGAGATATTTCGTCCGTCTTGTAATTAATCAAAACTTAGAGACATTAATCACCTTGATCTAACAATCTCCCCCTTTTTGATGATTACAGACCATACTAGCAACTTTCTCAAAAGAGCATCTGCATAAGACAAAGTTAGCTAAAACATATTTATAACAAGCAGCCAGAATTACATCAAGACGATGTTCTCTAAATATACCTCTTTATAAGAATTATTACATCAATGTGATGTAATCCATTTATAATTTTACAAGGTTCAGAGAAACAATTACAAATAATCAGAGCAAAATAAATGTATAAGATCAGAGTTATACAAATAAATCTACTAAAAGAATCAGAGCAAAGATAGAACAAATAAAAGAATGATACAAATACATAGTCTTCATATCCTTCATTTGTTTTTGTCTCCCCCTCAGACGATGCTCTTCAAAGCTCACACCTACCATGCTCCCCCTTAGCATAACCTTCTACTCAAATTATTCTCCCCCTTGGGCTGAAAATCATCAAAATCAAGATGGTGGAGGTTGTGGTTGATGTTGTACAAGACTCATCACAATATTCCGTAGCTACTGCATCTTAGTGGATATAGAGACTTGATTTTCTTCAAGCTCCTTGTTCTTTTTCTTCAAGTGCTCACATTTTTCCTCAAGCGCATAATACTTGCACTTCAAAGCATTATACTTATCAGCGGGATCTTCAGGTGATAGAGGCTCCTCATCAGTCATTGCTTCCTCTACAATGGGTCTTGTGTCATCTTCAATGACCATCACTGGAGTCTCCTTCAGACGCAAAGTGAATAATGGAAGTTCCAGACGAGTACTGAAGTTTTTCTCCCATTGCCAAGAGTAGGATTTGTTGAAGGTAGTGAGTTGAAGATACTGAGGTTCATGAGGAGGAAAAGTGTAGGCGAAAGCTCCTCTAGGGTAGACTTAACTATCAATGGCATCCAAGTGCCAATGATCACAGTCTTTTGGCTTATATACTTTGGAGGCTAGATCTCTATATCTGCAATGGTGGAATGCAGGTGCATTAACTTCATGTTGAACCTTCCATTTGATGTACTCTCTTGATGGAATATGTAGTTCATAGCCAAGTGTTGGTCCTTCAGTCAACAGCCCAGCAAGATGATTGATGGAGGTCCATCTACTCCAATAATGGAAGTCAACAATTCAAGAAGAATAACAAGGTCTATGCTTAGAAGAATACAAGAAGAAGAAGAGAGGAAGTTGACTCAAAGTCAAAGTCAACAAGAAAGTCAACAGTCAACTCCTCATGGACTTTTCTTGGTCAACAAACCTTGTAATAGTCTTAGGATTATTTGAATTGTAATTAGGATTTAAGACTAATAATTTTGGCCTTGTTTTGGCAAGTGTATGCCACGGCCATGTATAGGTTATAAACATGAAAAAAATGAGAGAGAGTGGTGCACACTCTCCCTAGGGAGAGTGTAGAGATTTTTAGAGGGAAGTTAATGGCAACTCCACTAACTTTAATTCAAACCTAGCCGTGAGATGAGATCTCCACCAAAGGCTAGGATGAATTCGTGAAAGGCATATCCTAACACATGCATGCAAGATTGAATTTAAACCTCTTGATCTAGATTCAATCAAGTGGTGGAAAATTCAAACTTGAGTCACATGTCTCTTGCCACTTAAGAGTGAATTTCAACCTCTTGATTTAGATCTAATCAAAGGGATGGAATTCAAACTTAAGACACATGGTTCTTGCCTCTTCTTAACTCCACCGTGGCCATGTGATCATGTTTTAATCCTAAGGTTATGAACCTTGATCCATGTGAAGTGCCTCTCAAGGCTTCCCATGCGTTGATCAAGTCCATAATCCAAGGGTTAACATGTAATCCTTGTTCACCAAGTTTGGCGCCAACTCTTAAGGTATAAATAGGAAATTTTCTGAATTGTAATCACTTTTGATAAATTTTAGAAAGAAGCATATTGCTTGAGAGAGAAAGTTTATCTTCTAGGTTTCTTGAGTAAACCTCTTATGAGTCTTATCATGGTGCATTCTCCATGTAGCGATTCTACCTAGAGCTTATTGCTTCTAGCATGGCGCTCCTCATCTTCTTCTCTAATCCATTTTATACTTTTCTTCTTCTTGAGTTTGTGTTCCGCCATTGATGATCTTAAAACCGTGAGGTTCATGCTTGTTGAAGTGAAGATTGGGCAAAACTAGTGAGACTTCCATGGAAGGCTTACATCAATGATCCTTGTACTCAGCTATATTTTCCAAACCCTTGATGTTTAGTTGTGCTAACTCATCCTAGGGCAGACGCTTCAGCCAATCGCGTTGCTCTTCAAGGGAATATTTCACATCATCTTTGAAATCTCCTGGCTTCAAGGGATGGTGATACTTGATGGGATTGATAAATCTCCCAAGTTGGAATCCCTTCTCTCCTCTATAACAATAAGGGTTCTTCAACTCAATGTAGGGAGTGTCCTTAAACAAGCAGTCTTCATCATCTGCAATGTAACCATCAGTTACAGACTCAGACGGTTCTCCATCACTAAGATCAAAGACATCTTCAGTTTGATCTTCCAAGCAACCAATCGGCTTGATTGGCCTCTCTACACAAAAGCTCTCAACAAACCTCTTCATGACTAATTCGTTGAGGAACGAATAGTTTATCTTGTGCTTCTGCGGGAGATCTTCAGGGTTCAGCAACTCAGCATGTGATCTCACCAAAGGCAGAACTAGCCTTTTTATGTCTACATGTTCCCCATCAGACGAAGAACATGTGTCATCATCAATGATGACCACAGACAAAATGTCCATCGTCTGTGAGCAGAAAGTTTCTTCAGACGCAGCTTCTATTGTCTAAAAGCAAGACACTTCTTTAGACGCAGCTGGTATCGTCTGATCATAGGCAGCGTTTAGAAGAGACGCAACAATAGGATCAGTACTAACACTCCTATGTTCGTCTTGAAGAGAGGGTTCAGAGATCTCCATGGTTGGAGCCTCTTCATTCAGCATGGTCTCCAATTCCTCTGCTAGTTAGGCATTGTCTTTCTGGATCTGGGCAATTTCTTCACTATTCATGCCCTCTGAAGTTACTGGAGCAGGAGCAGCTTCAGACGATCCATTGCCTCTAATGGTTTCTTGAAACAAGCGTTATCTTTCAGCTTCAAGCAACATAGAGACTCTTCTAGCCTTTTTCATTTGTTTAGCTTCGTTTATCTCTCCAACAATGACAGACGCAAGTCTCTGCTTCTGCTTCATCTTCTCTTTGCCCTTGGCTGCTTTCTGTAGAGCAATCTCCCTTGCTCTAGCCTTTTCTTCAGCCAACTTCCTTTGTTTTTCTTCGTCTGTCATGATTCAAACAGACGGTGCATCCTCAGATGCTTTAGTTACCCCTTCATCTTCACTAGGGGAAACTTCTTTTTCTTGCGTCTTAGACGCAACATGTTTTATTCTGATGTTCCTTTTACTTTTTCTGAAGGGTTCAACAATAACATCCTCAAAAGGAACTTTTGTAACAATAACAGGCGGAGGAGGTGAAGAGATTGGTGTTTGTGTTGATGTTTGGGTTTGTGTTTGGGCTTGTGTTTGAGTTTGTGTTTGGGCTTGTGTTTGGGCTTCAGAGTCGCTTGGTCTTGCACGATTGATGCGAACTCTGTGAGGGGGATCTTGGGTCATAGGAGAGAGGGATTCTTCTTCTCCACTCCTAAAATGAAGGAAGCTTGGTGTCAGACGCATCTTCGCAAAGGTGCTCCCATTAACTTCAGTTCCTTCTTTGTGCCACACTACTCCAGTGACATCAAAGTCTTGGTTCACAATGATTTGGGAGAAGAGAGTAGCGTAGGGAATGTTGCTCTTCCTTCGAATATTTCTATTCTTCAAGGCGCTCACCCAATGATCAAGAATAAGATGAGGAAGGCTCATCTTTACCTTCCTAAGACAATAGAATAGGCAGAAGCGATCTCGAAGACTCACGTTGTCTCTTGAGCCAGTTCGAGGTTGATGAAGTTGCCCTTGGAGGAAGATCCAATGCAGCTCCGAGATGCCCCAATCTAGCCTTCACCGTGAGCATCACCATGGAAGCCAAACACAAGGTGTCTCGGTCATGGAAGTGTTTAAGGGTTGTTTAGGTGTTAGAAAGCAAAGTAGAAAATGGGTAAGGTGAGGAATGGTGGTGGCGCCAAGGATGTTGGACTTGAAGCTGAAGAAGTCGTCTCTCGTTTTTAGTTTTGATCTACTTGTAATTTTGATTTTAATGATAGATTGTAAATAGGAGCTTAATTGTATTGTTTGTTTTTAGAATAGGCTTTGAGTGTGGTTTTATTCAATCTTTTTCACAGAGAAGTTGGATCTACTCTGAAGATTCAAGCTAGAGCAATTTTGGAACCCCATTTTGTTTTGAAATAGTTGAAAAACTTTGGTTTAAAATGGTTTTAAGCTGAAGTAATCGATTACCATATAGCAGTAATCGATTACCAACAGTTTGAGAAAACAGGGGAACCCAAAACACTCTGGTGTAATCGATTACCACTCCATAGTAAACGATTACTTCGTGCTTGAAAGATCAGAGAAGGCAAAATCTCTCTGGAGTAATTGATTACCTCTATCCTGTAATCGATTACCACACCAGAATTCATCTCAAATAGCTTTTGAAATTGCTTTAAATAGAAACCTCTTTGAATTGTTTCAAAAACAAGGAAAGAAAAAAGAAAAAAAGAAGAAAAAGAAGAGAAATCTTTTGAGTTTCAAGAAAGAAAGGAAAAGTGAAAATCAGTTTTTACAAAGAACATAAGAATTCTCTTCAAGTTTTTTTTAAGATTTTCTCTTGAGATAAAGGCTGTGTGAATGATTGAATTCTTTGGATATTATCTTGATCAGTGCATACACAATCAGGTGTACTCTTAGATGGTCTTTATCTTTTTGTATTTCGTTTTGGTTTAAGACTCTTAAGAGAAAGGTGTTCTCTAGAAGAGTCAAGGAGTTTTTGAGAGAGGTGCTCTCAAAGTTGATTCTTGAATCCTTCAAGAATCAAGAGAATATGTTCTTAGGTGTAGAACATATGTTTTGAGTATTTTGATTTAGTTTGTATTTGTGCAGAGTGATTGTATTGAACACAAAGAATCATTATAGTGGAAAAACCGATCGCAACAGTTGTTGGGTTGGGACTGGATGTAGGCCGAACGCCGAAGCAGGATAAATCTCTGTCTAAACTCTTTTCTCTACCTTATCTCTTATATTTCTCTGTATTTCTTGCTTTACACTTTCCTTTGTTATCCGTTGTAGATCTCTGAACTGTATTTGTAACTCAGATAAAATTGAATCGGGAAAGAAAGTGATAAAAGGCAATTGTTGATATAGGGAACTAGAATCTATTCACTCCCCCTCTAGATTCACATAGGGACCAACAATTGGTATCAAGAGCCTTAACTAGTAAATCAATCTAGTAATCCTACATAGTTCCCTGTGATGGCTAGTAATCTTTTGCTCTTCGTTGAATGAGCTTCTATAAATAGACCTCCATTATTCTGTGGTGATAACTATCCGTTCTGGAAAGTTCGCATGAAGATCTTTATGGAATCTATTCACAGAAGCATCTGGCAGGCTGTGGTAAATGAGTACAAAGTTCCAATGAAAATAGAAAATGGAAATGAAATAGAAAAACCATTTGAGGATTGGGATATAGATGAGATTGCTATTTGAAAACGATGCTAAAGCTTTGAATATTATACACTCGCCGAATTGATGAGTTTTTCAGGATTTCTACATGTACAACAGCAAAAGAAGCATGGGAGCTCATCATGGTAACCCATGAAGGTACTGCCGAAGTCAGGAGGGCTAGAAAAAACACCTTGATTCAAGAATATGAAACATTCAGAATGTTTCAAGGAGAATCAATAATGGAAATGCAAAAGAGATTCACACACATCATCAACCATCTCAAAGGACTTGGCAAGAACTTCGTTGAAGAAGAAGTGAATGTCAAGATTCTGAAATCGCTGAATAGAAAGTGGCAACCTACTGTGACAGCCATAACTGAATCAAAGAATCTTGCCGCTATTACCAGTGCTGAACTGTTTGGGAAACTTAGAGAGTACGAAATGGATATGACTTGAATGGCAGATGAGGAACAGAAGGACAAAAGAGCCAAAGGAATTGCTCTCAAAATAGATCATACTAAAACAGAATCTGAATCCTCTGAAGACGGAAATGACTCACAGGAAGACCAAGTGAACTTGTTGGTGAAGAAATTTAGAAAATTCATGAGGAACAATTCTAAGAAGAAATTTGGTCAACCAAGAAGAGGAGTCAGGAAGCAAGACTACACTTCAGTCAAAATAACATGCTACGAATGTGGAAAGATTGGGCACTATAGATCAGATTGTCCAAGCCTGAAAAGAAGCAACAACACTGAAGTAAGAAAATCTGAAAATGAAAGAAATGTCAGAAAAGAAAAGAAGAAAAAGAAAGCCTACACAGCTTGGGATGAAGGCTACACATCCTTAACATCTGAAAGTGAGAATGAGGAAGCAAATCTGTGCTTAATTGCCAAATCATCCAGTGAGGTAAGTGATACAAACTCTATTATGTTTGAATATGATGAACTGCATTATGCTTTTTGTGAGCTTTACAATCAAGCTGAAACGTTTGAAAAAGAAAACATAGTTTTGAAAAAGCAAGTATCCTTGTTAAACAGAAAGTATGTGAGTTAGAAAATGATGTATCAAAACTAAGAAAGGAACTCAACACTTCTACAAACTATGTTCACATAAGAAGGCATGATTACATGAAATCTGGAAACACTAAACATGCTGATTTCACTTGTACCTACTGCATGAAATCTGGACATAAATCCTTTAATTGCATGATTAGAAAGAAAGGTATTTCCAGTGGTAAATATAGATGGGTTAAGAAAGAAAACTGTAGCACTAACTTGCATGGACCCAAGAGAAGTGGGTACCAACCCGCAAAATAAGTTCTTTTTCTCTTGTAGGAAAGCCTGAACAGCAGAAGCTCAATCTGGTACTTAGACAGTGGCTGCTCAAGGCATATGACGGGTGATAGAAGGAATCTAAGCATCTTCACACCAAGAGAAACTGGATCAGTTGTTTACGGAGACAACAACAAAGGGAAAATTCTAGGCTACGATACTGTTGGATATAAGGCAAACACAGTAATAGAAGATGAATTGCTAGTCGACGGATTAAGGTTCAATCTCCTGAGCATCAGTCAACTATGTGACAAGAACTACAGAATTGCTTTTGATGAAGAACATTGTCTCATCAGCAACAAAGACTCAGATGAACTTCTCATGATTGGCAAAAGATCTAACAACATTTACATATTGGAAGTAGATCATTCTTCTCTTTACTCTACATGTTTAACTTCTAATGATGATCTGTCTTGACTATGGCATAGGAGAATAGCACATATTGACATATTGCATTTGAATAACCTTGTTTCTAAAGAGTTAGTTTTTGGTCTCCCCAAACTAAGATTTTCCAAAGAAGGACTATGTGAGCCTTATCAAAAGTCCAAGCAGACAAAAACATCTTTCAAAAATATTAAACATGTTTCTACAACTCAGCCGCTTGAACTCTTGCAATTAGACTTATTTGGTCCATCTAGGATAGCTAGTATTGGTGGAAATCTGTATGGGCTAGTCATAGTAGATAACTATTCAAGATTTACTTGGGTTTTGTTTATCAAGAAAAAGGATCAAGCCTTTGAAGTTTTCAAGGTACTTGCCAAGAGAATTCAAAACAAAAAGGATTTGAAAATTAAAGCTTTAAGAAGTGATAATGGTACTGAATTTAAGAATAGCTTTTTTGAAAGGTTTTGTGAAAAACATGGGATATCACACTGCTTTTTAGCTCCTAGAACTCCTCATCAAAATGGAGTGGTGGAGAGGAAAAATAGGTCCCTTATAGAACTTGGAAGAACCATGCTGAATGAGCATATGATGCCTAAACATTTTTGGGCAGATGCTGTGAACACTGCATGTTATGTTCTCAATAGAGTCTCTATAAGACCCATTTTAAAGAAAACCCCTTATGAGCTTTTCTATGGAAGAAAACCAAACATTTCTTATTTTAAAGTTTTTGGATGCAAATGTTTTGTTTTAAACAATGGCAAGGACCTTATTGGAAAGTTTGATGCAAAGGATGATGAAGCCATTTTCCTTGGTTATTCAAATACCAGTAAAGCATATAGGATCTTTAATAAAAGAACAATGTGCATTGAAGAATCTGTTCATATTAGATTTGATGAAACTAACACTTTCCAAAAGGAAAGATTGTTGTGTAATGATGATGAAACAGGTGAAGGAAACATAGACATTGATCACGAAAGCATCAAGACAAACTCAACCAAACCCAATGCAGAACAAGCAAAAGAGTGGAGGACACCTAGGAACCTATCACTTGACAATGTTATTGGTGACATTCACAAGGGGTAACTACTAGATCCTCAAGAACTGTTTTGCTATAAATCGCTTTTGTATCATAGGTAGAACCATCCAGCATAGAGGAAGCCTTGAACAATGAATTTTGGATCATGGCTATGCAAGAAGAACTCAACCAGTTCAAAAGGAATGGAGTTTGGGAACTTGTTCCAAACAAAGGCAACATGAACATTATTGGTACAAAGTGGGTATTCAAGAACAAACTGAGTGAAGAAGGAGTTGTGGTCAGAAACAAAGCAAGACTTGTGGCAAAAGGCTACAATCAACAAGAAGGGATTGACTTTGAAGAAACCTTTGCCCTTGTTGCAAGACTTGAAGCTGTTAGACTACTCCTGGCTTATGCTTGCATCAACAATTTCAAATTATACCAAATGGATGTAAAGAGTGCATTCTTGAATGGTTATATCAATGAAGAAGTCTATGTAGAGCAACCACCCGGTTTCACAGATACTACTTGGCCTACACATGTCTACAAACTTCAATATGATACTTAGACAGTGGATGCTCAAGGCATATGACAGGTGATAGAAGGAATCTTAGCACCTACACACCAAGAGAAACTGGATCAGTTGTATATGGAGACAACAACAAAGGAAAAATACTAGGCTACGGTACTGTTGGATATAAAGCCAATACAGTGATAGAAGATGTATTGTTGGTGGATGGATTGAAGTTCAACCTTCTAAGTATCAGTCAACTGTGTGACAAGAACTACAGAATTGCTTTTGATGATGAACATTGTCTTATCAGCAACAAAGACTCAGATGAACTTCTCATGGTTGGCAAAAGATCAAACAACATCTACATATTGGAAGTAGATCACTCATCCCCTTACTCTACATGTTTAACTTTTAATGATAATCTGTCTTGGCTATGGCATAGGAGAATAACACATATTGACATACTGCATTTAAATAAACTCGTATCTAAAGAGCTAGTTTTTGGTCTCCCCAAATTAAAGTTTTCCAAAGAAGGACTATGTGAGGCTTGTCAAAAGTCCAAGCAGGCAAAAACATCTTTCAAAAACATTAAACATGTTTCTACAACTCAGCCGCTTGAACTCTTGCATTTAGACTTATTTGGTCCATCTAGGATAGCTAGTTTCGGTGGAAATCTGTATGGGCTAGTCATTGTAGATGACTACTTATGATTTACATGGGTTTTGTTTATCAAGAAAAAGGATCAGGCCTTTGGAGTTTTCAAAGTACTTGCCAAGAAAATTCAAAACAAAAAGGATTTGAAAATTAAAGCTTTAAGAAGTGATAATGGTACTGAATTTAAGGATAGTTGTTTTGAAAGGTTTTGTGAAAAACATGGGATATCACACTGCTTTTCAGCTCCTAGAACTCCTCAGCAAAATGGAGTAGTGGAAAGGAAAAACAGGTCACTTATAGAACTAGGAAGAACCATGATGAATGAGCATAGGATGCCTAAACACTTTTGGGCTGATGCTGTGAACACTGCATGTTATGTTCTCAATAGAGTCTCTATAAGACCCATTTTGTTGAAAACCCCTTATGAGCTTTTCTATGGCAGAAAACCAAACATTTCTTACTTTAAAGTTTTTGGATGCAAATGCTATGTTTTAAACAATGGCAAGGACTCTATTGGAAAGTTTGATACAAAGGCTGATGAAGCCATTTTCCTTGGTTATTCAAATACAAGTAAAGCATATAGGATCTTTAATAAAAGAACAATGTGCATTGAAGAATCTGTCCATATTAGATTTGATGAAACTAACACTTTCCAAAAGGAAAGCTTGCTACGTAATGATGATGAAACAGGTGAAGAAAGCATAGAAGTTGATCATATGCATCAGCAAACTCAACCAAACCCAGTGTCAAATCAAGCAAAGGAATGGATGACACCTAGGAACCTATCACTTGACAATGTCATTGGTGACATTCAGAAGGGGGTAACTACCAGATCCTCATAGAATTTACTTTGCTATAATACTGCTTTTGTATCACAGGTTGAACCCTCCAGCATAGAAGAAGCCTTGAACAATGAATTTTGGATCATGGCTATGCAAGAAGAACTTAACTAGTTCAGAAGAAATGGAGTTTAGGAACTTGTTCCAGACAAAGGCAACATTAATATAATTGGCACGAAATGGGTATTCAAGAATAAACTGAGTGAAGATGGAGTTGTGGTCAGAAACAAAGCAAGGCTTGTGGCAAAAGGCTACAATCAACAGGAAGGAAATGACTTTGAGGAAACCTTTGCTCCTGTTGCGAGACTTGAAGTTGTTAGACTACTCCTAGCTTATGCTTGCATCAACAACTTCAAATTATTCCAAATGGATGTAAAGAGTGCATTCCTAAATGGGTATATAAATGAAGAAGTCTATGTAGCACAACCACCTGGTTTCACAGACGCTACTTGGCCTACACATGTTTACAAACTTCATAAAGCCTTTATGGGTTGAAGCAAGCCCCCAGGCAATGGTATGATAGATTGAGTAAGTTTCTCATATCAAAAGGATTCCACAGAGGTAAAGTAGACAAGACCTTGTTTATTAAAAACAAGTCTAACAACATTCTATTGGTTCAAATCTATGTTGATGACATTATCTTTGGATCATCTAACCAACAACTTTGTGAAGAGTTTGTGAGCAATATGCAAGAAGAATTTGACATGTCCATGATAAGAGAACTAAGTTTCTTTTTAGGACTCCAGATCAAACAAATAGAAGGTGGCATATTCATTCACCAGGCTAAGTATACTAAAGAACTACTCAGAAAATATGATATGATTAACTGTAAAGTGTCAAATATACCTATTTCTACTGACACTTATCTTGAGATAGATGAAGCAGGTGATGAAGTTGATACTACCTTATACAGAGGTGTTATAGGATCTTTACTTTATCTTACAGCCAGTAGACCTGATATTATGTACTTTGTATGTTTATGTGCTCGATTTCAATCTGCACCCAAGCAATCTCATTGGCTAACAGTAAAGAAGATTCTTAAATACCTAAAAGGAACTATAAGTTGTGGATTGTGGTATCTAAAAGGAACCTCACCATTACTTGTTGGTTTCAGTGACTCTGATTTTGCAGGTAGCAAAACAGACAGGAAAAGCACTAGTGGAACATGTCACATTTTTGGAGAATGCTTAATATCTTGACATAGCAGGAAACAAGCTTGCGTAGCACTATCAACTGCAGAAGTTGAATATGTAGCTGCGGGAAGCTGTTGTGCTCAAGCAATTTGGTTGAAGCACCAACTAGAAGATTTTAGGCTGAAGATAGATCACATTCCCTTGAAATGCGACAACACAAGCGCTATAAGTATCACAAGAAATTCGGTGCTGCACTCTAGAACAAAACACATTGAAGTCAGACATCATTTCATTAGAGATCACGTCGAAAAAGGAGTTTATGACATCGAATTCATAGACACAGAAAATCAATTAGCAGATATCTTTACCAAGGCATTACCAAAAGAAAGGTTTTACAAACTTAGATCAAACCTCGGCATTTTAAGTGAGGAACATCTAAACTAAACCCTTTTACTTGATTACACTCATCCATAAAACAGTTTTTGTGAAAAATTTTCAAAGAAAACCTTCTTCTGATAGAAATAATCGATTACCAAGGGAAGATAATCGATTAATTCGAAACCAATTTCATTCTGAGAAGGATTTGGCACTGTAGTAATCGATTACCTCGATCTCGTAATCGATTACCACAGAACCAGTTTTCAAAATTTTTGAAAAAAACCTCTGGAGTAATCGATTACCAGAATAAAGTAATCGATTACCACAACTGTTCTTCTTGTTTTTCTTTTTCTCTCTATATAAGGAACTGAGATAATCGATTTCCAACTGTTGGTAATCTATTACCTCATTCTTGGGCTAACTTCTTGGGCTTTTTTTTCCCTCTTATAAGAAGTGCAGGTGAAACCCTACGATTCACTATTCATTTTCTTCCTCCAAAACCCTAGAAATTCAAAAGGACACCTTCTACATGAGCATGCTGAGGAACCCACAGAATTGGGAAGACGAAAGGAATTCAAGAAGAGCACAAGGCAAAAAGGTGACATAAAACATTGGAGGCCTAACTGCTGATGATAGGCTATTACACTACACCGTTTGCTGGATTTTAGCCGCTAGAGGAGCAAATCATGCACAAATCAGTGAAGATGACATGATACTCATGGCAGCTCTGAAGAATGGAATTCAAGTGGATTGGACTCACCTCATAATGGACAACATGCTGAAGACTAGAAGACTTCTAGATAATAAATGTCCATATTCTCTGTTTATTTCTAGGCTAATTGAAATTTTTCAGATTGACACAACTGAGGAATCAAGAGAATTAGTCAAAGATGTCCATATGATCAGTGATAGAGCCTTGAAGATGATGAGGCTGATCAAAACTGATGCAGGCTGGATCACTAGAGAAGAACAACAAGCAAATCCACAAGAAGATCAAGGAGAAGCACAAAATGAAGACGATGATGAAGACAACCTGGCATCTGGAGAGTACATTCCACAATCACGTTTTGAATCCATCAGGATTGACAGATTGGATGAATTGGAAGCAACTGTCAACAAGAGAATAGATGACCTAGGAAAGCGACAAGACTTACACTTCCTAGAGATGAAGGATCTGATGAAGAAAATCATGGAAAGACTCAACCAAGATGACTCAGATTAGTCACTTCAACTCTACCTCTCATATTCTTATTTGATATACCAAATAGGGGGAGTAGTAGAAGTGTAGTTATTAGTTTTTCATATATGCTGTTTTCATTTGATGTTATTTGGATTGTCTTTAAATTGTTTTGAATCTGTATTTTCTTAAGTATTTTACTTATGGGGAGCAGATTAGTAAAATTTGAACAATTATGGATTACTGTAATAGCACTAGATTTAATTTCTTTGCAAATGTTTACTTAGATGCCATAATATTTCTGTATTTTGAAAATGTGATATGGATTGAATATCATATATAAAGCTGTATGAAAAAAAAGAAAGGAGATACTAACTTTGCAGGACACATCAAAGCTGTTTTCTACATTAAGATCTCTACACTATGATTTGGTACATCAAAACCAAAAAGGGGGAGATTGTTGGACTTGAAGCTGAAGAAGTCGTCTCTCGTTTTTAGTTTTGATCTACTTGTAATTTTGATTTTAATGATAGATTGTAAATAGGAGCTTAATTGTATTGTTTGTTTTTAGAATAGGCTTTGAGTGTGGTTTTATTCAATCTTTTTCACAGAGAAGTTGGATCTACTCTGAAGATTCAAGCTAGAGCAGTTTTGGAACCCCATTTTGTTTTGAAATAGTTGAAAAACTTTGGTTTAAAATGGTTTTAAGTTGAAGTAATCGATTACCATATAGCAGTAATCGATTACCAATAGTTTGAGAAAACAGGGGAACCCAAAACACTCTGGTGTAATCGATTACCACTCCATAGTAAACGATTACTTCGTGCTTGAAAGATCAGAGAAGGCAAAATCTCTCTGGAGTAATCGATTACCTCTATCCTGTAATCGATTACCACACCAGAATTCATCTCAAATAGCTTTTGAAATTGCTTTAAATAGAAACCTCTTTGAATTGTTTCAAAAAAAAGGAAAGAAAAAAGAAAAAAAGAAGAAAAAGAAGAGAGATCTTTTGAGTTTCAAGAAAGAAAGGAAGAGCGAAAATCAGTTTTTACAAAGAACATAAGAATTCTCTTCAAGTTTTTTTTTAAGATTTTCTCTTGAGATGAAGGCTATGTGAATTATTGAATTCTTTGGATATTATCTTGATCAGTGCATACACAATCAGGTGTACTCTTAGCTGGTCTTTATCTTTTTGTATTTCGTTTTGGTTTAAGACTCTTAAGAGAAAGGTGTTCTCTAGAAGAGTTAAGGAATTTTTGAGAGAGGTGCTCTCAAAGTTGATTCTTGAAGGATTCAAGAATCAGGAGGATATGTTCTTAGGTGTAGAACATATGTTTTGAGTATTTTGATTTGGTTTGTGTTTGTGCAGAGTGATTGTATTGAACACAAAGAATCATTATAGTGGAAAAACCAATCGCAACAGTTGTTGGGTTGGGACTGGATGTAGGCCGAACGCCGAACCAGGATAAATCTCTGTCTAAACTCTTTTCTCTACCTTATCTCTTATATTTCTCTGTATTTCTTGCTTTACACTTTCCTTTGTTATTCGTTGTAGATCTCTGAACTGTATTTGTAACTCAGATAAAATTGAATCGGGAAAGAAAGTGATAAAAGGCAATTGTTGATATAGGGAACTAGAATCTATTCACCCCCCCCCCTCTAGATTCACATAGGGACCAACAAAGGAGGAGACTCCTATAAGCCTAGGAGGAACCGCCACAATGGTTGAAAGAGGTCATTGATGAGATTCAAGGTCTTCGCTAAGGGGACTAGAGAGATTCTCTCAAAAAGCTTAAAAGCTATTTCATTCAAAATTGATCAAAAGTTCTTACACTCATTTCGGCCTAGGTTTATATAGAAAACCTTGTTTAGCCATCAAGTAAAGCTAATCATGGTTTAGGCCTCCTTAACCCGAGTTTAGGCTAGCCAATCTGTGTGCTCACCTTGCTCCCCAAGTAACCATGTGAGTTACTTGGTAGTTAGGAAGCACATGGCCTTCACATGTGTGCACATGGACTTGTCTCCCATTTGCATTCATGTGATTAGCCAAGTCATCAATCCTTAATCACTTGATTTAAAGGTTGAGATCACTTGTTTAAGCATGACACAGATCAAGCTTAAATCAAAGCCTTCTCCCTTCATTTCAAATGATACCAAGGTGTTACATAAGTTTTGAGCCGAAAATAGGTTTGTGTGAAAAACCTTGTGTAAGCCTTGGCACCTTAGGATCTCATGGCTCGCCCAGGCTAGGGTGAAACTGAGGGCTTTGGACCCTTTAGAAAACCATGTACCTAGACTTCTTTACATAGGGTTTGTTCATACATGTTTACAAGTAGATTACAAGCTACTAACCCTATCCTACTATTCTCTTGGTCTTGATCTTGGAGCCTCCTAGCTTCCTCTTCTAGCCTTCTTTGCATACCCTTAGTGATCCTCCTTGATGTTCCTACATCAGGTGAAGATATTGTAGAGAAGATTATGAAGCACTCTGCATAATGGGAGGAGATTCCCAAATCTCAAGAACTTGGGGTCATCAGGATTGCGAGCCTTTCCATAAAGCATGTTATCAACATCCTCTTCAGACTCAATCTTCATCCAATCTACACTGTAGAAGCGACCTTCAGCTTTGCACTTCCCGGCTTCAGCAATGGTTTCTATAGTAACAATGTACTCCTTGTTGTCAATGGTACCAATGATACCATCATCAAACTCTCTGGCATCACTCCAGAACTCAACGTAAGCCTCCATCAGCCATGGACCTTTCCATTCAGCGAAGTCCATCCATCCATTAAAAGTTAGCATCCTCACCACTCGATTTGATACACCTTCAAGAGTGGATTTGGAAATCCACTTGCTAGGCAAGAAAAGATCTTACGCGAAGAAGGTTTCTTCAGAAGTCTTGGATTTCTTGGCGGCCATTTTCTAGGTTTGAAAAAGAAGAGAGTGTGTGAGTATGAAATTTTTAGAGAAGTTAAGATTTTAGAGAATATAGAATATTGTAAAGAGTAAAAGAGTGAACTTTGCAGTATTTATAGTCAGAGATTAAAATAGTTATAATTCATCAGTCGAAAGAAGTTGAAACCGCCCCTGATTTGACGTTGCCTCATGATTGACTTTTTAATGATTGATTTGACTTCTGCAATTCATTGCGCGTGCTTTTCAATGTCCTAGAATAGTGCAATAAATGAAAGACACATTTAATGCTGCATTTATTTTGTCCCTGCACACTTAACTTTAAATTAATTAAATAATAACCTTGCGTCTATTGAATTTTCTCAAACTGATTCAACTTGATCAGACGCAATGTTTCGTCTTAACGTGAATAATTAAGCAGACAAAATGAACAGACAAAAGATACAGACAAAATAACTTAATCAATTAAAGAAACAATTCTCAAATTTTTTTAATGAAGTTAAAACGAGTTCCGTCTAAGGCTTTTATGAAAATATCTGCCCATTGAAAATCAGTTTAAACAAACTGTATATCGAAAATACCTTTTTGAACATAATCTCTTATAAAATGAAATTTGATTTCAATGTGTTTGGCTTTTAAATGTTGAATAGGATTTTTACTAAGATTGATTGCACTTGTATTATCGCAAAATACTGGTATTTGGGTCTTAAACCTGGAGTAATCTTCAAATTGATGTTTTACCTAAAGTAGTTGTGAGCAACATCCAGCTGCAGCGATATACTCCGCTTTAGTGGTTGAGAGTGCAATGGAGTTTTGTTTCTTGCTTGACCAAGAAATGAGTGATGTGCCAAGAAATTGACACCCACCACTTGTGTTTTTCATCTCCACTTTATCTCCAGCATAATCAGCATCACAATAGTCACTAAGATTGAAATCACTATTTTTCTTATAAAATAAAGAGAGATTAGTGGTTCCAATAAGATATCTTAAAATACGCTTTACAGCTTGTAAATGAGATTCTTTAAGGTCAGATTAAAAGCGTGCACATAGACAGACATTAAACATGATGTTGGTTCTACTTGCAGTATGATAGAGTAGAGAACCAATCATACCTCTATATACCGCCTGATCAACGGTCTTACCTGACTCATCTTTGTTGAAGCTAGCACCAGACGAATGCATTGGTGTCTTCATGGGCTTAGCACTCTCCATCTTGAACTTCTTGAGAAGCTCCTTGTTGTACTTCTGTTGATGAATGTAAATACCTTGTTTCGTCTGTTTGATTTGAAGTCCTAGGAAGAATTTTAATTCTCCCATCATACTCATCTCAAACTCATCCTGCATTAACTTAGAGAAATCCTTGCACAAGGATCCGTTAGTTGCTCCAAAGACTATATCGTCTACATAAATTTGAACAATGATAAAGTACTTCGAAACACTTTTCTTGAAGAAAGTTATATCAACCTTTCCTCTTGAAAAACCATTTTTGAGAAGAAAAGAACTCAGTCTATCATACCAAGCTCTAGGAGCTTGTTTAAGATCATAAAGTGCTTTCTTCAATTTGGAAACATGATCTGGTTAAGATTGACTCTCAAAACCAGGAGGTTGTTTAACATACACTTCTTCTTCAATAAAACCATTTAGAAAGGCACTTTTCACATCCATTTGATATAAGACGATATTCTTGTGAGCAGCAAAAGCAAGTAAAATTCTAATTGCTTCTAATCTAGCTACAGGTGAAAAAGTTTCAGTAAAGTCAATACCTTCTTGTTGATTATAGCCTTGAGCTACTAACCTGGCCTTGTTCCTTAATACTTTTCCAGCTTCATCAAGCTTGTTTCTGAATACCCATCTTGTTCCAATGATGCTTTTGTTCCTTAGTCTTTCCACTAGCGTCCATACGTCATTCCTTGTGAACTGGTTCAGCTCTTCTTCCATAGATAAAATCCAGTCATTCTCTTGTAGAGCTTCTCCAATATCTTTGGGCTCTATATCAGACATAAGAGCATATCCAGAAACATCTTTCAGTCTTGATCTTGTTTGAACTCCTTGATGTCTATCTCCAATGATCAGATCTTTGGTATGGTTTGAGGCGAACCTCCAAGTTATGACAGGAGCATGATCATCTTGGTGTTGAGGGGCAGACGAAGAGGGTTCGTCTGTGCTGGGAGATGTCCTTTCGTCTGGACAGGGTTGGACAGACAGAACAGCTTCTTGACCAGAGGGAGTTATCTGTAAATTATCAAACAGATTTTCTAGGTCTGATATTTCTTTATCAGCCTTTGAGTTATCCTGGAATTTCATATGAATAGATTCCTCTACAACTTGCGTCTTAGAGTTAAAAACTCTATAAGCTTTAGAAGTATTAGAGTATCCAAGTAAAAATCCCTTCACCACCTTTGAATCAAACTTGCCAAGTTGATTCTTAGTGTTCAAAATAAAACATTCACATCCAAAAGGATGGAAGTAAGAAATGTTGGGTCTTCTTCCTTTCCATAGTTCATATGGAGTCTTATTCAATATTAGTCTTATTAATATTTTGTTTTGAATATAACAGGAAGTATTAATTGCTTCTACCCAATAATATTTTGGAAGAAAGCTTTCATGCAACAAAGTTCTAGCCATTTCTTGTAAGGTACGATTTTTCCTTTCCACAACCCTATTTTGTTAAGGAGTTCTTGGAAACGAAAAGTTGTGAAAGATACCATTTTCAAAATACAAGGCATTGAACTCAGAATTTTCAAATTATGTTCCATGATCACTCCTAACAGATGCAATATATATTCCTTTTTCTTTTTGAACATGTTTGCATAATATTTCAAAGACACTGAATGACTCATGTTTATGGGCTAGGAAGTATACCCATGTGAATCTAGTATAGTCATCCATAATTACAAATCCATATCTCTTCCCTCCAAGACTTTCAGTCTGAGAAGGTCCAAAGAGATCAATATGTAACAGTTCTAAGGGTCTTGTCGTAGAAACAACATTTTTGGATTTAAAAGAAGCTTTGAGTTATTTCCAATGTTGACAAGATTCACAGAGACGATTGGATTTTCAAGATATTTTTGGCAAACCTTTCACAAGATCCTTTTTAGAAATTTTCAAAATATACTTGAGACTTAAATGTCCAAGCTTTTTATGCCAAATATCTTATTCATCGTCTACTGAAATCAAACATGTTACATTATGATCACTAAGGTCAAAAAGACAAACCTCATAGAGATTATTCTTTCTTTTCCTAACAAACAGAATGGATTTGTCTTTGTTCTTGATTATACATTCATCAGCGTTAAAAGCTACTTCATATTCACTGTCACAAAATTGACTTATGCTAAGTAGATTGAAGTTGAGGCCTTTAACATAAGACACATTTTGGATAAGAGGATTGGGTGTCTTACCAACAATCCCAATACCTAGGATTTTACCTTTCACTGAACCATAAGATACAGACCCTTTACTTGGTCTGAGATCTTGGAACATAGACAGGTCTCCTGTCATGTGTCGTGAGCACCCACTATTCAGGTACCAGCTTAAAGTCTTCTCTCTTCCTATTAAGGATATTTGCAACAGGAATAATGAGTGACTTTGGTACCCAAATCTTTTTGGGTCCTCCTTTGTTAGTTCAAGAAGGTTTCCTTTTATTTAAGGTTCTTGTGTTCTTTTTATAATCATTGGGAACCTCATTGTAAATTTTGTTCTTCTTCTTATGAGTAGACGAAACAAATTTGTTTACCTTTTCGTCTGACTCTTCAATATAACCAAGTCCACTTTTATCAGATGGAGACCTCCCATATTTTAAGATATTTTCAAGTATGGAGGATCCTTTAGTGAACTTTGTTAAATCTTTGAGTAAATATTCATTTTCTTTCTTTAATTTCTCGATTTCAAGAATGAAAATGTTCTTTTCAGATACAGATGATACTTCATCAGATACTTTCTTTTGAAGCAACTCTTTTTCAGTTTTCAAAGCAGTATTTTCTTCCAACGCTTGTTTCAACTTGGTTTTGCATACTTTGTATTGCTCAACAATAAAATGTGAGTTTACCAAAAGTGTATCATATGATATTTCTTCTGTTTCTGACTCAAACTCAGACGAAGAAGATGAACAAGTTTGAGTTTCAATTACCTCAGATGAGACAGCGTCTCCAGCCATGAGGCAAATGTTTGTTGTTTCTTCTTCTTCTATGGATTCCTCTAAGCTTTCACTGTCAAGTTCTTCCCAAGTCAGCAAGCTCTTCTTACCCTTGTCTTTGCGAGGGTTCCATCTCTTCTTTAACCTTGGACATTTTGATCTCATGTGTCCAGGTTTTCTGCATTCATAGCAGATAATCTCCAAGCTTTCCTCCTTGCTTAAGGACTTCTCAAGGAGCTTCCTTTTCTTCTTCTTGAAGAAGCGTTGACCTCTTCCCTTCTTCATCATCATCTTCTTGAAGCGTCTAGCCATGAGAGAAATCTCATCATCAGACAATCCATCAGACGATTCAGACTCGGTGGTGTCAGCTTTTAAAATCTTATGTTTCTTCTTTCTTTCCTTCTTAGCAAATTCCTCCTTTGGAACAATGTTGACAGACGGAAGAGCTATAGGCTCTTGAACCTTGATTTTGTCTCTTTTACAAACAAGTACTTCATGTACTCTCAAAGCACCGATTAACTCATCAAGAGTTAATGTCTTCATATCACGCCCAACTGAAATAGCAGTGGATATAGCTTCCCATGGAGGAGGAAGACTGTCCAGAATCTTCATGTTGTTCTGGGCTTTGGTGAACGTGATTCCCAACGAGGTAAGTCCATTTAATATGGTTTGGAATCTTCCAAACATCATATCAATAGATTCTCCTTTCTTCATAGAGAACATCTCATATTTTCTTTGAAGAGTGGCAACTTTCCTCATCCTGACATCCTCAGTTCCTTCATAGGAAATCTTGAGGGCGTCCCAGAGCTCCTTTGCAGATTTGTAGGCACAGAATCTGTTGTACTCTGTCCTTGAGAGTGCGCACGTAAGAGCATATCTAGCTTTTCTATTGAGCTCCATAAGGGAATATTCTTCATTTTCGCATTCAGTTTCAAGTTTAACAATGGGAATATCCCCTTGAGTAATAATGTTCCACAATCTGTATTGGGTAGATTTAATGTACATCTCCATCCGATCAGGCTAATAAGGGTAGTCAATGTCGGCGGCTTGTTCATAGATGATCCACCAAATAAGAACGAGGGTCTTTGCTACTCCTATTGGTCCCTATGTGTGAATCTAGAGGGGGGAGGTGAATAGATTCTTGTTAAACTTTACCCCAAATTCGCGTGTTTCTAATTCATTTTAATTCAACCGAAAGCTAATCTTGATTACCTATCAATTACCTTTCAATTACAGATTCAATTACAAGTTTAATTACTGATTCTATTCCTAAACCAATTAATGAGTTGATTATCAATGCAGTTTCCAAATACAAAGCAGAATATGATCAATAACAATATAGTGAAAACTGTAAAGAGAGTAAGGAAGAAGATGAGTGCACAATGAATGTATATCTTGGTTCGCTAATCATTTACGTGCCCAGTCCCAACCCAACAACTGTTGCGATTGGCTTTCCACTATCAAATGATTCCTTTTGTATCCTTTTACATTCACTCGCAACAAGCAATACAAACAGAAATCAAAACATTTAAAACTGTTCTTCAACCTCAAGAACAACTTCCTGCATCTTGGCACCTCCAAGATCAAAACTTTGAGAATCACTCAAACACAATGCTCTATCTAGAGAGACCTCTCTCCTAGAGCAACAACCAGAATTGGAAAATACAAAGATCAAGAAAGAATACACCTCAAGTGAGAACCGATCACAAATGAACACTATGAAATCCACCCAATCACAGGGAATGAATCAAGTTTCCCTTTGTCTTTGAAAACCTTGATGAACTCTATGTAAAGAGCATATGAAAGTGTAAGAGTTGATTCAAGAAGCTAGGTTTTCAGCAACTTCATATGTTTCATCAAGATTATACTTATAGAACCAATTTGGAGGAAGAAAACGTGCAAATCTAAGCTACAACGGTCAATGTAATTGATCCCAAATGCATGTAATCGATTACACTAGCCGTTAGAGCCTCCAAACTGATTTTTTCAGCATGTAATCGATTACCACGAGCATGTAATCGATTACATTGAAGAGGGAAACCCTAAACAAGTGAATTTCAAACCATGTAATCGATTACATTGGAGATGTAATCGATTACATCAGGTTAGTTAGCCATGTAATCGATTACATCAACCATGTAATCGATTACACCAGATAGCAAAAATAATGTAATCGATTACATACACCATGTAATCGATTACACCAGAGAGGAAAACAAATGTAATCGATTACATCACCCCTGTAATAGATTACATCAGTGAAAAATGGATTTCCAGGTTTTTCAAAACTGTTTTTCACATAGGAAATCAAACATTAGTCACATGATCATCCATACTCAAGTTTTAACCATTCTCTGGGCCTCAAACAAAGAACTCAACACATTCATGCCTAAACTCAACAAACAATACATGGATCAATCCTAATTACACTTCATCTATGGAAAACCGAAAATACATTTATCAAAACCAAAACCACTAAGAGAGTCATAACTGTATCTACAAGTTTTAGGTCCAACAATCTCCCCCTTTTTGGTTTTGATGTACCAAATCATAGTTGAGGTTTTCCTAGAGTTTTAGGATATGTGTTGTTCTTTGACATACCTGCATATGTTAGAATTTTCCAGAAAATACAATATGCATATGCACTACTAATCAATCATTCATTCAAATATGTATGACATGATTCAATCACAATTTTATAGATCAAGACCAATGAATCATAACAGAATCTCGAAGCAAATTTTATTCAATATCCAAAAGCAATAACATAGTTCAGATTTTCAATAAAACAGTAAAAACATAACTTCAAATCACTAATCAATACTAGAAGCCTATCAAAGCTAATCTCAACTCTCAACTCCCCCTATCTAGGATAACCTAACTATTCTCCCCCTATTTGGTATATCAAACCAAAAAGAGAGATACAGAGAGGGGGGTCACTGATCATCACCATCATCATCATCTTGGTTGAGGCGCTCCATGATGGATTCCATCAAGGACTTCATGTCAAGGAAATGCAGATTTTGATTCCTTTCCCATTCTTTAATCTGCTTTCCCAGATCATCTTGGCGCTTATCCGTCTCATCCAGCCTATCAATGACAATGGACTCAAATCTAGACTTAGGGATGTACTCCCCAGCTGCTGAATCCCCATCATCATCAGAAGGAGGATGTTCTTCTGGTTGTGATTGTTCTTGTTGTTGTTGTTGTTGTTATTGTTGTGGTTGGTCTTGTTGTTATTGTTGAATTTCTTCTCTAGATATCCAGCCTTCTGCTGTCTTGGTCAACCTCATCTTTTTCAGCATCATATCACCAAGAACATGGATATCCCTGACCAATTCTCTATGCTCATTGAAGACATCCACTTGACACTGCTCCAGAACACGTGAGATAAACAAACCATATGGACATTTGAATTCATGAAATTTCTTTACCTTGGTCATGTTGTCCATGTTGTCCATGACAACATGACCCCAATCAATCTGAATTCCATTTTTCAGGGCAGCCATCAAAATCATATCTTCTTCCATGAGCTGTGCATGATTGGTACCCCTAGCAGCCAAAACCCAGCATATTGTATAATGAAGAAGACGGTCGTCAATGTTGAGACCACCAATACCAAAAGTCTTCCTCATACCTCGTTCTCTCCTTGCTGTTATTTCAGCCTCCCAAACCTCTGGATTTTTCAACATGCTCATATAAAAAGCATCCTTCTGTAGTTCAATGCCTTCCTCTGCCAGATTTTCCATAGTAGGGACTATACCCTCATTCGTTATTCCACCAAGATTGAAGAATATGTCAGAAGTCAGAACAATGGATACTCCTTTAACTTCAGACATAACTCTTCCAGAGTTAGGGTGATATTTCAGATTAGAGTAGAACACACTTACCAAATCAGGGTAAATGAAACCCCTCAGCCCAACAAATTTCTCCAAGTTCTTATCTCGGAGCATGGAGTGAAAGGTAAATCCTTCATGGTCCAGCCATCTTAAGTCCACAATCTTTGGGGTACGAGTTCCCCGTTTGCGAAATCGTGAAGAAACGAGTTTCTTGTTCCTTCGTGGTGAACCATGGGTTGTGATGCACAGATTCTTGAAGCCTTCCTTTTGGAAGAGGTTTCTTGTCTCTTCTTGGTACGTCTTTCCTCTTGGATGTCTCGGCTAGCTCTAGCTTTCATCCTTTTGCTGCTTCCTTGTCCGTCCATGGTTGAATGTTGGTGATGAAGAAGAAAAGATTGAAGGTTGAAGATGAAGAAGGAGATGGTTCAGAGTTCACGAGAGAGAGAATGGGGGCTCTTGAGATTTTAGGGTTTATGAATGAGAAGGTGAAATCAAAAACCTAAAACACAACTAAAATGCCTCACAATGCAGACTAGAAACAATGAATCTAGAATGGGCTTCCAAGAATGCAAAAACACCAAGCCTTAAACGAAGAACAACTCTAAAAACCCTTTCGTAGCGCATGTAATCGATTACATATATGATGTAATCGATTACATCGAGGAAAACAAGGTATTTGTGAAGCAGAGCACCCATGAAATCGATTACACATTTGATGTAATCGATTACATCCGAAATCAACCGCCATGTAATCGATTACATTGGGACTGTAATCGATTACATCCGAAACCCAATCTATTGTAATCGATTACATTGAACCTGTAATCGATTACATCGTAGCAAAAATGCCTCGTAATCGATTACATACATGTTGTAATCGATTACATCCTATAGAAAATCACAAATCAAGTTGAAAATAGGCTATGTACTGCAATGTTCATGGATTTCACATATAGAATGATTGAAAAACATTTGATTCTTCATGTTAATGGTCAAGATCATGTAATGCAATGAATTCATACCAAATTTAAGCACAATGAATGATTAAACTATCATACTTACAACACTTATGTGAGATGTTCTTCACTTAGTATACCAAGATTGGTTCTAAGTTTGAAGAACCTCTCCTTAGGTAGAGGCTTTGTAAAGATATCCGCGAGTTGATTTTCTGTGTCAATGAATTCCACCTCACAATCTCCTTTCTCAACATGATCTCTAATGAAGTGATGACGCACCTCGATGTGCTTTGTTCTTGAGTGTAAGACCGGATTCTTCGTGATACTAATTGCACTTGTGTTGTCACACTTGATTGGGATGTGATCAAGCTTTAGTCCAAAATCTTCAAGTTGTTGCTTCAACCAGATTGTCTGGGCACAACAGCCTTCCAAAGAACTACATACTCTACCTCACTGTGGATAGAGCAACACAGCTTGCTTCTTGCTATACCAAGAGACTAAGCTTTCTCCAAACAAGTGACATACTCCACTAGTACTTTTCCTATCGTTTTACAACCAGCAAAGTCAAGATCACTAAAACCAACCAATGTAGGATACGTACCTTTAGGATACCACAAACCACAGTTCGTAGTTCCTTTGAGATACTTCAAGATTTTCTTCACAGCTGTCATGTGTGATTCCTTTGGTGCAGATTGAAATCTTGCACAAACACACACACTGAACATGATGTCCGGTCTACTTGCTGTGAGATACAAGAGTGATCCAATGATCCCTCTATATCTTGATTGGTCTACACTTTGTCCAGCTGCATCATTATCCAAATGGAGATTAGTTGACATAGGGATAGTAGAGATCTTACAACTCTCCATGTCGAATTTCTTCAGTAATTCCTTGATGTATTTTGCTTGATGTATGAAGATTCCATCTTTCAGTTGTTTGACTTGCAGTCCTAGGAAGAATTTGAGTTCTCCCATCATAGACATGTCAAACTCCCCGCATGCTATTCACAAACTCTTCACACAGAGATTTGTTAGTTGATCTAAAAATGATATCATCAACGTAAACTTGAACCAACAAAATACAGTTTGACTTTCTCCTTATGAAGAGAGTCTTATCAACATTACCTCTGCTGAACCCTTTTGACAACAAAAACTTACTCAGCCTTTCATACCATTGTCTAGGGGCTTGTTTTAGGCCATAGAGGGCCTTTTTCAGTTTGTACACATGCTCGTGGTATCTCGAAATCGGTGAATCAAGAGGTTGTGAAACAAAAACTTCTTCATTTATATAGCCATTCAAGAAAGCACTCTTAACATCCATTTGAAATAACTTGAAATCATGTATACAGCAAAAGCAAGCAAAACTCTAAACAAAGCTTCTAGTCTAGCAACAGGGCATATGTTTCACCGAAATCTATTCCTTCTTGTTGATTATAACCCTTAGCTACTAGTCTAGCCTTATTCCTAACCACAACACCGTTCTCATCTAGCTTATTCTTAAACACCCATTTTGTTCCAATTACATTCATATCTCTTTTAAAAGGTACTAACTCCCATACGTTATTCCTTTTAAATTGATTCAACTCCTCATGCATAGCAATCATCCAAAATTCATCGTTCACAGCATCATCAATACAAGAGGGTTCAAATTGAGATACAAATGCATAATCATCACAAAACATGTTAAAAGTAGATCTAGTAGTTACTCCCTTATGGATGTCACCAATGATGTTGTCAAGAGATAAATCTCTTGGTTTCCTCCATTCTTTTGGAAGATCATGAGAAGTGGTTGGTGGCTCTTGCTGTTCTTCTTTGCTAGTGCTTTCTTCACCTACATGCTCATCATCATCAACAAACACACTTCCCTTTTGGGGATTATTAGTTTCATCAAACTTAACATGCACAGATTCCTCAATGCACATTCTCCTTTTATTAAATACTCTATATGCTTTACTTGATGATGAATACCCAATAAACACACCCTCATCAGCCTTGGCATCAAACTTACCAAGAGGCTCTTTGCTATTATTCAAAACAAAACACTTGCACCCAAATACCCGAAAATGAGAGATATTGGGTTTCTTGTCTTTATAGAGTTCATAGGGGGTTTTCTTTAAAATAGGACGAATCACAATTCTATTTAGAACATAGCAAGCAGTGGACACTGCATCAGCCCAAAAATATTTAGGCAAATCACTTTCATTTAACATAGTTCTTGCTAGTTCTACTAAAGATCTGTTTTTCCTCTCAACAACCCCATTTTGTTGTGGAGTTCTTGGAGCGGAAAAGTTGTGATCGATTCCATATTTTTCGCAAAACTTTTCAAAAGACTCATTTTCAAATTCACCTCCATGATCACTCCTAATGGACTTGATTTTCAAATCTTTTTCGTTTTTGAATCTTTTTTAGCAAGTATTTTGAAAACTTTGAAAGTGGTGTCTTTACTTGGTATAAATGCCACCCAAGTAAAACGAGAGTAGTCATCTACTACAACTAGTCCATATAGGTTTCCACCCAAACTAGCAGTTCTAGATGGACCAAAGAGATCCATGTGCAGCAATTCAAGCGGTCTAGAAGTTGAAACAACATTTTTAGATTTGAAGGAGCTTCTAGATTGCTTGCCTTTCTGACATGCATCACATAGGCCTTCTCTTTTGAATTTTAAATCGGGTAACCCTTGTACTAGATTCTTAGATGACAGTTTATTTAGTTGATGAACATCAATATAAGCTATACGTCTATGCCAAAGCCATGACAAATCATCGCTTGACGTAAGGCATGCATGATATGATGATGAATGATCAAGTTCAAGGATATAGATGTTACCACGTCTCTTACCAACCATCAATGCCTCATTCGAATCGCTGTTATTGATTTTGCTGCAGTCTTTGTCAAATGATACTTGATAGCCTTTGTCACATAATTGGCTAATACTCGAAGATTGAACTTCAAACCTTCCACAAGCAAGACATCCTCGATCACGAGTTGGATTTGTCTCCAACAAGACCAATACCAAGATTTTACCTTTGTTATTATCTCCATACACTAATTGAACCAGATTCTTTGGATTTGAAGGAGATAAAGTTGCTCTTGTCACCGTCATATGTCTTGAGCAGCCACTATCCAAATACCATGTTGAGTGTTTGGCTCTCAAGCACACCTACAGAGAAAGATATCATTTGGTTTTTTGGTACCCAAATCTTATTGGGTCCTTTCATGTTAGAACAATGACTATCTTTTTAATCCATTTAAACAATCCACTATCTAAACCTTTCTTTCTAATCATGCAATTATAGTTGTTATGTCCAGGTTGCATACAATAACTACATGAGAAAGTTCTTAATTATTCTTGGTTTGTTTAAATGTGTAGAACTTCTTGTTATTCTTTTTCAAAGGGGCAATAAACAATTTACACTTTAAAAAGGGTAGTTTCAAGTCATCATTTTCCTTTTTCAGATTTTGAACATTGTTCTTTAAAACCGAAATTTCATTTTCTAAATCTGAAATTTTAATTTTCTGAACCTTACTCAATTTTTCAAATTTTTCTCGCTTCTTTGAAGAGCTCACAAAAAAGCAAAAGATACGTTCATCATAATCTTGAGTAGATGAATTAGAATCACTTACCTCATTATCGTAATCTGAATTTGCCATAAGACACAAGTTGGCTTCTTCATTTTCACTCACTTTGGAGGATGAGTCATTTTCTTCCAAGCAATATAGGCCTTCTTCGCGAAACCGGTCCTTCTTGGGTCTTTCTTCTTGCTCCACTCTTCTAGGATCACCGCTTGTTTGATTTCTTTAAGTTGGGACACTCCGATCTGTAGTGTCCAGCCTTGCCACATTCATAGCATGTGACCTTTGAAGATGAGGCTTTTCTAGCATTATTAAACCTCTTGTTGTTGTTGTTCTTCCTCATGAACTTCTTGAATTTTCTTACCATGAGGTTCATGTTTTCTTGCTCAGACTCATTTCCACAAACTTGATGATGCATCACTATCACTAGCCGTGTCCTCCATTTGAGTGCTAAACTCTTGGCTTTCTTATCTTTCTCGCTTCTTCATCAAGCAATTCGAGACATGTCCATCTCAGTATTCTCTCAACTTACCAAACAACTCAAGACTTGTTATCAAGGCCAAGTCCTTGGATTCAAGAATTGCTGTGATCGTTGGTTGCCACTTTCTCGCTTAAAGACTTCAAGACCTTCACGTTGACTTCTTCTTCAACGAATACTTTGCCAAGTCCTTTTAGATGATTCACAATGTGTGTGAATCGCTTTCGCATGTCCATAATGGACTCACCTTGTGCCATTCGAACATTTCATACTCTTGGATGAGTGTGTTCTTTCTAGCTCTTCTCACCTCAGGAGTACCTTCATGAGTCACCATGATAAGATCCCATGCCTCTTTTGTTGTTCATAAGCTGAAATTCTAAAGAATTCATCGAGTTTAATGCGGAATGTATTATATTTAAAGCTTTAGCATCATTTTCATTTCTCCTAATTTCTTCAAAGTTCCCATTTCTCAAATGGTTTTTCAACCTCATTTCCATCTTGTGTGTGTTGGAACCTTGTAATCATTACTACAACTTGCCGATGTTTCTATTCTGAGACTCCATAAAAATTTTCATTCTAACTTTCCAGAAGGGATAGTTATCTCCACAAAACAGAGGAGGTCTATTAATAGAGGCACCTTCAGCAAATGGTAATTGATTTCCAGCCATTCTAAGGAACTATTGGATCAAATTCTAGAGTAATTTACTAGATGAAGCTCTGGTACCAATTATTGGTCCCTATGTGTGAATCTAGAGGGGGGGTGAATAGATTCTTGTTAAACTTTACCCCAAATTCGCGTGTTTCTAATTCCTTTTAATTCAACCGAAAGCTAATCTTGATTACCTATCAATTACCTTTCAATTACAGATTCAATTACAAGTTCAATTACTGATTCTATTCCTAAACCAATTAATGAGTTGATTATCAATGCAGTTTCCAAATACATAGCGAGAATATGATCAATAACAATATAGTGAAAACTGTAAAGAGAGTAAGGAAGAAGATGAGTGCACAATGATGTATACCTTTGGTTTGGCCTAAGCGCCTACTCGTCAGTCCAACCCAACAACTGTTGCGATTGGCTTTCCACTATCAAATGATTCCTTTTGTATCCTTTTACATTCACTCTGCAACAAGCAATACAAACAGAAATCAAAACACCTAAAACTGCTTCTTCAACCCAAGAACGTAACTTCCTGCACCTTGGCACCTCCAAGATCAAAACTTTGAGAATCACTTCTCAAACACAATGCTCTATCTAGAGAGACCTCTCTCCTAGAGCAACAACCCGTAATTGGAAAATACAAAGATCAGTAAAGAATACCTCAAGTGCAGAATCGATCACAAATGAACACTATGAAATCCACCCAATCACAGGAATGAATCAAGTTTCCCTTTGTCTTTGAAAACCTTGATGAACTCTATGTAAAGAGCATATGAAAGTGTAAGAGTTGATTCAAGAAGCTAGGTTTTCAGCAACTTCATATGTTTCATCAAGATTATACTTATAGAACCAATTTGGAGGAAGAAAACGTGCAAATGAGCTACAACGGTCAATGTAATTGATCCCAAATGCATGTAATCGATTACACTAGCCGTTAGAGCCTCCAAACTGATTTTTCCAGGCATGTAATCGATTACCACGAGCATGTAATCGATTACATTGAAGAGGGAAACCAAACAATGAATTTCAAACCATGTAATCGATTACATTGGAGATGTAATCGATTACATCAGTGAGGCCAAGCCATGTAATCGATTACATCAACCATGTAATCGATTACACCAGATAGCAAAAATAATGTAATCGATTACATACACCATGTAATCGATTACACCAGAGAGGAAAACAAATGTAATCGATTACATCACCCCTGTAATAGATTACATCAGTGAAAAATGGATTTCCAGGTTTTTCAAAACTGTTTTTCACATAGGGAAATCAAACATTAGTCACATGATCATCCATACTCAAGTTTTAACCATTCTCTGGGGCCTCAAACAAAGAACTCAACACATTCATGCCTAAACTCAACAAACAATACATGGATCAATCCTAATTACACTTCATCTATGGAAAACCGAAAATACATTTATCAAAACCAAAACCACTAAGAGAGTCATAACTGTATCTACAAGCTTTAGGTCCAACAACTCCATCTTGGATCTTTTCCTCTAGTAGCTGTTAAACGCTCAACCCTTCGAGGTTGAGCTCGATACCAAAACTGTAAAAGATAAAACACAAGAAGGGGGGTTGAA
Organism: Hylodesmum podocarpum; assembly: GCA_026586105.1. Lineage (NCBI taxonomy): Eukaryota > Viridiplantae > Streptophyta > Magnoliopsida > Fabales > Fabaceae > Hylodesmum > Hylodesmum podocarpum. The sequence continues at coordinate 949,517 of JALJEV010000590.1, forward strand.
TTGTGTTAATCAAAAATTTTAATTCCTTTCGTCTGTTGGTTTATAAGGATTCAGAGAGGGTTATACAATATAGAGCAAGAGTAGAAGTGAGCGAAATCACAATAACTTAGAAACTTGAAGCGTGTTCGCCAACTAAAACTTGAAGGAGTGAAGTCCTTTTATAAGCAGAGTCTTCAAATGTCCGTTAGAAACAGAAGAATGTCGTTGAGCTTTTTCCAAGTGCATGCCAAAAAGGTGTCAGAGCACAATCAAGTGATGGGATAGCGTGTGCAGCGGATTTGATGGCTTCCTCAGTCTTTTTTCTGACTTGTACAGAGATTTCCTGGAAAAAGGTGAAAACTTTTTCGTGTTGCATATGAAAGCTCGAATCCTCATACTGATCTTGGAAACTCTTATGAGTAACTTAGAAGATTTGAATCTTGGCGCGAATTACTCAGACTTTACTTCACTTCCTTGACAGACGATGTGAATCTTCAGTCTTAAGGTTGACTTGTAAGCTCCGTCTCAAGAGTATCGTCTATCCTTCCGTCTGATGGCTTGGTTTTGAGACAAACGAATGACTTCAACTTTGAGGGCTCATCTTACGTCTGTGCTTGTTCCATCTGACTTTGCTTGCAATGCTTTGTCTGAGATGTTTCGTCTGTCTTGTAATTAATCAAAACGTAGAGACTTTAATCACCTTGATCTAACAAGATTTTAATAGCATCCTAGAGATCTTTTGCAGTTTTGTAAGTACAGAATCTGTTGTATTTTGTCCTTAAGAGCATGCTGGTAATGGCGTATCTAGCTTTGTTGTTTAGCTCCATGATGGAGTACTCCTCATTTCCCATTCAAATTCAAGCTTGACTAAGGGAATGTATCCGTGATGATCCTCCAAAGTCTGTACTGTGTTGATTTGATGTACATTTTCATACGGTATGCCCAGTAGGGATAGTCATCTCCAGAGAAAGCTGGAGGTTTGTTCATGGATGATCCACCTGAGATGAACATTGGTCTGAGGACTCCATCCTCGATCTTTTCCTCTAGCAGCTGTTAAGCGTTCAACCCTTAGAGGCTGAGCTCTGATACCAAACTGTAAAAGACAAAAACACAAGAAGGGGGGTTAAATTGTGTTATTAAAATTTTTGCATGTGCGTCTGTTGTTTTCTAAAGCTTTCAGATGCAACTTTGATTTCTTTAACTATTGATTTTAATATCAGACATTTGAGTTGATTAATCCTCATTAGTCTTAAGATGAAAAATAGTTAAACACAATGATATTTTTATACTAATTCATCTTAAAAAGACTACGTCCAGTTACTTAGCAACTTGCTAAGTTTTCACTACAAACCGTGAAAAGGTTACAAGTATTCTTTGTACCCAGCCACTTCTGCCTATTTCGATATTCTTTGATCCCAGTCTTCTAAGGCTATACAACCAGGTATTGTTTGAAACGCAACCTCCAAGGCTAAGGCACCACAACAGTGGATTTTGAAAGAAGTTAAAATATGTTTATCCTCTACGTAGAGAGGTGTTTACAAATGAAGATCTTGAACTCAAGAGATTAAGAGCGAAACTTAGATAGATAGTTTTTCAAGCGTAATTTCGCCAACTTGAGCTGATGGAGGTGAAGTCCCTTTTATAGGCAAGGTCTTGAGAGATCCGTTAGACTCATCCATAAGATCGTTGTCCTTTTCTTGAAGTCTTCAAACGTATGACAGATATCAATCAGAATAATTAATGTTGCACAGCGGATTCAACGCATATTCAAAGCCTTTTCTGACTTGATCAGAGATATCATCAAAAAGCATGATTATTTTTCGTGTTGCAGAGGTTTTGCACAGTTCTCAATCTGTCTTTGGAAGTTTGTTCGAGTAACCCCTTGATTTGAAATAAAGCGCGAGTTACTTCGTCTGACTTCTTTAAACTTCACTTAACTTCTATAGACGAAGGGTCTTCAAATCTTCGTCTGTCTTCAGTCTCATAACTTCGTCTTGAGGCATATGTTTGGTCTGTGTAGACTTTAAGGGTTCATCTTCATCTATACTTGTTCCGTCTGATTTTGTCTTATAATGCTTCAGTCTGATCCTTGATCCGTATGTATTGTAATTAATCAAAACTTAAAATGTTAATCGTCTTGATCTAACATAACTGCATAATGTTGCTTAGCGAGAACACTAAGTATTTACCAGACCTCTATAACCATGTGTAGGTCACTAATTTCAAAATTATTAAATTCCAGTGAACATAATTTATAATGCATCGCTGCACCAAATCTCAACATGATGCACCGTGTGATTTCCTATTTCTCTCCATCCTATTTGTAGACCGTGTGATTCATCCAATGATTAGAATGAATAATATTTTTACTTTTAAAGAGTGGTTATTGGGTTAACCCAGTAATCAGTGAAATATAAAATAAATTTTAAGAAAAATAATTTTGGAGACTAGTCAAGAGTGGTTATTGTCTGATTGATCCCTAGTGACTAGTCAAGAGTGTTTAGAGAGGAGCTTCTCTGGTATGCGTCAAGGCAGGTTCCTTAATATACCATGGCTCGGACGGATTAAACTACACCTTTATAATTCTTGTTAAATGTTATATCAGTTATATCAATTCATCTTGAATATATATTCACTAATATATACGATGATTTTGTTCTTTCTCTTTCTAATTAAATTGAATTAATTTTTTAAAAATATATAATCATGCTAAGATCTTAATAAATTTAATGGTGACTACCAAATTTCTAAAAAAATTTAAAGATGAAAATTAAATCTTTAAAAATCTTAACTACTGTCATACCGCCGCTACTAAGTTTACTACTATGGGAAAGAAATTTTCCATAACGTACTAAAAAAAAACTTTGAAAATAAGTTTTATCGTTTGACAAAATAACTTAAAATTTACAAGTATTCTTTTACTTGAAAAATAACTTGACTTTTTAAATTTGAAATTTGAAGCTTATAATTATTTTGTACCTGGTTTATATTTTCTGTTACTTTATTATATAAAAACCAATTTTTTGTTACACCAAAGCAATGTTAATTATTTTCCAACTACTTTTTAGCCAAACTTATCTAAATAAAAATTAATTTAATTATAATCAATTATAACAATATTTAAGTATACTTATAATCAATTATTAAAATAATTTAACTTTTAAACTATCCCAAACATACCTCATTCTTTGTCTTTATTTTTCATCTTCTTTTAATCTATTAATTATAATATATTGGTTGTATCCTTTTATATAAGCTTTTTCCTTTTCTCACTAGGTACTATCTTAAAATATTTGTAACGGAGTCAAACTAAGATACTTATTTTTTATATTTTATCTCTTACTAAGTGATTGCATCATATTTAAGTACTACTATATATATTTTGTTTTAATAGTAAAAAAATTAAACAAGTTATAAGATACACATAATTTATATTTTCTTACTTAATATTTATTCATAAGCAATCATATCTTATAGAGAATATATAATTTAGTTATTTTTTAACAACCTATATCACGTATACTTGCTTCAATGAAAGGAAAAAATTCAAAAAAAAAAATACATTTCTCAGTATAAAATACTACTCATCAAACCTTATTTTTATTTATTTTATGAACAAAAAAAACATGTAAGTATATTATTCTTTATTTTTAAACAAATTAACATGAAAATTTTTTCCTTGTGAAGATATTTTCAAAGAAGCCTTTTGATAGGTTAATTATTTCTTTTCATGGCGGGTATATAGTTCCAAGTTAAGCATGGGAAAAAGAAAAATAAAAAGGAAATTTGGACCACACATGAGTGAATAGGCATCACAAGTGTTTCTGGTTATGTTCTTATCCTGTCCATGAGTCATTAAACATGCAATATACCATGCTTTCTCTTAACGCTACGAATCAATACGTGGACTTCAGTAGTATCGCAGCGTCACCAATAAATGAGCATTAACAGTGCAAAGAGAGAATTGCGGTGCCATAGTGGTTTGAGCAGCGATGCAAGGAAGTAGTGGTAAGAGCATTATGAGGCTCAAGTATGGTGGTGTTCCATTAGAAGTGAACACGTGGCAGAAAGCGAGCAACGACAAAACAGGAGTACACTCTGTGGAGAGGTGCATCACATATACCGTGGGCAAGAGATTTCTCTCTCTTAACATAACTCAAATGGGTTGCGCCGGTCGCGTTAACATCGTTTCCGTCGACCTTTCCGAACAAAGTGCCAAGGGTGGTTCCGCCAATCTCAACATGCGTTTCGTACAAAATGACAGGTACCTTTCTTAGTGAACATGTTTAGGGTTTAGGGTTTTTCTACTAGAAATTATTAGATAATCTCTTGTAAGAATTTTTATAATCTGAACTAATTTTTACATCATGTGTACTTAATTTAATGTTAATAATTTGTTTTAAAAAACTAAAGAATGTTGAATATGTATATACTATTTCTAATTTTGTATGTGAAAAAATAAGCCTAGTTAAACTAGCTAGTTATTTGTATTCAATAATTCTAAATTTTAAATTTTATTTAAACATGTCCATAAATTTAATTAGATTTGATAGAAGTTATATATACTTTTATGTAAAAAATAGTAAATGTTTTCTTAACTGATTTTAAAATAAATTAAAATTATAAAAGAAAATTTATAATTTAATATACTTAAAACTAAATCTATAATTTCTATAATTAAGAAAAAAATAATCTCATTTAATTTTTACATATAGTACAAAAATTAATATTATACTAGAATTAGCAGGACATCAACATATAATGATTTGAAATACTTAATAATTTCTCTAGAATTAGCTTTTTCTTCATGCTCAAATCTTATTTAGGTTTAAATATAATTTTAGTTAAAAGGAGAAAAATTTTATATGTAATTGATTATTTTTTAATTTTCAAATTTTTGTTATATTTTTATAAAATGTGGCGAATTCTATCTTAATTTATTAAATTACGTATAAAACTAATATAAAAGAGGTTTACCGGAATAAATATTAAAAAATTATGAGAAAAAAGACGAAAAATTCAATATTAAAAGTAAGAGATTGAAGGTGAATTTTTTTTTTTAATTTATATATTTAATCTTTTTCTGAATGATATTATAACTGAGTTTGAGTGGGATGTGCAACAGGTACGGTATTTTAAACAACATGAAAAGCAAAATGGCGGGGTCCTTCGATTCGTTTAAGGAGAACTACTGTGTGGCACCGTTGCCAGACGCGGAACTCGTTTGTTACTATTGTCGATTGACTGGTTTGGGAAGTTGTTTGACTCTTGAAAAGAAGAAGGGTTACGATGATATTGCTGTGGAAACAGTAAAGGTTACACACGCTTTTGTTGTTGATGATGAGTTGAATGTCAATGTTAAGATTAAAATCATGAACGTAAGAGGTGGTGGCTTGTTTGTTGAAGTGGAAGGACCCTTGAAGCTTACCATGGATTATACCAAACAATCTATTTCGAGAATTAGAGGGAAGATGGAAAATGAGATTGAGGCTAATGCAATCGCGCTTTTCAAAAACGCGATTCGAGAGATTCCGAATAGTGGCAATGATGGTGAGATTAAAGGTAGCGCCAAACAGGGTCAAAGGATTCGAGCTTATGAGTCAGACTCGGACTGAGAATTGTGATTGCAATTTAAGAAAGAAGAAAAATATAGACTGAATAATGGGATGAGGAATTAGAGATTTGGATTTTCAATGGGGATATTCAATAAAGGCTTGTGTGAGGTTCTGATCTTTCTTTTTTTGTTGGAAAGTTTGCCCCGTTTTTACGTGTAATTTATCCCTATATAAATGTTTACAACTTTTCAGAAGAGCTGTTTCGTTCTTTGTTTGAAAGTAAATATCCTTTTTATAATTTTTTTAAAGAAAGTTTCAAAAAGACTTTTTTTATTGGTGATAAGACAGAGTCAATAATTAAATGAAGAAATAGAGAGGAAAAAGTTGTAGGTTTAAATCATTTTCACAGATAAAAAATAAGTAAAAAAATTAACAAACTAATCGCGGACTTTAATTTACAAAAAAAATAAAAATAATCTTTCTGAAATATATGCCTTTTGTCTCTGTTAAAGATGTTCCTTAAATGTTGTTCTTGTGATGTACGTGACGAGGCTTCAGTCGTAGCACATCCTTGACGAATTTTATTATATAACATTAATAAAATATTGTTGGTAAAATATAGAAAAGGGTTGATGTTCATATGTTGCAAAAACAAAATCATTGTGGTTCACGGTGGTTTCACTTATCATTATTTTGATGTGATGAAAAGATTGATCCATGTGGTTTCATACATTTTTGTGTGCCAGTGTGTTAAAACTAAAAATAAAATAAAATCAGAAAGTATAGGCCAAGAGAGAGGATGAGACAGAACTTATGAGAATTATGAGAGGTCGTTAGTGTCTCAGAGTGAAAAAGGGTTTGTAACTTTTGGTTTATATACTTGTAGTTTTCAGTGAACATAATAAAGTAGGCAATTAAATTTGAGTAATTAAAGATTTTTAAAAATGGAAACTCTTCCCATGCTAAAGGGGGTGCCACTTTTAGAGGAAAGGAAAATTTGAATTCTAAAAAAAATAAATGAAAAGGGTAAATTCTAATATTTTCATGCAATTACAATATAAATCAACTACTTATCACTGTACATGATTTTTTATATTTTAAAAAGTTTTAAAAATTTCAATAATAAATAAAATATACAAAACAATATGGCGTTACCAACTAATACATAAAAAAACATGTAAAATGTATTTTTGGAAGATGTTGTTCCTTTCATTTAATGAAAGCTCACTAGAGATTTGTTAATTTTTATGACCGCTTTGGATTCTACTCTACCCTTCATAGTATACATGCTTATGACACTAATAAAATATTATCTTTTGCATGAAATAGTTAAATTTGCACATGAACTTCCCATTTATATTAGTTATCATGAACCACAAACATAATTTGGGTGATCATAAACCTGAGATGCGATCCTAAACTGGGGAAAAAAAGAATAGAAAAATCAGTAGCCAGAATCCGATCAATCATACATGCAACAATTTTTCTCGCAGCAACTTCCAATTTTTTTCATGTACCATCTCTTCTCTTAAAATGGTACCCTTTTAGTTATTTTCAAGATTTCATGTTGTAGAATTGTCAATCTAAAATACTTATATAATTTTTGTCTTTAAAAAACTTTTAAGTCACCTTTTCGTAACATTTTCCGATTATGAATTTCAGAGTTTTCCAAATATAATAATTCGTAACGTAAAATATTTATTTCGAATTTTCAAATTCATAACTCAAGCAATAGGAAATTCATGTTAAAAGTGTAGAAATTTGGGTTGGACCTAACTCCACCCCACAAAACCGGCTTGTGAAGTGAGGTTTGCCCCCCACTTATATATATGCAACAGGTCTCATCACTAGATGATGTGAGACTTCACACCCCTCTAATATTGGACTTTCAACACACCCCTCCCACGCCGAGTACTGGACTTCTCGAGCGTGAAAACTATCCAACACCGAGGACTGAACTTCTCGAGCGAGGAAACTATTCAACTTGGGTGCTTCAATATGACCCGATATTCTACGGGTAGTCCAATATTGGTCCAACGGGTGGCCCAACATCTTCATTGACATATAAGATAAGCTCTGATACCATGTAGAAATTTGGGTTGGGCCTAACTCAATCCCACAAAACCGACTTGTGAAGTGAGATTTTGTGGGGTTGAGTTAGGCCCAACCCAAATTTCTACATGGTATCAGAGCCTATCCTAGATGTCAATGAAGATGTTGGGCCACCCGTTGGACCAATATTGGACTACCCGTAGAATATCGGGTCATATTGAAGCACCCCAAGTTGAATAGTTTCCTCTCCGATATTGTATTTCCAACACACCCCTCCCACGCCGAGAACTAAACTTCTCGAGTGTGGAAACTATTCAACGGGTGGTCCAATATCGGTTCTGATAACATGTGGTCGTCTAATATTGAGTTTCCAACACACCCCTCCCACGCCGAGAACTGAACTTCTCGAGCGTGGAAGCTATTCAATGGGGTGATCCAATATTGGCCCCATGGGTGACCCAACATCCATCCTAGGACAAGCTCTGATACCATGTTGAAATTGTGGGTTAGGCCTAACTCAACCCCATAAAACCGGCTTGTGAAGTGAGGTTTAAACCATTGCACTGTCTAACAATTTCAAGAGATATCTCTTCAAGTTCATCTGGACAACGTCCATCATTTTGATAGCTTCCCATATATTGGGAAGGAAATGATCATGTGCCAAAGACACTACAGTATATGCCATTTGAGTGTAAAAACACTCTTGTTTCTTCTTCCTCAATTACCCTCAATTCCATTATCACCATTATCATCGTCGCCACGAGCTTCGAGAGGACACCATTGCAAGCTTTTTCTTCTTCCTTTGTTTTCTTCTATCCAAAAGTGTTTTAAGAGGTAAAGGGAACTTCCTTGCTTTCAAATGTTGTTTGCAAGTGAAGGATTAGGCATGCAAGCTTCCTTTAGAATGGTGCATGTGTGTTTCCTTGTGTTTTTGGGGTGTGTCTTGTTGTTACATCATGGTTGAGCATGTTTAAGGAGTGTTTTGAGTGGGAAATAGATTTTCGAGAGATGAGTGTGGTGAGAAATACCTATATTGCAAAGGAACTCTACGAGCATGTTGGGTGTATATTTTATGTTGAAAAAGGAGAATATCTTATTAGTTAAGATTATAGATATTATCTGATTAGTCAAGATATAGAGAATATCGCATAATCAGATAATCTCCCTCTAACTATATCTGATTATGCGATATTCTCTATATCTTGACTAATCAGATAATATCTATAATCTTAACTAATAAGATATTCTCCTTTTTCAACACTCCCCCTCAAGTTGATAAATGGATGTCATCTATTCCCAACTTGTCTAATAGTTTCCCAAAAATCTGACTTGTAATAGTCTTGGTAATAATAATTGCTAGTTGATCTTCAACTTCCACATGTTTTATACGATCATGTTGGATGGAGAAGTAGTCGTCTAAGTCACATACACAGAGTCCAAGAACCATTCCTCTGAGTTCAACTTTAGCTGGAACGAGCTACAACAATCTACTTCTTGTTTCTCCATGTGACGAGATTATCTTCACACTAAGAACATAAGCTAAATCTGGTCTGGTGTGTGCGAGATACATCAATCTCCCTACAAGTCTCTGATATCTAACTTTGTTGGCCGGAGTTTGATCTTCTTCAATCTTCTTCAATACACAACTTCAATCTTCTTCAATACACAACTTCAATCCTTGTAATTTTTGAACGGAAAAATTACAAACCCTCCTTATATATAATTTTTTCTGGAAAAAAAATTATAAACCCTTACACGTGTAATTTTTTTTGGAAAAAAATTACAAACCTTTCAATGTGTAATTTTTTTGAAAAAATTACAAACCCATATGAAGTAATTTTTATGGAAAAAAAATTACAAACCCTTCAATATGATGTAATTTTTATGGAAAAAATTACAAACACTTCAATATGATGTAATTTTTCTGGCAAAAAATTACAAACCTTTCAATGTGTAATTTTTCTGGAAAAATTACAAACCCTTCCATATGAAGTAATTTTTATGGCAAAAATAACAAATCATTTGATATGATGTAATTTTTTTTGGAAAAAATTACCCTTCAATATGATTAATTTTTGTGGAAAAAATTACAAACCCTTCAATATGATGTAATTTTTGTGGAAAAATTACAAACCTTTTATTATGATGTAATTTTTCTGGAAAAATTACAAACCTTTTATTATGATGTGATTTTTCTGAAAAAAATTACAAACCTTTCATTATGATGTAATTTTTCTGGAAAAATTTACAAACCATTCTTATATATAATTTTCCTAGTAAAAATTATAAACCCTCCTCAAAGTGTTTGACAAACACTACCTAAAATCTAAAACATCCATTATAGATTCAAGGATGTGGTGCAAGTGAAAAATCTATCACTCTACCATATATATAAGTCATTCACCCTCTCTTCTTTCTGGGTGACGACTTTGAATTAACACAAGACACAACAAATCTCCTTTTAATTCAAAGTCCTACTACAATGATCCTTACTTACATCAAAAACTAGCAAAACTCTTCTGGAGCGATCTTCTCTTGCAGCAACAAAATCTTCTAACTTTTGGAGCACTTCTCACTTACAGCAGAATTTCTTAATGGGCAAAATTCTTCTCCTCCTTCAAGCCTTGCATTGTTCTTGTAATATGGGACTTTGATTGCATCCCAACAATCCTCCTTTCAAACAAAGGACCATTATACTTTCTCTCTCCCTACAGCGGAAGACTTTTGACAGAGGGAATCATTACAAGATAGGTCCACCTGACCTTCATGGATTCATCTCTCACCAAGTCGAACCATCAACTCGGAATGAAATGCGGAAGCAAAGTCTCCCAAGATCGGGAGCTCTAATACCAACTTGAAAAACCAATATAATTTACTACTATTTCATTCATTCATTCTTGTATACATGATACTATATTTATAGTATTACAAATCAAGGACTACATAATAAAAAATAAGGAAAAAGATAGAATCTTACCTAATCAGATAATTTCCCTCTAACTATATCTGATTATGCGATATTCTCTATATCTTGACTAATTAGATAATATTTATAATCTTAACTATTAAGATATTCTCCTTTTTCAACATTCCCCCTCAAGTTGATAAATGGATGTCATCCATTTCCAACTTGTCTAATAGTTTCCCAAAAATCTGTCTTGTAATAGCCTTGGTAATAATAATTGCTAGTTGATCTTCAACTTCCACATGTTTTATACGATCATGTTGGATGGAGAAGTAGTCGTATAGGTCACATACACAGAGTCCAAGAACCATTCCTCTAAGTTCAACTTTAGCTGGAACGAGCTACAACATTCTACTTCTTGTTTCTCCATGTGACGAGATTATCTCCACACTAAGAACATAAGCTAAATCTGGTCTGGTGTGTGCGAGATACATCAATCTCCTACAAGTCTCTGATATCTAACTTTGTTGACCGGAGTTTGATCTTCTTCAATCTTCTTCAATACACAACTTCAATCCTTGTAATTTTTGAACGGAAAAATTACAAACCCTCCTTACATATAATTTTTTCTGGAAAAAAAATTATAAACCCTTACACGTGTAATTTTTTCTGGAAAAAAATTACAAACCTTTCAATGTGAAATTTTTTTGAAAAAATTACAAACCCATATGAAGTAATTTTTATGGAAAAAAAATTACAAACCCTTCAATATGATGTAATTTTTATGGAAAAAATTATAAACCCTTCAATATGATGTAATTTTTCTGGCAAAAAATTACAAACCTTTCAATGTGTAATTTTTCTGGAAAAATTACAAACCCTTCCATATGAAGTAATTTTTATGGCAAAAATTACAAATCATTCGATATGATGTAATTTTTTTTGGAAAAAATTACAAACCCTTCAATATGATTAATTTTTGTGGAAAAAATTACAAACCCTTCAATATGATGTAATTTTTGTGGAAAAATTACAAACCTTTTATTATGATGTAATTTTTCTGGAAAAATTACAAACCTTTTATTATGATGTGATTTTTCTGGAAAAAATTACAAACCTTTCATTATGATGTAATTTTTCTTGAAAAATTTACAAACCATTCTTATATATAATTTTCCTGGTAAAAATTATAAACCCTCCTCAATGTGTTTGACAAACACTACCTAAAATCTAAAACATCCATTATAAATTCAAGGATGTGGTGCAAGTGAAATGACGACTTTGAATTAACACAAGACACAACAAATCTCCTTTTAATTCAAAGTCCTACTACAATAATCCTTACTTACATCAAAAACTAACAAAACTCTTCTGGAGCGATTTTCTCTTGCAGCAACAAAATCTTCTAACTTTTGGAGCACTTCTCACTTATAGCAGAATTTTTTGATGGGCAAAATTCTTCTCCTCCTTCAAACCTTGCATTGTTCTTGTAATATGGGACTTTGATTGCATCCCAACAATCCTCCCTGCAAACAAAGGACCATTATACTTTCTCTCTCCCTGCAGCGGAAGACTTTCGACAGAGAGAATCATCACAAGATAGGTCTACCTGACCTTCATGGATTCATCTTTCACCAAGTCGAATCATCAACTCGGAATGAGATGCGGAAGCAAGGACTAGATAATAAAAAATAAGGATAAAGATAGAATCTTACCTAATCAGATAATCTCCTTCTAACTATATCTAATTATGCCATATTCTCTATATCTTGACTAATCAGATAGTATCTATAATCTTAATTAATAAGATATTCTCTTTTTTCAAAAAAAAAAAATATATTAAGAAAAAAGAAAAAATGACAGGGTGTAAAAGAAAAAAGTTCTGCGTGCAAGGAAGAGGCCCAAACGATGATGATGGTATAACGTGTGATCTAACATTTATCATTGGTTAAGAAACTTAAAAAAAAAATTAATACAATTGAGCTAAAAAATATTTATCCATTAGTTTTAGCATTTGCTTTAATTTACGATAAATCTCGAACATTAATTTTACCATACCTGTACAAGTGAAATACAACTGGAACCTAATATAGTTTGTGAATCAAAATTCAGAAATTAGAATTGTTGCAGAACTATAAAGCTTTCATTCATGGGTTCATGGATTCACAAACATAAACTCTTTCAAGCTTCAACAATTCAAGTTTCTAAGGCTTCATCTCCAACGCATCTACAGCAGACGCCTTCTACAATAATGCAGAACAGACACTCAAATAGGATATTCACTTTCAAAAGTCTGCAGTGTTCATTCTCTATCATTCACTACTTTTTCATCATTTGCTCTGTTTTTTCGTTTCTTCGTCTTGCTCAACAAACACTCTGTTCCTCATTATGTTCTTTATTTTTTTTTCTTGTGTTGAATTGAGTTAACGTTATTTTCATTCTACCAACCATTGTATGGTTGAGTGATATATGATTAATTTGGTCACATATGAATAAAAAAATAACAAGAGAATTGGTTTCATTGTATTGTAAACATTATTATGAAAATCTTAATTTTATAAGAGGGTAATGGGAAGTAATCTTGTGTGGTGAGGCTAAATCAAATTTTGTTAGGAGCATCAACATTTAAGTAATGACTAGTAACTTTAAGTCTCTATACTATATTAGTCTAGAAAAAGAGAAGGGAGTGCAAGATGTGGTCACACTCGAATTTTAATTGTTTGGTACATGAATTAGTAAGAAAAGAAGTAAATAGCTCAATGAACTTACCAAAAATTTGTTCAACTAAAATATAAGTGAAAGTGCGAGGAAAGCTACACAAATTGACACTAGTTTCCTTAATTAACCTCACATTCAACCTTGAGTTTCCTATCATGTTTGCGTTGTGTTTTGGTTTACTTGCTTGTCCCAATTTTCTCTTCTAAACCCAAAAGATGACAAATTGAGTTTCTCTGTCTTATTCCAAATTCTATTAGTTTTACATTTTAGTCATAATTTATTCCAACTAATAGCTACATAGGTCTCCTTGTGCTCGTACCAATATATTTGACGTATAATCGATTATACTTATTCATTGAAATAATCACATAATATAATATCGATTTATTTAAGATCATAAAAAATTTAAGAATTCTTTTATTTAATCATTTTCCTCTTGTCACTGGATATTTTACTCATACACGTCTTCTTTTGTTTTTTTACTCTGCAGTGAGTTATATACAGGGTTTAAAAATGTTAAATATTTAATGATTTCATCATATATAATTGAGTTGAAAAAACTTTTAAGTAAATATCCTACATTTAAACCAAAATATTTTTTAGTTAAAGAATTTTTTCTATTTAAGCATAGCCAATTACGTGGGAGTAAGAGCTAAGTTTTTTCTTAAAAAAAAGACTAAATTACATGAAAAGGTAAAATTATAATTTTAATGACAATTTTTTATTCTTATCATATCAAATCAAATAAATTATTTTATTTTTAAAAAATTTAATTAAAATATTCTTTTGAATCATTATTTTTAAAATCACTATTTTTTCTATACTTTTGTTAACTAAACAAGAAAACTTTATTATTCATATTTTTTTCTTACATTTTTTTTCTTCCATCCAAATATTATATATCATAAAGAACAAGTACAAGAACCTTGCAAAGAGGATACACACACATAATATAAATAGGGCGAGAGACAGAAGAAACAGTGGGAGGGCAAAGAAGAGCACACACTACCAGAACCTTCTCACCGTTGACAAGATGAGTACCATGAAATTTTGCCGCGAATGGTTCGTTTGTCCCCTTTTCATTTTTCTCTTCGATTTTCGTTTTCTTGTTTCCTTTTGTTGATTCATTGGTTGTTGTTCAGCAACAACATTCTTTACCCTAAGGAAGACAGAGATAATAAGATTCTTCTCTACGCTTGCCGCAACTGCGACCATCAGGTTCTTCTCTTTCACCCCTTTTTGTATACCCTTTACACACCCCTAATCACTTATTCGAACAAAATTCATTTTTTTCAAGTGTATGTAATGGTCAAGTACTGAATTTTTTTGTGCTGTCTGCATTGGTTTATTTTGGGCAATAACAAGTTTATCTTTTTAGTAGAAAATTGAGATTATTTTATGGTTTTAAGCTGTATCCAAGGATGGGTCAAAATCAAATTGTTGGTTGCCTTTCTTATGAAGAAGGACACTTTGCTGTTCTGATATGATCAATTTTGATAGGATTTTATAATACTTGTTTGTTTGTTTTTGTTGTTTTTGTTGTTGTTCAGGAAGTTGCTGAGAACTTCTGTGTGTATAGGAATGAGATACATCACTCTGTTGGAGAACGCACTCAAGTGTTGCAGGATGTGGCTGCTGATCCAACGCTTCCTCGAACCAAGGCTGTTCGATGCAGTCAATGTGGGCATGGTGAAGCTGTCTTTTTCCAGGTAAAGTTCCTGTTCTAATTATGGAACTGTGGAATTGTTTTTTATTATTATTCTGGCATTATGTTTAGAGGGAAGAGAGATTGTACTAGTTTGTCAAGGTTAGGGCATATTGCAAGCTTCATGATTAAGTTTCACATTTGATGGTATTCCATTCTTGTGAGCAATGTGGAGGTAGAGATGTGAACATTTGAGGATATTTACGAGTTTATTATTTTGTGGATATAGTACAAATTCTCACTGTTTAACATTAGTGCTGATCTTTCTACTCTCTTCCCCTTAATTTGGAAGAAGTGAATTGCATGAGAGCAACAAAAATGAGAGTTTAAGTGTTGACAACTTGATAATGTGGAAAGGTTTGGTGATATTATGCTTTGTGTTGCTTAAGAGATAAAACGAATCAGTTTAGGATTATCAGTTATGAAAGCATCGTGACTATTGTATAGATACTAGGAAACATGAGAACCTTTTTCTGTCTGTAAATTGTTTTTGGTTTGATGACATTCATTAGTTGGAATGTCAAGAAGCTCAAATGTAGCATGAAAATTAGCCCCAAACAAATTTGATTCCTATTCAGCATTCTTGTCATGCCACTCTAGTATCCATCATTTTCACTTTCATGGTTCTGGGCAGATTGTTGCAATGCATAACTTGTCCTTTCTCTTTTTGCAAAATATAACGTTCTTGTAGTACTGTGTTGATTTACTGTCTTTCTTTAGTCTTTCCCCAAATAAGAAGCAAAGGGGCATTTTCTTTTTTCTTTTTCCAATAGGAAGTGTATTAGTAATATATAAAACTTTATGTAATAAGTTGTTTCCTTGCTTGACATAAAAATGGTAATATATTTATTTTTCAAATGTTTCTCTTTAAGATTCGGTTCATGATTATGAAAATAGTTATTCCAGTTCTAGATTAAGGATTTGATAACCTCAATATAAGTTGCTTTCTTTTCTTCTAATGCTAAATTAGTTGCTTAACTGAACACTAGACACTAATTTGATACATCTTAATGAGGGACTTCCTATTGGCTGCAAATCTCCATGATTTTAAACTCTTTAAGCATGTCTATCTGTGGATAAAAAATGATGCAGATATGTTGTATAGATGAAAGTCAATTCAGTACTTCCCTTTCGAAATAGCATTGAAGTAATAAGGCTCATTTATTTACAACCCTTTTCAATGCATTTTTTTGGTAAAATTTCCAACTGCATGTTAAGAAACCTTATTTGAATTACTTATGGAACATCTAGATTTTTTTATGTATTCAGGCAACAGCTAGAGGGGAAGAAGGAATGACACTTTTTTTCGTTTGCTGCAACCCAAACTGTGGATACCGGTGGAGAGACTGAAATTTGTGCTCTCTCAGATCAAGGTTCAATATTGGGGAGATCATCTAACATTTTGTTTATCTTATCTTGATAAGCGAATCATTTTTGTCTTTGCAGCTTCCTTAGACACGTGTGGGGAAAAAACTTTCTCAAAATTTTGATAAGATCTGCTTTGATTTTCCACTCTATGATTGAGCAGAGGTCATTTATGGTTATCTGAATTCTGAAAAGCTTGATTGGTGCAGGGATAATAATGCTGATGTATTTATGTTACCTGTTTAAGGGAAGTTCCTGATCAAATGCTTAAAATAGTTGATGGACAAACTGTTGTTGGTCAGTGCTGATAAATTTTATGGATGGCCTAAATTTGTTGGTTTCTTGAAATATGAAAGGAAAAAGTGTAGTGACACTGATTGTATGGATGGGCTTAAATTTCTCGATGGGGAGTTAGGAATAGGAATATCATTTTTCTTTTGCTGTGCTATGCGATATTATTTGATGAAAAGCTGTTATTAAAAGTTCAATTGGTTTTCTCTCTTCTTTTTTCGCAAAGGGTGACGCTGATTAACATATCAATCCATCCATCATCTGCCTCTAAAATTGGTGTAACGATGATTATCCCATTTTCTCTTTATTTTCTTTCTATCTCTTTTTATCACATCACGCATTATATTTACCTTTTTTCTCTTTTTATCTATCTGCCTCCAGCCTAAAATGCACTGGGTTTTTATCAATTCTCATTATTTTTCTCAACAAGTGTAAAGGGTGTGAAAGAACGTTGTTATTTTTTCTTTTAATATTGAAAATGTGCAACTGGGTGATAACAAGATGCAATAGATATAATATAATGGTCCTCGTGTTTGAGAGAGAAAAATTCTACTGAGTTTATTGAACAAAATGCAGACATGACTATAACTACGACTTTTATACCATTCACATTTAATTGAACAAAATGCAGACATGACTATAAGTGACTTTTATATCATTCACATTTAATAAGACAAGCCGACACAAATGGTGCTTTGTGTCCCTTAACCTCGAGATCGTAATGATTTTTGTTTTGAAATCCAATGATTAAAAGTTTAATATACGAGCAAAAATCATTCAAATAAGATGTTTATATTAAAATTATAACGTTATTTAAGAAACAAAAAAATAGTTATTTAAGCTTAAAAATAATATTTTAAGATCTTCTGATTGAAGATTTGAGGATTATTCAACGTCTATAGATGAACACTCAAAATAAATGCCATTAAAGTTGCTTCATTTTAGAAACTCTTATCAAAGTTGTAAAGCATCGGCAGTGATTAGCTGGAACTATAACCAGAAGACAAGAACGAGGAAACTCTGAATGCGAATCATGCATCGGCTATGAATGTGGTGTCTCTGTACAAAAAATGAATGAAGCCGCAGAAATTTTCCACAGCTAAATGCTCTTTTATCTCAATATTCCTATCTCTATGCTCCGAAGCTAATTAAGCGAGCAAGAAAAAACTAATCCAAGGTACAATTAAAAAAATCTATCTACAAAAAATATTTGGGGGAAAAATAACCAGCAATAGGCTGCTTAAGCCTTTACGCTGGCCTGTGGCCCAAGAAATCCAAGGCCTATAAAGATGATAATGTCCGTGTGAACCATTCTGATAGGCGTTTGATTTTTGCTGACAGCACTGCATCCTTTTCAAGAAAAGTGGTGGCATTAAATAGTAGTATTGTCACATCGTGCTTCAGTGCCTCCAAACTACGGTAGTAATTGTTCTCCAACCTTGACTGTATCAGTTCAAGAGTTATAGGAACAGGAAACCTGCAAATTTAACAGAAATATTTACAATTGCTAGGTTGGAGGCAATAGAAGGGAGGAGGGGCGAAGTATTTTAATTTTATCTTGTTTGGTTAAAAAAATTTCGGAGGGGAAGAGAAGGAAACTGTTTTGTAACTTTTGGACTGTACAGATAAATTGCTTCAAAATTTTACTTTATCTCTAATCTCCTCCGTTTTTATTTTTAAGGCTGTAACGATATATTATCCATATTTTCTCCCCCCTCCTCTTGGAATCAAATAAGTTACTGATATACTTAAGAGTTTCACATCAAAAAGGCTAGCTATAGATAGAATACCTGTTTATAAATTTGGACTTAATTGAAATTTTCTCCAACTCATGCACTCCATAACGATCCTGGATATCAAATAACGAAGAAGTGAATATTCACATTTACCTGCACACACTAAAAAAACTCTACAACAGAATTTTCGAACAGATACCTGTACTGTGTTGCCTGAATGCTGTAATTTGGTAAGAGCTGATTGCAATTTAACTCTCATGTTATCGTCAATATGAGGCTGTTCCCATTCAGTATCAGAATCAAAAAGCTCCCAAGGACTATGCAAATGTGTCTCAGTAAGGTCACTCTTGTATCGAACATTACAACTCTCCCA
The DNA here is from genome assembly GCA_026586105.1 of Hylodesmum podocarpum. Taxonomy (NCBI): domain Eukaryota; kingdom Viridiplantae; phylum Streptophyta; class Magnoliopsida; order Fabales; family Fabaceae; genus Hylodesmum; species Hylodesmum podocarpum. The sequence continues at coordinate 968,196 of JALJEV010000590.1, forward strand.
TGGACTATCTGGAAATTCAGAAGACTTGGCTTTTACACACAGAATTCGACCATCCCACCAATTACCAGAGGAATTATCCTCATTCCTCCACCAAACCCTGCATTTATCCCTGCGTGTCCAATTCCTTTGAATAGCAGCATCAAACCTAGTTCTTTCAACAAGAAAATCTGGGAAGCTAGTCACTTCAGGTAGGGTCAATTTAAAAGATTTTCCAACAACACTTGAATTAGGATCTACAAACTGTAGGGTCATTTTGCAGCAGCTATCACCAGACCCTGGAAGATGGGAATACTCCAGGCTTTCAATTCTACAATACTCTACAGCTCTTATATGTTCCTTAAGTGATACCCAAGGCCCTGACTCTCTTTTACGGCAATAATCTACGTACTCCTGATGGCCCTGAAATACAGTATTTTCATAGGTAAACACATTATTCAAAATTTGAAATTAAAAAAAAAAGGACATGCAAAAGTTAAAGTTACACTCAGATAAAATACTGCGTTATTTCTTATGACTAACCTGTCTCAAATATACAACTTCATCTCCCTGTTGTGGAATATATCTGCACCCCTCCTCATGGGTTGATAACAGCAACCATGATCCTTTGGTAGCTGATTGTAGTGATTTCCTTTTATTTACAGGACTAGTCTCACGAATACTAAAACTAGACCTCCGACTCCTAGTGGACCTCAAACCAACAGTCAATTTTGAACAAGAACCCCTTTCTTCTTCTGTGTGCTGTCCTCCACTTGTGGAGACATTCTGTGGACTTTTAACCATACCATTTACCTGTTGTTCCAGCATTTTGAGATTATTCTGCTCATAATTTGGGGGACAAGGGGTTGGTTCCAACTGTAGGGATCCATTGGTATGCATAGCCTCACTTGTGCCATTACAGAAGTCTGCTGCTGCATTGAAATTATTAGTGTTGCTCCCATTTGAAGTGGATTCTCCCAGGCCATTGCTGTCAACTAAATTAGTCACAGCCCTATGTGATCTTGATCTCCTATAAACAGCTTTATACATTTTATCTCTATGTGAATGTGGCTCAGGCAAATCATGTGAACTACTATTTTGTCTAATCTGAGGGTCTATTTCTTGAGATCGATTCTCTCCCTGATTAGATGTTACTCTGGTAATGTTTCCATCCACAACCACAATCTGTTCATTGTTCAAATTAATATGATCATCAGTGCTACATGCACTATTCTTTAGCACCGAAGATTTGGTTTCATGCCTGGATGGACTTTCACGATCCCTTGAACACCTTTTAGACCTTAGTTTTGTTGAAACAGAAGGAAAACCAATATTTGGTTCAGGTAGTTGGTCAGCCCCACTATGGCTGATGGAAGCAGGTACAGTATCAGCAGAAATGAGTGATTCATCTTTGTCCCTGCAATTGCTGGCAGCTGTGATCTCTCCTCCATTCTCAGTAGGATTAAAAGGCTGTGAAGTAGTACCAGCACAATTTCCATTAATCTGTGCCACACTATCTACCTTACAGTCATCATTTTGGATTTCAAAAGCAGGGGTTGATGCACTGAAGTCCTTGTCCTCTTTCTCATGCCCAGTACTAACATTTTCTTTTTCATTAAGATCATTAGGACATTTCCCAGAGTAGGTATTTTCATCTGATGGCATAGCCTCTCCAACTCTCAAAGGTTTAGATGAACGAGCCCTAACCATTCCCCATCTAATTTTCCCCAGAAAGTCTACATGGTCTGTTATCTGGTCTAGTTTTACTTGATCGGATCCTTCAACTGTAGGGTAACTTGTACTGCCAGAATAATACCCTGAATCCTTAGAACTTGATCTGTTCCTATTAAAATCAGTAGTTTCTTGTGCTGTTTTTGATGACGAGCCAATCAACTCAGCATGGTAGTCAAACTCATTTGTGGACTTGGATACATCACGAACCGGAAACTTGAGAACCAATCTCTTCTTGTTCATTGAATTTGCACGAGTTTCAGATAACTCACGAGATTTCAAGTCCTCTGATTCATAATATACTTCTTTTCCCTTAGAATAATTCAGTTGGTCATTCTGGAAAGTTCCTCCAGATTCATCACTGTCAACATTAGACTCTTGTATTGATGATTCACTATCTGAAAAATCATCAACCAAAGTATCTTCTTCTCCATCGGTCCGCGTACTGGTAATTTTGGAAAATAGATGCAGAGCATTGCGTGCAGCAGCCCTTCGAGGTCTGGAAGATTTTGATTTAGAAGATTTCCTTCTTGATGTTTTTTGGCCATTTTTGCCCTTCCTACTTCGGCTACTGCTGAGAGTATTTCCATCATACTCATCCAAATTCCTCCTTTTCACACGTCTCCCAGAAGAAGTCATAATCTCAATCTGTAAAAGGAAAAAACAGGAATGATTTAAAGTTGTCACAAAAATAATGAGCAATATTCACTTTATATTTTTTCTGTACTTACTTCAGTCTTCTGTTTTTTCCTTTTTGATCTACGAATACTATCCAGGTGAGTGTCTTCTCCTTCACTGTTGTCTGTGCTGCACCCTGAATCACTGGAGGCATTGGAACTTGAGAATTCTTTCTCACCCCTAGCCGAGAAATCTTCAGTGACATTATATTCTGAATCTGCATCATCACTAAACACTTCAACTTCTGGTTCCCATTCCATCACATCTATAAACTCAGGCAATGGTTCTGTAAGCATATCCAAGTCTGCCAATGGAAGCATATGATAATCTGGGTCCAGACTGAAATCAGGACCAACAGCAAGCTTTAGTGATGATGGGCGCCATTCAAGGCCTAAAGCTCCCAACCGCCTCTGCTGAAATTCACTCTGATAAGGTTCTGGGTATGGTATCATTGCTGGAAGTTTGGCAGGCATATAACCAACAATTTATAAGAATACATGAGGGGAAACATGAAAGAAATAAGACAAAGAAATAGATATGTATTAAGAATAGATCCAAGAAAACTAATAACCTGAGTCACAAAGCAAATCTTGCAGATTCCGTCGATATGGAACAATTTGCGTTTCCTGGCTCAAATTTTAAATATTACTTAAATTAGGAAACACAGATGTTATACAATACTATGCATTCATTCAATACCAAACCCACAATATCAAACAAGACCATTATAAACAACAGGGTTCAGTGATCAAAATCACTTATGTATGACACTACAAAATTTATTATTAGCAGAGCCAGTGATAAATTTCACATTAATTTATATTAATTTTTTAATATATTAGATTAAACTAGCTGTGTTGTGACCTATAATTGTAAAATTTGCTGTATTTTTGTATCTCTCATTATATCTGTAACCCATGTTGTATCTGTACTTCCTAGGTTCTAACAGTATCATAAATGAAAAGAAAGAGTAGCAAGCAAGTGATCCACTAACCTGGTCTAGTACATTACCATGAGTGTCTTGAATCAGAGGTCTATAATCACCAAGAAAGAACTGCAAATATTTGCAGACGATATTAGTACCAAAACCAAAGCAAAGGAAAGAGAAAATCATAATAGGATAATAATGTATGTACCTGATCATATTTGGCATCTTTCTGGGACTCACCTTGACCTGTGCTTAATATATATAGTTGACCAACATCATCCGAAAGTATAATTGAAGTCCCATCCCTATGTGATATAAAATAAATTTCAACAAAACCAAATCAAACTAATTTCGGTAGTATCCAATGAATTTATGAAACACCAGACCAATAAAACAAAGCTATAAAAAGGTCCACATAACATAGCTACACCTCAAGTGTTTTTATAAATCCGTTAAGAAGGAGTCCAACAAATCATGATGTCTTTACCATTCAATGGTATTTAAATTTACTAGAAAACATCATTCAATGCTACAGAGTGCATATTGCAATCTGTATTGGGTACAGCTATGGATTCAATTTCAACATGGCACTGATTTAAGAGGCAAAGGCATTCAAAACTTAGCATGTTATCTTTATGGAAATCACAACATGATTCTCATGTAGTTTTATATACAACTTCGGAAGTAAATATTGAAATTCACGTGTTTAGCTGCTTCAGGAAGTATAAACAGAGGTTGGATTAGCATATAAGCCTTTATGATGATTAATAGTATACAATTGACCATAAATACTATGAGATTGTAAAAAAGGCTTTTAATTTTCGAAAGAAGTTTAAAATCTCATGCATCAACAAGAATAACCCATTTGACTGATTCCTATTGTTTCATTGTGTTATTCTTGTTTTATGTGCAAAATCTGATTCCTCCTCAATTTTAATCACTTCTTCAATGGCACTTTATCAATTTAAAAATCCCAATTAAAGTAGCCAAGCTCCACCACCACTGTGTTCTCCTACATACAAAAGTGAGAGCAAGATGCCAGTTGGCCTCTTCTGAGATCATCAAGAAATCTTTTTCACACTTAGAAATTAAGCTCTGATACCATATAAGGAGTGAAAATATACAAAAATCTATCAATTATCAATTATGTCCCAGCATATACAAAAAATCTAGATCTACATGAAATAAAATGTTTACAGATCAACCCTTATTGTAGTTATACTCAAAAGATTGCTGATTGGTCAAATATTTTTCCTACAATGTATGAGCCATTACATGTGGAGGGCCCTAATGTTTAGACAAGTCAGCAATAATTAAGTAAAGGGAATGGATTGGTTAGCAATTTTACATGTAGGGACCAAGATGTAAGTTTTTTCCTGCAGGGATCAGATTAAAATAATGACATCAAGTATACAGACCAGTTTTTTAATTTAACCAATAATAGAATGCATTGATACACATAAAAGCCACATCCTTGGCAAAATAATTACGGATATATCATCTCTTAAGGAAATTAAATTTAAGATTATCAGGGATCAGAAATGATTTTGAAAGTTACGTTATAAAAATGTTGCAGAGAGTACAATACTGTCTACAACTACATGTATCTGAAAAATAACTGCAAATGATTATGATGATAATATGACGAGAATAGCTTTTTGAAACAAAAATTCCAAAAATACTTTATGCTAAATAAAGTTGAGTTAACTAGCTCATTGAGTAACTTACGGAGAAAACTTTCCATCAACCAGTTTGAAACGTGATATCTCATATATCCTGATAGGAATGCCCTCCCATATCTAAAGTCATAAAATATGAAAGTTATTTAAAATATAGAGGAAATCCTACAGAGTGGTGAGATAAATGTAACTAGTGACTCACATCCCACACAATAGTTCTTCCATCATATCCAGCACTCATAGCTATCCGGGGATTGAAAGGATGAACATCTAGAACATATGTCTAAAATGTAATGAAACAAAGCAAGTTAAGCGAGAGAGAGACATAACAAAAATGTGCATCCAAAAATTATGAAGGTTTTTCTGACCATGAGAAAAAAAAACATGGCATATTATCAGAGACAACAGCAGTAAACTAAGTGACTTGAAAGAGAACAAGCACGAAGAGGGCCAGTTGAAAGCAGACAATGTAACTTAATGGTTATAAAATCTCACTTTGATATTATAAACTCCAACACCAACAAAAAAAATTTAATAATATCAAAAACTAGTCTGCCATGTGTTAAATGTTTGATTTGATCCATGTTAATCAAATAAAGAAATTAATTAGGAGTATAAATCTGGAAATTGCCCCTAAAAGATCATCTAACACAGTACAAAAGAAGTTTTTGTTTCTCTAGAGGAGCCAAGCATCCTCACAGTACAAAAGGAGTTTCTGTTTGCATCCAAACTCTAGAAAATACTTATAGATCTAAAATCATAAATGAAAAGACCAATTTTTAGGAGTCTTAAGCAGTGTTCGGAACAAAAACTCAGTAACACAACACTCAGCATCAGCAGTCATGTTCCTGAGTCAAATATCATAAAAAATAGCGATAGAATCAAACATCATACATTATATTTACTAAAGACAGTAAAAATGGTACCAAAGTAGGAAGATCAACCAAAACCAATAAATTTAGCACTCACAGATTCAGTATGCCCAGTCAATGAGTGTACTAAGCTACCGTCAGATGCGTTCCAAACACAGATTCTGCAATCTGCAGGAATATCTTGCATTCAGATAAATAGTAGTATATTACAGTAAAAACCATGAAAGAAGATTAAATTGGCTGCGGCATTATCTCGACATATGCACAAGAGTCTATTCAGTAACAAATCCAATGCACGAATAAGAAAGGGTCTGCTTAGTAAAGAGATTCTTTTTTGACAATTTCATCACTCATCTATTATTAATTGCAAAAGCCTTATTTGAACAGAAAAGGATGAAAGAGAAATACTAGGAACATACTTTGATTTTATAGGTTCCACGTCTTATTTAATGATTTTCCCTCTCAATTTTGTAATCTTTAGTAAATTTTAACTAATTAGAGCGTGTGGTAAAGTGTTCCAAACACTCCTCAAGGATGAAAACACCAAAATGTCACCTTTTTTTTGTTCAAGACTTCAAAAATTCAAAATAACTCAAAAACAATGTGATAGTTTTATGATTTTTGATGAAAATACATAATAAAAACAGACAAGGTTTTCGCAAATCATGCATACCCTAATTAATAATAAAGTGTGTCCTGGTATTATTATCATATTGCAATCATAAAGGCATAAAAAATATCTTTAATGGAATATAAAAATTGCTGATTTCCTTAGAAAGAATATCTGAAAGGTATAAATGAAAATCTAGACTAGAACACTGGCCTTGTTTGTTCTCTATGATTTACTTTGCCCGAGGTGACAGAAACCTCAAATATTATTCTGTAGACTAATTGTAAACAAGCTTTTGTCAACAAAGTTGACTAATGCATCATTATTGTTTGTTGGGGAAAAAAATCTGCATCAATTTCTGTGCAAAATTACCAAACTCGACGCCAGATAGATAACTAGAAAGAATGGAGCAAGTTTTAAAATCTCTAGTGCCAACTTCAGACTTTTTTTGTCTGTTTTAATTGAACAATTACTGAGTAATAAACAAAACAATATCACCCACAGTGATTTGTGTATAAAGATAAAAATCAAAATAGTTACAAGGCAGAAGAAAAGAAATAGACAAGAATGGAAACAGGGTAGCAAGACAAAAATGGGAAACGAAATCAACTTACCCATAATAGCTGCAAGGACAAAGCGATTGTCAAGGCTCCAAACAATCATATTTACACCACGTGGAGTTGGTAGAATTCTCTGACGAGGACCACCTCTCTGAGGTTGAGGAGGCATAGGTGGAGGTGGAACTCTCAGATGATATGCTCGTGTCCAGCGACCACTTTTTCCCTAAATGAAACAAATTTAAACAAAGTTTCACACATTATCTGGTAACCATTAACTTTTTCAATTTGAATAATAAAGTTTCCCAATAATTCTCTCTTTTATAAGGAGATAACATCTGTAGAAGAAAATTATATTTGAAGACTTACATGTGACCTGCGTGATTTGGGAATCCATATAATAGCACTCCCATCACGAGAGCAGGTAACTATGTTATCATGATTCAACCTGGAATAAAATATAGTAATTTAGATATTAGATCATAGCAGAAGCCCAGTGAATCTGGAATGACATTTCTTGTTCTAAGTAGTACAGGAGAGGAGGGTTCCAGGAGTTAGATCATTTATGAAGCTACTTCTAATTTCCAAACACACACACAAACACACCAGGAATTTCTAAATTTGGGAATATTTTCCTCCTTCCAAGTTTCTGCTGAGGAAAACCGAGATGCTACTGCACATCCACTGCAAATAAAGGAGTGAAAGACATCAGCAACCAAAAATTGCATCTGTTGAATATCACAACATACTGAAAACACTAACCTGAATTGCACATAATTCACATCATTTTCATGCCCAGATAGCACATCTATCTCATGATTTGGTTGGTCCGTGTCATCCACACTAAGTTTACAAGCATTCCACACCTGTAAAACTAAAGTTAGCTTAAAATATTGTGAAGCTAGAAATCTAGTTGAACAAAGTTAGCGATATGTCTAATTGCAGAGAGATAATCTTATATACCAAATGGTTCAAGTACCTCACAAACTATTGTCAGACAAAATTCATGGTCCAAAAGTACATAACACACAACTGGATGAATTATTAGCATTTGACAGCCTAATGAAATGGCCGGTGACAATGTCTAGGTGGTCAGAAAATGGATACGGCCTGTAAGGTCATCACCAACAGACAGGTATTGAAGAGTAATTGATAAAGTGGGAACAGGGAAGGGATCAACTGGCACTAATCAACAGGTGATGATGTTGATTGGACATGGACATTGATTTCCAATAGAAAGATTGAACGGGGATGAAATAAGAGACTTCTAGAGGAACCAACTTCTGCCTCTTTGACAGGTCATATTTTTACTCAAACTGTCACAATTAATGAAATCACCAGAAATCAACAGGAAGGGGAAAGAACAAAAATGTAAAAACAGATGGCTATTCTCCGTAAAGCAAATAGAACCTACATTTACCATCAACAGTGAAGATAACAGTTATTGATGCATGTCTGCTAACTAAGGTAAGCACTTACAAACTTACACACATACCCTAGCAAGATTGTCAGAGCTACCAGTTACAAAGACAGTTCCGTTAGCATTAAACGCACAGCAAAAAATCTGATGGCTCTGTGGTAAAATACTTGAAGATGTGCCACTGCTCTTCCCTAAAGTCAATGAGGTGTCCCAAATTAGATGTTTTCACCAATAAGCCAACCAATCATAGTTCACAAAACAATCAACTAACCGGTTGAAGAATCAGAAGGTCTTGGAACATATAATCTTGGACTTGACTGGGTATACCTTGCATCCCATATCCTACAAGTTCCATCATCAGAGGAACTGCAAAGCAAACAAAACATCACCAAGTTAATTTATAACAGAAATCTAGAGTGCCTAAGGATGAGGATCAATATATATCATGCCAGAAGGCTAAATGCATATAAAAACACTTAGCCTGAAGCTGAAAGGAAAATTTTCAGGGATATAATCACACAACATAGCATTAGTTCAAGGCATCATTAAAAGAAAGCAAAGAATCATTTTAATCAATTGATAGATCAATCAGACTCACACAGATGATCTCTCAAAAACTAATCAAAGTAACAGGTACATTTATACTATCTGTAGCCCCTTAATATTTCATAAACAATTATTAAAATCAGAGAGATCTTATCAGAATATGATAGAAACAAATAGAAAGATAGTTACAAACTTCACTGTATGCAATAATAGCTGGGTGATATATACATCACATATTTGTCTGTCTACTGTTCTGAGGAAGCTTGCATGTTATTTCAACAAACTATACATATTTTGTTTATGGTTTATTATACCTCAAGGCTGAATTGGCACCTTTAATATTACTAAACATATTTGCAAATATAATGAAACTATTGAATTTGCTGAATTGGTATCCACATTGCTGAGCATCAAAGTATATTATCAACTTCTTTTCCTTATCTATTGAACAGAGGACTTACGATAAAAGCTGGTATAAAGCATTCGGTCTGGGACTAAATGCTATGGCTGTAACAGCTCCAGTATGTCCCCGCAAAACTGATATTGGTAAGCCATCTGGCAAGCGCCACTATGAAAATCAAACAGTCAAACATAAAGCCCAAAAAAGCCTGGAGAGAAGGGATTAAAAAATAAAAACAAGAAACTTGCTTAATCACATGAAAGCTTACAACTCGAATGACACAGTCATTTGATGAGGAAGCAACTAAAGCATTGTTTGAACTCACAGCCAAGTCAGTAATGTCACCCTATCAAATATAGCACAGTTAATCTAATGGCCAGCAAATATTAAAGCAATGCAAATCTATACAACAGAAGAATAAATATTCATGGTACAAAAATAGACTCACATCATGTCCACGGCAACTGGCTAAACAATATGCAGTTTCCATTGACCAAATTTTCACTAGTCGGTCATCTGAACCAGTAATCACATATCTTCCTGACCGATCTAATATAGCTGTAGAATACATATTAAGGTACACTTAGTTGCATGAAAAGATGCAGCATGCCTCCAGAAACACAGAATTCAATAGAAATCTCGCAGTATGAACTTATCCAATCATGGAAAGGTAAAGTAATTTAGTTCATACAAAATATCCGTATTATTTGGATGGGGGAAAAAGCATCTCCTGTCTGTTATTTTAGAGCAGGTTATTGTTCATTTTAAGTGTTTTGGTAAAAACAAAATGACCACAATATTGGGGCATTGCAGAGTTTATTCAGTTTTTTTATGTATTTGTTTGGGGTATGAGGCACTTCAATGGCTTAGGAGAAAAAGAGAATAGATGGTATTCTAAGTAAGCAGTGTAGAATTTAAGATTTAAAATTATTTTAAAAGAGCAAACAAAACAAAAACAGCAAAAGAATAAAAATCACATTTTTTGTTAACAAGTTATGGACTTTAGGAAAAATATGATCCACATTTTTTGGCTATGCAGAGAAAAACTACAAATCTGTTGCTGATGGAATAGATCTAACAAAATGTTTAACAGAAAAACAAAAGCATCAATAAGTAACCAACAGTGCCTGCCAGTGTACAATATAATCTCACAAATACAACATTCAATTATAAATTGTCCTCTACCAACTGGACCATGTTTTGCCCAACATCACTGATTCTAGATAACTCCTTTCAAGTTTCAAGGACAAACTGTTCCTTTGGGAGCTCTTTGGTTCAATTTGAATTATCTGTAATACAACCACAGTAATGCTAAAAAAGAAAGACACAAACACGTGGGTTCCACGTGATTTTGTTACTCTCACCTAAGGGGGCCCTACAATACTGCAGATAATTTAAATCATCTTTATGAGAATTATTTTGTTTTCCTCTGAATTTTTCCCTCCACAAAGTTCTTTGTTTCCAAGGGGTGAACAATGGACCTTTGATTAACTTGATGTAGCCAGGATTTTAAGAGGGAAGGACCTCCTACTTTAAATTAGTGGCTCATGTCTCACAGTCAGTTGACATGGGGATCACATTCCACCAACCATCTTATTTGATAAAACTGTTGCCAATATTAATATTAAGTAATAGGCCCTCCCAATAATGTGTCTACTATAAGCACTAAAGGGGAAAAAAGGAAACAAGGATGATTCTCATTTTGACAAGTGACTACTAAGTTACACATAACAGTCTATATATAACCTTGAGTATTTAGTAATTAGTACCATACGGAATAACCTACCACAATAGACAGCATTACGATGTCCTCTTAACCTCTTGATATTTTGCATCTTTTGCACCATGGTAGAAGGTTTTGCAATGGCATAGCATGCAGCACGTATAGATGGTGCACGGTGGTGTCTTGGGAAACCACCCCCAATTTCCCTTAAATTAAGCCCATGAACCTGATTGGCTTTCATATGAGGCCAGCGCATATGAGGAGGTAGCTGTTTGACTTCTTCATTCAATTTATCCTTATCATCTGTAGTAGAGAAGCAACATAATAAATACATATAAAGGCAAAGCTAATTCAACTGAAGGGCAACCTTTTTTTTATATAAATAAAGAATTTATTAAGAAAGGTGAGATACAAATGAAAAGGGATGAGAGATCCTCCGAAACTAAACCAGGAAGGGAAAAAAAATACACATGTAATGCAGCAGGCGAATCTCTCTAGACATCTAGCTCATGAAATGAGCAGGACACCACAAAGAACCTAAAACACACACATAACACATGTAATGCAGCAGGCCAATCTCTCTGGAGAAGGCCAATCTCTCAAGAGATCTGCCAAAGACAACCCCTGTGAAAAGACCATTAGCAGAACACCACACAGAAGCTAAGTGAACTACTCATTTGTCAATGAACTCAAGAGGCAATACTTAGATCAATAAAAAATCTAACATTTATTTCTAGCCAAATACACCGAACAACAGCAAATTGAGGACAACCACAATGCCTTTTAGCATCCATAGTGGTGCCAAAATCTCTAAATTAACAGACGGAAATTTTTAAAGATCCTAGTGGCCAACCCAATTTTCACCAAAAAACACCAAACAAGTAACTCCACAGAAAGCAATTTTTATTTGTATTGCTCCATAATAAATAATCAGTAAATTCATTAATTAGTATGAGAATTGTCAAGGCAATACGAAGTGTTAAGAGTTGAAAATAATTAAAGTACAAATAAATGACACATACAGCTCAAGAGTGAAAATGAACCCCTTCCTAGAAGAGTAGGTACATCAGCTGCATTTGGAGCACTTCCAGGATTCATACCCAGTGATGGGGAAGCTGTATGTAATAACAATTGCTTCAAAAGCTTTACCAAGTGATCCTTTTCAATATGAGGATACCTGTATAAAGTTAATAGCATAAAGGAAAAGATTATAAAGGATAAGGGGTGCTTAAAGGAGTATACATGCATAAATATAATAATTAATTATAAAATCATTGAAAAATCATAATGGAGAAGTACATAAAAATACCTCTCCATTAACATATTGTAATTTAAAGGGAATGATAGACCATCATGATCTTCATCTCCACTATGTGCTCCAGTCCTTGAATACCAAGCATGATACCTTCTAGGCAAGAGTTGATGCTCAAGAAGCTCATTCCAAAACTGTAAATAAGTTTTATGACACGGCCCAGCAGAAAGAAAGTGCATTATGAGAAAATAAACTTCCCTAAGGTCAACATCCACATCCATGTTATGATTCTTATTTGCCTCATCAAGCTCAGCTTTCTTAGGCACCTTGCTGGAAAATCTCAAATGTTTCATATTAGCGGAAGGTGAATTGCCAGAAGGAACATACTTCTGTAAAGCCATATTTCTGTAAAGAATCAAAGGAACAAATAAAGCACCAATCTTAGAAACTCTCCTGACAGCTAAGAAAAATATTGATGATAAAATTAAAAGACAATTCCTAAAGAAATCATTAGATAGAATGTAACAAACAGAACATGGCCAAGATTCTAATTTTGAATTTACTTATCACGAAAGAATACAAGATAAAACAGAAGTAACCCTTTCTTTTTCCTGCTTGTTTCCCATGATCTATTGTTCAAGAAAAAAAAAAAGATAATTATCACCATTCCATCACACCTTATCTTCATCCCAAACAAAAGAATTACAAAAATTTTAATTTTATCTCAAAATTAAGCAATTGAATTTGAGGAAGAGACATGACAAATGGGCACCTAAAACCGCCAGCCCCTGTCTATAACTAACATCCTTAACAATATAGTAGCAACTTAATCAAGGGCTGCTTCATGCGCAACCAAGGGAAGATGTATGTAGCCTTACCCCCCCCCCCACCCCAAACAATCAGATAGCCTGTTATTTGAACACACGACCTCTCGATAGAGTAATAACAAAAAAAAAAAAAAAAAAAAAAAAAAAAAAAAAAAAAAAAAAAACATGTTTTAAAGGAAAATGAGGCTTTTTTATCCTAAGCTCCCAGACAAATAACAATATACTTCATATGGTTCCTGTTCAGAAGAGAGCAATCTCAACCAGAGACAACCTTGCTGGAAGTGGTAAGAGAGAACGAAAAAAAAAAATGAAATGCCACAGCCAAAAAGCAAGAAATTAATGAATCCAGATGATTCAGGCTGGAAAATGTAATGAAATGAGAGGACAGTGAGAACTGATTATTCAAATTTTGGAGGGAGGAAAAGAGAAGTTCCTTGTTATTTCTTATATTTAGTATATTTGTATTTACAGCGGCATCTTTGTCCATTCACAAGCGCAGTATCTAGTATTTTAAGGGTCATGCCATGAACAGATGCTTTCATTGGCATCTATTAGATACATCAGTATCATGCATTCAATGTATAGCAATAGGAGAGCATGTAGTGACACTACACTAGGCACAGTCTCTGCAGCACCCGCTTAAGGAGACAAAGCACAGTAACTAGAGTGTGTGACAGAGATGATCAGAATCCTGTTAGATTGATGAGGTTCGTGTCAATAAGCATGGTGGTAGGTGAAGTTGATAGTAACATGTTGACAAAATAAACAAACTACTATTAAATGGATAATGATCAGGTGCTTAAAGTGTGCTGTGCATTGTGCTAGCAGTGGTGCCTCTCATCTCATGATCTGGCAGCTCAGCAGAGGTATCCCTCATCCCAAATCCTACCACATAACACCGTAAGTAGGTCCCATGTGTCATTGGGTAAGACCCCTCTATTTGCTTTGACTTTGAGAAATGCAGATTGCCCCAGCTTAACAATTAACAAGTCTGCATCAAGGTGTGGGTCTTTGACATCTAACTCCAAAACAAAATGATACTTTGGAAACCTGGTCTAAAATTTGCTAAAGTACTTAAAGAAATATCACAATTTGAGTTTGGACATTTGTAGATGGCATTGGCAAAATATTGAAACAAGCATCCCTCAAAAAAAGCGCAATAAATTTTTCCCCTTCTTTTCTCTTACTTTCATTTCTCAAGCGCAATAAATGTATCACCTAAAATTGCCAAAACATCCTTCACAACATGTGATTTATCTATCACAATATATGATGAAGAAATCAACCACCTTTGAAAGTCAGCACCTTCAAATAAGGATGTCAATTTGTACCTATATATGAGATCCCTGAAGGGACTGCCCTGGATACGGCCCTGTAAGCGGGCATTTTTCCCAGCGGGGATGGGAATAGAGATAGAAACCCCCCATGATCAGTTTGGGGATGGGGACAAGGATCACAGCCCACGCCCCAACAAAATTACTAATTTAATATATATATATATATATTAAATGGTAACGTTATTTTTATATTTTTACTTTTGAAATACATGGACGACGATACACTGTTATTGTGTTCTGCAACTTTTTGCCTAAAATTAGTTTACTAACAGAGTAACTGTAGAGCACTTAAAATCAAAAACGAGTTCCCAATTGAAATTTGAAAACCCAACACTGAGAATCCGAGACTGAGTGTATGTCATCCCTGCATCACACTCATGTCGCCTACTCCTTGACATTGTCACCACATCACACTATGTCAGTGAGACTGAGTGGACATAGTTACCGCGTCATGCCGCTCCACCATCATGATAATCATCTCATCCAACTCTTTTCGTCACCACTGCTTTGTCATCTTTGTTGTATCATTGTCTCTATCACATCATCGTCTTTGCGCATCCATGTCACCTCCGTGCATCCACATCATCTTTCACCCATCCACATTGTCAAATTTTTAAGATTTTTTAAATTTTATTGGATTTGATTTTATAAATTTGAAATCTTTTTAGATCTATGGGGTCCTCGTGGGGATGGGGAAGAAAAATTCCCCCATAATGGGGATTGGTGACGAGAACAGGCCCGTCCCGCCCCGTTTACATTCCTACCTTCAAATGGAATTGCGGATGTAGTTCTCTTAAAGCCATAAGTAACTCAATTACAGTACAAAGAAGATATCCAGATTCACTAATCTCTATTTACTTTCAAAGACATGAAACAGCAAGCATATTCATATTAAACTTCAAATTTGATACTCGAGCCTTCTGACCATTTTCCACTCTACATCCCACTTTTTCCACTTCACATTCATATATTAAGGTTGCATACATTTATCATCCCCAAACCCCACTAGGTGAGAGTGCCGCATGCACTGGGTTGCCCCTTTTACCCCTATTCTAGCATATCTACATTATATGTCTGGCAAATGGCAATACTCCAGCCACATAAACAGAAATAATCCCTCAATTGTTCTGCTAACATATGACCCAAAGCTACTAGTCCTTCAAATATTTAAGTTAAAAAAGCACAACATCATCCAACTGCACAGTGTTCAATCAAATCCAGCACATTTTTCAAAAGAAAACCTATTCAGCATTTGCACACCAAGATCTAAACATAGAACTCGAAAGGATCAGTGGACAAACAATTTAGCACCAAAATGTCCGCCAGTCCCTGCCTTTGACACTCCAAAACTACTCAAACAAAAGCAAGGGGTAACGAAACATCTGCAGCATTTAGCATAAAATGCACTAATAGAACGAAAACAAACATTCAAGCTATACTCAGGATTTTCAAAACAATTCTCCCATTAATAAACTCAAATTCCATCAACCAACAATCAAACTGAAAACCTAAACAGCAGGCAGAGTAATTCAAATTCAAAAAAAAAAAAAACAAACTTACAAATGAGTGACAGATTCAACCGGAGAAGCACTCCCCAAAACTCTTACATACGCCTCTGAAAGCCAGACCCTCCAGAGAATCCATCACGCATTCCTCTGCACCACAAAGAACCAAAAACCCTAAATTCAATGTACCAAAGCTTCACAACCTAACAAACTAACCAGAACACGCAGTAAAAACAGCCACACAAAAAAATCAAAGAAAATCCAAAGCACAGGCATAAAAACAACACCAATCCCCGAAAAAAAAAAAAAGCATAGAACTCCAAATTGTGAAATAAATAAGAAATTTAAATTCAAACAATTTTCATCAACGGGATTGAGCACGCATAAGGATAAATAAACAGGGTTCTATTGCGCTTTGTTCCTGTACCTTGAGGTTGTTGGAGGAGTGGATTTCGAAAGAGTGTAAGGGTGCCCAGGGCAAAAGTCAAGATTGCGAAGAACACGTCGAGTGTGAATCACGCGCCACAATGCGAATTTAGATTCGAGGAGAGAGCTCTGTGCTGTGCTATGCGTACAGTTTTTTCAGTACCTACGATAATAACTGTAATGTGGAGAGAGAGGCACAGAAAACAGAATGGCAAGAACGAATGAGAGAGAACGGTGAAAGAACAAAAGGGATTGAACCAAACGCTGCGTTTTATGCCTTTCGGTACCGTCGCTCTGCCTCAGCGAAAAAGTAAATTCATAAATATAAATATATTCCAATAAAATAAAACAAATTTAATGTTGTACGCGCGAGTTTGTCCGTGCATATTTTGGAAATTATAATAAATCCTCACCTTTAAACGACGACGTGTGATCTTTTCTCGATGCCGTGTCATGGAATTGTAAGTTTAAATTTTTTTTAATTTTAATTTAAACAAACTCTTGATTTCATCTCGTAATACTCTTTATTTATTTTCTTTAATTAAAAGGTATGATAAATAATTTTTTTTAATTATACAATTATTTTATAATTCATGTAGATAATAATAATATTCAAAATAGAATTAATATTTTAATTATAATAAACAATTCATATTATGACAAAATTGTTTTTAACTATTAATAAATTATTTAAAAAATATTAAATTTTAATTTAGAAATAAATATAACATACTATAGTTAAAAATATAAAAATTTAATAGAATCCCCAAAATACTCTTTAAAGAAGAATAACTAAAAGTAAAAATAATCACTCAAAATAATGAATTATTCTTAAAACAAAAGTAAATTATTCTTAAGAAAAAATCGATACAACTTTTCTCTCGGAAATTGAGAATTGAATATTGAAAACATCATATTAAATTATTTCTTAATATTAAAAAAATAAAATAGTTTTTTAGTGTTGATGAAATATATCGACGTAAGGAATAAATTGATAAATATTCAGGAACTGGTTACTGTTTATATAATTTTATTATTTTAGAAATTATTTAAAGGAAACTAATACGAAAAAGATCAAATTGATTGTTTGCTTTAATTTTTTTTCCTCTTTTCAGGAGACAGTATTATCATCGGCAGCTATTAAACAAAGTTAACAAATTGATGTTTACCCAAATCAGAAACAAAAATTACATTAATTTTAATGAGATTTGAAGCAAATAGGAAAAGTAAAGAAAAACTTGACACGACATATTGACTTTTGTCGTGAACGTTATCTGCAATTGAAATTTCAGTTAATAACTAACTCAAACGTTTTCAACGGACACACTGTACAATGTTTATAACTTATTATTATGATTATAATAATAATAATAATAATAAGATTTGTTCAAAAGTGTCTTGAAGCGTTAGTTTAAAAATATATAAAAAAAATAATATATAAATTATAGATAAATATAAAAAATTGTCTTAATTGATATGAATTTATAAATTAAAATAAAAAAATTAATTTCTTAATAAATATTCTTAAAAGACTTATTAGAAGCATCATAATAATTATAATGGTATAGGTAATGTGATAATATCACGTTCTTTTTGGCTGTGTTTCTTTTATTTTTATAGGTTATTGCTTACCTATGAAAAAAAATTAAGAGGTGGAAAAGTTTTAAAATTTGGTTGGGGAGGAAAAATAAAGAAAAAATTAACTTAAAAAGTAAAAGGAAAATTAATTTTTTTCTAAATTTTCTCTTTTTATATAAATTTAATTTTTTCTCTCTCATCACTCGTTGTTTTTCTATTTTTGTCTGATAAAAGAAAATATAATAAAGATTTAATTAAATTTTCTTTTGTCCTTCATCCTTTTCATAATTTTGCTTTTAGTTCTTTATAAAAAAATCTGATTTTAGTTCTCAAAAGTTTTCTTGGCACTGCTTTCAATCTTTCCAGTAATTTTTGTTGTCAATTGATTATACAGATATTATTTTATGATAGTTGAAATAATCATTGGCAGTGAAAAGTTATTATAAAATAATATATATTTAATCAGAGATTAAAATAGGAAGAGAAAATTTTCAGAGGATTAAAATTAGAAAACTAAATTTAATTAGAATCCTTGACAACATAAAAATATTAAAAATTTTATTGAATAAATAAGTATGTTCTTTACTATTTGCAAACCCTGTGAAAAGTTGTCATGTACCTTACACTACACCAAAAGTTATTCTTCAAATGAGATAGTGTCACATGTGCATTACAATATTGGTGGAAGTGTCACCAGCCTACAAGAATTTAAAGTGTAGAAGGTTAACTTTTGATAGAAGGTACACCTTTTAATCTTTTATTTAGGTTTAAGTGTGGACCATGACATTCTAATATGCTAGAATGTAGCGATGGAATTCTTTTTACTAATTAAGGAAGTAGAAAAAAAATATTAATAAATTTATAATTTAAACTTTTAAATTTTTATAATTAGTATTTTTATTTTTTATTTTATTTAAATATAAAAATGAATTTAAATATAAAATGAAAACCTTTGTCTTATTTATTAGACAATATAATACCAACCTATATCTAAGGTTTAGAAAAACTTTTATCTTATTTAGTAGACAAAAACTATATTTGGATATGAGGAATGAATTTGAGAGAAAAGAATAAAGTTGAAATAAAATATAAATAAAGGGTGTTTTGGAATATAATGGAAAAAATATTATAAAAAATATTTATATAATTTGATAAAAATTAAATAGTAAAAAATATTTGTAAGTAAATTACACTTTTACCTTCTTAGTATTCTTTTTTTTATTTACCTTAATCAATTACGTTTTTGAAAAGAAATTCTTAACTAATTAATTTTTTTTAACATTAACCGGTTGAACTTTCAACTAATTAATTAAAACCCTACAAATTTAAGTATACATACAGCACATGACGTAAAATACTCTTTTATATTTTAGTAAAAGATGATTAAGTAATAATAACATATATTTTTTATGTTAAAAAGTAAGTATAAATACAATATGTAGGTGGAAGTCGCAAGTGTATATTAATGAAAATACTCACTTGCATTTCAGTGAAAGATTAAGTAATAACAAAATATATTTTTTATGTTTTATTCTTAATGTTATTTGTTGTTAAAAAATTATGTTAATCTAATAGAAAAATATTTAGTTTTTATTTTATTTTCAAATGGAGTACACACAAAATTATTAAGATTCAATTAAATAAAATCATTTTAACCAATTAGATAATAAAATAAAACAAATATTTTAGAAACAAACCCATTAATCGATTAAAACCTTAATATTAGCCAGTAGGCACCCAAAATTAAGTATTGAATTAATATTATTATAAATTTAATAGATTAACAATATACCTTATAATATTAATTATCCATTGTAAATTATTATTATAAATTATTCTTGTAAAAATAATTATGATTTTAATAACCTTTTATTATTTAAAATAAAAATAATTAGCTTGTCTTGATTCCCACCCATAACATTTAATGGATTACCTGACTCAGTTACATGGTAAACCTCAAAACTACCACAAACTTGTTTCCCATTAATTGATGAAACCTCTTCACAAAAGAGAACATAATCGATTAAGGTTCTTGAAAATGTGGTGAGGTGAGGTGAGAACTAAATATGGAATTTTCTCTAAGAATGTTATTTTAACATTTGTTATAAGATTTTCACGTTCCTTTCCATTGCTTTCTCGTCATTGCAAGATGGAATCTTTGCATGTAGGCTAGTTGAGAAAATTTTGAAAATTTATTGTTTTCGGTGGATTCAAACAACTATGTAACATCTATATTTTATTTCTTTCTATTCTATTTGATACTAATCGTTGTATTTAAAAGAAGCCTTAGTTAAAATATTTCAACACTAGTTGTTAGCCGTTGATAAGTGACATTATATAATAAGAGGAAATAACCATAACCATAACCATTTTTGTTTGGAAGGTGTGAAAGTTACACAATTTAATTTATTCAAGATGGAAAATAATAAAATAATATATGAAAATGAAAGATGTTTATCATTCTACTCTCTAAAAGATATCAAATATTATTTTGGCCACTGAAAATTAAAGATTATGGTGGTGTTTGGTTTTGGTTCGAGTGTTTCTTATTTTTATTTTTACTAAAAATAAAAAATAAAGGTAAAAATGTGTCTGATTAATTTTTTTTGAAAATATTCTCATAAAAATATTTTTAAAATTGAATGAAAATAAGGAAATTTGTGGCTTTATTTTCATAGGTTTTAGAAAATTATTTTCAGAAAAGGAAAATTAAAAATGGAAATAGAAAAAATTTCTCAAACCAAACATCACCTAAATTTACAGAAAATAATTAAATTTAAGAATTAAAATTATAATAAATGATTAATTTCAAATGTTAAAATGACAATAAATATTTTTTACGAATTATTTTATTATTTTTTATATTTTAAAACTAAATTATTTAATCATCACATGTTTTAAAATTAAGTTATTTGATCTTTGAAATGATAAAATATACTGGGGTAAGGGGGCATTGCCCCTGCCTTACACACATTGAGTAAATTTCTCATCATACTATGCATGTACATGTAGGCTAAGGGTGTGGGGTCATACCCCTGATTTTTAATATTTTTCTTATTATATTATGTATGCATATAACATGAGCTCCTTTAATTTTTATGATAAATTTTTAAATTATAATATTTAAATTTTAAAAAAATATTATATAATATTTGGATCAAATCTGTAATTAATAGAGTAAATTAGATAAAAGATAAACAAAATAATTTTTATTCGCTGTCCCTTGAAATAAGAAATAATCAATAAAAATGGTTAAAATATCTATTTCTAAATTAAATATCATCTATTATTTAAATATTTTATTTTTTAGATTTTTTTTATTTTATATAAATATTTTATTTTTAAAATTTTATCTTTAATTTAATTAAATATTTATCATTTAAATCTTATCTTTTATTTTCTAAATGACAAAAGATAATTTTTTATAGATGATCAAACTTGACCTACAAGATCTAGAGTCTACTCTAAATATAGTCTAGGAAAATACGTTCTTATCCTCCTATTTATATACAAACACTTGACTTAAGCCTTTAAAGTGTCTTCGTAATTACCACAACACTTATGAGAGGTAGTCTTTCGGTCTATTCAACATTTTTAGAGAGGAGTGATTTGCGCAACCCATGACTTATCCCTATGGGTATTGTCACTGTCCAATAAATATAAATATTTTATCTTTTTATTAATAATATTGTGTAATTTTTATCACTTGTTTCAATCTTTTCATTAATAATATTTTATTTCTCATTAATTAATTAATTAATTATTATTATTACTTATTTTTATTGTGCTACTAAATTTCAAGTTATTATATCTTTTATAATATTAATTATATTATATCTTGTGATAAGGATGTTGTATTTTCGCTATTTTTTCTTTTTTTAAAGAATGTTACTATTATTTTTCTACCATATACTTTTTGACTATTAACCATTGAATATTTGTTTATAAATCATATTTAGTTAGTATTATACTTTTTTAACTCTGAGAAAAATATATTAAAATTTTTATAACATCACGTATGTCAAAATTAAATTTTTCTTAAATTATAATTTTTAAATTGACCCCTCAATATAAATTCCTGGTTCCATATAATAGATGTTGGTGGTATTTGAGAGGTTGAAAGGAGTTGAATTCTCTATATCCAAGGGCACGGAGGGCATATTAACCTAAAATACTGTTACTTTACTCATTCAAGGTGCACTCTTTAGAGTCTAATTATACAAAAAAAAAAAAAAAAAAAAAGTGGATTTAGCTCATGTAGATATTTTCAATTTGATTCTTAAAATTAAAAACATTCAAAAAGGTGATGCATTTAAATTTTACTAGTTACGGTAATCTTTAAATGGATGATTATGTCATTCTAAGTGACATGACATGTTAACTATGTTTAATTATGTATTGGTTTTATTTTTTAAATCTTGTATTTTATATATTTTTTATTAATTCAATTCATTTTATCTTATGGTGTGTCCATATTTATATGAAATAAGAATAAATTAATAAAAAATAAAATAAGATTAAAAAATAAATTAGTATATGATTAAATACATGATATTAGTATCAGGTATCACTTGAACTAATATAACAATGTAATAGACGTTCTCAAAAAGATTAACATAACTAGCACAATTTTAATTCAGGAACCTTTTTTTAATTTTTGTCCTGGAATGAAAGTGTCCATATGATATAAGAACCAAAATAATTATCTCCTCTTTATAAAAACATTTTTCCTAATGATGACATCAACATTAATCAAGACTTGACATAATGGGTCATTTTATTTGCTAATGAGCAAGCTAATGGATAACATGGATACAATTGTTCTCCATTTATTTTAGAAAAAACATCTTGAAACAACCACAAGTTGAATGAAGAAAGCAAATGTTTATCCCACCACCATCGTAGTTCAAAACCTTAAATTACATTGCTCATTTCATATAAGATAAGCTTGATAAAAGTTTAATTAATGGTGTGGTCACTTTTATTTTTTTGCACTATTTTTTTTTCTTTTTATGTTTTGCTCCATATAATTAGAAGCTATTTGTTTTAGTCCATGCATGTATATGTGGCCTTCTGATATTATTTAGGTTTTTCTTGTTGCACATCTTAACTTTGTTAAATTATCATTTTGTCCGTGAAGGTGTGTAGGATAAAGTATTTAGTCTCTGAAAATAAAAAAATAGAAAAATAATTTTTCAAAGTGTAATACGTCTATTTTGATCCATTAATTATATTATTTATCATATTTTTTTCTTTTTTATTTTATAAATTAAGAATTAAAATGATAATAAATTATATAATTCATGAACCAATTTCAACCGTGACAAACAGTCAAGCCCGATTCGGATAAGATTTTATCTCGTAAAATTAAAAAATATGTAAAATATTGAATAATTGGGTAGAAATTTAATGCCTAATTATTTGAGTTTATATTTGAGGTTGAGATTTGCGAACCTAAAAGTTAAATTATGAAGAAAAAAAAGAGAGGAAGAGATGAAACAGATAAGATGATGAATTAATAAATTATGTATATTTAAAATTTTTTCTTTTAAAATATGAAACAAAAAATTTATTTAGACCCCTCAAAATTTAGGGGCACAGTGCCTAGACACCTCCGAACAACCGGTTCCACTAGTCCTGAGTTGAATGAATTTCAGTTTTATTTTTGGGATATTTTTTACGCAACACTTTCCCTATTTTAATCGCAATTAATTGAAAGTTATATGATCCACTCGAGAAATAACTTGTATGGTTTAGTATAAATTGAAAATTATAATGCAAAATGAATAACGAGATAATTAAGTAGGGGAGAGTGCTTCATATTATATAATTTCATCTTAATAAACTTTCCAGCGTTTTGCATTCATCCAAAAACGAAGGATCCATATTTCAGACAAACAACAGACTCTCTTATTTTATGATTGGAATAACATTTTGAGAGTGGGATGATGACATTACATGTCACACATTTAAGGGGGATTGTTTAGTTATATAGTAAATGGGTACTTCTTTTTGTTTGTTGGGGTAGAAGAGTCTAAAATGTTTCTCTATCTCAGCACTCTTTAGATTCTCATCAAACATAGCAAATATATAAATCTCTGTGGGTATTGAAGGTCTTCTTGGGCTACCTTTATTAGCACGAGCAATCAAATTCTTCAAGTGGACTCGTGCATTGTCATATGTGGCAGCAAAATCTCCATACGAGGGCCAACCACTTTCGGATACAACAACCTTAATATAACCAATTCCAGTGTTATCAATTGCGGCATGCACTGCATCCAACAGAGCATCAAACAAATTTTGGTACCCATATGGACCATCCCATACCACAACATTTGGTGAGGTGAAAAGAGCATAGGAAAGTGATATGTCAATAGGATTTTCTACATAACTAAAATAAGGATACACATTGGCAAGTAAAGGTGCCCTTCCATATACCAAGTACCCAATTATTCTATGTATGACCTCACATCATTTCTAAAGGAGCCTTGTGATGGAGCAGGAATTTCCTAATAAGATCATGTTAATGGTGTTGAAGATCTTACATAACTTAGAAACATAACATATTACATATATACACGTGAGGAATAATCTTTACCTTATACACTAGTTTTGTATGATTGAATTAAGCATAACGCACATTTCTAATAAACGACTATCGTGAAGAATTTTAAGCTCTTATAGCTTGGTATATGCACTAGTACAAAATCAGTATTTTACGGCGGTTAAAAATTACTTTTCTCATCGGGTAAAGACCCGACGTAGTATATAAGTGACGTAGAAAATAAAGATTTTTTACGCGGTTACTTAATAACCGTCGTCGTAAATGGATTTAAAAAATAAAAAAAATATAATTATAACTTTTACCGTTTGATTTGATTGCCATCAGGAATTAGGTGAACTACTCAAACACGGGACTCTGTCATTGTGTGCTATGCAGCTAGGGTCATCATTTGCTACAAGTCCCCTTACTTTGCTTTTCTTTCTTCCAATAATGTGTTGAAAATTATAGCTATCTGAAGAAATAATTACCTTAACATCATATAGATAAGAACTTGAACAAATTTGGCTACTTGCAGGAATTAATTAAGTTAATTTCTGCTCTAATGTGTTAGGTAGACATGCATGGATCCAATTCAACAGAAAGCAACAAAATATGTCCATTGGCTTACCGTAACAGATGAACGTTGTCGAACGAAACCCGGCCACCACCACGAACGAAACCCTTCGAAGCTCCAAACGGCCAACAAGCACGGCGAGGGCACGACAATGGAACGGCCACGACACGCAAAACCCCAAAATGGAGGTAAAGAACCCAAAACCCCAAACCCACAAAAACCCCTTTTCGAACACAAAAAAGGAGCTTCACACTCAAATGGGCAACCAACCTTGATGAAATGAATAAAACGAAGAAAAAGAATGCGAAAATGGAAGCAAATGCTGGCCAGAAATCCAAGAGAAAGGATGAGAGACGAAGAGGAACAAAGAGAGGCAAAGGGCGAAGGCTGAAAACACGAGAGAACGAACAATGAGAGTGTAAAATGAAAGGCGGACCAGCACATTAAGTTGAATTTTTCACGGCGATTAACCTAAGAATCGTTGCCAAAAGTCATCTTTGACAGCGGGTGTTAAACACCCGCTGTCAAAGATGATTTTTGACAGCGGTTCTTAGGTTAACCGCCGTGAAAAATGATACAACGGCATTTTTTGTATTACCCGCCGTAAAAAATGTGTCGTTATAAATACAATCTGCACTAGTGATGTTTTGGATTGCGGTTAGAACATATGGGCCATCCCCAGATGTGCTTCCAACAGGATTCACTTCATTGCGAACTGTAATGTAATTGATTTTCATACTAGGCCAAAAGTTTAACACGTTACGCTGCACCCATTGTTGAGCTTTGGTTGCGTTCTTGGCAAGGGCTTGAAGGTCGGGGTTGGCCACCCGAAGAATGAGCTCAATGTTCGAATTTCTAAGTGCTCCTAGAGCAGCATGATGAGGATAATAGATTCTCATTCTTCTTTATGTTATTTGATTGATAAAGACTTACAACTTCATTTGCCGGTGGTAGATTGTTGCCTATTGTGCCATAACATACTCCAATTTCAGCATCTGCTAGCCAAAAAATAAAGAAAAATAAAATCGTACATATGAAACTAAACTATTAAGCAACATAGGAAATAGATCTTTCAATGGAAAAAGAACTTCATCCTATCATGATCTCATGCAGTGGTAAAATCACTTTAGACATCTACTATTAATAATATAGTTATCACGTAATACATTTGAAAAATAGGGATCCTTTTAAAGAAATAATTAACAATTTATTTTAATTTACTAGCTTGAATTTAAAATATTTTTTTTTTAAGAAAAGTGATTGTTTCAAAGAGAAAAAAGGTTTAATTGTATTTTTTTTGTCTTCAAACTTTACAATGTTACAATTTTTTTCCTTTAAATTTTTCCCTAAATTCTGCCTCCAAATTCAGTCCTGCAATTTTTGTCTCTATGTATAAAAACTGCTAAAAATTGAATAGTTTGTGACAATTTTTCCATTTAAACCATCATAATCAAGGTAATTTTTGTGGTAAGGTTCTTGCATAAAAATAAAGTTAACAAGATTATAAAATTTTGGGGTAAAAAAAAAAACACTTTGAAGAAAAAAGTGCAAATAAGAAAAAAAGAAAAGTAATTCCTTAACGTTCACTAAGATTGGACATTATAAAATATGATTTAATATTATACATTAATCTACCAGCTAACTTATCAATGCATGGTACCAAAGGGAGAGATTAACCTGCGGTGTGAACGTTTATTGTGAATAGCTGGAGAAGAAGCAGGAGAGTAGGCAATGCCAAGAGAGAAGACATGACGCAAAAGATATTAATACACAAAACACTTCAAAGAAGGATTGATGATCACACATTATAATGCACTCCCTTTATATAGAGCTCGTTAATTGACCATGCATATGTCTTTCAATAAATATATTTTCAATGCTTATCTTCTAACATCCGTCCAGCTAGAATCATAATTCTTCTAGTTGATCTTGTCATTTTAGTTTTCTCTTCTAATTTGGATTTGAAAGAACTATAAAACGGCATATAAACCAACTTATTGTTAGACTTGTATATTAAACAGTATGGATATAACTAGTAACCTTATAGTGTGCGTATTTATTATTTTATAATGAACATAAATTTTTACTTTTAGTAACATAATTACAGATGGAAAAAACATCATTAATTTTCTCCTATCAAACTACCTAAGTACGGGGGGGGGGTGCATATTGCTAAAAGAATCAAGTTTTTTTTTTTTTTTTTTTTTTTTTGAAAAAAATAATATTTCCTTGAGCACATTTTCATCTAGATGGCCTGTATATAAAGTTATACAAATGATGAATGATATTACTTACCTTTGTACACCACAAAATAACTAAACATAAAATATTGATTTAGTTATCAACTAGTTTCTCATTTAATAATGCAATATGCTTTTCTAAATAATGGTTGTGGCTGCTGTACGGTATGAGTGAATTTGAAGAATTCAACATTAGAAACTAATAATAAGTACAGAACATATAATAAAAAATGCATAAACAAAATAAAAGATATCCTTCGATCGAGTTATACGATACTTGTAAAATTAAAATGCATGTACTATAATATTATATATATAATAAATGATAATTCATATTACTTATTATGTACCCCCACACGATAAATAAATAAATAAAATTATTGATATTATATTCAACTAGGTTCACAGCTTCCGTTTAACAATGCAATTGATTTTTCTAAATCACGCTAGTCGCTGCTGCACGGTATTAGCGAACTTCGGGCAAAATTACAATTCCGTAAAGTAAATACAAGAATAGATCGGTTTGAAATTTATTATAAGGATTATGTTTTAATGGAGTCATTAAATGATTGTTGATAACTTTGAGTTAAAATGAAATTAAGAGCAAAAATTTGGAATAATTTAAATGCACTTGTAAAGTAGAACATTACTCTAACAAATATATTACAATAATCTCTTTTAAATTAGGACATTATCCTAGCAAATAAACTGCAATAACCTCTTTCATTCCTTCTCTTAAGCTGAATGTTGTGAAGCAATTAATTTATACTGAAATTTCATATATTCTTGGCACCTTTTGAAGCTTTTGAGAATCTTCAAACTTAAATGGTTTGGTTATTATGTCTGTCGTTTAATTCTGACTCCCACAGTAAACTATTCAATTGGACCCTCTTTAGTAAGATTCTTTAAGAAATGAAACATCAAATTAATGTGCTTGTTGTGACCATGCATGATTGGATTTTTTGATAGCTTGACGATTGAACTACTGTCACACATAACAGTAGTATAACCTCCATCAGAATGTCTCAACTCCTTTAAAATTCTCTTTATCCAAATTGTTTGACAAGCAGAGATTGTAGCTACCATAAACTCAGCTTCTGTGGTTGATAAAGTCATAATGGGCTATTTTTTTGAACACTATGAAATTGCACTTGAATTTATCAGAAACACATCTAAACCCTAAACCTTAAACATACAACTAGAGGTACTTTTCTTGTCTTCCATATCTCCAGCATAGTCACTATCCATAAACCCTAACAACTCACCACCGCCTCTTTCTTATAATAAATTCCATAGTTCATAATCCCTTTTAAGTACCGAAGTGTTCTCTTAGCTGCCTATAGATGAATCTTCATGAGTTTTACCATATATCTATTTATGAGACAAGTAACAAACATCATATTTGGTCTTGTGGTAGTGAGATATATTAGACTACCCACTAGTTGCTTATAGTACGTGATAGAGGCCACCTTGGGGGTTGATTCAAAGAGGCTTCAATGTTGCACAAATCTAGTCTTCAATCGTGATCATAATGGGAGGAACCAAGACAAGTGTCTCGTCCATGAAAGCTTTAGGTGTTTAGTTGTTTAAGAAATCAAAGTTCAAAGCGGAGTTAGGAAAGAAATGGAAGGGTGGAGCCAAGGAGGAGATCCTATACGTCTAGGAGGAACCGCCACAATGGAAGCAAGATGTCATTGATAAGATTCAAGTATTTTTCCTAAGGGAACAAGAGAACTCTCTCTCAAAAGCTCAAAGCTTCTTTCTTTCATTCAAAATTTCATCAAAGACTCTTACAAGGTGCCATGACCTAAGCTTTTATAATAGCTTTGGCTTGGCCTACAAGTAATCCTAAACTAAGGTTAAAACTAAACTAAACCTAGTTAAGACCCTAAGCTAGCCATGGACTTACTTGACTATCAAGTATCCAAGTGGGTTAGTTATAGTTAAGTTAGTTGGCTTGCACATAGGTTTCACATGGCAATCACATGGGTGCACATGAGTTTGTCTCCAAACCTTGTCTATGTGATTAGTCAAGTCATCAATCCTTGTCACTTGTTAATTAAAGGTGAGATCTCTTTGATTAAGTGTAAGGCACAAATCTACACTTAATCAAAGACTTCCTCCTTAATTCCAAGTGTTTCAAGGCTTCACACAAGGGTTTTTGAAAACTTAGTTTTATTTTGAAAACTCTTAAAAGGCCTTGTGTGATCCTTGATGTTAGGAATGCTATGGCTTGCCTAAGACTTATGAAACTGTGGGTTTAGGAGCCCTTTTGTCTCAACCTAGAGCTATTACATATGACCTTTCATTGTTCATACAAGCTTACAAGTATATTACAAATATGAATTCCTATACTACTATCTTGGTCTTGGAGTCTCTCCACTTCTTCTACCCTCATTTGCATGCTCCTAGCGATTCTCTTAGATGTTCCTACATCAGTACGTCACATCAACAAAATCTCCATTTTCTTCTTTGCTTATTTTGATACTTGGAACAATTGGACTGCCCACCGAGTTGTTCTCCATCATACTAAACCTTCTCAAAACCTCTAATGCGTATTTCCTTTGACATATGTAAATGAAATCAGACCTTTTGCAACACCTCGATCCTAAGAAAAAAAACCCCAGGTAGACATATTAAACTCTCTTATCATAGAATTTTTAATTTCAGACATCATAACCTCTTCATTAGTAGTAAAAATTAAATCATCAACATAAATACTTACATTGATAATTTTTCCTTCTCAGTTGCTCTTTGTGAATAATGTTTGCTCATTATTTCAATGTTGAACTCCTTCACCAATGAAATGAAATATGGAATAAAATGATGAACCATGTTCGTGGAGCTTGTTTTAATCCATATAAGGCTTTGTGTAACTTGTAGACCAAATATTCTCTACCCTTCTTCTCATATCCTCTTGGGTGCTCCACATAAACATCTTCACTCAACTTACCATGAAGAAAAGTTGACTTGACATCCAATTGAAAAGTTGCCCAGTTCTTCAATGCAGCTAGATCAATGATCATCCTTACCGTATCCATCATTACCACTGGTGCAAAAACTTTTGTATAGTCCACTCCGTACTTCTGAGAGTATCTTTTAGCAACTAAATGAGCCTTGTATTTATCAATCTTTCCATACTCATTGTATTTGGTTTTATAAACCCACTTGACTCCTATTCTTTTGGCCCCAGCTGGCAGTTTAGTGAGTGTCCATGTTTGGTTCCTTTCAATGGATTTGATTTCATTGTCTATGACCTCTCTCCAATTCGCAATCTTCACAACTTCTTCAAAAGACAAGGGATCAGTTGACTCCACGAAAGCCATATGTATTTCATCCTCAGAAAGAGTTTCACCACTAAAATAATCACTCATCCATGCTAGATGCTACCTTTAGTGAGATTGTCGCAACTCCTTTACTTCCTCCTCACCCTCACTAAAACCATCTTCTTCATCAATAGTTTCTCCTACCTCTCCATCAGTTGTTTCTCTATTCTCATCACTCCAGGCCTCCTCTGGTGTAACATCTTTTACTGTCAATGTTAGACACCTGTTTAGGACATAATAGTCCAGTTTACTGCCTCTGGCTAAAAAGACTTGGGAAAATTTTTGTCAGATAACATGGAACGAACCATGTTCATCACAGTTCCATTTTTTATTTTAGTGACATCATTCTGTTGTGGAGTATAAGAAATGTGTAAAATATAAATACACAAGAAGGGGGTTGAATTGTGTTAATTAATGAAATTCCTTTCAGACGATGCGTTTTACGTCTGTTAACTAAAAGCTTTGTACAAATGTAAAGTGTTTTTCTGTTAAAAGGTTTATTTTAATAAAAACTTTCGTTTAAGTTATTTATCCCCAGTTAGTTAACAGAAGATTAAGTAAAACAATAATATTTTTATACTAGTTCGTCTATGAAGACTACGTCCAGTTACCTAGCAATTTGCTAAGTTTTCACTAAGAGTATTCTTTGAACTTAGCCACTCTTGGCTAATTACAGATATTGTTTGGACCTAGCCTTCTCAAGCTAAACACGATATTCTTTTGAACCTAGCCTCTGCAGGCTAAACCAGATATTATTTAGACACAACCTCCACAGGCTAAACAAAGGTATTCTTTCAACACTTAACCTCCTTAAGCTAAAACAGGTATTCTTTGGACTTCAGCCTCCTCAGGCTAAAATAGGTATTCTTTAAACACTTAGCCTCCTCAGGCTACAACACCACAACAGTGGTTTATAGAGCTTAAAAACAAAGAAGATTATCCTCTATATAGAGAGCTATTTTACAATAAGAACAAATTTGAGTTTAGGGCGAGTGAACTATATTTTCTGAGCTTAAGCAAAAGTTGTATATGATAGCTTGTAGTGTAGTTCGCCAACTTCAACTCGTTGCAATAAAGTCCTTTTATAGGCAGCTTCTTGAAGTATTTGTTAAACTGAAGATTTGAGTGTTTGTACTTTGTCTTGGGTACTCCAACATCTGACAGAGTGAGCAATCAGAATATTTAATAATTTCACAGCGAAAGTCAGCACAAGATCAAGCTTTGACTGATTTGCTCAGAGATTTCACTGAAAAGTGTAGTTTACTTTTCGCGTTGCAGAGGTTTAATCCAAATCTCTTTCTCCCTTTAGAAGCTTCTGAGTAAAGGCTTGAATTGAGATGAAACACATGTTACTCTTTTATCTGAACTTCATTAAACTTCACATAGACGAATGAATATGACTTAACTTATGTTTCAGTCTTCACATAGAGGTCTATCTTCTTTGTCTTCAACTTCAGTATTTAGTTTCTTCACACTTGAGCCCATGACTTGAAGTTGAGTTAAGCACTTCGTCTTTGAACTTTGAAGGTTCTTCATCTGATGTAGTTTCTTGGAAGCTTGATGACTTGAACACTTCATCTTGAACTTTGTGCGTTTATGCTTGAGGGTACATCTTTCGTCTTTATTCACTAATGATTCGTCTCATCATTGTTCGTTCTGTGTCTGATGACCAATTCATCTATTCTGTAATTATCAAAACTTAAGATGCTAAGTCATTTTAACTTAACAGAATGGTCAGTTGCTTCTTGATCCCACTTTGTTTACAAAAGTCATTGAATTCATTTGAATTGAATTCTCTTCCTCTATCAGTGCGAAGATACTTAAGAAACAACCATGTTTCTTTTTCAACCATAGTCTTAAAGAATTTAAAAAGTCTTAAAGTCTCTGATTTCTCTTCTAATAAGTACATTCATGCTTTTCTACTATAATCGCCAGTTACTAATAAAATGTACCTCTTATTGCTATTAGATGTGGGAGTGATTGGACCACAAATATCTGTATGAATAAGGTCCAATTTCTGAGTGGCTCTCCAAGTACTCTTCTTTGGAATAGGATCACGATGTTGCTTCCCATTGATGCAATCAATGCATGTCACACTTGAGTCGGAGAATATAGGAAGTCCATGTACCATGTTCTTATTCAACAAGGTTTTCAATCCCTTGTAACTTAGATGACCATACCTCTGATGCCAAAGATGAAACAAATTCTGAGTTTGTGTGTGGAGGCATTGGTCATATTGTATCTGAGAAGAAGTTTAAGACTGAGGTAGTAGTGTAAACATTCGATTGACACTCATGTTGGTTTGAATTGTCAAACCTTTCACTGGATGAAATATCTTGACATCCCTCCATTGATCAGAATAGCCAAGCCTTGTCCTTGCAACTGTCCTATGCTCAAGGGGATTACTTTTTAACTTTGGAATATAGTAGACCTCAACAACAACATAATTGACTCCATTTAGCAAAATCTTTACAGTTCCCTTTCCCATCAAATTCATCTTATTATTGTTTCCCAGTTTTACCAAGTGGTGAAAGCTCTCATTGAGATCATGGAACATATTTCGATTACCACACATGTGATTAAAACACCCTGAATCAAGAAACCATGCATCTTCTCTACTGACTTGATGCAACTCTACATAAGACATCAAAATCATTTCTTCTTCCTCATCATGTTCAGTATAATTTGCTTCTTTGTTCTTGGAAGGACATTCATACTGAAAATGTCTCAGTAGTAACACTCCACTATTGCCTTGTTGGAGATTGTTTGACCTCTTCCTTTTCCTCTACCTCTGTAGTTACCACGACCATGACCTCTTCCTCTTTCATACGTCACTTTTAGAACCTGCTCCTCACCATTTCGGCGTTGAAACTTCTATTCATGCACTATTAATGAGCTTTGTAACTCATCAATAGTAAGAGCATTAATGTCTTTTGACTCTTCAATAGGACATACAACATAGTTGAATTTTTCTGTTAAAGAGGTTAGGATGTTTTCAACCACTTTAACATCCTACATATATTCTCCATAAAGTCTCATCTTGTTGTCCATTGTCATGACCCTAGAGAAGTACTCAGTTACTCCTTCATTGGACAACATCTCAAGAGTTTCAAATTCTTTGCGAAGAACGTGAAGATGAGACCTTTTGACCTTTCAAATTTCTTCTTCATGGCGTCCCATATATCTACGATTGTGTCTTTCTTGAGAATGGTGTCAAGAATAGTCTTATTGATGGCCTGGAAGAGATAATTCTTCACTTTTAGGTCCTTCAATTTCATCTCATTAGTCTTCTTTCGTTGTACCTCTACTTGCGTCGATGCATTTGGGGCTCAATATAGTCGTGCTCCACCAGCTCCCAAAATTCTTTAGATCATAGAAAATTTTCCATGAGCATGCTCCAGTGGTCACAGTAACCATCAAAGCGAGGAATGATTGGTTGGACAAACCTCTTGAAGTAATCTTATGTGCTGTTACAAGAGTTTCAAGTACTGCAACTACTTTGATTGGATCAAGCCCATTAGGGGCTCTGATAGCAGATTGTTAAGAACTTTGAGTTAAAATGAAACTAAGAGCAAAAATATAATAAATCGAATTGAATGACTTGATGTTACTACCATTAAATTTGGCTCAAATAGTCATTTAATACATGATCATAACTGAAACTAGAAAGCAGTCCACTTAAAGAAAATAAAGCCAAGTTATAACAGAAACTAGGAATAATTCAAATGCATGTATCGTATAAACTGGGACATTGTTCTAACACGAAAAAAATGTAGTAACCTCCTTTAACGACTTGGTGATTCTAAGGTCTGATTAAAAAAAGTAGTTGAGGAACATTAGCCATTTGGTAAAAATTCATATGGAGTCATTACGGCTCTCGACGACTTTGTTTATGTGGCTTTGATGTAAGAGTGATCTCACCAGCGAAGGAGAACAGGTTGTTGGATACAATGATGGAAGTTTCTCTGGCTTCACCAATAAGGTCCTACGGTATGGCAACGGGGCAACCGATCCATTGACTTTAGAAAGCGTCAGAGAGAGAGTCTTAGAGACTTCAAAAGCATATAGCTCTAAGAACGAGAGAAGAACTCCATAGGCTTGCGCAGCGTCTTCATCGGCCAAAACACGATTGAATGCAATAAGTTAGATTGAATGCAATAATTAGAGAAAAATAAAGTAATGAAAGTTGACAAAGATCACTCATTCTTCTTCTATCACCGTGTCCGACAATCCTTTCTCCTTCGTCAATGAGATTACTCCTACACTAGAGCCACCTACATAAATGATAATTGTCAAGAATCATAATAACTCTTAATGTAAAAGATAAAACACAAGAAGGGGGGGGGGTTGAATTGTGTTAGTTAAAAAAATTTGTTCCTTTCGTCTGTGAGTTTAAAGGGTTCAGACGAAACAGTTTTAATCTTTCAAAGATTGATTTTAATGAACAGACGTTATAGTTTGATTATCCCCGTTAGTCAAAAGCTTAAGAGAATAAATACACAAGTATTTTTATACTGGTTTGTCTATCCAAGACTACGTCCAGTTACTCCGCAATTACTGAGTTTTCACTACAAACCGTAAAAAGGTTACAAGTATTATTTGAACCCAATCACTTCTGGCTATTACACGATATTCTTTGATCCCAGCCCTTCGAGGCTAAACAACAAAGGTATTCTTTGGAACACAGCCTCCTCAGGCTAAAATACCACACAAGTGGATTTTAAACAGATGTTAAAACAAAAGAATTCCTCTACGCAGAGAGGGTTTTTACAATGAAGAATGTTCAGAATATTTGAGCGAAATCTCAGAGGATAGAATAAGAGAAGCGTTTTCGCCAACTGAATTCTGATGAAGTGAAGTCTTTATATAGGCATCCTCTTCAAATGACCGTTAGACTCATATGAATGTTGTTGGATAGTTTCTAGAGAGCTTTCCAAAAGTTGTTAGTTATACTTGATTGATTGATGTAGTACGCAGCGGATGTAGCGGACTTAGATTGCGTGCGCAGTACCTTTTCTGACTTGTACAGAGACTTTGACAAAAACGTGAAGACCTTTTTGACTTGCATGTGTAAGTGCGAATCTCTATACTGATCTTGGATGCTTCTAATGAGTACTTTCTTAGATTTGAATAGCGCGAGTGACTCAACTTTGCTTCACTTCTTGGACAGACGATATATATATATATATCTTCAGACTGAAGGAGTAAGCTTGAGGTTCCGTCTGAAGGTTTCGTCTTATCCTATTGTCTGATGACTTTAACTTGAGACAGACGAATGACTTCCGTCTGAGGAGTCATCTTTCGTCTGAACTCGTTCCGTCTGACTTGCTTGCTGATCTTCCGTCTGAGAAAGTTCTGTCTGTGTCTTGTAAAAAATCAAAACCCTTGATCTAACAATCTCCCCCTTTTTGATGATTACAGACCATACTGATAACTTTTCTCAAGAACACATCTGCATAAGACAATGTTAGTGATCATAGATAAAAAGCAAGTCAGATTTACATCAAGATGATGTTTTTTGAAATAATACTTCTTTATAAAAGAATTGTTACATCAATGTGATGTAAGCCTTATACATTATTACACAGGTATACAGAAAAGCAATAAAAAAATTACATGTATGTTCTTTACAATAAAAAAAAATCAATAAAATACAATACAAAATTTTCTCTCCCCCTCAGACGATAGCTCCCCCTCAGACGAAGCTTTGCTTTCTCTTGCTCTTGCTCTTGCTCTTGCTCCCCCTCAAACAATGCATTCGCTCCTTCAGACGATGCACTCCCCCTTAGCATA
Organism: Hylodesmum podocarpum; assembly: GCA_026586105.1. Taxonomy (NCBI): domain Eukaryota; kingdom Viridiplantae; phylum Streptophyta; class Magnoliopsida; order Fabales; family Fabaceae; genus Hylodesmum; species Hylodesmum podocarpum. The sequence goes on from JALJEV010000590.1 coordinate 1,004,718, forward strand.
GCCACTTATTTATTCTCCCCCTTGGGCTGAGAATCATCAAAACAATGGAATCAAGAAGAAGGCTTGGGCTTCTTATGCACAAGGCTCATGACTATATCCTTCAGCTGTTGCACTTCAGATGAGAGTGAGGCTTGATTGTCCTCAAGCTCCTTATTCTTCAGCTTCAAGTGCTCGCAATCCTCTTCCAAGGAATCATATTTTCGCTTTAGAATGTTATACTCCTCAGCTCCTTTAGCGTCAGCCTCAGCAACCTCTACTTTATCACTTACCTCCACCATATCATCAAATTACACTTGCGATGTTTGAGGTTCTTCCACTATAGGTGTAGTGTCATCTATGATGAACACTTTTGGTCTCCTCTTCATACGCAGAGTGAAGAGTGGAAGTGTGAGGTATGCCGTGAAGTCTCTTTCCCATTGCCAAGAGTACACTTTTGTGGGAACAGAGAGTTCAAGATCCGGATGCTCCTGTTATGGATGAGTATAAGCGAATGCTTCTCCAGGATACACCCTGCCACAAATAGTGGAATCTTCATCAAATGAAGTTCTAGAACAGAAAGCGGATGTGGCTTCATGATCTTCTATCATCCTTGTATCTTCAGATTGATAGGTCTTGAGGCATGAGTTTGAAGTGCCTTGAGGTGCGAATATGCAGCAGACGGAAGACGCCGGGGAATGTGCCTTGCAAATTTGAAGGTCTTGGAGACAGACAGAATCTTCTTTTCTTTTCCCTTAGCCAAAAGCTTGACCAAGCAAGGTCGCTTTCGGTCTAAGACGATAGAGTACTTCGTTTCGTCTGAAACCAAAGAAGAGAACTGTGAACCCACCATATGGACAGTCTCTTTTCTCCTTCTTTGCTTCTCTTTCAATATGGTAGAAGGAAGTGGATCTAGCTTTTGCTTCCCTTCTATAGGCACCGGCCATCAACATGAAGGATAGGTTGTAGTCTTCAGGAAGAGCGTGAGCAAACTCTTCAGGGTCTTCGAACTCGTCGAGGAGGATGGAATAGCGAGGACAGATCCCTGAGCAATGGGGTCTTGTCCAGGGGAGAACAATTCCCAGAGTATGTCCTAGACCTACATACTCCGTCTGATTCATGAGAATTGTGAATGGTACTGGATCATGGCGGTCTATGGCGTCGAGGTGCCAATGTGAGCAATCCTTCGGCTCATAGATGGTGGAGCTAGAATCTCCAAATCTGCAATGGTGAAATACAGGTGCGTTGATTTCGTGTTGAACCTTCCACTTGATGTTTTCTCTGAAGGGGATGTGGGGTTCATATCCAAGAGCTGGTCCTTCAATCACCGACTCAGCTAGATGATCCTTGTACCTCTTTATATCTTTTAAACCCTTGATGTCTAAGGTGGCCAGTATGTCCCAGGGCAGACGTTTCAGCCATTCGCGTTGCTTTTTGGGAGTGTAGATGAAGTCTTCTTTGAAATCCACTGGGCTTCGGGGTTTGTGGTATATGATGGGATTGACAAATCTCTCTAATTGAAAACCCTTTTTGCCTTTATAACGGTAGGGGTTTCTTAACTCGATGTAGGGAGTGTCCTTGATAAAGTAGTCTTCATCGTCTGCCAAGAGACCATCTGTAGCAGACTCAGACGATTCACCATCGTTGGAGATTTCTTCATTCTTCTCTCCAATAATCCAGTCAGGTTTGACCGGTCTTTCAGCACAAGTGCTTTCAGCGAAGCGCCTCATGACTAATTCGTTAAGAAACGAATAGTCTATCTCGTGCTTGGGTGGTAGATCTTCAAGATTAATAACCTCAGCGTGCGATCTCCCCCATGATGCATCCACCTTTATAACTTCTAGATTTTCTTCATCAGACAAAGAACTTATATATTCAACAAGAACTTCTTCAGACGGAATCTCCTTTGTCTGTAGGTGGGATGCTTCTTCAGACGCAGCAGGTAACGTCTATTCAAAGGCAGCGTTCAGAGGAGACGCAACAATAGGATCAGATGCACTTGCCCTATGTTCGTCTTGGAGTGTTGTTGTGGAGACCTCCATAGTAGAGACCTCATCATTGAGCATGGTCTCCAACTCCTCTGCTAGTTGGGCATTGTCCTTCTGGATCTGGGCAGTTTCTTCACTATTCATGCCCTCTGAAGTTGCTGGAGCAGACGCAACCTCAGACGATCCAATGCCCCTAACACTCTCGAGAAAGATTCTTTCTCGTTCAGCATGAAGCAGCATAGAGACCCTCCTAGCCTCTTTCAATTGTTTCTCTTCGTCTGTTTCGCCAACAACAACAGACACAAGCTTCTGCTTCATCTTTTCTTTGCCTTTGGCAGCCTTTTGAAGAGCAATTTCTCTAGCTCTTGCTTTCTCTTCAGTGCTTTCTTCCTTCTGCTTTTCTTCGTCTGTAAGTATTTTAACAGACGGAACTCCCTCAGATGATAACTTAACCCCTTCATCTTCACTAGGGGATATCGTCTTTTCTTGCATGTTAGCCGCAACGTGCTTTATTCTGATAGTCCTCTTTTTCTTTTTGAGAGGCTCCTCTAGAGCATCTTCAAAGGGGACTTCAGAGATAACCATGAGAGGAAGAGGTAAAGGTGTTTGGGTTTGTGTTTGGTCAGGTGTTTGGGATTGTGTTTTGGCTTGTGTTTGGGTTTGTGTTTGGGTTTGTGTTTGGGTTTGTGTTTGGGTTTGTGTTTGGGTTTGTGTTTAGGTTTTGGCGCGTTTGATGCAGACTCTGTGTGGGGGGTCTTTGGTTATTGGTGAAAGAGGTGCTTGTTCTTCTCTTGGGGTATGTAGAAGGAAGCTAGGTGCCAGATGCATCTTGGCAAATGTGCTTCCTTTGACTTCCTTCCCCTCTTTGTGCCACACTACGCCGGTGACATCAAAGCCTTGGTTTATTATGATCTTGGTGAATAGGGTTGCGTAGGGAATGTTGTTCTTCCTACGAATTTTCCTGTGGTCAAGAATAATATGAGGGAGACTCATCATCGCTTTCCTCAGACAGTAGAAGATGCAGAATCTGTCTCGAGTACTCACGTTGTCTCGTGAGCCAGTTCGTGGGGTGAAGATGTTGTAAAGGAGGTTGTGGATGATTCTTGTAGTGGGACAGAGGTTCCCTGATCTGAAGAACTTGGGATCTTCAGAGTCACAGATCTTCCCATAGATAATCTTATCCACGTGTTCTTCAGACTCTATCTTCATCCAGTCAGGGTTATAGAAGTGCCCTTCAGCCTTGCAGTTGCCAGCTTCAGCAATGGAGTCTATAGTGATGATGTACTCCTTGTTGTCGATGGTACCACAAATACCATCCTCGAATTCCTTTGCGTCACTCCAGAATTCGGCATAGGCCTCCATCAGCCATGGCCCTCTCATCTCGGCAAACTCCATCCAGCCGTTGTGGGCTATTATCTTAGCCACTCTATCTGAGATGCTTTCCACGGTCTCTCTCGAGATCCACTTGCTGGGCAAGAAGATATCTTGAGCGAAGAAAGTAGCTTCGGTTGCTTTGGTGTTCTTGGCGGCCATTTTTAGGTTTTTGAAAAAGAAGAGAGAGATAAGTTTTTGTGAGTAAAGAATTCAAAGTAAGTATGAATGCAGTAAAGAGTAAAAGTGTGAACTTTAAGCGTATTTATAGGCAAAACTAAAAACGGTTGTGATTCTTCAGACGAAAGAGTATTGAAACCGTCCCTGATTTGACGTGTCCCCATCATTGCCTTTTTAATGATTGATTTGGCTTCTGCAATTCACAGCGCGTGCTTCCCAACGTTCTAGAATAGTGCAATAAATGACAGACACATTTATTGCTACTTTTAATTTGTCCCTGCACACTTAACTTTAAAATATTTAAATAATATCCTCAAGGTCGTTGAATTTCTTGGATCGATTCAACTTGATCGACGCAAAGTTTCGTCTTAACACGAAAACATAAATAAATGTCTGCATCGAAAATGAAATGCTCGACGAAAGAGAAACTTTAATCAATTAAAAGAATAATTCCTAAATTTTCTTTAATGAAATTAAAGCGAGTTTCGTCTAAAGCTTTTGTAAATATATCTGTCCATTGAAAATCAGTTTGCACAAACTGTATATCGAAAATACCTTTTTGAACATAATCTCTTATGAAATGAAATCGGATTTCAATATGCTTGGCTTTTGAATGTTGAATAGGATTTTTGCTGAGATTTATTGCACTTGTGTTATCACAAAATACTGGTATATAATTTTCAAACCTGGAGTAATCCTCAAGTTGATGTTTTATCCAAAGTAATTGTGAGTAACACCTAAACAGCAATATATTCTGCTTCAGTGGTTGAGAGTGCAATGGAGTTTTTGCTTCTTGCTTGACCAAGAGATTAGTGATGAACCAAGGAATTGGCATCCACCACTTGTGCTTTTTCTCTCCACTTTATCTCCAGCATAATCAGCATCACAATGGCCAATTAAGTTGAAATCACTATTTTTCTTATAAAACAGAGAGAGATTAGTGGTTCCAACAAGATATCTTAAAATGTGTTTAACAACTTGTAAATGTGATTCTCTAGGATCAGATTGAAAGCGTGCACATAGACAGACACTAAACATAATGTCAGGTCTACTAGCAGTGAGATATAGAAGAGATCCAATCATACCTCTGTATACCGTCTGATCAACGGTCTTACCTGATTCATCTTTGTTGAGACTGGCTTCAGACGAATGCATGGGAGTTTTCATTGGTTTAACATTTTTCATTTTGAATTTCTTTAGAAGTTCCTTTGTATACTTCTGTTGATGAATGTATATGCCTTGTTTAGTCTGTTTAATTTGAAGTCCTAAGAAAAAGTTCAGCTCTCCCATCATGCTCATCTCGAATTCTTCCTTCATTAACTTAGAGAAATCCTTGCACAAGGATTCGTTAGTTGCTCCAAAGACTATATCATCTACATATATCTAAACTATAATAAAGCCTTTTAAAACGCTTTTCTTGAAGAGTGTAGTATTCACTTTCCCTCTTGAAAAACCATTTTGAAGAAGAAAGGAACTTAGTCTTTCATACCAAGCTCGAGGAGCCTGTTTAAGACCATATAATGCCTTTTTAAGTTTGAAAACATGATCTGGTTGAGATGAACTCTCAAATCCAGGAGGTTGTCTGACATATACTTCCTCTTCAATAAAACCGTTTACAAAAGCACTTTTTACGTCCATTTGATATAGGGTGATATTCTTATGAGCAGCAAAGGCAAGTAAAATTCTAATAGCTTCTAATCTAGCTACAGGAGCAAAAGTTTCAGTGAAATCTATACCTTCTTGTTGATTATACCTTTGTGCTACTAACCTTGTTTTGTTCCTTACCACTTTACCAGCTTCATCGAGCTTGTTTCTGAACACCCATCTATTGTCAATGATACTTTTGTTTTTTGGTTTCTCAACTAAGGTCCAGACGTCATTTCTGGTGAACTGATTAAGTTCTTCTTCCATAGCCAAGATCCAGTCATTGTCTTGAAGAGCATCTTCAATATTCTTGGGTTCTATTTCTGATACAAGAGCATAGCTTGAGATATTTTTCACTTTTGATCTTGTTTGAACACCTTGAAATTTATCTCCAATGATCAAATCTTGAGTGTGATTTGAGGTGAATTTCCAAGATTTGACAGACGCATGATCAACAGTCTGATGAGGGTCAGACGAAGAGGGTTCGTCTGTGCTTCTATCGTCTGCTCTTGTGACTGTTCTTTCGTCTGACTCTGGTTTATCATTTTGACTTGAACTTTGACCAGAAGGGTTAATCTGCAAATTATCAAATAAGTTTTCTAGGTCTGATATTTCTTTATCATCCTTTGAGTTATCTTGGAATTTTACATGAATTGATTCCTCTACAACTTGCGTCTTAGAGTTAAATACTCTATAGGCCTTAGACGTATTGGAATATCCAAGTAAGAATCCCTTCACCACCTTTGAATCAAATTTACCAAGTTGATCTTTGGTGTTTAAGATGAAACATTAACATCCAAAAGGATGGAAATAAGAAATGTTGGGTCTTCTTCCTTTCCGTAGTTCATATGGAGTCTTATTCAATATTGGTCTTATCAATATTCTGTTTTGAATATAACAGGAATTATTAATTGCTTATGCCCAATAATATTTAGGGAGAGAGCTTTCATGCAATAAAGTTCTAGCCATTTCTTGTAGGGTGCGATTTTTCCTTTCCACAACTCCATTTTGCTGGGGAGTTCTTGGAGACGAAAAATTGTGAAAGATACCATTTTCAAAACAAAAGGCTTTGAACTCAGAATTATCAAATTCTGTTCCATGATCACTCCTTACAGACGCAATACATATTCCTTTTTCTTTTTGAACACGTTTGCAGAATATTTCAAAAACACTGAATGACTCATGTTTATGTGCTAGGAAGTATACCCATGTGAATCTAGTATAATCATCTACAATTACAAATCCATATCTTTTTCCTCCAAGACTTTCAGTCTGATTAGGTCCAAAGAGATCAATGTGTAACAGTTCTAACGGTCTTGTCGTGGAAACAACATTTTTTGATTTAAAGGAAGCTTTGAGTTGTTTCCCATGCTGACAAGATTCACAGAGACGATTGGATTTCCAAGATATTTTCGGCAAACCTTTTACAAGATCCTTTTTAGAAATTTTTGAAATATACTTGAGACTTAAATGTCCAAGCTTTTTGTGCCAAATATCTCGTTCATCGTTTGCTGAAATTAAACATGTTACATTCTGATCACTAAGATTAGAGAGACAAACCTCATAAAGGTTATTCTTTCTTTTCCCAATAAAAAGAATGGATTTGTCTTTGTTTTTTTTACTATACATTCATCTGAGTTAAAAGCTACTTCATATCCACTGTCACAAAATTGACTTATGCTAAGTAGATTGAAGTTAAGACCTTTAACAAAAGACACATTATGGATAAGAGGATTGAGTGTCTTACCAACAGTCCCAATGCCTAAGATTTTACCTTTCCCTGAACCATATGATACAGACCCTTTACTTGGTTTGAGATCTTGGAACATAGACAGGTCTCCTGTTATGTGTCGCGAGCACCCACTGTCCAGGTACCAACTTGAAGTCCTCTCTTTTCCTACTAAGGATATCTGCAACAGGAATAATGAGTGACTTTGGTACCCAAATCTTTTTGGGTCCTTCTTTGTTAGTGAGAACAGATTTCTTCTAGTTTAAGGTTCTTTTATCTTTTCTATAATTATTTGGAACCTTATTATAATTTTTGATCTTCTTCTTATGGACAGACGGAATAAAATTATTTTTCACTTCGTTTGACTTTTCAACATAACCAAGTCCACTTTTGTCAGACAGAGATCTCCCATATTTTAAAATATTTTCTAGCATGGAGGATCCCTTAGTGAACTTTGTTAAGTCTTTGAGTAAGGATTCATTTTCTTTCTTTAATCTTTCAATTTCAGAAATAAAATTATCCTTTTCAGACTCAGATGATTTTTCGTCTGATACTTCTTTTTGAAGCAACTCATTTTTAAATCTCAAAGTAGCATTTTCTTCCAAAGTTTGTTTTAACTTGGCTTTGCATACTTTGTATTGCTTAGTAATAAAGTATGAGTTGGCCAAAAGTGTATCATATGAAATTTCTTCTAATTCTGACTCAGACTCAGATGAGGAGGATGAAGAAGTTTCAGATTCAGTTACCTCTGATGAGACAGTGTCTCCAGCCATGAGGCAGATATTTGCAGTTTCTTCTTCTTCAGTGGATTCCTCTGAGCTTTCACTGTCAAGGTCTTCACAAGTCAGTAAGCTCTTCTTTCCTTTATCTTTACGAGGATTCCATCTTTTTTTCAGCCTGGGGCATTCTGACCTCATATGCCCCGGTTTTCTGCATTCATAGCACACAATCTCTGTGCTCTCCTCCTTGTTTGATGATTTCTCAGGGAGCTTTCTCTCCGCGTTGACCTCTTCCCTTTTTCATCATCATCCTCTTAAAGTGTCTGGCCATAAGAGAAATTTCGTCTTCAGACGAACCATCAGATGATTCCGATTCTGTTGAGTCAGCCTTCAGAATCTTCATCTTCTTCTTTCTGTCCTTCTTGACAAAGTCTTCCTTGGGAGTGGTGTTGACAGACGGAAGAGCTATAGGCTCTTGAATCTTGATCTTGTCCCTTTTACATAAGAGTACCTCATGTACCCTTAGAGCACCAATTAACTCATCTAGAGTTAATGTCTTCATATCCCTTCCAATAGAGATGGCTGTAGACATAGCTTCCCAAGGAGGTGGGAGACTATCCAGAAGTTTCATATTGTTCTGGGCCTTTGTGAAGGTGATTCCCAGAGCAGTGAGTCCATTCAATATTGTTTGGAATCTTCCAAAAATCATATCGATTGACTCTCCTTTCTTCATGGAGAACATTTCATATTCTCTTTGAAGAGTGACAGCCTTTCTCATTCTGACGTCCTTCGTGCCTTCATATGAGATTTTGAGAGCATCCCATAATTCTTTAGCAGTTTTGTAGGCACAAAATCTGTTGTATTCAGTTCTAGAGAGAGCGCACATGAGAGCGTATCTGGCTTTATTGTTCAGATCCATGATTGAATATTCTTCACTTCCCCATTCTTTTTCTGGCTTCATGATGAGAATATCTCCTTCAGTGATTATGTTCCACAATCCGTATTGGGTTGACTTGATGTACATCTCCATCCTGTCAGCCCAATATGGATAATCATCTCCTGAGAACGCTGAAGGTTTGTTCATCGAAGCTCCTTCGGATAAGAACGAAGGCCCTTGTGAGTCCATGTTGGATATTTTCCTCTAGCAGCTGTTAAGCGCTCAACCCTTAGAGGCTGAGCTTTGATACCAAACTGTAAAAGATAAAACACAAGAAGGAGGGGGTTGAATTGTGTTACTTAAAAAAATTTGTTCCTTTCGTCTGTGAGTTTAAAGGGTTCAGACGAAACAGTTTTAATCTTTCAAAGATTGATTTTAATGAATAGACGTTATAGTTTGATTATCCCCGTTAGTCAAAAGCTTAAGAGAATAAATACACAAGTATTTTTATACTAGTTCGTCTATCCAAGACTACGTCTAGTTACTCAGCAACCACTGAGTTTTCACTACAAACAGTGAAAATGTTACAAGTATTATTTGAACCCAGCCACTTCTGGCTATTACACGATATTCTTTGATCCCAGCCTTCGCAGGCTAAACAACAAAGGTATTATTTGGAACACAACCTCCTCAGGCTAAAATACCACACAAGTGGATTTTAAACAGATGTTAAAACAAAAGAATTCCTCTACGCAGAGAGAGTTTTTACAATGAAGAATGTTCAGAATATTTGAGCGAAATCTCAGAGGATAGAATAAGAGAAGCGTTTTCGCCAACTGAATTCTAATGAAGTGAAGTCTTTATATAGACATCCTCTTCAAATGACCGTTAGACTCATATGAATGTCGTTGGATAGTTTCTAGAGAGCTTTCCAAAAGTTGTTAGTTGTACTTGATTGATTGATGTAGTACGCAGCGGATGTAGCGGACTTAGATTGCGTGCGTAGTACCTTTTCTGACTTGTACAGAGACTTTGACAAAAATGTGAAGACCTTTTTGACTTGTATGTGTAAGCGCGAATTTCTATATTGATCTTGGATGCTTCTAATGAGTACTTTCTTAGATTTGAAATCTTGGCACGAGTGACTCAACTTTGCTTCACTTCTTGGACAGACGATATATATATATATTTTTAGACTGAAGGAGTAAGCTTGAGGTTCCGTCTGAAGGTTTGGTCTTATCCTATTGTCTGATGACTTTAACTTGAGACAGACGAATGACTTCCGTATGAGAAAGTTCCGTCTGTGTCTTGTAAAAAATCAAAACCCTTGATCTAACACTTAATGAAATCATCAATCTCTTCAACAACTTCTTTCCATTAATTCGCTTAGGTAGCTCCACCGTAATACATCACCCATTATCAATTTCAAGCTGACTCTATCTCATTCTCATAATTTTTTTGTTAAAAAAAGAAATTAAAACCAAACCCATTTTACAATAAATTTCACCGATTCTCGTATTAACTTTTACGAAAAATTATACCCTGGACTTCAAGAAATCGAATTATTATATTACTAGCTTTTTCCCTCAGGGACGGTACTTTTATATATTTTTTTCTAACATTGTTTAATTTATAAAATATATCATACATTTTAGAAGATATTTTAATATATTCTATTCTTTTTCATTATATATAATAATTATAATCATCATCAAAAATAAAAATTTCCAATATTTTTAGAGACATAAATCTCGAAATTTCAATGCATAATACTGAGCAATTTCAATGCATAATGCTGAGCATATAGTTAAAGACTTTCCAATTTTATCAAATACATGATAATATCTAACCATTACTTTATTAATTATCATAACAAATAATCGTTACCTTTAATTAAATAATTTGTCACAAAACCAATCGTGGATTAAAACTTCATTTTAATATACATATATATATATATATATATATATAACACACATATTATATATATATATATATATATATATATATATATATATATATACTTTAATATTAAGTCAAACAAACTTATTTGTTACATCATTCTTACCAATTAAATTGACATGATATATACTTTTCGAATTGACATAAATAATTTTGAAATATATAATAATTATAAGTGAGCAGTTAGTACTATAATATTGAATGATAAAATGATGGATCAATTACATCATTATAATTTGATTCTTCCGTACATGTATATATATTTGTAATAGAATGTGACAAATTGTACCGATTTTATCAAATTTTACGAGATTTTATATCATTTAAAAATCAATATTCACATATATTTTTATATTATACTATACTAAATTAATTTAATGACTTATTAAATAATCTTATAATTATATGAAGTTTTATAAAAGTGATTTAATTAATAAGAATGTCAAAACGTGAATGATTATATCAATTAATTTTAATAGGCAAATATTGCTGGATACTAAGTATACTATTTTATACCTAGTAAGAGTAACGTGAAGTGAAAAATATAAATATGTTACATAATATGATTTATATGAAGAGAGATAAAGAAACATAAAAAGTGTTAGGTGTTTAAAATTTTGAAATATTTAAATATCATTATAAAATTATTGAAAAATATAAGTTCGAAACTTTTTACATCTGATGTCTATCCTGCCCCTGAAATTTCCAATAATAAACAAAATTTCCCTATATACTTAGTTACAAATGATGACTTTCTGTGAAATAAAAACACCTAAAATATATATTAGTTTTTTTATTTATATATTTCAATAATTTTTATTTATATTTCTTTATTAAATTAAATTTATCTATTTAAATAATGATTTACTAGTATACTTGTTGATTTATCAACCCACTAAATTAATGCATATTTTTAAATTAATAATACTGATTTTAAAAATTCTATTTCATTTAATTCATGTTATTTCATAACGGTATCCCTTTAATCCAGGTATCATTAATTTTATTCTTATAATATATTCTCTACTTTTAAAATTATGCTTCTATGTTGAAAAGCGTAATTTTAACCAAATAATTACGGTTCATGGTTCCCCGTCTTGGTTCATTTTTCATGTTCTATTACGTGGTGGTCAAGCGAACCCTAGGGAAATTGATTAGGAAACTGAGTGATCTGGTTCTTTCTTCTTAACATGTACAATTAATTGATTAATTTTACTGTTAATCATTATACCGAATGATTCATACAATTAAATAAAATAACATTTAGCTGTTAAATTAGATTTCTTTTTAATGAAATTCATGGTGAAAACATTTTATATGTTTTAAACTCGGTAGTTATAAGGTATAGTGTGTACATCTATAGTATATCACAATATTAGCACAATTAAAAGGAAATTTAATCCAACGATCAAATGTTATTTTGTTTAATTATTCCACGTGTGAATTATTTAGTCTAGGGGTTCACGGTGGAAATTAATATTGCCCAATATTGGTATAGTAGCATTCCGAATGGCATCACTGGAATCTGTATTTATAATTATGTGGCTGATATAATTAAATCTGAAGCAAATTTTTTAAATTAGTCAAAATAATTTATTCAGATTATTATAGTTTTTTTTAAGCTTATAATTTAGAATTCAATTTTTTAGAATGTACAATTATTTGTTAAATTTTCAAATTTTAATTTATTTTTTTGGTTATTATATAATTGATACCAGTTTAATCTTTATTTAGATATTGCCAACTAATTTGAATGAAACTTATGAATTTTAATTAGTGTTTGAAAGCTGAAGCATAAATTACAAAAATTATTAATATTATTTTATATATAATGGACTAATGGTTGCCTTTGAAAAAGAACCAAGTCTTTCAATATAATTAATTAAGTATGAAAATGGAGCCAATTAAGCATCTCGACAAATTTGGGGTGTATTGAAATTTGAAGATTATAATTAAAAGGTAAATTACTTATTTGGTCTCTATAGTTTTACAATTATATTTTTAGTCTCTATGATTTAAAAGTGACTATTTTAATCCCTATAATTTTAAAAAATACACTTTTTTGTTCTTTTATTTATATTTTAGTTCTTTTCTAATCCTTATAATTTTAATGAAAGGTATCAAAAGGGAATCAAAATATAAATTATAGAGATTAAAAGTATCACTTTAAAGATTTTAAAGGTTATAAGAACTAAAAAGTAAAATTTATGAAATTATAAAGAGCAAATAGATAATTAAACATAATTAAAATTAAATAACGAAATAAAATGTAGATAACTAAATTAAGCAGCAGAATTATCTCATATTATATACTTCCATCATTATCGACTCAACATTTCTTTTCATCCGAAAACAAAAGATGAATACCCAAGACAGACATGAGTGTTTCTCTTATTTTGTGGCTGCGTAGGTAGAACAACAAAGACTTAAAGTGGAGTAGTATTCCAACCTTACATGTCACTCTTAAGGGGAACTGTTGCATTGATGTCACCAATAACAATTTGGTCGTCGAATTTTCCACCAAACCCAAATGGGTACTTCTTTTGCTTGTTAGGACTGAAAAGCCCAAAATGTTTCTCAATTTCAGGGCTCTTTTGATTCTCATCGAACAAGGCAAATATATAAGTCTCTGTGGGCTTTGAAGGCCTTCTTGGACTACCTCGACTAGCACGACGAACCAAATTATCCAAGTAAACACGTGCGTTGTCATAAGTGGCACCAAACCCTCCATCTGAGGGCCAACCACTCTCAGACACAACAACCTCAATATAACCAATCCTAGTGTTATCAATTGCGGCATGTACCGAATCTAACATAGCATCAAACAAATTTTGATACCCATATTGACCATCCCATACTACAACATTTGGTGACGTGAAAAGGGCATAGGGAAGTGATATGTCACGCGGGTTACCCGAGTAACTAAAATAAGGGTAAATATTGACTAATAAAGGTGCACCAGCATATAACAAGTACCCAATTATAGGGTCTAGGTATGACCTTACATCACCCCTAAAGGATCCTTGTGATGGTGGGTAGGAGTTACCTAATAGGGTGGTGTCAACAGCCGTTGAAACCTTGATTTGATCATGGAGGCCTTGGGCCCTTATAGCTTGGTACACATTTTGGACAGCAGGTAATACATATTGGGCCAGCCAAGAGGATCCACCAACGGGATTCACTTCGTTGCCAACTGCTATGTACTTGATTTTGACACTAGGCCAGAAGTTCAACACGTTTCTTTGGACCCATTGACGAGCATTGTCAGCGTTGGTGGCAAGGCCTTGAAGGTCCGAATTCGGTACCCCAAGAATGAGTTCAATGCCGGAATTTCTAAGTGCTTGTAAAGCAGCTTGGTTAGGATCATAGAGTCTCATTCTCCTTATGTTGTTTGATCTGTATAGAGCTACAACTTCATTTGCTGGTGGTAGATTGTTGCCCATCATTCCATAACACACGCCAATTTGAGCATCTGCTAGCCAAACAATATATACATCAAATTCCTGGATAATACTACTGAATAAACTTGGTGAAGCTTAATTTTTAGAAAAAAAAAATATTTTTGCCAACTTGAACATATCTCCAATAGAGAATCCATCTAACAATTTAAAAAATCTGACAATTTTATTCCATAATAATAGAATTCAGTTAAAATGTTATGTCATTAGTGTTTGTTGCTAATGAATAGAAAGGACATAAAATTAATTTTATACAAAGTTAATGAATTATTCAAAAACAATAGATATTATAAAATTGATGTTAAACAATAGTTAATGAATTGTTCAAGAATAGTAAGTGTTTCATATTTCTTTAAATGATATACGTAATATAGATTTTATGTATTCATAACTACGTTTTTTTTTGGAGATTTTAACAGAGATTTTGACAGATATGATTGTCGAAGGTGGAAGAAAACTGTGAAGAATCATTAAAAACGATTATCTGATGGTAAGATAATAATCTTATGTTGAAATCATTGTTCTACCGTTTACATTCTGAAACAGAGGATCGTTATCCTATCATTTACTTTTTCAACATTTTATTAAATTATTAAAAATTTCTTATGTTAAAATCATTATCCCACCGTTTATATTCTAAAACAGAGAATTATTATCTTATTATTTATTTTCTTAACGTTTTATTAAATTATTAAAAATTTAAATAAATTATTATCTTATCATTTATTTTCTTAACGTTTTATTAAATTATTAAAAATTTAAATCAGATCCCACGTTACATCTCACGTATCTATATTTTTTATACGATTTTGACAACTAAAATAATTTGTTAGTATTTGAAACTCAGTTTTTATATGAAAAACAATTCTCATGTAGATATACCATAAACTCAACCATCAATCATGTCAGCAAACTCTAATGCTATAACTAATAACGTGTATGATTTTATATCAAATGATTTTTTATATTTAACTATTTTTTTTTCATTTAAGAATCAAATAAGAATACCAAACAATTTACACTAACTTAGATACTTATTTAATTAAGTTAAAATTTTATTTGACATTTTCAGGTTACAATTTTAACGTCCCTAAACGTGATTTCTTATTATTCAACGGTTTACCAAACATGTTACCATATTAAAAATTGATACATGCGTCACTTATATGTAAGAAAATGATAAATTACATTATTTCTAAGAAATAAGATATTATTTGTAACGCCTTAAATTTCAAAAGATCTTTTAAGATAAGTGATATATATATTTTTTTGAAAAAGAAAATCTGATTCATGAATATGCACCAAGATTGAAAACTGTATTTTATATATGGATAAAATATATTATAATATATAAATTGAGTTTAATTTATATATATTATCATGTAAAATACTTTAAGAAAAAATTTACACACAATTATTTAATCATAACTCATCGTATATAATAAATTTATTGACTTGGATAATAATTATCTTAATAATGTCATCAAACTTGATTTGTAATAAGTGAACTATGTAAAACAAATATACACCGTGAGAACGTATTTATTAAACTGAAATACTTTTATATAACCATTTGAAATTTATTTATCATTATATCTTGATAACAATTAAAATTGTGTAGTAAAGTGATTATAAATCTTACTGAATATATGAAAAGAACGAACACATGAAAGTGCGAAGGTTTATCAATGGCGTTAATAAACAGCATGTGGACACACAAGACTACCAAAGAGAGACCAACCTGCCGTGCGAAGGTTTATTGTGAATAGCTCCAAAAGAAGCACCAGAGTTGTCAATGACAACCTCTTGGTTCTGGCTGCGTGAGAAGACATGATGCAAAGGATTATACCTCTATTAGGCACTGAATTGATGATGATCACACATTATCCTTCACTCCCCTTATATACAAGTGTGTACTCGCGGATCAATCTTGTGTTAGAAAATTTAATTTGAATTATAATCAAGTATAAATAAAATATATATATATCCTGATGTCTGTGTTTACCAAACTTAATAATCAACCCTTATCTTCACCATGAAAAGTCTTGGTCTTGCCATGTTTCTCCCTTCCTTTCCTCTCTCCCTTTTTAATATATATATATATATATATATATATATATATATATATATATATATATATATATATATATATATATATATAAGTTGTTTAATTACGTAGATGCATTTATGAATATAGAATTTCATTTGAATTTGAATCAACAACGCATGTAATATCAAACATTAATATAAGTTGCCTATATTGTACACTCGAAATTATTACAAAATAAAAAAATAATATTTAAAATATTATTGGTGCAACCTTCACTTGTTAAGAACAAAGTCTTAATTAACAATTAACAAGGCTTATTTTATTTTCTTCTAAAAAGTTCTCTTTTAAAAATTGTCTCAAACAAAATAACCGTCAAATAAAGAATATGAAAAGTACAACTTATCAATAATGAAAATATTTTTTCTATTTTTATTTTTTCTCCATAATATTATTTATTTGTCTACTTTTTTCTCCCTTTTCGTTTTATTCTTTTTATACTCATGTATAAATAGTTGTGTAAAAAAAATTCTTCACAGAAATTCATGTACAAGATATTATATATTTCGGATTAATTGTCTACTCATTAGTCATCGTGAATGCATGCACCTAAAAATCTATATATAATAATGCTACCAGGTAGATGGTCAATATGGAAAATGTATGCTTAATTATTTTTCAGCATAATTTAAAGCCATTCATATCAACCACTTGAGGAAAGAAGGGCCCACGTCACCAAAATAATCAAAGGTAGAGACGTTTAATTGTTTTGTTTTTTTTTTTTGAAGAAAAAATAAAAATATGCTCAACTTGGGTGGCACTTACTATATTCATGTTTTATATTGATAAGTTGTATATTATTTATCATGTATCCTCCGAAATAATTAAATTAATAAATATATAAAATATTGTCATTATTTATCAACTAGTTTCTGGGCATCCACACTAAAAATGCAAGTTGCTTTTCTAAATGATGCTAGAGGCTGCTGCACTGTATCAACTTGAACATATGGATCGACACGTAAGAGAAACTAATAATTACACAAGTAAAAAATAAAACAAAACATTATCAAATTAAAAGATATCTTTCGAGTTATATTTACGATATCTGCTTGTAGGTATAATGACTGATGTTACCCCTTTCAAAGTGCCTGAGTTCAACGGATATGCGTAATCAATTGATATCCACCAATCTAATGTGGATATAAGTGAGAAAATATGGCATAACCCTATACTTTATCTTTATCCGGAAAAAAATTAGTTAAAAATTATTTTAAACGTAAATTTTAAATAATTATAATAAAAGTTATGCATGGAAGTTGAAAATTCAACTTTACAAGAAAACATGCATAAAAATAAAAATCTTTAATTGTAATAAAACATTTTTTCTTTTAATTATCCATTGGAGGTATATAATCATAATCCATATGATTCATAATTGTGGAAAAATATAATTTCCAAAGAAAGTTTGTTTTTCGGTACGAAATTGTATACTCGGAAATTATATTCTTAAAAATAATATTTTTGGAAATAAAATATACTTATTTTTATTATAGAAATATAAAAAAAAAATATTAGGAGTTCATATTTCTTAGAATCTGTTGTTTTTAATAATATTTTTTAAAATCTGTAACAAATAATATTCAAATTTTACCTGGGCTGCCTGAAACAAACGTCACATAAGTATGCAATTAATATTATGGTACCTTAAACCAAAGATGTCAAATCCATATTAAATACTTGATTTACACGTATGTTAGCTTAGTGAAAATATTAGATCAATGATCCATTGACTTAAATTTCTAAGCCAATATTACGATTATATCTCAGTTTCTGGCTTGCCTTATTTTCAGCGTGTTCTTTCTGTAACAAGAATTACGTATATGGTATTAGATTGAAAATTTTAATTATCATTCAATATTAATTTGGTTAAAGATACAATAGAAAAATGGTTAATAGACCCATGATATATCAATGAAGCGACATCTTGATTAATTGAAAGAGAAAAAGAGGTCCTAACATCTTGATTTTCTTTTTCTTTCTCCTATGAAAATAATTTAACGGCATGAAAAAATTGTAACAAAATGGGACGAAAACAATATAAGAATGACTTTGTGATTTTTGTCAACAAAGTCGCAAATTTTCATTTAACCACTAATTTAATATTCAACCAGTTAAATATCCAATTTAATTCGCTCAAGGTTTATACTAGTTTTCACCTCACTAAATAGCGATGATTTTTATTAGATGTTATTTAAATAGAAATATCTCAATTAATATGTAACGAATATAATGTACTTGCATAAATGATTTGCATACAGCCAAAGGTATTAGTTAACATTGCTTTCTATCTTACCACTAATCGTTTTTAGAAGAGATATGATTGTTGGCAACCTGGTGGGTTAGGTAGATCATCACCAGTGTTTAAACTTATTTTAAATTTCATGTTTTATTTTAGGAAGTTTAAATTTCATGCATAAAATTAAGTTACAAGACATTATCACGAATAATATCAACAAAATTTAGAGAAAAAATGACTTATTGGTTATTAATATCAGCATCACAAAAATTTTAGTGACAAATTTTTAAACATTAAATATAGATTGTTTTATCAACAATGTTAATTTATTTAGTAGTTGAAGAATGGTGGATTTTAAATAGTAGTCTACATTTCTTTTCTTGTGGGACTCTAGTAATACGCGTCATTATTATGTTGAACAAATTAAAGTCACCCTCTCTCGGCTTGCTTTATCTTTGATGGCGGCTAGTTTTTTCTTTTTCAACTTTTTTCCATAGAAGGCTGCTAGAAGTTTAAGCTTTAAATTAATCCCCTAACTGCACACCCATGTGTATAAGAAATGGTTTCAATATCAACAAATTATTGATTGGAGTAAAATTGCATTTGGACTCAATCAAGGTTTCAAGTTTGATCATTTGTGAACCAAAACTGTTGTCATAAGAGAAAATTTTATTAAAGATGGTCAATCAAGTAACTTAGAGATTAGTCATGGACAAAAAGTTCGTAATACTCTGTATTTAAGTCTTGCTTGATTCTGAACTCTTTTAAGTATTATTGATCTTAATCTTAATATTTATTTAATTTAATATTTTTTAGTTCCAAAAAGTTGTTTTTTTTTTGTTAATTATTTTATTATTTTCAGCTTCTAATAATATTACAAACTAGTGTGATTTTTGTTTCTCCAGTCCCTGTGTATGGACTAATTAATATTAAAGTCGCCAAACGTTATGTGCTTTTTGTAAATTATATGGACAAAAGGTGGATAAATTTTTTATAGAGTAGAATAAAAAATAGTGATTTTTATAGGGATTAAAAAAGTTAAATTTAGGATAATATGTGTTAAAAATACTTAGCATTTGAATTGGTTATTTTCATCCTCTCCATAAAGTCATTAATGACTATCGATTGACCTATGCAAAATGCAAATGGTTGTGGCAAAAGGTGCTCCATTTTTAAGAGATATTAGCGCAGTTATACTTGTTGTGTTGTTTTGCAAAGTTGAATTGGTCAACGCTCATGCTATACGATAATACACGATACAATTTTGGCTATTTAAACATATTTCATAGAAATGTTGACCGAAATTATGGTTAGAATGTGATTCTCTCCTGCTTGTCGAAGCCTTTTCTTATCATAATATGTCCTTTGTGTATAGTTGGTCACTTTTTTTAAGGCCAATACTTATGAACACAAGTATTCTTAAAATGATTTTGCGGTGATTTTTATTTTAAATTAAAACCTTATTCTATTATTTGTAAAAAAAAAAAAAGTTTATGATTTGACTAGTATCATTCTTATGAAAAAACAAAAAAATCCTTATTACGACATCTCCTATTTTATCACATGCACCTTTGTTTTATTCCTTCATTTGCTGTAAAAATGAATTATGGAATAACAAAATGCTTGTGTGGAAACTAAGAACACATCCATATTTTGAATATATCCTCTTTTATTTGTTTAATTTTATTAAAAATATCAAAATTTTGTAGAACCTGCATCTTATATCATAATACTTTCTTCTAAGTTTATTTATTTTTTTTTATAAATTTTAAATTATTAAAGAAAATGTATTAAAAAGTGTGTTAAAAACTGTTTATGTCACTCTTCAATGGTTATATATCTCAAAAGTTTTTTGCGGTGAACCGGGAGTTATTAATGCATATAAAGAAAATAAAACATACATATTATTAATGCAAATTTAAACATATTTTTATTAAATTTGGTTTAAGAGTCTCTAAATTTAAAATAAATAATTTTAATTATTTAAATTTTAAAAACTATTATTTGAATTCCTTACATTCATTTAGATAACTCTTTATATAACTATTATTAGATAATGTTTAGGAGACTAAAATATTTTTTTTTTAAATTGAGAGAAAAAATATATTTTAGATTTAAGAGATTAAAACTAACTTTATCCTATATTTCAAAAATTAAAAACATATTTAAACCTATTAATACAATATACTAATATGGAAAGAGAGTACTATTTTCTATTTAAAATTAGAATTTTACTATAAGACTTGTTTTAATCTTTAAAGTAAAACATTTATTAAAACTTTATAGAAGTAAACTCAAATTTTAATCGAGAACAACACCGAAAATCAGTTATAAAAGAACTACATACATCTAAGTTTTTCTCCATTAAAGTATTCAGTACGCAATTCGTAATTGTTATGCACTCCGCTTACAAACATAACCACCAAGATTTGTATCAACTTCATTAACAATCAATTTGCATGTATATATAACATATGGTACCAAGTGAGAGTATTCCCCATCATTAATTTATTTGCACAATTGAACCTTAAATACACAGAAGTAAACACTTCCAAATAACATAATTCCCAAATCACAAATTCAAAAATTACAATGTATAAAGATGATGGAATTATTCATAGAACCTGTAGTGTATCCACTCGAATTGATAAGCCCTGTATTATATTGCTCCTTGACACTGCTCGAGAAAACATGATTGACCATTTGCACAACCGTACCTTGGTTCTTCTCAAGACTTGATTGAGCTTTCACCAACGATAAATTGGGTTCTCCACTTTTGGCACCAGCACCAGCACTAGCCTTTAATGCAGCACAATGAGAACACGCACTACGCGACCACATACCGGTTCGACGTGTTTTCTCAATAACTTTACGCAATTCATGACTAGGGTGGTTATTAGGACCCTCCAATTCAACAACAAAACCGTTTTTATTTCTATGACGAATTTTGGCCACAACGGAAAGACCAATATCTTTGGTCACATAATAGTGTGCCATATTTACAATATAAGCATGATTAGAAGAACTAACCTTTTTCTTCATTTGGAGAACAAAAAGACCCTCTCTGTAGGAACAACCGTACGCAACAATAGTTGTCTCGACCATGTAATCTTTTTTGGTCCTAGTAAAAGACATTGGGGCATTACAAGAATTATCGATTGCGGTTATACCTCCTCCGAGACCTTCACAACCAACCCTTGTAATTTTCGATGTGAATTCGGTTTTGTTGTTAGCCAAGTCGATGATTCCGAAATGTACGCTCTCAACACCCTTCTTGTCACGGCTTGCCTTTAGGTTAAAGCCACAAGTGTGTTTCTTTTGAGTTGTATTGTATTTCACACTCCACACTTCTGTGTCGTCGTTTTCTTTTGTATTGCCCATGGAAACTTCAAATGAGTCTCCCCACCGTGCTAAGGTACCCGTGGCACTAGCCTCATAAAAAGTGCATTGGCTTCTAAGGTTAGTGTGACTACTATGACTCGATCCCATTTTCTTTTTTATTCAAAACAAGTAGTCATATTCTGATACTAGCTAGAGAATTCACAATAACTCACGTATACACTGCTCAGGCAATTGAGTTAGACTAGTTCTCGTTGTGTATGTTTTCTGCAGAGTACATGACAAAATTTGAGCAAAGAAGGGGTTATAGTGGATCCATAACAAGTTTGTGTGGAATGAGTACAGTGAGTATGTTGAAGGGTGCATAATTATATGGTGAGGATATTTTAAAAATTCAAAGAACCTTGCTGATTGCTATAATTTAATCATTAAATTTGTTGGGTAGCGTGGGATTGAGGCCAAGGTTGAAGAATCTCATGCCATGAAGATAAGGACCAATAAAGGGGAATCGAAGGGGGAAAGAAGGGTTCTTGGCTTTTCTATGCCGTTCAAAATGAATAAACAGAATAGAATCAAGGAAAGTTGGAAACGAAACACTATATGGCTAGGGCATTGCATCAATCCATGGTTGAAGTTTTAAAATCAAATCCTGCTAACATCATCCAAAAATAGAATCTAAGCACTAAACTATAACATATAATATTTTTATTCATATTACCTTTTTATTATTTCAATCGTGTGTCCTGTAAATTTACGTTTTTAACTTATATTTATACATACCCATGTACATATATAGCTTTAGAGTACAAAAAATATATGATAATAGAAAAACTACAGAAAATAGTTTAACATTTTTACTAAATAACCCACCACCCTTTGAAAAAATTAATCTAAGAGTGGTTTATCAGACTTTCAAAATATCGAAGGTCATGTTAAACCTTTATTAATCTGAGTCAAATTTAGTGTACCCATTTAAAAGAAGGCGAGGTTCTTTCATTACCTATTTTTAATTTACAGAATTCAAGTTTAAGATTTCATTTAAGAACTAATTAAGCTTCTTATTTTTCGGATTAATGTTTTGGCGAATTTAGGTTTAAGAGCATATTATATACTCACTTTAATGTTTGATACTATATACAGGCACAGATCCGATTGTCCCCCACTAAAATCTTGAAATCTTTTATTATTAAAAATCTAGAATATTAATAAATTAAAGTTTATAATATTTGAATGTTTCATTCTTTTGTAATTAGGTCAATTACCCTGTGCTCATGTACTAGAACAACTAACATATGCAAGGTATTCTGGCATCAAAATTCAAAAGTATAATACTATGTCAACTGCCTTGCAGTTAGGTTCAATAAATAGATGACTAAAATTTTCAAGACGTGACAAAATGCAACCTAAACTATGTGAAGTAATAATAAAGTGTTCCAGGTCATTGAGAAACCAGAGTAATATACAGTCTGCATAATAATAAGCAAAGAAGATAATTAACCTGCCAACATTATTCCACCTCATTGAGGAGCTAAAGAAAATTAAAACCCAATTTGGTAATCAACCTACATATAGCATGTAATGCTCATTGTTTCCGGCGACTGAAGGGAAATGCTTACATAGCTACTATAAGTTTAAGAACACGTACTTGCTTTTCCATGCAGGCCTATTTTGTTGTACATGAGAAATTATTTAATTCTCTTATTATGCAACGACACTGCACATAAAAAATGTCTTTCCTTTGAGTAATGGTAACTTTTTTGCCTATGCAATTGACAACAGTCAAGATTCTGAATAGAACCAATTTTGAGGATTGGAGTGAATCCTTAGACCTCTATTTATCTATCTTTAACGTGGACTTGACATTAAAAGAAGAAGAGTCTACTACTCTTACAGATACATCTATCGCTATTGAAAGGTCTTATCGTGAGAAATGAGACCATTCTAATAAGGTATGTCTCAAAGTGATGAAGTACACCATGGAAAAATCTATCGGACAGAGCATTCTGGACAACAGATTGACAAAGGAGTTTTTGAAATCAGTAGGTGATAAATTCACTACCTTTGACAAGGTTCAGAAGAGTCATTATCTCTCATTGCTTAAAAAGATTAAGTATGATAGCGTTAGTGGAGTCCTTGAGCACAATATGACGTTGGTGCATTACTTTCACGAGTTAAAATATCTCAAAGTTGACCTGGGCGAAAGTTACCTGATCTGGAAGGTTCTTGATTCTCTCATTTCTCAACTTGATGTTATGAGAACTTCTTACATCACTCAGAAACATGAGTGGACAATTGATAAAATGATTGTTATTGTCTCTCAAGAAAAGGATTCTGTTAAGAAGGGAGGAAAATCTCATACTATCGACCTTGCATCCTCCACCTCTGGTACAAAAAATTACAAAGGCAAGGGTCATTTTGATAAGAAGAAAGTAAGTAAAGAACCTCAATCCCTATAGTCGAAGAAAAAGTTCTTTAAGGGGACTTGTAAATACTGCAGGAAACATGGCCACAAGATGGATGATTGTTACGCCCTGAAGAAGAAAGAGGAGAAACAAGAGGGTGACAAGCCTGAGGAAGCCAAGAAATGTTGAATCCAAGATCATTGTGGGAGATGGAACTAAAGTGCAGGGAGAAGACATTGGCGAAGTAACTTTACAGTTGTCTTCTGGACACCTTTAATTATTGAAACATGTTGTTTATGTACCTTCAATGAGAAGGAACTTAATTTCAATTTCAGTTATGGACAGATGTGGTTATACTTTTGATTTTAGTAAATTTCATCGACATGTTGATAATTCTGTTCAAAAGGGCGGTAAATTATCTAACAATCAATGTCCACAAAATGATAGAGAGATAGATAAGATGGAAAAGGTTCTTTATACTTCCACGGTTGGTAGTTTGATGTATGCTCAAGTTTGTACTTGTCCTGATATCACTTTTGCTGTTAATATTTTAGGGAGATACTTAAGCAACCTAGATTTGGGTCATTGGAAAGCCGTGAAAAAGGTCATGCGTTATTTGCAAGGAACCAAGAATCACTTACTGACCTATAGGAAGTATGATCAACTTCAGGTCATTAGTTATTCTGATTCTGATTTTGCAGATTGCCCTGACGACCAAAAGTCTACTTCCGACACTATTTTCATAATGGTAGGAGGGGCTATCTCTTGGAAGAGTGTAAAGAAAACTCTTACAACCACTCCTGCCATGGAAGTAGAATATGTCGCTTGTTATGATGTTACCTATCAGGCTATATGGCTTAAGAATCTTATCTTTGACTTTTACATTGTTGAAAGTGTATCTAGGTTACTTGTTATATACTGTGACAATACTGTTGTTGTATATATTTCTTTTTGTTAGAGAGAAAATTTTGGAGTTTCAATCTCGTATTAAACATCTTGCTACAAAAAATATGCTAGCTAATCCACTAACTGATAAAGGCCTCCTTAGAGAATTCTCCAAAAAAAGCCTTAAAGTTCCAATCTAGCTTCTTCAATGCAACTCCAAAGAGAAAACCCAAGTGGGTTTTTTATCCAAGCTTCAAAAACTCAAGTGAACCCAAAAAGCTTAGGAGGAACCGCCGCAATAGAGACAAGAGTCCATTGATAAGATTCAAGAAACCTTCCTAAAGATGACGAGTATCCTCTCTCAAAAGCTCAAAGCTTATTTCATTCAAATGATCAAAAGTTCTCTACAAATTTCATTTTTGAGCTTTTATAGACTTAGGAAGACTTGAAGAGGAAGCTAAACAACATTAGAGTACTCTACAAGTCAATGAATATATATATATATGTATTGTTAAGTCAAAATGACTTACCATCTTAATTTTGATAATTACAGAACAGACGGAGAAGATATCAGATGGATAAGGTAATTATAGAACAATGATCAGACGGATCGCTCATTGAGCATAGACGAAGAAAGTATATGCAAGAATAAACGAACAAGAGTTTCAAGACAAAGTATTCAAGTCATCAAGCTTCAAAGCAACTATATCAGATGAAGAACTTTCTATGTTCAAGACAAAAAGCTTATCTCAACTTCAAGTCAAATGCTCAAGGATGAAGATATGAAGACTGACGGATGATTAAGTTAAAAGCTTAAGTCTTAAAAGTCATTCGTCTATTAGAAGTTTAATAAAGTCCAAACGAAACACATGTTTCTTCTCAAATCAAATTGTTACTCAGAAGCGTCTAAAGGTAGAAAGAGATTGGGTCTTAACCTCTGCAACACGAAAAGTAAATGGTACTTTTCGGTGAAATCTCTGAGCAAATCAGTCAAAGCCTGATCTTGCGCTGACTTCCACTGTGAAATTATCAATTGTTCTGTTTGCTCACTCTGCCAATTGTTGAAGTACCCGAGACAAAGGAGAAATGTTTAAATCTTCAGTCTAACAGATACTTCAAGAAGTTGCCTATAAAAGGACTTCATTGCAACGAGTTGAAGTTGGCGAACTACACTACAAGTTATCAATTTTCTTCGCTCTCAAATCTTTGCTCATTCAAAGTTCACTCGCCCTGAATTATAAATTACACTTATTGTAAAATCTCTCTCTATGAAGAGGATTCTCTCTCTCTATGTGGTGTTTGTAGCATGAAGAGACTAAGTGTTTAAAGAATACCTTAAGTTTTAGCCTGAGGAGGCTAAGGTCCAAAGAATACATGTTTTAGCCTAAAGAGACTAAGTGTTGAAAGAATACCTAATTTAGCCTGAGGAGGTTGTGTTCAAAGAATACTGTGTTTAGTCTGCGGAGGCTGGTTCAAAGAATACCGGTTTAACCTAAGAAGGTTGTGTCCAAAGAATATCTGTATTGTTAGTTAGGAGTGACTGGATTCAAAGAATGTTTTTAGTGAAAACTTAACAAGTTGCTAAGTAACTGGACGTAATCTTAATAGACGAACCAGATAAAAAATATTATTGTTTTATTCATTTTTCTACCGACTAACTGGGGATAAAACAACTTAAACGAAATTCTTATTAAAATCAATCTTTAAATAAAAAATCACTTTACGTTCTTTTTAACAGACACAAAACACATCATCTGAAAATATATTATTTGAGGGATGGGAGGGTAGATACTTTTATTTTTCATCTTAATTTTTTTTTTCATTTCACTTTTTTTATTTTAATTTATTATTTTTTATTTAATTTCTTTAGAATAAGATAATGCATTGATAAAAAGTAAGTTATAGTTATTTTAGTTTATTTAATTATAATTTATAGATAAGGTAATAAATTATTGGTTAAAAATTATTGTTAGAATCAAGAATTTCTTAAATAAATATATAATATGAGTGTAAAATTTAAAAAATAAAGATGAATATTAAAAATTTTAATTATAATTTTTGAATAAGATAATGAAAAGTACATCATCAATGATTAAAAATTATTGTTATGATCAAGAATTTCTTAAGTAAATATATGATATAGCAGTGAAATTTTAAAACTAAAGATGAATATTAAAAATTTTAAAATTAAAATTAATTAAATAAGAGTCTTGGATCGGTATGTTTTCAAAATTATATTTAAAATTATAAATTAAAAGTAGAAAATAATCAAAAATTAAAATATATTATTATTATTATATATTATTTATTATTATAAATTAATATATATATATATAATTATTTTGATAATATTATAATTATTTATTCAAAATGATAAAATTAAAATCATAATTATTTATTTAAAATAATGATGACTCTCTTCCATCTGTTCCGCTTTTTATATATATATAGATATATTGATTATTGTCAGCTATAATTAATTACATTTCTATAATATTTTTGTGAAATTTGTTAAAATTATAATCATTTTTTAATAAATTTTCTTAAAATTAGTTTAAAAATAATTGATTTCATTTGTGTGGAGAAAAAAAAAAGAGTGTAAAAACAACTAAAAGGAAAAAGAAGTTACTGAATAATATTAATAAACTACAGATTTCTAGATTAAAAAAAAAAACTTATTTCCAGAAATGTTTTTGTATAAAATTTCAGCTGGTCTCGCAAACAAGGTAAAATTTGAAAAAAAAAAACTTTTTTTTTTTATTTTAAAGAAAAGCTGCTGAAATCATAATAAATCAGCATCCGGAAACATGCCGTTAGTATGCATCTAACATTTCCGCATTAAGTAAATTCTTGCATACATGTACGTTTGGATGGGAAAAGCAGAGGAAATGAATAAGCAAAAATTCTATTTATAGAAGGATAAGAAAAGAAACTTTTATTCTGTTAAATTTGTATTATTTTAAATTAATTTTTTACTTTGTGCTTTCTCTTTCCTCTCCGAATATCCTTTCCCCATTTGTTATGTCAAGGACCGGGTTTTATACAAGGCATGGTGCTTACATTTGACGATTAACTTGGTAAACTGCTACCATAAAATTAGAACAATACGGTTAACCTTGATATTTAACGATTCAAAGAAAAAATCTGACTGAAGATGCTCTTAGTCTTCGATATAAGAGCTAGTTTATTACTCACAAATGTTAAGAAAATCAATTATATTTTTAGTAGCATTAAATTTGTTTTAAATTATACTTTTCTAAAATTACTTTTGATAAGCATACTTCTATTTTTTTCAAATATTTTTATTAAATTTTATTTTTTTAACCTCTTTTACTACTAATATCTGAGTAAAATTCTGTGAAATAACACATACTTTGCTTTTCTATCATTTATAACAACCTCCCTCGTAAGATGCACAGTAAAATCTTTCGGTACTGAGTATCTATTTAACTCAAATTTCACTCATAACTCACAAATAAAAACAAAAGGGGCATCAATTAGACACAGAATCGTGCATCTCTATAAGCCGGAGGAAGTAGTAAAACCTTAGTACGTATTATTAATTGCAGCACAACCATAGGCATAGGGAAATTTATAAACTCGAGAGGATGTCTCGTATTCTCAAGTAATTATTCATTACACACACTATTACTATTAGAGCTACAGCTCTAGTTTTATTTTCATAAAGCATAGTTAGTACTTAGCAGCACATGACTATAGCCACTACAGTAAATGCAATTATATTGCACTGAATTGGTAACACATAAAATTACCACCAGCGATGAGTGTTCCAGTTGGTAGTTGAGGAATCGAAATTACCACCGTAATAGCCACCGTTACCGTTTCCACGGAAATTACCGGTGTTATTTAGAGTAGGGCCAAGACCGTTGTTGTGGATGAAATGATTTGAGTTACCATCGCCTGCATGTGCACCGTTGTTAATCTTTGACCCAGAAATGTTCTGAAACCCGTTACCTTCGTTGGTGTATCTGTTCCCATTTAGGCTTTGACCAGCTTTCTCGGCTTCAAGAGCTGCAAGGAGGTCTTTCACTTCTTTAATTCGACTGCTCAATAAGGCCATGGGTTTTTATCTCAATTGAACCTAAATTAAACACGGAAAGAAAATTAAAATTATTAATGAAAAATATCTTAAAAGAGAAAAATAGTCATACATGTCAATATAAAGAATTTTACTCAATCAATTATTTGTTAATTTTGATAACACAATTCTTATAATTAAATCGTCCAAAATTTAATTCATAATTAAATAACTATATAAATTCTTTATATTGTGCATAAATTTTAAAATTTATTTTAAAAATCATCGCTAAAACTTGTAATCTTAAAATCAATACAGAAAAGTTAAAAAAGAATTTGTAACCAAATTTTGTCACTCATTTTTCTTTTTTATTTTGTAGAGAAAATTTCTATCTACTACGTACCTTGGTTTTTTTATGTACTTGAATTGCCCTGATGCAATTTGAGCTAACTGAGGCAGCAATTTATAGATTTAAAATTGCTGAGGAATCCAGTGCTTTGCTTGGCAATGAAGCTCCTGGAGAATATACTGATTAATAGAGGGGTTAATTAAATATTTAACTAAATTTTATTTTTTATTTACTTTTTTTTAAGTATTTCTACTCTATGACATTTAATTTAAACAGTTAAATATTAAAATAAAAATACTATGTGATATCTTTTAACAGTTCAAATTTAATAGTAAACACTAAAATGGTTAAAATAATAACAAGAAATTAAAAATTGAGAAAAAAAATTAAAAATATGAAATAAAAAAGAAAAAAATTAATTAATCCTTAATAGAGTTAATTTTCTTAATATAAAAAATTAAGTTTGTGAAGTATTAGAGATTAATCATCCCTGTTTAAAATAAAAAATTGAAATGAATTATCAGATTAAATTGAGTAGATTTTATATTCATCAAAATGTTGAGTAGATTTTATAGGCTTAAATACTTACCAACAAAATATTCAATCAAGAATTTGAATTTACGTTCTTGTAAAATATTATTGTTGTTTAGCAATTGAATTAATTTCCAGTGGTGGTATATATTAGGCTTGGGAAAGCGATTAATAATCTATTTTGAAAGAAAATTCATTATTTACTATTATTATTAAATTCATCTAATCCATCTATTTAATTTTATAGAAAATTATATATTTTTTTAAAATATCCAAGGGAACATCTTTTAAATATTTATTATTTAAAAATTAATTTAAAATATTTCTATATATTTAAAATTTTCTTAAATTTCACATTAAAAATTTAATAACTTAGGACCGACTAAAACAGGTAGATCGATTATTGATGGATAAAATACGCCAGAAACAAGTATACTCTGTCTAAAAGTAATAATAATGAATTAAATCTAGATATTACACCGGACTAAAGATTATACCGAGGAAAGTCAAATTTATTTTAATTTAAATTGATTAACTCAAATTTGTTGGTTAAAGAGAGCATATATAAATAATTAAAATAATCTAAAAGTTATGAGAGTAAGAATAAATATAGTATATATAACTTTAGAATTTTGGTTTTACTTTTACTTCATATTACCTAATGTTATCATAAGATGAGGAGAAGGAAAGAATAAGAAAAGAGCTAGAAGAAGGAATAATACATGGTGTGAGAAAATATTTAAAATTAACTAATTAATTTTTAGAGAAATTTATTGTGATGGATTAATGAAAAGATTGTTAATAAAATAACTAAATAATTTTTATCAAATAAATCTAGATGAATAAATTAAGGTGAAAATATTTTGATATAATAAAACAATAATTAAGAAAATAAATAATGTTAAAACAATATAATCAACCAATAACTATATTATCAATTTTTATTTAATTCATATATTATAATTTCAATGATTTGTAATTCCTCTAGACTTTTATTCCAATACCTTATCATGGATGGCATCAATTGCTGGAATTTTTTAAAGTAACATAATGCTTGGAACCAGATTCAATAGGAGCTTAAGGCGGGAATTATTAATTGGAAAAAACCAGAACCGGTACACCAGGGAATCTAGTTCCACTTGGTTTGGCAGCGTATAATCTCTCTACCTAACGTCTCTCAAGAGTTTTACAATTTTTTTTATATATTTTAAGAAAATTAGTATATTATACTAATTATATTTTAATAGAATAATTCAATCCAATTTTTATCTAGATAAGATATACAACCTCTCCAAAAAGAAAAATCCTTATCCAAGTTCATAAGGATAATATTCACTTGTTTCCAGTGGAGGAAGTATTAGGACTACAAGGTTCAATTATATATATATGAACATGCCTTTCCCTCATACAACGTAAAACCAATAGCGTGCCTAAGTTATAAAGGATGCCCATTTTACATAGGCTTGAACCATATAATAAGCCCTTCATCATCTAAGGAAATTGGGTGGACGTGACAACTGCACAAACACCAATCAATGTAGGAAATTGCAGCTCCAGCCTGGTATAGAATTAATGACAATAGTTCCATCTTGATACTAAAAGAATTTTAGTTTTAGGATAAATATGTGCAGCCTGGAGCAAGAAAAACAACCGATATAGTTTATATGCAATAATTTTTAGTTAGATAATTTTGTTGCAAAATTTATGGTTAGATTAAAAGTTTTATTTAACCTAAATAATAAGTACATAAATTTAGTTTAACCTGAAATTATTTAATACTTGATTTATAAAAATTAAGATTGATACAATATACATTTTAAAGGTAATTTTGTTAAAAGTCTCTGTAAATTTATTTTTAATCATATTTAAGAAACCTCTTAATTACCATCAGAGATACCATGTGTTTACGTATGCTCCATGTATTGTTACGTAGGTTTTTAGTTTTACCTAATGTATATTCGTATACTCGTTAGATTACTTTTATATTGTGACTATTCTTAACATGTTTTTTATTTAGTTGATATTTATATAGGTATAATTGCAATGTTTTGTCATATAATTTTAATTATTTAACAAATTATATCATCAAATTTTTATATTTATAAATTTTACCACCCAGTTATTACAAATTTACAAATTTTATCATTTTGTTAAATATTAAATAATTATTTGACAATATGTTGATATATTGTATGAATATTTTACTCTGATGTTTCATTTTGAGTATAATAAAAAAATATTATCTAAATTTTATGAAATTAATCTTTCGCGAAGTTTATAATTGTTCAAAATCCTAACATATAAAGTAAAGAAGATGTTTAGTTAGAAAACAATAATCTCTTTACGATTTATTAAAATCATACTTTATTATTTAATTGACTCGTCCTAATTACAATTGCAAAATATGTTAGTAGATCATTAATTAGTTGACTAATATTTAATAATATGATAAAATTTATAATTTGATGATAGTTGAATGACAAATTTTATAAATATAAAAATTTAATGATATAATTCACCAAAATATTAAAGTTGAGCGGGATAAAACGCAATTACTTTAGCTTCACCTGACCTACACTGGTATCACTCAATGAGTTACTTTTATATTGTGACTATTCTTAAAATGTTTTTTATTTAATTGAGATTTATATAGGTATAATTTCAATTTCTTGTCATATAATTTTAATTATTTAGCTAATTATATCAACAAATTTTTATATTTATAAATTTTACCACCCAGTTATATGAATATTTCACTCCGATCTTTCATTTTGAGTATAATAAAAGATATTATCTAAGTTTTATGAAACTAATCTTCCACCATGTTTATAATTGTTCAAAATCGGAAAGAAGATGTTTAGTTAGGAAACAATAATCGCGTTTAGAGTTTATTAAAATCATACTTTATTATTTAATTGACTCATGTTAATAAATCATTAATTATTTGAAGATAAAATTTATAACTTTGTGATATTTAATGACAAATTTCATAAATATAAAATTTGATGATACAATCCAACAAAATATTAAAGTTGAGTGATATAAAACGCAATTAAACCTTTTATTCTCAAACACTTATATTTTGGTATCAATGTAACTCTTGATAAAGAGTAATATAAAAGAAAAACTTATTTGCAGCTAAAATTAATAAGATTAAATATTTAATTTTCTTACTAATGATCAAATTAATTAAATTTATCTATGATTGAGTCAGAGTGATAATTTATAAATAAGCAAAAGATTTCATATTTAAGACAAATACAGTAGAAAAAGTGAAACATTAACAATATTAATAACAATGTAGAGCTATTAAATGGGTTGAGTTGGTCTGGTATTAGCTCATTAGATTACATGATAAAAACAGGTTAAGCCAGGTCAATCTGTTTATTAAATAAGTTATATTTTGTTTAGTTAGACTTACATTGAGACCTGTCGAAACAAGTTAAATGGGTAAGTCAATTAACCAAATTAGTTTATTTTATTTTATTTTTATTTAAATTTAAATTTGATAAAGAAAAATTATAATTAACCTATTTTAATACTGTGCCCCATTTAGTCTCATATATTTTAATTTATATTAGCACTATGGTCTGTAGGGTCAAGCCATTTTTGGCTATTTTTATGAGTTGTTTTTTTGTTTAGTGTGACACTGGCTTATCGGGTCATCGAAGCATACCTTTTTTTCACCGTCATAGCTAAATGTCACTTTTAATTCTTTTAAGTAATTTTTATTGAAAAAATTAATTTTACATCAATGATATTATGATTTGAATTTCAAAATCATTAATTTAAATATGTGATAACTTTTAGATATTGTTATATATATTTAAGAGAGAAAAAATAATTAAAGGACTTTTAAATTAAAACACAAATGACTAAAAAGATTAAAAAGTGACATTTTACATGTGCACAACCACTGCAATATTCATAACGTGGTGAAGACGTTTCGGATCCCCTCTAAAGTAATAGTCATACCTTTGACACACGGGTTAGAGTTGCACCTCCTACGTATATAATGGTTAACAGTGTTTTGAGTGTTTTGGATGTAAATAATCTCTCACGTAAAAAAAAAAAGGGATGACACATAAATACACATAGTATCTTTTATAAAAATGTAGGTATTGAGCTATCAAAACACTTTAATTTTTTAACGTTCTTTTTCTTCTTTTTCTATACATTTTTAGGTTGAGTTTCTAACAATAATATTAAAGTTAATGATTCAACTTGATAACAGATTCAGACCAGTAATGTAATAATTGAAGTGAATTTAAATGAAGGTCACGTAAACTTATTTTGTGGAGATTTCTTATATCAAAAGTTTTCCTAGTAGTATAAGAGTTATACAAAATATGTATGGTGGGTGGATAGGTTGCATGCGCTGTTAATGTGAGCTATCGGGACAGGATACAAGAGTTAGGGCATATCGACGACAATGTGAAGTTCAAGAATTGATTGTCGTGGCGATAGAAACTCTAATGGTCATTGACAATGACTTCCACTGTAGGGGAAGAGGTTTAGCAGTCTTTTGTTTAAGAGGAGGATTGTTGGGATGCAAACAATGTCCCATATCAAAAGAACAAAGAATGACACATGAGTTTATAAACACATATAGTACCTCCATTAGTTAGAGACTTTTTGGAGGAAATCCAAAAATAAAATTGTGATGACTTAAGCTCAAAGCAGACAATATCTTACCCATTATTGATATTTTGTTTAAACAAGTGAATCTAAGGATTGTTTAAACACTCACTTAAGCGAGTAAATTTTGCTTAAGATAATTTTGACACGGTAAACTATCACTTAAATAAACATGTGTTCAAAAAACTTAATTATTCTTTTACTATTCTCAAAAATAAAAAAAAAATTAGATCACAAACTTCAAATATATTGATAATTTCATTCATTTAAATTAAATTTTTAAATGTTTTTATGCAACTCTAATTCTAGAACCGTCACCTTCCTTAGTGTATCTGTTCCCGTTGGAATATTTGTTTTGGGCTGCTTTCTCGGCTTCATGAGCAGCAAGGAAGGAGGTCTTTCAATTGACTTGTTAATGATGCCACGGTTCTCTTATCCAAACTGTACCTAATAAATACTGAAAGACCAATTAAAATTAGAGATGAAATAATTTGTATGTAAATTTTTAAAACAAAATCATCACCAAACTTTTGTGACCTTAGAATAAAAGAAAAACAATATTTGTAACGAAAGTTTGTCACTCATTCATTGTAAGTTTTTTTTTTAAAAAAATATTGTAGTGAAAATTTCTATCTACTTACCTTGGTGTTTTTTTAGTACTTGATTGCCTTGATCCTATATGAGCTCACTGTCGCAGCAATTTATAGATTTAACCTAGCTAGGGATCCAGCGATTAATTTTCTACTCATGAAGCTATGGTGGGAATAAACTAATCAATACAGTATAAACTATGTTTTTCAAATAAAAAAATAATTAAGCGAGTATTAAAGATTTATGGATCTTTTCAGTAGACTTTATTAGGATTAAATATATTATTAAAAAAAAAATTCCATCAAGAACGCACGCTCTTATTCATAACTAAAATTGAATTAACATGGTATATATCTTTTGTTCCCACCAAAACTTAAAGGCATGTTTGGCTGTTATAATAAATAAGACACAGTACAATTAATTTATAATATTCTATTGTTATTCGGTATTTTCTGAGCTAACAGGATAGAACCATTAATATTATAATGTTGACTTATCTTATGGTGATCAACATTGTACATCTTATCCCATTGGGGGAACTAAATTAGGAATTGACACATTAAGATAAAAATATTCTTATGCAATATTGTCCATCTATTATTATTAAAATTTAATTATATTAAAAAATTCCATCAAGAATTGAACGTACGCTCTTATTCATAAATAAATTTATTCTTTAATAATTGAATTAACATGATATATATCTTTTGTTCCCACCAAAACTTAAAGGCATGTTTGATAAATAAGACACAGTACAATTAATTTATAATATTCTATTGTTATTCGGTAGGATAGAACCATTA
Source organism: Hylodesmum podocarpum (assembly GCA_026586105.1). Classification (NCBI taxonomy): domain Eukaryota; kingdom Viridiplantae; phylum Streptophyta; class Magnoliopsida; order Fabales; family Fabaceae; genus Hylodesmum; species Hylodesmum podocarpum. Next base: position 1,040,545 of record JALJEV010000590.1, read on the forward strand.
ATATTATAATGTTGACTTATCTTATGGTGATCAACATTGTACATCTTATCCCATTGGGGGAACTAAGTTAGGAATTGACACATTAAGATAAAAATATTCTTATACAATATTGTTCATCTATTATTATTAAAATTTAATTATATTAAAAAATTCCATCAAGAATTGAACGCACACTCTTATTCATAAATAAATTTATTCTTTAGTAATTGAATTAACATGGTATATATCTTTTGTTCCCACCAAAACTTAAAGGCATGTTAGAGCTAACAGGATAGAACCATTAATATTATAATGTTGATTTATCTTATGGTGATCAACATTGTGCATCTTATCCCATTGGGGGAACTAAGTTAGGAATTGACACATTAAGATAAAAATATTTTTATACAATATTGTCCATCTATTATTATTAAAATTTAATTATATTAAAAGTAAACTAATTAATATAATTTAATTAAAATTTAACTTAATTTATTTTTTATAAATAAATATTATAAATTTAATTTAATATAAAGCTAAACTAATTAACATAATTTAGTACAATTAAACTTTTAAATAAATTTTAACATAATTTAATTAAAACTAAAAATTTTAATTAAAATTTAACATAATATAATTTCTATAAATATAAAATATAATTTAATTTGACATTGTCTAGTTTAAACATTTTATAATTCAACATTGTCTAATTTTTCTAAATAAATTTTTAATATTTAATTTAAAAAATTTACAATAATCATCATAATTTTAAAATAGCAATTAAATAAAATTCCATTTAAATTTAATCAATTGAAATAATTTAACTAAAACTATAATTTATTTTAAAAAATTTAACACTATTTAATTCTTATAAATAGAATTTAATTGGACATAAATAAAATTAGAAATTACTCTTAAGAAAGTTATATATTATCCAAATTCATAAACCTTGGTGCTTGCTTCCAATGAATGACGGAGTGTTAGGACTCAATGGGCACATATGTTTCAATTATAAAGTTTACCACAAACATCTTTAACTCAAAGTAATTTTAATTGATTAGTTTAATGAATAAAAATTATATTCTATAATGAGTTATAAAAGGTGCAATAACTAGCATAAATTATATACTCATACCATTTAATAATTATTTTACCGTACTTATCGATATCATTATCTAAAGTACTTTTCATTAAATAAGATTCTATTGTCAATAAACTATTTTTTGTTTATACAAGTTTTCATAAATAATAATTTAGAAAGAAAAGCTTATCTATAATTAAAATTAATAAAATTAATTAGTGTAAATTAATTGTTTTAATCAAGGCTCAAAGTTTAATTTACCTAGAGACAAGATCCAGTTTAAAACTTTTTAACTTACATCTATCAAATTTTTTTCTATAAATGATTTAATTAATGTAAATGTTAAATTAGGAGTTACTTTAACGATCATTTATCAAATTTTATATAATTTAGAATTTTTTAAATAGATATCTAACCATTAATATATATATATATATATTTATATAAATAATATCTTATTATATATCAAAATAAAGTCAAAAATTTTTATAATTATATGAATATATATATATTCATTTTAATAAGAAGATTAAATTAAATAGTATGGTCAATTAATTTAATTGATAAAAAAATATGAAAAGTTATAAAATAATAGGTTTATGTCATTACATCATTTATCTATAATTGCGTTCAGTAATAATCTATAAATAATCAGAGATTCCATGTTTATATGAAATAGTAAAACATTGATATTGATAACAATATATACAACCATATACCAAAGGAAAAGATTTACGAAGTCAAAGGAGGTTTCGTATCCCTCTGTAAGCATTTATTCATAACATTAACACACCGTAAGAGCTAAAGCTCTCGTTTTATTTTACAAATAGTGGCAGTTCATAAGTAGTACATGCGTAGTTATCATATTACGTTGGTAAATACATAATGAAATCACCACCAACGAGGACCATAGTTTCTTGTTGAGGAATCGAAATTACCACCAAAGTAGCCGCCGTTGCCATTTCCTTCGAAATGACCGGTGTTATTTATAGCAGGGCCATTACCGTTGTTGTGGACATGTTGATTTGAGTTACCATCGCCTGCATATGTGCCATTGTTGATCTTTGAGCCAGAAACATTCTGAAACCCATTGCCACGGTTCGTGTATGTGTTACCATACGAATTTTTGTTTTGGCGAGCTTCCTCCGCTTCAAGATTTGCAAGGTCTTCTCTCAATTTGCGAATTCGATCGTTCAATGACATCGCCATTGATTGCTTCTCTTAGCTGCACCTAAATTAAACACGGAAACATTAATTAAATTAATAATCAAATATTTTACATATAATTTTAGAAAATATCGTCACGCAATTTTTTGTAACCCTAGAATTAGTACGAGAAAAAAAAAAAACAATATCATAATTAAAGTTGATCACTCATTCGTGCCCATTTTTTTCGGTGAACGAAAATTTCTCTATATTAATCTATATACCTTGGTGTCCTTACTATTGGTTTGCCTTGATGTTAATTCTGAGCTAACTAGGCTGCAATTTATAGATTGAATGTTGCTAATTAACTATGGGAATCCAGTGCTTTGCTTGTTCATGAAGCTATACTAAATATCTAGCAACATGATGCGTCAGAATGTGAATAACTATCGATGTGTTTGATAGACCATAAATAAATTAAATTAAAGTACAAAGATAAAAATAAAATGTAAATAAGTATACTTGATTTAAGAAAAAAAGAAATAATAAAATTTTGACACTAAAGATGTGTTATAACATAATTGATTATATTATAATATAATTGATAATTGTTTTTTTAACATATTTATTGCTATCGATAATTTTAACATTTGTAAATACTAAGACCGTTTTTATGTTGTGTAAAGGCTATAGCTATCCCGTTATCAGGTTATTGATACTAACCCACAATACCTTCCTTCAATCATTTCTATGCTGTTCTGCGAAGAAATAAAAATTTGATTGTGGAATCCAAAATTTTTGTAACGGTGTTTGTTATAGTTAATAATTGTTTTTTAAAATTTAAGATTTTTTAAATATAAAAAATTATGCATGACTATTAATAAATTAATAATTAATTATTTTATATGTCAATAGTTCTCTCACGAGATAATCAACAATTTTTTATATTTTGTTTGCTCCTCACGAATATTTCCTTATCAACAAGGAAGAATATTTAGTAGCGATGATGCTATTCCTATTACTTTTTACAACATTTTAGGTATATAATAAAACTCGTATTTTCTTTTTATTTTCGTTTTTTTAATTCAATAATTAAAAAAGTTTTGTATAATTTTTAATTTAATTCTAACAATGAAAAGAGGGAACCGATGTTTTTCTATATCTATATTTAAAGTTTTATGCATTTTCCTTCACAACTAATCCGTAACGGTTAATACTATTAGACAAAAAGAAATTAAAAAAAAAGGAAAGATATAAGAAATAAAGGAGAAAACTAGAATAAAAGGGATTTATTATTAAAAAAAATGATAAGCGTATTATTTGAATTAAAAAATAATTACTTCCATTTATTTGAATGGGTAAAAAACAATAAAGTGATCGAAATGATAAATTATTGGTGAAAACATTTTTATTCTTACATTCAGTGAAGTACTTGTTCTTTTTTATTCATCATAACTATTCGTTTACGATACAGATATATTTGATATTTATCACTGTTCATTAATTATAATATTTTACATATACAATTTCTAATTCTTGTAACTTATTTTGTTTAATTTTAGGCCTAGTTTTTTACTTTTATTTTACTTTTATTTTACTTGTAATTTTTAGATATTTTTTTTCTTAATTCATATTTTTTCAATTCTGTTTAAAAATACCAAGCTGAGAAATAGTGTTCTAATATGGACAAAATTATTCACACTCTTTGTATTTTTCTATAAAATTAGTTTGATACCTTTTTATTTATTTCTTATAGAGATATTAGTGTAATTTTTTTAAAAATAAATATCATGTCAGTGTAGTGTATAAAATATGTTACTAGAGTGTCAGTGTAATTTATTCTATAATTTGTAATTATTAATTAATATTATCTCTAATATTTTATATAAAAAATACTTAATTTATAAATTTTAATAAAAATAATCAAATCGGTTAATTTATTTTAAATTTTAAAAAGACCGAGAAAAGCCCCGGTAAACTAAAAGCACAAAAAACATGTTTAAACTTTTATAAGAATAACTATGAGTTATCTTGATTCAGCTACGTTATGATAAAAATTAAAATTGAAACGGGTCATATATAATTGAATTATTACAGTATATTTCTGAAAAATAATTCAGTCAATTTAAATGAAATGATAGATAAATTTAATTTTTAGATTGAGTAATTAAGATAGAGTTGATTTATTTTTTAGGTCTTAAATCATTATATAAATTTTCAATTTTATATGAACATGAGATAAAATCATTATATAAATTGGTCCCGTTGTATGAATATATAAATTAATTATTTTAATAATAAAATAATATGTAAAATTATATATTTAATTAAAATTTTTATTTATTTTTAATATTTTATTTTCAAGTTTTTTTTTATATATTAAAATATAATTAATAATTTAATATATTATATATTTAAGAACTATATTAGTATAAAATCGTTAAAATATGACAATGAATTTAAAAATTCTAAATTCTCTTATCTGAATTCCAAATCCAAATCTGTATCGACTTTTTCGAACCCCAGCCCCCTGTTACCGTGATGTCATGCCAAAATACCGCTGTAGCTAAAAGCCTCTTCATGGGTTATAAGATGATTTTCATTAACCCTCATTTTTTTTTAGTAACAACATAGAAGAATATATATATATATATATATATATATATATATATATATATATATATATAAAGATATCTTTAAATATATTAACAATTGTCAGCTATAACTAATTGAATTTCTATAATTTATTATAATCATAATCAGTTATTTTATTTGAATAAATTTGTTGAAAATTAGTTTAAAAATAATTAATTTCGTTTGGGTGGAGAAAAAAAATTAAGTGTAAAAACAACTAAAACGAAATAATATTTAATTCATATATTATAATTTCAATAATTTCTAACTCCTCTAAACTTTTATTCCAATACTTTCTCATTGGTGGCATCAATTGCTGGAATTTTTTAAAGTAACATAATGCTGGGAACCAGATTCAATAGAAACTTAAAACGGAGTTATTAATTGGAAAAAACCAGAATCAGTACACGAGGGAATTAATCTAGTTCCACTTGGTTTGGAGCGTATAATCTCTCTACCTAACGTCTCTCAAGAGTTGAAATTGCAGCTCAAACCTGGTATACAATGACAATAATTCCATCTTGATACTGAAAAGATTTATAGTTTGAGGATAAATATGTCCAGCCTGAAGCAAGAAAAATAACCGATATATAACTTATATGCAATAAATTTTAGTTAGATAATTTTGTTGCAAAATTATGGTTAGAATAAAAGTTAGTTCTAACCTAAATAATAAGTACATGGATTTAGTTTAATCTAAAATTATTTAATACTTCATTTATATAAATTAAGATTGATACAATATATATTTTTTAAAATATACTAAAATATAAATAATTAGATTACTTTTTCATTATTGTTTAATGTTGATAAAGTTTGACAAGGATAATTTTATTAAAATTCTTCGTAAATATTTAAGAAACTTCTTAATCACTAATTGAGATATTATGTATTTATAAATTCATACATCTATTGTTACGTTGACGCATGACTTTAACTACATGCCGTATTAATATCACTTAATAAACTACTTGTATACCTTTCATACCGTGATTATTCTTAAAATGTTTTTTTATTTAATTGAGATTTTATTTAGGTATGATTGCATTTTTTTTTCATTTTAATGTTTTGATGAATTATGTCATTAAATTTTTAAAATTGTAAAACTTACCACCCAGTTATTACGAAGTTGCAAATTTTATCACTATTAAATGTTAAATAACTATTTAACAATATGTTGATGTGTTATATGAATATTTCACTTTCACATTTTTTTGTGAGTAAAAGAAAAGATATCATCTAAGTTTTAGGAAACCAATTTTCCACTAAGTTTATAATTGTTCTAAGTCCTAGTATGTAAAAGAAAGATGTTTAGTCACAATAATTTCGTCTACGTTTTATTCACTTGAAAGATAAAATAAACTAATAAAATCGCATTTTATTAACTATTGACTCATCCTAATTACAGGACGTGGCAGCAAATCATTAATTATTTGACTGATATTTAATGAGATAATAAAATTTATAATTTTAAGATAATTGAACGACAAATTTCATAAATATAAAAATTTGATGATATAATTTGAGAAAATTAAAGTTTTTTTTTTCAATCATTTATATTTTGTTATCAATATAACTCTTGATAAAGAGTAATTTAAAAGAAAACTTATTTATAATTAAAATTAATAAGATTAAATATTTGATTTTCTTAGTAATTAACTAAATTTATCAATAATTGAGTCAAAGGGATAATTTATAAACAAGTAAAAGATTCTGTATTTATAACATACACGCGGAAAGTAGGAAAATCTTAGCAATATTAATAATGTAGAGCTATCTAAGAACCTTTCATTTAATAAGATGCGACTATCAATGAACTATTTTTTATAAATATGATTTTTATAAATAATAAGTTATAGGAAAAGCTTATTTATAATTGAAATTAATAAGATTAATTAGTGTAAATTATTATCTTAAATCAAGGGACAAGATCAGTTAATATCAAGTATAAAACTTTTTAACTAACATCTTTCAAAAACTATTTTGTAAATTAAGTTTAATTAATTTAACTGTTAAATTATGAGATGTTAGCTTCGTGATCATACATATCAAACTTTATATAATTTAATTATTTTAAATATATATTTAACCATAATTAATATATATCTTATTTATATATTAAAATAAAGTAATTCAATGATTTATGAAATAATTTTATAATTATATGAAGTTTTATATATATAGTTATTTAATAAGAACATTATTCAATTAATTTAATTAATAAAAAATATTAAAAGTAATAAAATAATAAGTTTATGTCATTACATCATATATCTATAATTCCGTTCAGTAATAATTTATAAATAATAAGAGATTCCATGTTTATAATTATAACACGGTGAAATAGTAAAACCTTGATATTGTTAACAATATATACAACCATATACCATAGGAAAAGATTTACGAAGTCAAAGGAGGTTTCGTATCCCTCTGTAAGCATTTATTCATAACATTAACACACCATAAGAGCTAAAGCTCTCGTTTTATTTTATAAATAGTAGCAGTACATAAGTAGTACATGCATAGTTAATCATATTATATGTAGGTAATACATAATTAAATCACCACCAACGAAGACCAGAGGTTCTTGTTGAGGCCTCGAAATTGCCATTTCCATCGAAAGTACCGTTGTTGGATATTTCCGGGCCATTAGCGTTGTTGTGGATGAAACCATTTGAGTTATAACCTCTTCCATATGTGTCATTGTTGACCTGTTGTGTCATAGGAGTGTTCTGAAACCCATTGCCATGACCTGAGTTACCATCGCCTGCATATGTGCCATTGTTGATCTTTGAGCCAGAAATGTTCTGAAACCCATTCCCATGGTTCGTGTATGTGTTACCATACGAATTTTTGTTTTGGCGTGCTTCCTCCGCTTCAAGACTTGCAAGGTCTTCTCTCAATCTGCGAATTCGATCGTTCAATGACACCGCCATCGATTGCTTCTCTTTACTGCACCTAAATTAAACACGGAAACATTAATTATATTAACAATCAAATATTTTATTTTAGAAAAAATCGCAATTTTTTGTAACCCTAGAATTAGTATGAAAAAAAAAATATCGTAAGTAAAGTTGATCACTTTCATATCAATTTTTTTCAGTGAACGAAAATTTTTGTATATTTATATATATATATATATATATATATACCTTGATTTCCTTACTAGTGGTTTGTCTTGATGTTAATTATGAGCTAACTGAGGCAGCAATTTATAGATTCAATTTTGCTAATTATATAATTAATTAGGGGAATCCAGTGCTTTGCTTGTTCATGAAGCTATACTAAATACCCAGCAACATTATGCGTTAGAATGTGAATAACTATCGATGTGTTTGATAGACAATAAATAAATTAAATTAAAGTACAGAGATAAAAAAAAATAGAGTAAAAATAAAATGAAAATAAGTATACTTGATTAAAGAAAAAAAGATATAATAAATTTTTGAGATTAACGATGTGTTATAACTTAATTGATTATATTGTATTATAATTGATAATTATTTTTTAACATATTTATTATTATCGATAATTTAAACCTTTGTAAACACTACCGAACTTTTTTATGTTGTGTAGAGGCTATAGCTATACAGTTACCAGCTTATTGATATCAACCCACAATACCTTCTTCCAATCATTTCTATGCTGTTCTGCGAAGAAATAAAAAATTAATTGTGGAATCCAAATTTTTTTAATGGTGTTTGTTATAGTTAATAATTATTTTAAAATTTAAGATTTTTTAAATATAAAAAATTATACATAAATATTAATAATTAATTAATTTATATGTCTCACGAGATAATCAACCATTTTTTATATTTTGTTTGCTGACTTGATCAATTGGCTGTTCCTCACGAATATTTGCTTATCAACAGCGAAAAATATGATGCTATTCCTATTATTTTTTTAAAATATCTTGGGTATATAATAAAACGTATATTTTGGCACATATTCTTTTTATTTTCTTTCTTTCAATTCAATAAATATAAAAATTGATGTATAAATTTCAATTTAACTCTAACCATTAAAAAAGCAAGAATAAAAGGAGAACCGAAATAAAGGAGAAAGTTAGAATAAAAGGGATTTATTATTCAAAATAAAAATTATAAGCATATTATTTGAATTAAAAAATAATTCTTTCCAGTTATTTGAATGGGTACTTTTTTTATTCTTACATTCAGTAAAGTACTTGTTCTTTTTTATTCATTATAACTATTCATTTACGATAAAGATATATTTGATGTTTATTACTGTTCATTAATTATAATATTTTACATATACAATTTCTAATTCTCGTAACTTATATTGTTTAATTTAAATTCTAAGTTTTTATTTTTATGTTACTTGTAATTTTTCGATATTTTGTTCTTAATTCATATTTTTCATTTCCGTTTAAAAATACTAAGCTGAGAAATAATAATCTAATATAGAGTAAATTAGACTCACACTCTTTATATTTTTACAAAATTACATTTGATACCGTTCAATTTATTTCCTTACAGAGGTATTAATGTAATATTTCTTAAAATAACGGTGATATCAATTAGGTTCATAAAATACATGCTGTAGCGTAGTCTAATTTATTCTATAATCATTAATCAATATTATCTCTATTCATACAAAAAAATACTTAATTTATTAATGTTAATAAAAATAATTAAATTAATTAGTTTATTTTAAATTTTCGAAATACCGAAAAAACCCGGTAAACTAAAAGAATCAAAAACATGTTTAAACCTTTTTAAGAATAATCATGAGTTAGATTAATTCAGCTACGCTATGATATAAATTAATATTGAACCGGGTCATATGTAATTGAATTATTACAGTATATTTTTGAAAAATAATTCAGTCAATTTAAGTGAAATGAAAGGATAAATATCTTTTTATTCATGTAATTTTTTTAAAAAAATTGCGTTTAATATTTTATTTTTAAATTATTAATTTTTTATCTTTCATTTCTAAAAAATATTTTGATTACTTTTTTTTACGTCAGTTTCTTCAATAGCGGATCTAAAAAAAATCTATTTTTCACATTCCTCCCATATGTTAATAACCGATATAAAAATTTCATTTTTTACCGATGTAAAAAGTTATTTATACCAGAATTAGTAGTGGATATAATTGTTTACACTTTTTTAAAAGAGGAGATTAAAATTGGACAATTTGAAAGTAAGATCCTAATACAAATTTTTGAAAATTTATAAAATAGAAATATATTCAACCCTTAAATGAATTTTAATTAAGTTAGAGTTGATTTATTGTTTTTTAGCTATCAAATCATTATATAAATTTTTAATTTTATATCAACATGAGATAAAAAAAAATGTCCCTATTCTTTAATGACTACAGTTATTTATTTCATTTTAATATTTAATTTTGTGTAGTTATATTTTACCTGTTTCATTAATTTATTTCCAAAATATGGTAATATATATATATATATATATATATATATATAATAAGCGTGACTAAATTAAGATGATTAATTGATTATCTAAGAAAATAAAAAAGAATGTAAAGGAAAGAAAAGATAAAAAAAAAAAAAGAATTGAAGAAAAAAATTAAGTACTAAAAGTCTGAAACACGCTAACCACATAATGTTAAGGTAGAAGTTAATTAAAGAAAAATTGTTGATTTTTCGTAAGTCTTGTGGTAGTGTGATTAGTAAGGTAAAAGTTAACTAAAGAAAAATAGTTGATTAATCGCGCTCGCAATATATGGATGTTATTGACGTAAAAGAATTTTGCACACAGGAGAAAAACTAAACACAAATTTTCACAATAAATAAATCATTCATCCGCATCTAAATGCAACAGAACCTTAGCGCTAATCTTATGGCTTATAAAAGCAAATAATTCTATCATTGCGTTGGTTTACGTTGATAAGAGAAAATCTACCCAATTTTATATTGAATTTATCATTAGCATTTTTCAAATAATAAACTCACTCATTAGCGGGATTATATGTTAATTAACAATAAAGAGTCCCTTTTTCCAAATATTTTGGCCTTCTTTTAAGTTTTAACTTTAATTCCAATTATAATAAATATAAAAGGGCCTCAATCTCATCCAACAGAGTCTATTTTTGCTTATTTGTAGAGATTAAAAATAAATGATAGAGATTTTATAAACATTCACATGCTCAATCAATTAGCGGTAAATACTCGAATCCATGTAATTTATAATACAGTGGAAATAAGGTTAAATATATTTTTAATTTTTAAATTTAGATACTTTTCTATTTTGATATTTTAAATTTAAAGGATTTTATTTATATCTTTATATTTTTAAAACGTATCATTATTTACTTTATGTTTTATAACATATCATTTTATTCTTTTAAGTATTTTAATGTTAAAAACATTAATTTTATAGTAACATAGTTAATAATTAATTTAAGATAATGAGATGTAACAACATTTAAAAAAATTCTACAGTAACCCTACAATTATATCATCATAACATACTTTTTTTCTTTTTAATGCAAATAATTACAATTAAAATTATTCTTATTTTAAAATTTAAATCATTAATAATATTTTATGTAACGTTAACATTTTTCTTACAAATTATTCAATAGACTGAAATAATATCCGTTGAGGTCGGATTAAAAATGATATTCAAACGTGGAATCAAGCAGTGTAAAACCTTAATATTAATTAATAACAATACAACAACAATGGGGAAATTTACGAAGTAAAGAGAGGTTTCTTATCCACCCTCTCTAAAGTAATTATTCATAACATTAACACAATATTAGAGCTGTGCTGCTCTAATTTTATTTTACAATAATAATTATTAATTAGCAGCACATAAGGTATTACATGCATAGTTGATCATATTGCGTAGGTAATACATAATGAAATCACCACCAACGAGGACCATAGTTTCTTGATGAGGAATCGAAATTACCACCAAAGTAGCCGCCGTTGCCATTTCCATTGAAATTACCGGTGTTATTTATAGCAGGGCCATTACCGTTGTTGTGGATGAAATTATGTCTGTTATTATCACCTGCATACTCACCATTGTTAATCTTTGACCCATCAATGTTCTGAAACCCGTTGCCATGGTTGGTGTATGTGTTCCCATTCGAATTTTTGTTTCGGCCTGCTTGCTCCGCTTCAAGAGCAGCAAGGAGTTCCCTCAGTTCACGAATTTGACTGTTCAATGAGGCCATGCTTCGCTGCACTTAGCACCTAAGTAAACACTGAAAAAAATAAATAAATATTAGTGACTAAATAATTTATATATAGCTAAAAAAAAGTCATTTCTAAATTTTTTGTGCATGACCCTAGAATCAATGAGGAAAAAAGTAATTGGTAACTGATTTCTTTCACTCATTCAATGTTTTTTTTGGAAAATATCTATCTACTTAATTACCTTGGTTGGTATTTGATTGGGTTGCCTTGATGTTAATTAAGAGCTAACTGAGGCCACAATTTATAGATTCAATCCAGCTAGGGAATCCAATTCTTCATTTGTTCATGAAGCCACATTGATATAATAGCTAACAGCGTATTAGCATTTTGTCACGATCAGATTATGTTGATTCTACGAATAATGAGTGATAATGGGAAGAGAATATATATCCCATCACTCGTATAATTAATTCTTCAATTAACCATCAGATTCACGAGGACTTTGTTGTCACTTCTGGTCCCACTTCTATTTCGTCAACTTGTTGTAGCATATGTTAAAATAAAAATATCTTTTGAATACTTAATTATTTTGCTCTTTTTTATTCTTTGATTAAGTATTTCTACATACATAAAAATATGAGTGAGATTAACTCGTAGACTGAGGAAGATAAGTAAAATTATTTTTAGAGTGGCAACTTAATTAAATGGTTAATGGATGATAATAAGACAGGGTTTTGCTATTCTCGTCTTTAATTGCCTCTATTAAGGACATGAGGATGGATTTTACAAGAAGTAGGGATGAAAAATTAAAATTAACCATTCTCTACAGGGTCAGAAAACTCGTAGGGATAACAATTATATAAGATTTTTAAATAAACTTTATACATTATTAACTAAACTTTAATTCAATTATAATCTTTTTATATATATATATATATATATATATATATATATATATATATATATATATTAAAGTAGAACCTTTATATATCGTCAGATTAAGTGATTAGATGGATTGATGTAAGAATTTAAAGGATTTTACCCTTGACTTCTTTTAGTTCTAAATTAGAATATAAAATATATAGAGTACTTTGGTATTTAGTTTATTTAAGATTTTGATTATATATAAAATAATGGAGTGTCATTTATTTTTTATTTGTTTGCAGAATAACTATTGTGGGTTTTTTTTTAGGAGGTTAGTTACATTTTTTTCTCCTTATAGATAAATATTTTATTTCTTTTTAATAGTATTTAGGGTAAATATAATTATATTAATTCTTAATTCCTTTTTAAAACAAAATATTTGAGAATAACTAATTTTAATTTTAATTTTTTTTATTCATTTGAATGCTCTTTTGGTCAAACGGATCGGTTTACGTCAAATTTCGATTCAAAACAAGATGAAACGTTGTTATAATTTTTAAAGCTACTTTCACTTTATATATATATATATATATATATATATATATATATATATATTATATTCAATTAATTGTGTATGTATTAATTGAATCATTGAGTTTGTTGTTACACAAGTATTGAATTGTAAAAGTTCTTTATTAATAATTGAGTTGATTAAGTTATAGTTGATAAGTAGGTGTAAATATATAAATTGTAATAAAGTTGAGTCAGATTATTTGTTTTCTAATATTTTATAGTCTTAAGAAATAATTAGGCATGACGATGGAGACGAGAATGTGGGTTAGTTTTTCTCTACTCTTCAAAAGGTGAGACGAGTTTAGGTTTAAATTTTTTAAAAATATATTTAAAATTTTGAAATTTATTTATGATTATTAAATTTTATCGAGGTTGAATTAACACGGAAGAAACTCATATTTTAATTTTTTAATATATATTCTATATAATATATTAAATCATTAATTATATTTTAACTCAAATAATATATAAAAAGAATAAATAAAAAAATTAAGAATTAAATAATTTTTTTTTTTAACTATATATATATATATATATATATATATATATATATAAACAGAATAGACTGGGATATGGGTTGAAGATAAGTAGTAATGGCCACACCTGTTACTTCCTGTTTTAAAAAAAAATCAAAACTGAGTAGAATATGTACTCTGGAATTTCTTTGTCATCCATGGAAACCAAACTTTTCAATTGAATCTAACCGGGTTGAATTATATTAGATTAGACATTTTTGTTTTAAGGAAATCATTCAAACATGAACAAAACGGCAAGCCTTTTCGTTTTTGGATTGAATGGTATTTTTGTTTAAAACCGATCCAATCCGTCCTTGTTAAAGGAGTCAGTCTCCCTATGTTTATTGCTAACTTAAATTTATTAAGTTATAAATGGTATTTTAATAAAAATTAATAATAAATATAGAATTTAAAGGTTATACAAGAAAAAAAAATATTTAATCCAAATATATAATAAATATATTATTTTAATATTAAGAATTAAAAAAGTAACATTCCATAGATAATATTAGACATCTTTTAACATGATATAAGTGTTTTTCTTAAATTAATAAGATGGTGTAAAAAGAATCTTCTCTAAAAGTAATAAGGACAAAAATAAAGAGGATATGATAAATTATTAAATTATAGGCTCTATATGCCGCTTGATGTAATATATGAAAATTAAAGTATCTTTAAAAAAAACAAATAGTACGTATAAAAGCGATACTGTTTTCCTTTACTAAATAGTTTATAGTTTGATCAAATATAAAATATTGAATGATAATATAAAATACCCTAAGAAAAATATATACTAATAAAAGACAAATAACAAAACTGTTAGTTACATATGAGATAAAAAAAAAAAAAACACATATATTCCAAGTCAATTTTCACCCAGTGAAAAAAAAAAACTAGTGATGCCAACCTCAAAACTTAAAGAAATGAAATTAATTTAACAGTACAAGTAATAAGTGATATTAATAAAATTAATTTGTTTATGAAATAAATTATTTAGAAAAGAAATATTCACTTTATATAAGTTCAAGATTTCTAATAAAATTAGTTATTAAACAAGACAACTCCTTGAACCATTAATATGTTAATATATAGTTATAGCATATGCTAACAGTCAACCCTTCCATTCTCTGTACCCTTCACTCTTATCTTTAACATCACCCTCGTTGTAACTGTCCCATGCAAGTTTCAATTATGCGTATTTTTTGACCCAACGAAAGCCTCAATGCAAGAATCAAAGCAATTCCACGTAGCTGGAATCGAGTCCGTTAAGATAAACTTAGTTACGAGGAGATGAAAGTTCAGTTAGATTAATGTACTGTAGTTTTCAGAGGTAAAACTATGAATTTTGTTCGAGAGTTTTCTAATTTTATTTTTAATTTTCATTTTTTATCTTCTAAAAATTAGGGGTGATCATGGATCTTAAAAATCCAATCCAAATCTAATCTAAATATAAGTTAATAGATTGAATTTAAAATTTAAATCCATACTTTTTTTAAAAAAATTCAATTTAGAATTGTGTATAGCCAGTTTTAAATATGATTTTTGATTTAAAATCAATTTTAAACATGCATTTTGGTTTAAAACCAATTTTAAATAAAAACTAATTTTAAACTAGATTTATTTTAAAACTAATTTTAATATAAAGTGATTAATTATGACTAAGAATCAATTTGTTGTTGGGAAGATACAATATACTCTATCTCTTAGAGGAAATGCAAGTTGAAAGTTAAAAATATGTGATGTTTATATTAATTGAAAGTTCCACAAGGAATTTTAAAGTGAACATTATACAAAAATGAATAGGAAGAGAATAAAGATTGTCAAAATTTGGAAAGAATTAAGGGTGAGCTTGCAAGGAACTAAGGATTTAAATCTATTTTATATAAAAAATCAATTTGGATATTTTAAAAACTAGTTCAGAATAAGTTTTAAAATTGGTTTTTGGTTTAAAATCAATTTTAAATTAAAAATAATTTTTGGTTTAAAATAAATTTTTAGTTCAGAACTAATTTCATACTTATTTTAAAATTAATTTTAAATAAAAAGATAACTTAAATTTTTAAAAAAATTGATTTTGAAATTAAATTTTTTAACTTTAATGTTTCTGACTAGGAATAAAATTTTGAAATTGATTCATGATTTATTTTTATTCATTTACTTTTTTTAAAAAAAGAATTCATTGATTTTCTTATCAAATATTTTTATTTTTTTTACTAACTTACTATTGAAACTATATATTAAAGTATTATTTTTTCATTTATGAGTAAAAAATAAGTAATATTATTATTTTAAAAAATTAAAAATATTATATCAATTCATAATATAATCCTTATATTTGTTTATTTAATTCAAACTAATCTCTTCATCAATAAAAAATATTTGATTTGATCTTTTAATTTTAAAATTAAGTCTAATTTGTTTTAATAATAAAATAGATTATTTTGTTAACTAAAGAGAGGAATATTTTATGTTCTTTTAATCATAAAATATGTCTTGTAATTATCGTAAAAAAAAAAATGTAAAAGTAGTAAGGGGAGAACAAATTCTGGATTTGGATATCGATTCTTCAGTTTAGAAACTACTTATTTTTAAAATTGAATATCCAAATATTTTTAAGTGAAAAAATGGATTTAAATAAAAAAAAATTAATTCACTAAATTAGGTTTAATTTAGAATAATCTGGTTTGGGTATGGATAAGATCGAGTAAATTGGATTTTTTCTCACCCTTCTAAAAAATAATCTTTTAAAAGCTATAAAAATTGAGTTACAACCAAACACGTTTCCATTTCTAGTTTAAGGAAAAATAAAATTAAGAAACAGTCGGACCATCCTTCCTCATGTCAGTTGACAACAAACAGTAAAGGTAAATTCGCATACAGAAGACCATCTATATTCTCACTGTTGCTTTTGTGTGATTGCATTTGGTATTTTTAATATTCCTCTAATTTTCGAATTTCACATATTAAGATAAAGTGTTTTGGCGTTGGATAAGATAACGAATTAACACTGAGGAAGAGTACTCATTCTTATCTCGAAATTGGGTAAGATAAGAAATGAAGGCATGGGTTATGAACTTATAATTCGATTAATTTTTTATCAATATAATATGTTATAGTATGATTAACAAATAATTTTATTTTTTAAAATATGTAGTGAGAAGTTTAATATCTGATTATTAATATAAAAAAAAGTTAAAATATGATTCTTATTAGCAGGCCCTTGTCAACAAGAAGGAATCAGATTCGATCCATGAACACTCAATTAGGTTAGACCTAAAGTGGGAGATAAACACTTTAAGTGGAACTAGATTCTTTGGGGATGTGATTTTGGCGTTAAATGCATAAGTTTGATGCTTACCTTTCCTTCATCCTACACTCCAACAAGTTACACGTTCAAGAAACGATCCCCTTGTTTGACCTGAAAACATAATTAGTATGTTTCTGGACCTCATAAATATAACTTTCTACCCACATTAGATAATTTTCTATTTTCTAGTTATGATTATATTCTTTAGTTAGTGTGCTAGGTAATGGATATGACGTAACATCTTATTCGTCATTCATCACTTAACAAAAAGTAACATTATTGTCAGGACTAAAATGAAGTTTTTTTTTTTTTCCTTCAAATAATGAAGAATCACAAACCCAAAATAAAAAAGAAAAAAATTAATTCATACTACACAAAAAAAAATCTTAGTGATCAATTGATTAAATTTATTTAAAATAATAAGCATCTACAAATGTTATTTCAATTACAAATGTGTCAAAGTAGCTTCAAAACAAGCATCAATCTCAATATTAATTGGATGATATCATTATTGTAAAAGTGACTTTTAACAACACATTAGTGGTCGTCATGCAATTAATAATTCATTTTTAATTGATGTTATTCAAGACTAGCTAATATATTACGGTTATTAAAAACTTATCCATTACTTTTAATGGAGTGATTTCTAACTGTGTCAATACACGTTACAATTAATTTTTTTATATAATTAAAATGCTATTAATTTTATATTTATTTTTTATATATCAGTAATATATTATAAGATATTTTTATGGAATTAATATTGGTTTTTCTATATATGCATGTAAAATAATATTAATATTACATGAATTAATTTTATTACTCCTCCAATAAAATTAAATTTAATAGAAGCTTCTCATCAAACAAGATGAACTTGTGAAGTAAGATAACAAACGTAACTAACTACTGACAATATAACTAATTAATCTACAATTATAAGGAATACCTAAAGAATACCCATGTATGTACGTGTAATGAATCGTACATACATATAAAAGTGTACATTTATCTTTATTGAAGGACATGATAATTGATAAATCCTTCTTCCTCAGGAAAAAAAAAATACTTATTGGTGATTTTTTAGCAGCGCTAAAGAGAAATCTCCAATTAATAATTGATCTATTTCTGATATTTTTATAATTGCCACAATTTAATTCTTGTTTTGGTAGTTAAAACTTTGTTTTTTTACCCTAAAAGACTGTCAAACTATTTATATTTATATTTTAGAAATTCAAATTCCAAGTTTTACACACATATATGATAATATGAGACCCTGTCCGTGTTGGTTCCATTATTTTTTCAACCATGGTTTTGGTACAAAGTGTACACTAATTGCCAACAGTAATAATTTCATCAAGAACTCTGAATATAAACAATGTAGATCGGACATTTCTGTTTCAATATACTTTATTCCATAAATTAAGGAGAAATGAATTCCTCAATGACTTAATCAACTAATACAAATCATTATCACTTGTATTAATATGTTGATTCATTAATTTCATTATTAGTACGATGTTTGATTCAATAAATTATATTTTATACTGTTATCATTTTTAATAAACTATCAATTTAATTTCTCAAGTATTATGTCTTTTTTAAATAAAATAATCTCTAAATTAACAAAGTTTGATAAGTAATATTCTTAAAGTAATAAAAATTATCAATTTAATTCTTATGTTATAATATTGAAAGATTAATTTAAAGAGTTTCTCAATACCTAAGGGATCGTAAAACACAATTTCTAATATTTTAAAAATAATTTATACAATTTTTAAATATTTCAAAATTTATTTAAGAGAAAAAAAAAAATAAAAGATTAGAGAACAAATTACTAATGTATTCCATTATTTTTCTCAACCATTTTCACATTCCTTTCACATTCTCTCAGTCGATTTGGTTACATAAATAGTTATTTAAATCAATTATTTACTAAAAACTCTTAACTTTTTATTTTATTTTTCTTTTATGTGTATCATATGACATAATTATATATTGACCAAAAGAGATAATTATCTAAATTAATTTATCTATTTTTTAAAATTTAAATAAACAATAAAGCATACACACACACACACACACACACATATATATATATATATACACACACACACACATATATATATATATATATATATATATATGTAATTATTAAAAACATCGACCTATCTTTTATACTTTAAGTAATATATTTTAATATTACAATAATAGTTTCATATTTAATTTTTTAAAAATATCTATTCTCTCCTCTCTTTCGTTCTCCAAACGCATTCTATTCTCTTCCCACTTTTATCTTTTTCATTCGTCAACTCCTTTATTCTTTTTAGGTTTTATCTCTTTCCACCCACCACACGACCGTCCCATCTCTTCCTCCCCATTTGGATCTTTGTTGTTTATTTTATAACTAGAACTGAACCAAACCAACATCTTTTGTGTGTAATATTAATATTGAACTGAATCAAATCAATTAATTAGTTGAGCATAATATATTCTAATTACCTTATTCGGTTCTGACTAATTAAGAAAAACTCTCTTCTTAATAAGGATTTATTGATTAGACAATAACAAAACACATTATAAATTTAAACCTAATCAAAATTGATTCATTTTCATTGGATTCGATATTTTTCTCAAAGAACTAAGCAAGTTATCGATGTGGAACTTTTTCCTCGGATAAAGCACAATTAACTTAACATCGTGTTCATTTAAACAAGTTTATTTATTTATAATAATATTACTTAAACTAATTTGAAAATAACCTTGAGGCCTGCCATGCTAATGATGAACCTTCAGGATCATTCATCATGAACAATTTCTGTAAATAGGCAAGAGCGTAACATGTGTACATAGACCGTATATAAAAAGAGACGGATACGAAGAATAATATCATCTTTTCCGTCTATGGATAAACTTTGCATTAATTCCTTTACAATTAAATCTACGCAGTATGCACAATTTGCAAGCATTCTATGATTCCCTGAGTAGTATTTTTCTATTCCCAATAAGATGAGAATATTTATTTTCATATTTTGAAAGGTAATGTATAAATATATTCTCAAAAAAATTATATATCCATATTCATATGTTCCTTATTCCCATGATAAGAAGGTGGAAATGTAATATCCCTATGGAACATAACTCTTATTTTATTTATTTTTTAATTTTAATATTCAAGATATATTCTCAAAAATAATAAAATATTAGTTAATATGGTCAGAAATAATATTCTCAAAAAATAAAAAAGCAATTCGTGATACTAAAGCCTCTCTCACACATGTTAATAAATGCTGGTTAGCGAACCACGTCACAGGAATTTGATTCCATTACTTAAGCAACTAACTACACAGCACCGTGGTTTGACATATAACTAAATGTAGGGTATTTATCTTGCTATGAATGAATCCCCCTTTTAGATGTGAGAACCTAATACGACGTGGACAAGAACAGATATACTTAGATCAATGATTAACTGTTTTTTAGAACAAAAGAAAAACACAGTCTTAAGAATTATGATATACAGTGCTCTCGGGCAAAATTCAATCCAATCCATGGAATTATTAAAAAAACATAAAACTCGAATAAAATTGAATAGATTATACAATTAAATGAATGGATGACAACCCATTCATTTATTCAAATTCAATGGATCAACCTACATAATATTTTTTAATTATGATATTTACAAAGTGTATGTTAGGGATAGTTATTAGCTTTGTCAGGAATTTTAAATGCATATAATGTAATCTATTTCTTACCCAACTAGTATGGATACCATCTTATTAACATTCCACGGATTAAAATAATCCAAAAAATTTAACACAATAGTATGCTTGACCGTTAAGGTTATTAGGTAAGAGTTAAACTTGATTTTTTTAAATGACATTTTATACTTAATTGATAGTGTAAAAATATTTATACTTGTTTTTTTAATTTATTCAAAATTTATAGAATGATTTCATATATTTTAATTTTATAATACTTGCACAAAATAGTTTAAAATGTTTTTATAAAAATATCTTAAAAATTTATAAAACAAATAATCAGTTGCACAATATCCTAATTTTTTCAACATCTAAATTTCACATAAGGCTCAGCATATAAAAATTTATAATTTAAAATAAAAGTTCAATAAAAAATTGTTTTAGGTCTCACCCTAATATTTTGACCATTTCACTAGTACAAAACAAACAATCTACAACGGTTAAAAAATACAGTTTACGACGGTTCATGAACCGTTGTTGCATCTGGTGTCGTAGTCTGTTTTTGCAGACTACGATAGTTTTACTAAAACCGTCGTAGTTTGTAACCGTCGTAGTCTTTTTTTTACAGATTTCCTGAAACCGTCGTTGTCTGCAATAGAATTATCACACACTACGACGTTTAATTTAGAACCGTCGTAATATGCTTAATTTTTTTTTAATATCCTATTTAATTTTTACAGTTTTCCCACATTTTTTGTATTTGTTTATTCATTCTACACAGAAAGTCCATACATATATTTCTCAATAATTTAACAATTGATAATTAATACAATGATTCATAATTCCAACTTCAAAATAAACCAAAAATTAAACTTTAACTTTAAAACTAGACTTGTTTAAACAATCAATAACATAATTGAGTAGGGTGAACTCAGTTGGAGAGATTTATCCAAAATAAAAGGAAAAGAAATGAACAAAATATTTATTATTATTCCCTTTAATTAATCCTAAAATGTGATGATATGGTATAAAAATTGAAGTTATACTAACCTGATGCTATTTGTATTCTCTTTTCCCAACTCAAGCAATGTAAATTTCAATATGTAGCCATGAGATAATCCATTAAAACATGTTATCTTTATTTAATATTTTGTGATGCCAAAATATTACAGTAAATGAATAAGGTGCAATAAGAATGGAAAGTACCTGGAGAAAAAAGGCATCATTTGTTGGTTTTCACTATTTTCCATAGAATCCTTACAAAGGTCATAGATTTAGGTGGTCTAGATTAACACAATGATCACTCAACTTGATACTTCAATTCCAGCTGTAAAAAGTTTGTTTGAAAGGTCAATGTGACGGACTTGCACCCTAGTGAGTGGTAATGGTATCATAAAGAGAAGCATATGTGCCAAATCAAGGAGAACACATTCAAGTGAGGCTAGTAAAAAACCTGGTGCAAGAAATGATAACGTGGAAAACTTTAGAAATAAATTACATAGTTGAAATTAAAAAGTAGATGATGATTCCTTATTCAAGATTTTCTGTGTGTGACTGGCATACAAAGTTCAAATGTAATATATAAAACCAGCTATAGGCATAGGCTATAAGTATCAAACAAGAACCTAGTGTCCAAAATGTTATTAAACAGATATCTGTCCTTCCATAAAATTATAAAATTACAGTAAGCAAATTAGCAGAATGATACAAATAAGAGTTGTTGTCACAACATTATGCCAAAAAGCTATGTTACACCAAAACATAAAAGGGAATAAAATTGCCAATTCTCATGAGTGACAGATACAAAGCCAAGATTGCTAAAGAGAAGTAGAAGGCTTTAGAGAAATCAGATTCTATGGCTTTTGATGAGTTTCCAAACATGCACTTAATCATTTCATCTTTGATAAGTTATCCTTTATTTTTTGAACAAACTTTCATTTCAGTTCAAGACTATTGGATAGACTAAGTAGACTCAGAAATTTATCTCACTCAATAAATAGATTGAATTTGGATAGACTCAATAAGTTTTGGCCAATGAAACTCAAAGAACAAACTAAGTTTTGACCTGTAAGACCCAGGGGATAAAATGTTTACATCAAAAGTCAAATCAGATTCTGTGAGGGAAGTTATTCCAGAAAACTTCCTCAATGCACTATGGAAAATATGCTATAAACTGTGATTATGTCCCTTTTTGTGTTTGTGTATCAGGCATAGGTGGACTGTTACATATGAAGCTTATCTGTGGGACAATAGCTGCCACACAAATACATTATGAATCTCAGTTTATCTTGGTAAGGTTTCTTAAGTTCTTAGTATCCTTTTTTTTTAAATAGTTGAAATTTCCAGAGCTTGGATTATAACCAGACAGTTAAAGACATAAATCATTTCATATTTCAGCTGTGACGTTAACCAAATAATAATTAACTATCATGTTAATCAAATAATAATTAACAATTTTACTATAACATGTATCAATTTTGTTCATTCAGAAAAAGTAGCAGATTTTCAACAGTGGCTTCCATGTACAAAGAAGGTCTCATAGGCCAACCACTACGTAAAACAGCAACAGCTTTCAATTTAATTAGAATATATAATTTCAATTTAATCAAACAACAAGAGCTTTCAATTCAATCCCAAAACCATATTCAAAACATTAGCACCCAACAGCAAGAGCTTCAAAATCAATAACCTAACGTTAACACACAACTTCACTAACACAATGTGAAACGTAATGAGCCCTAAAAAATCCACTAAGCTCTCTAACCCAACGTAATGAGCCCTAAACAATGCAAATGAGAGGAGGATTCACGAAGTGTACCTTTTAGAAGCGATTCGCGTAGGAATTGCGCCGGAGTTAGGGATTGCACCGGTGACGAGAAGGCTGAGTGATTGAGGGAGGGAGGAGGTTGAGTGTGCGCGCAAGGGTTCTTCGCGAAGGAAAGTGAGGGAGAAGGAATGGAGAAGTATGCATGCCTAGGGGTTCTTCGCGAAGAAGAAGATGTGTACCCAACAGACTAAGACGACTCAAATGGGAACCGTCGTAGTCTGTAAGGAAAATATTACAAAAGTGCCACCAACTTACAGACTACGACGGTTCCTATTTGAACCGTCTTAGTCTGTAAGAAAAATATTACAAAATTGCCACCGCACACAGACCACTACGGTTACTTAGAACCGTAGTGGTATGCGCGTAGTGGTTTGTAATTTTTCTACTAGTGTTTATTGGTTATAACGAAGGAAATATTTAAAAGCATATAATCATGCAAAATGAATTAATATTGCAGAATAATTTCACTGGTGTGGCTTCGCAAAGTGCATTTATGCTTTTATAGATTTGTTTGTGGCTAGATTCTGCTTTTATAGATTTTGTTGTGGCTAGATCTCTGCTTTTACTTGCACACGAGCTTCCTCGATCAAGAAGTTTAAATTCATATTTATTCTTTCACATGTTCAGTAATATACCAAATCTACGGTATTATGCCTGGTTTTTATTTCTTTTTACCTCGGCGTTGGTATCTTTAGTCAGATACAGTGACTAAATTTTGCCGAAGACCACACTATAATTTATTGTATAATTAATCTGAAATTTATAGTTTATTTCTTACATGAACATATATGTATAGTAAAGAATCAAAAGATTAATTTTTTTTTCTCAAGAATTTTGAATTCCAATAGTTTAATTCGGTGTAGATGGAATTTTCATATTCCAATAATTCAATATGGTATTAAATGGAATTTTGATGCTCGAGAAATTAAAAATTTTAGTCTCTGTGCTTGATATCTAAAGCGGATTTGCCAGGATTCAACGGGAGCACATTTCATTCTCGGCTCTTTCACGTTCCTTGTTGAACTAAAGTTGGTGATAAAATTATTTATTAGATATATTTTTTATATCGGTTATTTTTTAATAAATTATTTATGGAAATGAGTTTAGTTTAAAATTATTTATTAGATATATTTTTATATCAATTTTGAAAAAATAAATGTAAATAATTGTCATTTTTGACATCAGCTGTGAATTTAACTGATGTAAAAAGTGTTTTTTGTATTTATTTATATCGGTTAAATGTACAACTAAGAAAATAACAATTTTTTCCATCAGTTATTTCATAACCAATGTAGAAAGTGACATGTGACAAAATATACTCATTTCTGAAAATAGTTTCAAACTAGATCCATTTCTATAAATAGTTTATCACAAAAAATACATTTTGATCTTTTACCTTTGAGTCAATTATGATTCATCTTGTTCGGTTTGCTACAAGAAAAACCAAAATTAGAGACAGAGTTTATCGTCTCTAATCATCTATAGGCCGAATTAGAGACAGACCTATATACGTGTCTAATAGGAGCGTCTCTAAATTTAAAGGTAGAATTCCGTGTCTAAATCAGACACGGAACCAATTTTGTTTCTAATTCCTTTTCCAAATAAACACAGACGAATTTGTCCTAAATCCTTCTCTAATTAGACACGAAAAATTTTTGTGTATAATTCTCTCTCTAATTATAATTGCATTATTTTATCTCTAATTTTGTGTCTAATTAGGTACTGTCCCTTTCTAAACTTCATCTTTGGATAAATTATTTAATTATAGACAAATATTTTGTCTCTAATTCCGTCTCTAAATTGTATATCTGCACCTATTTATAATTGTTTAAAATTAACAATTCATAAGCCCAAATTCACACATATAAATAGGACAACTTGTCATTCCTCACTCACCATTCATGCAATAAATTGAAATATATTAAATATGTCAATATCATAAAAGATATCATCATAATGTTTCAAACATCAAAAACAATATCCACTACAGGTATCAAACATAAAAATAAACGTCAACACATCTAATTATCTAATCATCCTGATCATTACCACTATGAGATGATGCTCCGGCATATGGTAAGTTATCACCTTGAGATGTACTCCCACTAGGTACAAATCGTCTAACTAGTTCTTCTAATTGATCCATGCGTTTTTGTTGAGCATTTATGATCTCCAACATATTATTTCTATCTTTCTCACATCTATAAATCAACTCTTGTCTAAACTCAAGACTTATCCATGATTGATCCTATGCCAAAGACATGTATTTTTTTTTACTTTTTCCACCCATTGCCTTCAACCGCAAAGCAGTGTCATTCTCTGGAGAGATTTCCTCAGCCCCACCACCATCAACATTAGCTGAGCCCTGAGAAGACCTAGCTTGTTTCAATTTATTATAAGCCTCCTGCGAAAACATAATTACAGTCAACCAAGAAAAAACCTAAATTATAAAATATATAATCTTCGAAACTAATTTTCTAGGTAAAGACTTCAAAATGTAGATACTTACAAATGCCTCAGCTGATCTCTGATCAATAAATTCATTTGATCTTTTCTTTTTATGAGTTCGCGTAAACAACTCAAACAACGAAGGCTCTTTACCGAATTCTTGACTATGCAATTTATACTTGAAATCAATGAATAATCTAAGATATAATTTACATTTCAAATAATAAAGAAATTGGTTACTAACCATTCGCCTTTGATGTTCAGATGCAGGGATGCTACTACAACCGTGTATTGTACTTTTTGCAGAGGCTCGGTTTACTTTAGCAATATGTTGTTTTTGTTTAAAAGAATCAACATTCTAAGCTTCTTTTAACTGTTGAAAAACAGGGTCTGGTATCCAAGCAAGATTTTTACCTTAACGCACATTCACCATCCCAATTTTAGACATTGTTGCTCAAGGCGATCCGAACACATTTGGTTCCAATTATCCATAATCTTCGATTCATGTGTCAGTAACCAATTGAAGGATTTCTGTAACAAAATAATGTAAATTATTAATTATGTCAAATTGATATATATATATATATATATATATATATATATATATATATATATATGAAACAATAAAAAAAACTTCAAATTAACCTTCCACTCTCCAAACCACAACTCTCGAACTTCTGGAGGAGTTGTGCTCTAATTATACACTGGTCTATCAAATTTTGATTAAATGACACTTGTCATACTTTTAATTGTTTGAACAACCAGAATAAACCTACAAATTTAGAAAAGTCATAGGTATTAATTTTTCTTCCAAACAATTTAATTTGAAAAATATGTAAGAATAACTATTGAAAATAATTAATATTTGCATGTTCTGATAAGGATAGATCCACGTCTTGCCATCTGATGGATCTAATTCCCTAAGTTTGGGGGCTTCCCTAACATTTGCGATGTTTTCATGTAGAAATTGTGTACTTTGTGACTCATTTAATCGAGGAGAATCTTCAATATCCGGGGAAGCAGTAGGCAGTCAAGTTACTGATCGACCTCCACCACGACCTCTGCTACTGCTGCTTCTACCCCTTGAACCACGACCTCCACTTAACAATTTTATTGTCAAACATGAAATAAAAAAAGTTTACATTTAATTCATATGTAGTATATGCAAAACATTAACATGAAAATAAGAGATACAAGAAAAGTTAGGGTGAGTTCAACAATTAATGTTTACATATCAAAGTCTGAATAAATTGTTAAACATAATTTGAAACCTAGTCTAGCCAGAAACCCTAAGTCTATTAAGCCAGATTTCTTCGACCAACAAAACATTAAATTCCTGAAAAAAGTGGAAAGGAAATGCTCCCGGTATGTATCATGCAGTATACCTCCAATATCCATACTCATGTAAAAGTGTATATTAATAACACTTTATGGTAGATGTTAGCAAGAAAATAGAATATGAAGAGCAATATATTTGCATTTTTATAAAACATGAACATTCACAAAATTTAAAGTACCTCCAGTAGGCTATAAACATGTACACGTAACAAAACTTGCAATTTTAAGCGAAATTAATAAGTAAAAAACATATCACTAGTTACATAAGCCATACAACAATTTAAAGAAATATCACATTACAAGTGTAGCTAAACTTACTACCAATAAGTTCTCCCTAAACAAGATATATTATGAATACCATAAGAGCAAGCCATCTAGTTAATCATAATTGGAATAACACGATGTAAAGTATTGTCTTGAAGAAAGATTGAATCTTTAATAGTGTTTGGAAATAAAAAATTTGCAATAAATTAAAGTGTTTTACCGGAAAGCTTATTTTAAATTATATTTAAAAAACTAAACATACCCATTAAAGGTAAGAAATATTGTAAAACGATGCAAAAAAATAGCTATCACGCTAGATTCAACACAATACTGTTATTTAATCAGAAAAAAAACCATATATAAAATTAGATTTATCTAAAGAATAATTTTTTTTCTTTTCATAACTAATATTCTTTTATAATTTTCTTCCTTTATAATAAGATTTTATAACTCATCAAATGTCATCTTATAACTTACTACAAATGTAATTTTGGAACCATGCAACTATGGCAAATGAATTTTTTAACATACTAACAATTTCCATGATACTTTGGCAAAGACCAAGGTAGCAATGGATCCTACAAATGGTGACTAAGGTACCAAGTTCTTGCTTCCTACTATATAGGACTCTAAGACTTTGTCCTGCTAAACTACTTAGTAATTTAATTACTATTTAGTAAATATTTTTTAATGATATAAAAGTCAACCATATCTTTAGACAAGTTTGTTAAAATTTATAGGGAAGAGATAAACTACCACTTTATAAGGGAAACAAGGATATCATAACAATTGTCATCACTAGCAACATTGAAGTAACAAGCAAAAAGAAAAGCATGTAAGATGTGTATCAGTGATGGCCACATCAAATGAAATTTAAAATAGAATCAACCTTACAATCAGTCCAAGTAATTTACTTAATTGTAAAATATAAGTTTAAATTGTGTTAAAAATAATGTAACTACACATTAACAATTAATTTATCAAATTTCTTTCAATGAAACCAAAGCAAAATTCTCTTAAAAATAAATTAGAAACCAAATATCAATGATTTAATATGACGTGTAGTAAGTTTAGTGATGGCCACATCAAATGAAATTCAAAATAGAATCAACCTTACAATCAGTCCAAGTAATTTACTTAATTATAAAAGATAAGTTTAAATTGTGTTAAAAATAATGTAACTACGCATTAACAATTAATTTATTAAATTTCTTTCAGTGAAACTAAAGCAAAATTCTCTTAAAAATAAATTAGAAACCAAATATCAATGGGTTAATATGACGTGTAGTAAGTTTCTAAGTGTATGTAATGAAAGAATGCAAAAATATTAAATTAGATATGCTTTAAATGAATTGTTCATGCAACAAGCCACATGGGTTATGCATAATTATACAAAACTTGTACCTTAATTTGTTATATAATTGATTTATAATTTAGAGCCCATGGTTCTGAAATGAATTATTTCAGCAAACTACACTTCATAATTATGTTAAGTTGAACAACTCTATTATTATATGTTTTCTTCTGATTTAGGAGATCAAGCAATTATAAATCTTCCACTAAAGTAGACAACATTATTTTGTTTCTGATAGCTAATATGAAATTATATAGTATCATTTGAGTTCAATTATAACTATGCATCGAGTTATAAAAATGTTAGAAAATTGTTATTCGCAAGAGAAGGTGTTACAATATCTTTCTTTCATGTCATTATCTCCCTTTAAGTTGGTACCAACATCTGAGAGATCAACAAATAAACATCAAGGTATAGTTTCACACAATATTTGAATATCACACAATATTTGTGCAGTGAGAAAAAAAAAAGAGAGAGATGGACAAAGAAACAAAGATGAAGCATTCCAAATTCAAAAGGATTTGTGCAACACCCCAATTCTCCAGCACCCCACCCCCAAACTAGACCAACTATAGAGAACAACAATAGAAGGAACAAAAGAAAAGAAGATAACAACAAGAGCAAGAGTAGAGAACAGTTAACCTTGAGTTCCTGACAATTGCAGGAGCACAATGAAAGAAAGGAAAACCAGCAGAAGAGAGCACGACAAAAGGGGACGAGCAATCAATAAGCAAGAATGCCACACGGAGTTTGCAAGCCACAAATCAGAGTTTCAAACACAAATAAAAAATGTCTCTCTCAAAACGAACCAACCTCAAACTGGAATATCACATGGATAAAACCTAAACCCTTTTCTCAATAAGAATAACAATGATATAATATTGATATAAAAATAAAAACGAAAGCAAAATGTAATATATTATAAAAATATAATATTAAACGAAAACAAAAGCGTTATAACGTAATATATTATTATTATATATAATATAATATAATATTGATATATTTTTAATGTTTAATATAATATTAATAGTAAAATATATAATATTATAAATATAATATTAAATATATAAAAAATAAAAAAAAATTATAACGGTATAATAAAAGATTTTAAAAATTTACAAGATTTCTTTACACTTTATAACCCCAAATTATTATCGATTATATATATCTATATATATATATATATTTATATATTGAAAAAAATATAAATTAAATGTAATATATTATTATATA
The DNA here is from genome assembly GCA_026586105.1 of Hylodesmum podocarpum. Taxonomy (NCBI): domain Eukaryota; kingdom Viridiplantae; phylum Streptophyta; class Magnoliopsida; order Fabales; family Fabaceae; genus Hylodesmum; species Hylodesmum podocarpum. The sequence continues at coordinate 1,070,956 of JALJEV010000590.1, forward strand.
TAATATAATATAATTAGTATTGAATAATAATATTTTTTTTCTATAAAAATCAACAATTATAAATTTATTAAAAAAAATATTTAAAAATTATATTTATAATTATTTGTTTTATCAAATATATTTAATTTAATAAATATTATATTTACACATAATTGAAATTTTAAAAATTTTAAAAACTTATGATTATTATTATATAAAATATAATATAATTATCATTGAATTGTAATTTTGTTTTAGTTTCCTATAATAACCATCTATTATAAATTTCTTGAGAAATATTTAAAAATTCTATTTATAGTTATTTATGATTATCAAATATATTTAATTTAATAAATATTATATTTATACTTAATTGACATTTTAAAAATTTAAACAATTTATGATTATTATTAAATAAAATTTAATATAATTAATAAATACATGAAGATAATCAAACTGACTTCGAGTCTCACATGTAAGATGTTTATCCAGATAATAAAAGTATAAGGGATCACGTAGTCTAATAGAATATTCATTTGACTTAATTGTAAGAGGTCATTTTAGTCTTACTCTACTTATTTTTTTTAAAATAGTCAAAAACTTAAATATAATATAATTATGAAAATAATTATTAGTTGTAGAAAGGTATTAGGTTTGAGTCCTTTTTTGCTTATTTTTTTAAAATGGTCTAAAATTTAAATATAATATAATTATGAACACAATAATTACATTAGACATCTTATAGCCTAGTAGAATATCCATAATAGTTGTAGAAGGTCTTAGGTTCAAGATGTGATTCAAGGAATTTCCCTAAGTAAGCAAAGAGAACTAATTGTGACAAAAAAAAAATTATTTTTCTTCTCCAATTTCGTCTCTAAATTTTGCATTTACAAATGGATTAGACATGAAAACAGAAATATCGTGACCTTGGCTCTGATACTAATTGTTAGTTAGGACGCAAATCCCGAGTCGAGTATGACTTGACCTACCCTACCATCCGCCATGAGACAATTAATGTATACCCACAACACAAATAATTAAAATTAACATGATTCGGTGCATCAAGAGAACACAAACAATTTTAGCGTGGAACCCCCAATGAAAGTGGAAAAAACCACGGGACCTAGTCTAGAAAATCTCCAATATGAAAAATGTCAGAGTACAATAAAAATGTTTCTACAAAAGAACTCATAACAACTCTCTACTCAAAACAAATACTGGAAAACACATCGGTGTTGACACACATTACCTAAAATCTAATACACCTATAGTACAAATTAAAGGATGTAATGCGAGGGAATAAAACACATCAACCTCTCTTATATATGTCTTTTGCTCCTCTCCCTTTTTAATGTCAATCGATGTGAGACTTTAAATTAACAAAATACACAACATTAATGGGGGTTTCCACATTAAAATTATTTATGTTCTTCTTACTCCTATACTTTCATTTTACTTTCCCACCGAAATTTCATATTATCGTATATTACATTTATCTTGTTTTTCACACATTCAGATTTGTGTAATTTTTCTGTTGTATAATTATGCCTATAGGCAGAGCCACATTTAAGGTTTGATGGTTGTGCCGCACCCCTCCAAATTTATTTACACATACATACGTACGTACATACATACATACATACATACATACATATATATATATATATAGGTTATTTCTGTTACAGGGTGAGGATCATAATATAATAAGAATATGCATGGAAAAGGGAACATTCAATATATTCACCTAAGAAAATTAAAATAAAAATATACAAAAATATAAATGCAAAAGATGGGTCATGGCAAAATTAAATATGGAAACTGAAAAAATAGAATAAAAGTTCTTATCGTAGTTCTTATATATAAGAGTACATAAACAAAGATTGAAGAACTTGAAAGTTGAAAGTTCAGAAGAAAACAGGAAACAGGAAAGTTGTTGATTACAGAGGATACAAAGGATTACAAACAAGGATGTTTTTGGCTCCCCTTTCCACAGTGAATAGATGCTCCTTATATAGACAGAAAAAGAAAAGAAAATAAAACATACTTCACTATTTGCCGATACTAAAGACTAATTAAAACTTGCCGACATTTTTAGCCAATCAAATGTTGCCGATATTTTTTTTGTTTTATTTTAAACAGACACTTTTGTCATATAAACCTTTTACATCATACTTTATTCTAATAATACATATTTTCATTGCTGAAATATGAGTTGGAATGTAGTGACTTCGTATCAAAGTCATCCTTATCCTGATCAAATCCTTTAGTTGAAGAAGCTCTTTGTAGAATCTTTTCCAATTCTTCTTTTGATGGCACGGATGCCAGTGTTGATAATAATTGTTGTCTTTCCGGTCAAAATAATGAATCTTGTCTAATTTAACCTTCTTTGCTGGTATTGGTGCGAAACCAAGCTTCAATCTTATTCTTGCATTCCAAATTATTATTAAATTTTGCCCACCATTTGACTTATATTTTTCTTAATAATCTTCTTATTTCTATTCCTGAATGAACATTTTCCATGATATAATCTCATGCCATATCCACGTAATTGTTTGAGATGCCACAAATGATATAAGTTGATACCCCAAAGGGAATGCTGATTTTTCTTGAAAAAATATGTATACTTCTTGAATCTCTTTTGGGAATATTGCTGGTAAAGGCCCATGATGAACAAACCATTCAATAAACCATGTTGGAAATTTTAGAGATATTCCTTTTCTGAACCTAATAAACCAGGAATGTTTATCTAGACAAATTAGTAATACCTTGGACCAGGCGTCCATATAGTCGTAATAAGAATAATACTGAGAAGAGAATGTTTTTGAAAAAGATTTTGTTTTATACATTGATTGTCCCCATTCTTGAGGAGTAATAACCTTGAGAATTTTAACTTTTAAATATTGAATTTCCTCATCTTGGTTTTTAGTATGGGTAAGTTTAATAGAATCGGTATCTATTAATTTAAATTCATAAAAAGTTCTGATTTTTTTAGGGTCTTTTGGAGGATAATGAAATCTAGTCATAAAAAGATTTTCTTTTATCTTTTAAGAAGAAAATTTTGCCTATTCTTTTTCCAAAATCATGATTGGTAGAGTTTTTCGTTTATTAATAAAATTTTCTTGGAAGGAAGTGGAATGAGAAAGGTTTGGAGAAGTGATGGGTGAGGTGGTAACAGCTGGAGAGGTAATGAAATCTTTTGGGGTTACTAAATTATTGTAGTAATGCAAAGGAGAATATTTTTTTTGAGGTAATAAATGGAGATTGAGGTGTTGATGGTGAAGTTTTAACTAATTCTACCAAAGTAATTGGAGATTTGTTATAAGGTGAAGTAGATTTACCACTCATTGAGGAAAAGGTTATTTATCCTGTCTTTGGATTTTTTGAATTGCTGACTTTAGATAGTCTTAGTGGGGGACCATAATCATCTTTTCTTGATGATTTTCCACTCATTCTAAACCCTGTAGAAATTCCTAGGTTAAGAAATATGGTAAAGAATAATTTTTTCCGATAATATAGCTTGTTATATGACAAAAATATGTTTTGAAACTAGATTTTAAACATCTTTTCTCAAAACACTTGGTGCAACTTTGCAATCACTTCTTATTAAAAACTTTTTATTAAATAAACTATCTTGAAAATTTTGTAAACATAATACTATTGAAAATATTTCTTTTTTAATTGTACTATAGTTTTTGTGAGTAGGTTGCAATGTACCACAATCTGTTCTTCTTCTGAAATTCTTTGTTTCAAACTACCCTCACATCCCTTTTCTGAGGTATCTATTTCTACTATTAAGTAGGCCTTGGATTAGGTATTTCTAAACAATACAATTTTTTATAAATCTTCTTTATTTCCTTAATGACTTCAATCATTTCACTATTCCAACTTGGAGGATTCTTCCTAAGTCGGGTATATAAAAGTTTACATAATATTCTAATATTTTGAATAAAATCTGTTATATAATTTACACATCCGATAAATCTTTGTAATTGAGTTTTATCTTTAATTTCATTTGGAAATTTTCTTGCAAATTCAATTGATCTTTGGATTGGTATTATAGTACCTTCAAATATTTCAAATCCTAAAAATATTATTTTTGTCTGAAATATTCTTACTTTCTTAGCATATACAACTAATCTATTTTCTTCTATTAAGGTTATAAATTTTCTTGATGCTCTTGATGATTAGTTATATTTTTTGAAAATATTAATACACCAACTAGGTAAACCATTAGTAAGTCTAAGTAAGGGTAGAATATATCATTCATTATATTTTGAAATTCACTTGGCGCATTCTTTAATCCTTGTGACATTACATTCCATTCGTAATATCCAAAAGGTACCACAAAAGCAGTTTTATATCTATCTTCTTCTTTTACAACAATTTCATAATATCCTGATTTTAAATCAAATTTTGAGAATATTAATGCATTATATACTCTTTTTATTAAATCATTTTTATTTGGTAATAGATATCTTATCCATTTTAATACATTATTTAGCGGTTCATAATTAATAACTAATCTTGGAACTCCTCTTTTTATTTCTTAGGCTTTCATTACATATAAAGCTAAACAACTTTAATGAGATTTTGATGGTCTTATAACACCTTTATCTAGATATTCTTATATCTCTTTCTTACTATATTTTAAATTTTCTTGATTCATTTGAATGGGTCTTACTTTAGTAGATATTTTCTTTTCATCAAAATTATCTATATAAGGTAATTCTATAATATATTTTTTCCTATGCCAAAAAGCTGTTGGATTTAATTCACAAATTTCAGCTTCTATCCTCTTCTCATAATTTTTCATATTTTGTATTTTTGGCGTATTAAGTTGTTCTTCAATTCTTTTATATTTAATTTCTTTATTTAGAAGATTAATCTATTTTTGTTTTATTAATCTTTCTTGTAGTAATCTTTCTTTAGGTAATGTCAAAAATTCAAAACATATTTCTTTTCCCGTCTTTTCTGCACTAATCCTTTTTCTGTTACTTTAAAAGGATATAGTAATGTTAAAAAAGGTGTTCCTAAAATCATTGTGGTTTTCATATTTTTTACAAGTACAAAGGGTGCCTTAAAACAAATTTTTTCTTTACAAATCTTGGCATTAGTGAGTCTATATTCTATTTCCATTTTAGATCCATTTGCACTACTAACTTTTTCTAAAGTTTTCTTATAATATTTTGTGGATACTATCCCTTCTCTTATATAATTTACATCTACCCAAGTCTAATAAAACTATTATTTCAAATTTTTCTTATTTTATTACTAATGATATCTTTGAATACCATGCTTGTATTATCATCATACTTAATAAATTAGTATAATTTTCCTTTGAAACTAATTATGAGAAGATATTTAAGGTTCTTCTTTTTTAATGATTAGATCTTACCTATTAATAATATCTTTACCTTCTAACTTTAATATTTTATATTCTAATTCTATATATTTTCTTTTAATTGTTGAATTTATTTTTTTAAAGTTTTAATTTATGATTACTTGTTGATCATGGGTTTTAAATCTTCCATAAATTTCTTTCATATTAATGGGTTCTACCTCATATTGGACTTTATTATTTTTTTCTTAAATTTTCTAATTATTTTATAAATTCATCTCGAAATGGGTTATCTTCTGATATTTCTATTATTAATATTAAAGTAGTTTTTTAATCTGATGTTAATACATTTAAAGTTTTACTGTCACTGCAATTACATAATTCCATTCCTAAACAATAATTTTCTTGGTCACTTTCTTCCGAAGTCTATGAAGAACTATCATATTCTTGTTCCATTATTTGTTTTTTTCTTGAAAAGTTCTTCTTCTAAAAGAGATTCTTCTTCATAATGGATTAAAATATTACTTAATTGTTTTTGTAATTCTTCATTTTCTATTTGATTTATTTTAATAACCATTTTACATTTACTAGCATAGTGTCCTGGTTTTTTATATTTATAACATGTAATTTCTTTCTTAATAATTTTTCTCCTAAAATTCTTTTTGGGTTTGGTTTCTTTATATTCATTCTTTTTTAAAATTACTATTTTTGTATTTCAATGATTTTTTATCATATGTATTCATTTTAGATTGCTTCTTAATAAATTTTTTCTTTTGTGTACCTGGAGCCCTAGCGGGTTCCATCCCATATTGTTGGCAAAAATTGCCTATTTTTTTTCTATTTATCATACTCTCTTTTCTTATCTTATTTTGTAATTTATAATCTATAAAAACTTTAATTGTTGTATCCACTATAATATTATGTATTTGGCCATAAGTTAAAGTTTTATAGGGTATTGGTTTCCCATATTGGGTTTCTAAATTTATTCTGACTTTTTTGCAAATAAGGAGGGTAATCTGGTTACAAATTGTTCTTTTCAGAGCCCTGCAAAACCATCTTCTCTTAAAGTTACTTTAGATAAAAATACATTTTTATACCACCTATAAACACTCATAGTTTTACAATATAAATTTACTAATTGTTTTGCAGCTTTATCTCTTATCATATTGGGATCTCCTATAAAGTTTTGTAAAATAAAGTATATTAATGTTGCTACAACATCTTCCTGGTTGGTTTCTGGTTTAACACTATTTATTATAGTATCTTTATATGTTTCTGTATAAAAATGATCCCACCAAGTTGGCCAGTGAATCCTTGTATTAATACAGCTGCAGCTAATCTATCACTACATCCTTTAGTTTTATAGGGTGTAGCTGCCATACTCATTTGACTAGTTAAATCTAATATAGTTTGTTATGATAATCCATCTAAATTCCATTTTACAATTTCATTTCCTGAAAATGTATTTTGAACTAATTCTCCTTTTTCTCTAAACTGTATACAGCTGGGGTAGGCTTAAGATAATAATTTCTTAATTTTGGATATGTTTTTATTTTATTTATTTCTAGAGTGTTAATTGATGTTTTATTTAAATCTTCCTGTTTCCTTTTTAATTCTTCTATTTTTATATCTGCATCACTTTTTAATTTTATTAACTCTAATTCTTTTGTGGAACATTAAACAATTTATATATACATCTTTCCATAAATTTCAAACTAGTAACTTTATCCATCATTAAAGGTTTATATTTTATCCAAGTTAGCTTGTTTTGTCATCATGCTTAAAACAATATTTGAGTAATTTAATTGTGAATATATTTATTTTTATATCTCTTATTCCTATTATCTATTATTCTGATTCTATTACTTCATTCTTACTGGTTTTCCATTTGTTGCTTTTTTTTCGAACGAGTAAATTATTTTATCAAAAGGATATTCTAAATTATTTTGTTTGCTATATTCTTTAAATCAATCAAATAAGTATAAGTTTATTTCTTTTTCTCTTAGATAATCATAAAATTTTTATAAAAATATTTTCTTTTGTTGTTTTGAAAATTTATTCCAATACCATTCTACTTTTTGTTTATTATAATATGCTTTTAAATCTTCTCTTATCCAGTCTTTTTCTATTTCAAATGGTTCTTCTCTAATTATGGTATTTAATACTTGTGAAGCTGTTGGTAAATATTAAGGTGATTCAAATCTTTTAGATTCTTCATATCTAGATTTACTAACAATTGGAATAATTCTATCAATTCCTATAATATCTAGGTTTATGGTAGACCCGTCTACTAAATTTCTAGATTTTATCCTAAAAATTCTTTAAGGTGCATTTATTCTTAAAGATGCTTATCTATTCATCCTAAGTCTTATGTTTGTTCCTTCTTGAATTATCTCTCTTATTAGAGTATTATAAATTTTCTTTTCTTCTACTATGTACCTTAATAGCCATTCTTGTGGTATTTTATTTTTTAAGTCTTCATGTCTTAATTTCTTAGGAGTTTGTACTGCTGATTTTTTAAAATTTGCTTCTATTACTACTGTTTCATTTTTAGGTATTTGCTTTTTTTCTCTATAATTATAATCACTTCTTGTTACTTTATAACATATTCTATAAATTATCTGTATAGGACCTAAATCTGGATATATAATTCCATCAGGTATTTGAATATATAATTTGAAGGCTTCAGATGATTTTTCATTATTTAAGTTCATTGAGAAGTTTGGAAAACAGTGAAAGAATACTGGACCATCACGAAGATTACTTTCCAATATTGCTAAAACTAAATCATTGAAATCATTTAATCTTATATCTCTTAAAAATAGTAATACTGGAGTATTTACTCCTATCCTAAAATTAGGTTTCACAGCTACTTGTATTAATCCTATGTTAATATAATTATAACCTCTTGCAATATGTTGTCCTAGTAGATTTTCTGTTAATAAGGTTTTTATCATATTAGACTCTGTTCCTAGGTAATCTACTTCTATAGTTATAATTTCATTATCATTTTGTTTCCAAAAACTATTCCTTTGATACTTGATTTTTATTTATTATTGGTAAAGACCAGTTTTGCATTTGGTTTTCTATTTTCTCTATTTGTAATTCTTTCATTTTTGAAGTACTAGAACGGGCTAAATTATCTGCATGTTCTGGTTTGAGTATAATTTGTTTATTTTTGTTCCTTAGACTTAATTCACTAAAAGTTCTAAGAAAACATGACATCTTTAGTCTTTCTTTGGTTTCCATTGTTACAGGACCACCTCTGACCAACAAATTTACTACCTTTCAGATAGATTTTACTACCGGGACCAAGGTTGACCAACGTATACACACCTCTCGTGTTACACCTGAAATTTCCTCTAAAAGATAAATAAGACAAACTTCTTCTGACAATAGATTTTTAAGTCTAAAGTTCAAATCTAAACCGCTTAAAGGAAACCTAAACACAAAGATGTTTAATAATATATATATATATATATATATATATATATATATATTAATTTATATATTAATAATAAATTTATATCCCTCCCAAATTCATTTTAGTCTCGTAAAAAAGTATATTATATGATAAATAGGCTTGCGTCTAGCCGCTTTTACAAAATAAATAAAAAAATGAAAAATATTAAAATAAAATAAAAAAAAATTTTGGCCCCTCCCAACCTTCCATGGTGGCCTTGCCACTGATTACGCCTTTCCCAACAAATGATATCAGAGCTTATGATGCAACTTGGCAAGAGATATCTTGAGGGAATCCTTTGTGTCAAATGTCTTTTGTTGACTTAAGGAAGGACTTATTGTGTAGTTTGTTAATTCAAAGTCGCACGACAGACATTAGAGAGTGTGAGGAGCAAAAGACTTATATAAGAAAGAGTGAAAAGTTTTATTCACTAACATCACATCTTTTAATCTATATAATGGGTGTATTAAATTTTAAGTAGTGTGTGTCAAAATCATGGTTTTTGGCTATGTTTTTTAGCAGAGCGATTTTTTTGTGAGTTCTTTTGTAGAAGCTCTTTATTGTACTCTTTGACATTTTTCATGGTGGAGAATTTTCCAAACTAGGTCCTGTGATTTTTGTCCCTATCATTCGGAGGTTTTCACGTTAAATTTTTTTGGATTCTTCTTATCCCTACATTTTCATTTTTTTTTCTCTTGGGAATTTTATATTGTCATATATTACATTTATCTTATTTCATCTAAGTTGAAAGGTTTTTATTTTACACGCATTCACATTTTATGTAATTTTTCATTGTGTAATCTTGCGTTACCCAACAGGTTTCACACAACAAGTAGGAATGTACTACATTGAAACCTTTTCTCATGTGGCAAAGCTTACTGCTGTCAGTATACTTCTAGCATTAGCTGCCATCCGGTGTTGGCATTTGTTCCAATTGGATATGGACAATGCATTTCTCAATGGTGACCTTTTTGAAGAGCTTATATGTCCCTTCCACATGGGTACAAACCTCCGGCAGCTATGATAAGGGGGAGACCTTAGTATGCAAATTAAATAAGTCATCCATAGTTTGAAACAAGCATCCAAACAGTGGTTTTGTAAACTTACCTCTACACTTTTATCTTTTGACTTTATGTAGTCAAAGAATGATTATTCACTCTTCTTCAAAGCAAGTGGCAATGATCTAGTGCTTATGATTATTTATGTTGATGATATTATATTAACAGGGTCTAGTGTTGAGCTATTAAATTTCATAAAAACTCAAGTGTTTGGTTTAAAGTCAAGGACCTGGGCAATTTGAAATACTTCCTTGGTTTAGAAATTTCAAGAAGGGCCAAAAGGATCATTCTTAACTAAAGGAAGTATACTCTCACACTTCTTGAGGATACTAGTTATCTTAGAAGCAAACCTACTACTGTCCCCATGGATCCCACCACCAAACTCAACATGGAGGATGGAAATCTCCTTCAAGATGGTAGCTTGTATCGGAGGATTATAGGGCGACTGTCCTATCTAACAGTAAAAGGGCTAGATATCTCCTGTCGTAAATAGGCTTGCTCAATTTGTTTAAGTAAAAGATAAAAACACAAGAAGGGGGGTTGAATTGTGTAAACTATTTAAAAACTTTTTCTTTAAAACGATGTGTTTGCGTCTGTTGTTTTCAAAACTTGATCAGACGCAAGATTGTTTTCTTCATAAGATTGATTTTATTATTAGACTGTTCAAGTTATTATCCCCCAGTTAGTTAACAGATAAAATAATAGAGAAGACAACAATATTTTCATACTAGTTCGTCTGATCAAGATTACATCCAGTTCCCCAGCAACACACTGAGGTTCCACTAAGAGTATTCTTTGAATCTGGCCACTCCTGGCTAAATACAGATATTATTTGGGCACAACCTTCTCAGGCTAAATCAATATTCTTTGGACCCAGCCTCTGCAAGCTAAACAAGGTATTCTTTGAACACAACCTCCACAGGCTAATACAAAGGTATTATTTGGAACGCAGCCTCCTCAGGCTAAAGGGCACCATAATAGTGGATTTTGAAAGATGTTTTAAAGAAAGATATCCTCTACGCAGAGAGGGATTTTACAATGAGATATATTCTAAGTTCGTGGCGAGCAAACTTTTGCTTGAGAGCTTGAGAGAATTGAATATAATTTCTTTGCAGTGCAGTTCGCCAACTTCAACTCAATGTGATGAAGTCCTTTTATATAGAGCTCCGTGAAGTATCTGTGAGACTGAAGATTTGAACTTAGTCCTTTGCCTTGGAGTCTTCAAACGTGTGACAGAGATCAATCAGAATAATTAATGTTTGCATAGGATTTTTTTGACTTGATCAGAGACATAATTAAATAGCAAGATTTGCTTTCTTAGGCTTTCGTCTATGCCCATTAATGATTCGTCTGATCATTCTTCCATCTGCATCTGATGCCTCTTCAGTTTGCTCATTCTTCTATTTGCATTTAATGCCTCTTCAATCTGCTCATTCTTTAGTCTTCAGTCTCATCATTCTTCTGTAATTATCAAAATTAAGATGTTAAGTCATTTTGACTTAACAATTTATAAGCCTATAGATAAACATTTAAATGCAGTTCATTACTAGTTAAGATACCCTGGTCAGGGATTTTTTTTTCGTATACCTTAATGTTGAATTTGATTGCATATTCTAATTTGATTGGGGCCAGTTGTACAAATTCTAGAAAGTCAACCACAAGATATTGCAAGTTCTTAAGGCATTCATTGATTTCGTAGAAAACAAAGTAGAATATAGTGACGTGGTCATTAGCAGAAGCAGAGTATATAGCTATGGCAGCAGCCACAAATGAGGTTGTATGGCGCCAACAACTACTTCATGATTTTCTTATGTGTCAGCATGTTTGCTATACATATCATATCTAATCGTACTTTTCATGAATGCATAAACCATATTGATATTTTACAATACATAAAGCATATTGATATTAATAAAGCATATTGATATTGATCATTATTTTATCTGTAAAACTATGCAATCTGGCTTACTCACTCTTATTCATACTCAAAGAACTCATTAATTACTCACCAAGCCACTCCCCGACAACTCATTTTAATGATTTAATGGTCAAGTTGGGAATTATAGAGATATTCCTCCAACTTGAAGGAGGAGAGTATTCTTTATAAAGGTATATTAATTAGTTACATAGTAATTAGTTATGTTTGTTAGCTTTTTTCACAAGCTCTCCTGTTTGATGTATATATATTTACATAATAGTCAAAGAATTCCTTTTTTCTTTTTCAAGAATTTTGGATTCCAATAGTTCAATACAATTTGCTAAAAAACATCCACAGTTCATAATTGATTTTTAGTTTCTCGCAAATAAAAATATAATTGTTGTTTGATTAAATAATGTGAAAGATCATCTATTCCATTGTAATATTCAAATTTAACAACACAAGACTCAAACAAATTCTTACCATCAACACGTGATGGTATACCAGATAATTAATACAAAGTTGTAACACGCTTAGTACATATACGAGTCATGTATAATTATATTACTGAAGACACTCTGGCCTATAGCAAAGCTCTTATTCTCAAAATACTTACACCTATCCACGGTTTACACACGATAGATCTAAAACACAACAACTACAGTTATTTAATACATACGTATGATCACATCTTCATATATTATATGGTATTACGTACTCTCCTTGAGTGACTTACACCTTCAAAGTTGCTTTCTCATTTGCCCCGTTAGGGTTCCCCACGGTGTTGCCATGTATTGCTCTTTGCTTCCAACGTCCTGGAAACTGGCGATTCCTTCCTGGCAAAGGAATTACAAAAGAACTAGACGGCATTTTGGGGTGAGTTTTTTGAGTCTCACCATCAACAAAAACCTTTGATTCTTCCATTTTCTGTTGAAGTGTGTTCAAGGTATGATCTATAGGTCTTATGATGTTAACGTGTATATGTTCTCCCTCTGGTTGCCATTTAACAATCTTATCAAAGATCTCCTTTTATAGATGCAGTTGGAGAACAATATCTTGTGCATTATTTAAGCTTAAGAGGGAAGCGTCGAACATTTCCAAATTATCTAACGAATAAAGTCATATATTAATATTCTTCATCATCAGTTCTTGGATACTTTTTTTTTAATAAAAGAATCAGGACAGGTGATTAGTACGACAAGTGTGCAATAACACAGTTTTCATCAATCTATTTGTACAAGATTTGTTTGTAACATTCAACATTTTCTTCTCAAAATTTACACCTACTTAATACGTTTTTTTTCACATTTTTTTATCATACTACTCAATATATTTATTATTAATTTCTTTTCTTATTTCTATTTTTTCCTTTAAATATCATATTTATGTGTTATGTTTGTACAACAGTAAAAAGAAAACAAAATATAAAATAAGATAATTAATGTGATAGAGAAACATGAAAAATACAATTACACGAATGGTATAACACTATAACTTATTCTTCAAGGTGTGAAAGGATAATTTTATTCTCCACGGTCGAAATCCGTTTCGGATTCATGATGAATATTGCGACAACTCAGCTGAGTTCTTTCATTAAAGTTGTAATTAGCATGCGTGTATGTTTTGTTTTATCTCATTTTTATTTTATTTTATTTTATTACTTTTAATATCTTTCATCGCATTTTCTTTTATCGTACTTATTACTTTCTTTTGTTTATTTTTTTAATTTATCTTTTCTTCCATTATTTTGTTTATTAATAGTTCTTCCATTATATACCCCTTGAATGGAATCCACATTCATCAATTTTCCTTATCGCAACGTGTATCACTTCCGACAATTGTACACGAAACACAAGGTATTTCGTGGACTCGCATATATACTATTAGCCAACATATATTAGACTGAAATTTCGCCACTTAATTTGCACATTTTTTCGGACCATTTTATCATATATTCTTTTATATTTAAAGTGTCAAATTATTTGATAAAAAAGATAGTGTTAGGGAAAAATTTGTGATTTAATAAAATCAGAAGAAATCTTTATCTGTTATTTATTATCTATTATAAAACTGTTGTTTAAAAGAGAAAATTCAAAAAAAAAAGTCTAAACTATATTAATTTTAAAAAAATAAATACTCACACCTCAATGTCAATTAAAAAATAGTATAAATAATAGAGTTGGAGAACTAATGAATAAATAATTGACAAGATATGATTTTTTAAAATTATTAAAAGATAATTAGTAAAAATAATATTTAAAAATAAAATAATATGAAATAAAAATCATATTTTCTATATATGAAATAAAATGATAAAAATTCCATAGCAAAAATATAATATTTTTTATGAATTTTTAAATAATCAAGGTTTTATACCGAAAATATGATATTGTTAAAAAAAATAACCTTAATTTCTATTTATAATAATATTTATGTATGCCGGGCGTTACGCGGGTAGAAAAACTAATTTTATTATAAAAATTGAATGAACATCCTAAACCCTATACCCAACATATTATTCAAGAAGTGACATTAATATTTCAAACACAACATATTATTCAAAAGATAAGTGTAAAAAAATTATAATAACTAACTTACTTTATATATTTAATTAATTAAAGTTAGACTTGCTTGGACGATTATTTTTTATATCATTTAGTGTGAAGAAGAGGTGAATTTTTTTGGACAACTAAACTTCCAGTAACAATATAGTAAGAAATTTAGCAATGATCTCTATCGTAAGTTTTTGAAGAAAAAGTAATAGTAATAACTCATTTTAAAATTTTCCAGGAAAAAGGTTTGGAATTGTGGCTGCTGGGATTCGAGCCCAGGTCTCCACGGCCACAACGTGGAATTCTCACCACTAAACTACAGCCACGATGTTGTTAGATTTTTTAAGAAAATATATATAAATCTATTATATTCCAATTTATTTTATTTGATTCATCATATTGCCAATTCCGATAATTGACCAAATTGCATGCTCTGACGTTACGTAGTTGCATTTGACATGTTAACATTGTTTGTCAGTATCTCATGTACTTTTTTACTTTATCTCATGTTAACATTGTTGGTTGATGTCAATTTATCAAGTGGTTTCTCTTTAGTATCTCCAGTGCCTAGTGTCAAATAAATCTATGGAAAAGTGCAGTGTTCAGAATCATATGAACTACTTGTAGGTCTTTGTTGAAGAAAGTTTCATATCAATGGGGATACATATAAATTAGGAAGAGGGTAATAAGTCTCGAGTTAGTTTTGAGTGAGAAATGATTCCTCAACATTATTTTACCTCCATATTTCATTAATTACTATTATTATTTTTTCTTTTTACATTTTTTATTATATTTAAGGTTTAATTATTTATTTAATTCTTTTATTTTCATAAATTTTACATTTAATTCATACAAACCATCTTAATCTGTTTAATTGAAAAAGTAAAACTTTAATGTTATAATTTAATTTATAGTTTGATTTGTTTTAATCCTTGTTGTTATAAATATAAGAATTATAAGGAAGTTTAAATTTAAATTACGAGAATTAAAAAAATTATTTTTTTAAACTGTAAAGACTAAAATAGTTTTTTTTTTTTTAAATTGTAGAGACAAAATGTAAAACTTATGAAATATAGAATGAATTGTTAAACCTATATTTTATCATCTACTGTCTCTAATTTTCTTTTTCTTCTTTTTTATCCATTCCTCATAAATGGTAAATATTATGATATGTACGGATCATTTTTTTCTTAGCAAACATGCCAGAAGGCTAAACAGAAATTTCGCGACCCCAATGTATGAATAGTTTGTCAGAACCCAGCCTTGATTTAACTCTATTATTTCTGAAAGATGTATTCTTTTCACAAATTGGGAAAGTGGTGAAAGAAACTAGTAAGATTGTTTAGTTTTTAATTGGGAATGTGTGTTAAGAAGGAAAAAAAACTAAAAAAAAAAAAAAAAAAAAAAAAAAAAAAAACTTGTTTTATTCAGCTAAGTCCAATTATGAATTGAGTTTAATTTGTCTCAATTTTGTCTTGAAATTCAAATTGAAATAGAAGTAAACAGAGGATTAAATTTGCAAATTCAGTTTGATGTATGATACACATATCTAGTAGGTAAATAATTAATAAACTAATATAAAAAATATATATAAAAATATATATTTTATGAGATGATTGATTTATAAAGTATTAGATTTTAATTAAATATTATTATTCTTAATTCAAACGTGTCCTAATCAAACAAAAGCTATACATGACCGTAAATAATTAAAAATTTATTTCATAATCAACTCCAATACTTAATCAATTCATTTATTTATATATATATATATATATATTATTTTTTTTCATATTTTATAATTAGTTATTTCCTAATTGTAATTATCTATCAAAATTTCTAAGCGGATTTACCAATAACTGAGGTGCCAATATAGTTAAGATCTCCCAGTTATAATGATACTTGTGTATGTCTTTTCTTGAAAAAATAAACATGTGTAGCATGAACTGGAAACTTATTATTAATATATAGCAAAATACCCTCACATACTGCTTTTGATATATGACACTAGTAAACACAGGTAAACACCAATTACCAAATCGGGATGCTAACTAGTATTGCGAACTACACATTGGATGATATGCATTAATAATAAGGAACAATACGAAGCAACAAAAATTACTTGCACTTACCATCAAAGGAATTTCCATATAGAAACAGAGTAAAGTGGTGTTCCTTTCCATCCAACAAGAAGGCTATGACCATTCTTATCAAATGTGCAAAATCTTGCACAAGGAAATCTTTTAGCCACCAATTCAGCTTGGTACATAGACAAAGTGCTCAATTCTTTCTCCACCATTCCAAATCGAGAGAAGAATGCCCTCCACACATCAATCTTCACACTCCTACCCTTTCTTTTTACTCCTTCTTCAGCCACAATGTTCCTGATTCCATGATTTAAGTAAAGTGATTCCAAAATCATTCGGTTGATATCATCCTCTTTCATGCAAGCATAGACACAATCGAAGAATGCACTGAAGAAGAAAAGTGCCTCAATGAAACGGTTAACAAAAGATGTAGAATTGTGGTTTGCCTCAATTTCAGTTACCACCATTAGATTAGGATTCAAAGTTCTAATCACTCTCATGAGGGTTTCAAGCTGGTCTGATTGTTGAATCATTGTTCTAAGTGCATATTGAGAATAAACAGCAAGTGTTTCCTCAGGATCAATTTCAAAAAGATCTTCTCTCAAATTTAAAAAATCTGATACCATGATTATGTTAAAGGAGAAGGGTATGTTCAAGCTTTGAGCATAATCATTTAATCTGTTACCAGTGTCCTCAACTATATGCTTTGTGGTTCCACTTTCAATGGCAGTTATCTTTAGAAGCTCAATTGGAAGATCATGTCTTGACTTAAGTGCCTGCAATAGGATAATCCACTGGCCACCCTTTCTGATTTCAACATCAATAACATGAATCTTCTTTGCTTCACCTAGATTATCTATTATGGCTTGAACTGCAGTGAACAATGAAATTTGACAAAAGGGAAGCTGTTGATAAAATGCAACAATAGCGGGGGTTAGTTCCTTCGATGCCTCGTCAGGATCAAACTCCTTCTGCAAATCCTTGGAAGAAACTCTTCCTGTTTCTCTATCAATCCTGTGGCGAAGCGCTTCGGTGAAGTAATGAACAATTCGCTTAACCGGGCTACCAGTTTTGCAAGAGAATGACTCACAATAACTCAGCAATTTGTTTGCACGTTCAAATTGTTGATAGCCAACTTTCTCAGCAGAGGCCAAAAGGGACTCAGCAAGTGCCACATCTTCTTTTTCTTCATCAGTGAGTCCAGAGAAAGAAACAGCAAAAGGGTGAGTTTCCAATAATGGAAAAGATTGTGAGTTTGATGATGATGATGATTGGATGAACCTTGTTCCTGCTATTCTTATCACATCTTCTGTTGAGAGTTTTCTCCATCCACCTTCATTTGTGACCACAGCCAAATCATCAAGTGGCTGAAATGTTTTGTTGCTTTCATTGCCCAACCTCTTGAATCCTTTGCCATAGTTGTTCAATATCTCAAGTGAGGCTAAAGGTATATTAGTAGTAGTAGCAGTAGTTGAGTGTGGCTTTTCCTTTGTTGTATCACATAATGGAACCATGGATCTTGGAAATTCTGCATCAAATTGAAGTGGTGGAGAGAGTGACACCATGTCCAACTGACGATTATCCAATTGTTCATAATCTTGGTACGATGGTTGCTGCTGATACTTTTGTTGATTAGTTGATAGAAGGTAACTTTTTTCTGATGGATCATCTTGGAAGAACCTAAAATCAGAGTAAAGTGAGTCAATTCCCCAATAATCTCCACGATCTTCAGCTTCAGAAAATTGCACCTTTGAGTTTGACACTCTATTCACTCCCCCAGTAGCCCACAAAATATCACTGGATGAACTAGAATTATCATCAACTGTACTGAAACTGAGATGGTATAAATCATCCATCACATAAAATTGAACTAATTTTTTTCCTTCACTAATATCAGTTCCAAACTACGAAGTGATTAATTCTCTATGTAACAAGGGCAACAACATTACTAGTTGATGTCGACCAAATAATTAATTAAGGATAACGTCTATGATTTTTTTTTTTTATTTAAAATAAAAGTTGACCAGTTCTCATGCTAAATCCGTCCAGTACGGTTAACATTAATGTTGTGATCACTATGTGTCGATGTGATCAAGATGGCCTGCACACAGAAAGCCAGTGAAACTAATTAAAATTCAATAAGTTGAGTGTTTTTATTTTTATTTTTATCTCTTTTTCTTGATACAGACAAATTCATTTGCTTGCGTACTCTTATTTTTGAAAAATGGTTGAAGATACGAATTTTAATATTTAGAAACTATTATGACATTTTTATTTATTTATTTCCAGCAAAAAAATTTTCAAAGATTTCGCTCAGTAAGCAAAATATAATCTTGAAGCAAACAATTATTGTTAGACAAAAATACGAAAGGAAAACGGACAAAAAAAATGTTAAATATATTTCAGGAACAGGCCAGGCACTCAACCAAGCATCAGCTCACTATGTCTTGGACTGAGTTCGACATTGCTGTTTATTTTATTAATTTAATCATAGCAAGTTGGCAACTCTGTTCGCGTGAAATGTTAAATTCATAAATAAAATAAACAAATAAATAAGATTATTTCGAGGACCGTATAGTCTAGGATTGTCTCTTACTATTATGTGTTTAGGATGTGATTACAAACCAATCAATTTAGTTTCTATTAGATATTCATGGAGGGTCCAATAGAATTGATTTTTTTTTTTCTTAATATAACCAGAGAGTCGATTTCGCCGTGGAGAACTGAAGTATTACGCGTAAAAAAATTGTGTATCAAAATTGTGTATCTCTTGTAAGTGTGATCAAAATAACTGATTTTTTAAAATTTGTTATCCATTGTAATCCGGATTGTTTTATACCGGTTCACAGTGCAACATATTTATTTTATATTTGGATTTTCAAAACGGAAAACCAATATCTATATTACATTTATTTTCGAAACGGAAAATCAATGTCTATATTACATTTATTTTCGAAACGGAAAACCAATGTCTATATTACATTACATGTACAGGTGGGATCGAAAATTTTGCTCGGACTATTTTGCGTATAAATATATATTATTTTAAATTAATTATAAAACTATAACTTCTAATAATTAATTTTAAATTTTATTTCTAAAAAATTGAATGATAAATATTATAGAGTTAAATCTTAATGAATTTTATTTATAAAATTAATTTAATTGAAAATAGATTATTATATTGAACACCAAATTAAGATATCTTAAATGTATTTTACTAGCAAATTCTAATATCTGGAAAATGTATTTTACTAGTAAATTACTAAGATGTAAAAATCAAATATAATAGTAAATTAATTATATAATCTTACGTGAAAATAGTTTATTATGAAAATTAAATGAAAAGATAAATAATATTACTTTAATAAAGTAAATATATTTTTCTCTTTGAAAATATTATTTTTAAAGAAACTTTTTCATGTTGTACAAAAGTTAATAACTATTTGATAGAAAATATTAATTTATTAAACTATATAAGTATTTTTCTAAAAATAATTTTTAATATAACTGCAAGTTATATAATATTTTTGCTTATCTTAAATAATACTTTTACTTGTATTGCAAAAAAAAAGTATAAATTTAAAAATATTATTTTTAAAAGATTCTTGTCTTATTATAAAAATACTATCATTAAAGAATTATCTTTTAATTTAAATTAAAATTTATAATATAAATTTTTTTCAAATTTAAAACTGATTTTAATCTATAAATTGTTTAAAACCAGTTTTAAAAAATCCATTTGGATATAAATTTTAAATCCAAATCATATAAATGGATAGAGTTTAGATGTGGAAAATCCAATCCATGATCAGAATACTGTTTCTTTCTTTTCTTTTATTTCCTCCTCTTTTAGATTTTTTTTTTGTTCCTTCTATAATACCAAACAAAGGTAATATATAATTGGTAAAATTAGCTTATGATTCCAGATTACAAACGATAAACGATGGAGTGAATTATTTCGGGGGAGAGTTTTATTATTTATAACAAATTTATCTATCAAAAATATCCATAGTTTATATATATATATATATATAAAGACAATATATACTATGAAATAGATTTCAACATTGATAATAGACAAACAAAGACACAAACACTCCAACATAATTGATGTTTAAAATACAAGACATGGGGAATTAAAGGACATACACACAAAAGAAAAGAGATCCTAATACAACGAGATATGAGTAACATAAATAAAAAAAAAAAAAAAAAAAAAAAAAAAGTTATCTAAATTGATAGAATATTCACCTTTTTAAAACCAATCTTTTATGTTCTTTCTATAATAACAAACCTCAAGTAAAGATAAGAAATATTAAATTTTTAATATTTTATATTACACTGAGAAAATTAAAACTTAAAAATAGTTTTTCTAAATATTAGTGTGCCAATTCTTATGGTAAAATTGACATTTTTAGGTCATGCAAGTCGAATACTATGGGATGATCTCCCTCCCATTTTTATGTAATGCTAGTCACTTGGATCTCCATGCTCCCTGAAGTCGTCTTCACTATCCTTTGTATTAATTTAATTCTTTCTATATAAGTCGTATTTGATATTCCGACATGTAAGTTGTGAATAATTTTGTGACTTGCTTTCAATTTTTTTTAAAAATTTAACTTACGTAATATTGAAATTGTGGATACTCAACCCCGTAAAACCGGCTTTTAGGTGAGGTTTGCACCTCAATTATATTCATACAACAGGTCTCATATCTAGGTAACGTGGGACTTCACACTCTTGGATTTTCCTCCAATATTGTATTTCCATCACACCCCTCTCACGCCAAAAACTAGACTTCTCGAGCGTGAAAACTATTCAACGGGTGGTCCAATATCAGTCCTGATAACAGGTAGTTGTCCAATATCAGTCCTGATAACAGGTAATCGTCCAATATTGAGTTTCTATTCTGCTCCAATATCGGTCCTGATAACAAGTGGTCGTCCAATATTGAGTTTCCAACACACCTCTCCCACGCAGAGGATTGAACTTCTCGAACATGGAAACTATTCAATGAAGTGATTCAATATTGGCCCCATGGGTGACCAAAAATTCATCCTAGGACATCTAGGATAAGCTCTGGTACCATGTTGGAAACCCAATATTAGACAACCACTTGTTATCAGGGCCGATATTAGACCTCCCGTTGAATAGTTTCCATGCTCGAGAAGTCTAGTTCTCAACGTGGGAGGGGTGTGTTGAAAATACAATATTGGAGGAAAACCCAGGGATGTGAAGTCACACATCACCTAGAGATGAGACTGTTACGTGTACATAAGGTGAGACAAACTTTACCTCACTGCACATACTTTTATTCAAATAGACATTTAATATAGAATAAATCATATTAAAAGAGGGACTCACTCTATGTGATAATAGATACTAATACCAGACTTAGCAAAAAAAAAAAAAATGGAGAAAGAATCAAAATTCATCATCAATCTTAAATTAGTCGTGTTCAATATATAATCCATGAGTTTTTGCTATTTTAATAAAATAATTCATGTTCTCAACTCTCGGGAATGAGTGTTACATCATCTCACTGCTCCCACATATCCTAGACGACATGATCGAGTTATTGGCTTCATTCTTTATTCAGATTTGCCTCTAAAATTCAGGATGATGTAAATATGAGTAATGAGCATGTGTGAGAAGCAGAGTAACGCAAAGCGCACTACACTGCGCAATAATTAACAAAGGTGCCACCTATGGACACAATGTCGACATACTAGACTCATAAAGTGAGCAAAGTTATGAATTGAAACCTTAGAGATAATTGCTCTCGTTGGATTTTGTTTTTGAATGTTTATGTGTAAAAATTTGATACCCTTTTCCCGCCTGATATTTAAATTTTGGTAATCTTTCATGAGTTTATTGTTCTGTCAGTCTCAAGCGTTTTTTATTAGTACACCATAGATCAATATGCTAAAAATATTTAGCAACATTTCGATCCTATGATATTGAAAGATTATAATATTCAAATGTTATTCAGAATTTGAGTGAAAAATGTTGCACAATGTTGCCATTTCTCCTCCATCTCTAAGCACCGTATGGCTATTTTCACTATTGGTGATGATGGAGGTGATATAAGAATACGTGTAGGTGTCATAACGCACAACTTGGAAAGAACCACAGGTTTTCCCATTCCCCACCTGAATCCTATAAGGCAATTCCATCGTCAATTACTTATTTATTTATGGCTTCATTGCAAAGATCTTTGACGTAAAGAACAGTAATAATTTAATCTCTTTTTCCTTTTCGAATGCTCAATAAGCTAGAGTAGCTTTCCTAGGTGACCTTGTCTTGAAAGTAGTGCCGCACTGCCTCATGCACTTGCACCATTATTTAATTAAGAGATAAACTCCAAATGGGGCTATTACATCAAGTTGCACCAATCGTGGCCCTCAAACAATGTTATAGCCTAGCCTCTAAAGCTTAAAACAGAACATAGTCTTGCTGTTGCATGCACTTATAAATTAGCCATATTGAAGGGTGTTGTGAAACTGAAACTCAAATCCTTGTGATTCTCCTACCTTAGTGCAAGTTAGAAAACATACAAGAATGGAGAACCAACAAGTGTTAGTGGAAAAGGTATGTGAAATGTATGAGAAAATCTCAAAAGTAGAAGACCTCAACCCCTCCAACCATGTCAACAACCTCTTCACCCAACTTGTTACAATTTGCACCACCCCATGTCAATTAGATGTGACAAAGCTGAGCCAACAAGTTAGAGAAACCATAGCTAAGCTAATCATATTATGTGGCAAAGCTGAGGGACTTCTTGAAAACCATTACTCAACCCTCATAGGATCACAGGAAAACCCCTTAAACCACATGAAACTCTTCCCATACTACACCAATTACCACAAACTCACCCATTTGGAATTCACCATGTTAACCACACACTGCACTCAAATCCCCTCCAAACTTGCCTTTGTGGGCTCAGGACCCCTTCCTCTCACTGCAATCATGTTGGCCACACATTACCTTACACGTACATGCTTCCACAACTACGACATGGATCCATTAGCAAATGCCAAAGCTCAGGGGTTAATCTCATTAGACCCTGACTTGTCAAAGAGAATGTTCTTCCACACTAGTGACATTCTAAACGTGTCAAATGGCCTCAAGGAGTATAACGTGGTGTTCTTGGCCGCACTTGTGGGCATGGACAAGAAGGAGAAAGAAAGAGTCATCAATCACTTGGCAAAATTCATGGCCCCTGGTGCTATTCTCTTGTTGAGGAGTGCACATGGTGCACGAGCCTTTCTCTACCCTGTTGTTGACCCTTGTTCTGATCTCAAGGGTTTTGAAGTTCTCTCGGTTTTTCACCCCACTGATGAGGTTATTAACTCGGTTATTGTTGCACGCAAACATCATTCGGTGAATATTCAAGGGATTTATTCATCACCAGTGTTGGCCATAAGCAAATGTTCTGGACTTGAAGGGTTTAATCATCCCTTCAACCATGGGAACGTTATTGAGGAGTTGACTGTTGACGAACAAGCTTGAAGGGACTTAAAATCATAGTCATAAATCAGGATTATCTATGATATCATATCATATGATGTAATAGTGCAATTAATGTAACTGTAGTAGCCGTGATTACCAATCACCAACTGTATCATCACTACTTGATTATTGTTGTTGGAATTGGATAATAAAAATGGTTTTTGGTTAACATTAACCGTGTTTTCATATCGCCTATATTACAGTATGTTGTCTTAACTACCGGATTTTGCAGTAGTAATTGAACTAAGTTATCTCAGGATATTTAATGTTATGCTTAATAAAGTTAAAAATATAATGAAGGTGGTGAAGTAAAGAATAATAAATTGAGAAAATTATAAAAGTTGAGTGAAAAATAAGCTTAAGGACAGAAGTTCTAAACTTCATTAAATTTTTAGTTGAAGAATGTGTTAAGATTATTTAATTTCATTTCACTCTAATTGTTTACCGGTTAATATGATATTATTTTATTTACTTTTTAATATCTAATTTACTTAATTCTAATATTTTAGATATAAGAGTCTAAGTCTTTTGTTTAAATTCTTATTATAGTGTGAATTTATAATAAATAATCAACAATGTAAATTTTTTTTAGAGGTAACCTATATTTAGAATTAATCTTAATTAAATATTCTCTTGAGGATTAAAAGAATTTTTCAAATTCAATTAGTCTCTTAATTCAACTATGTAATCAAATTTATAAAACATTATAAAAATGAGGAGCGATAAATGGAATAGAATCATGTTAAAAAAAAAAAAAGAAAGAATTTACTTAGAGATTATCCTTTTATACCACCTAACTAAAAAGGGAATTAGTTACATATTATTCATAAAATTTTTAAAATCAATTCAATATTTGATGGATGAAGTCTTTCCAAGCTTATAATATTATGCCTCTTCCATTTGTTAGGTTTTAATTTGCTCTATGATTGATTAATCTTTTCCAATCCCTTTTTTTTATCATTTTAAATTAAATAAGATTTGACTTATCTTTATTTAGTATGATTTCTCACTTAAACGAGCATATTATCGCTTAGGCGAACCAGGTCTCACTAAAGCAAGTGCTTGATGTTGGATTGGTGAAGATGGCCAAACATGAAAGATCAATCTATGAGTTTTGACTTTCGTTATATTTAAAGTCTTTAGTTTCTTGTAATTACTTAGGTCAAAGTGTCCTTGAGTATATTTCTTGACTAGAGAAATAGATTGATAAGCACTTGAACTTGCATAAATTAATTTTACATGAGTGACAAGCATTTTAATATATAAGTTGAAACTCATGCATAACATACATGAAGCTTAAACACTTAAGAAAAAAAGTTTTGATAACTTATTTAGTTAATTACATTAATTAATAATCGATTACCAAGTCTTAGAAAACTAAAGTTTGGAGCTTCTGGTGTTATCGATTACAAGAAACATGTAATTTATTACCAAAGACAAAAACTCAAAATGAGTAGGTTAGAGTCGATTATAGGTTTGAAATAATCGATTATATTGATTGTTATTTGAAACTCAATAACCTCAAAAATAATTTAATCAATTATATAAACATTATAATCTATTACATGGTTAAATTAATCGATTATAATATAAGATAACATTTAAAATTGTTTTATATAAAAAGGGAAAAAGAATTTAAACTAAACATTTTCATACACTCATGTTTCCTTAAGAAACACTAAAAGAAGCTAAAGAACAATTTTCTAAACAATCCTTTTATGAGAATTAATACACTTACCCAAGTCAAAGATCCTTCAAATGTGTCTCATAATTCCTGTTAAGTCAAGATGATTTAGCATCTTAGTTTTGATAATTACAGAACAGTCTGTTGTGCCTATAGACAAAAGAAAGAGCATCAGACTCAAGCATCAGACGGAAGAGCCTCAGACTGAAGCATCAGACGGAAGAGCCTCAGACTGAAGCATCAGACGGAAGAGCCTCGATCAAGCATCGACGGAAGAGCCTCGAGATCAAGCATCGATCAAGAGCTTCGATCGAAGCATCGAAGAAAGAGCCTCAGATCGAAGAGCCTCGGATCGGGTGAAGAGTACGGGATGCAGGAAGGAACAGACGGAAGGAGACAGACGAATGAACTCAACACACAACCCTTTCATTTATTCATTCGTCTAATTCGTTTAATGAAGTTCAGACGGAGTAACTCGCGCCCCAATTCAAATCTTGCCGTTACTCAAGAAGCTTCCAAAGACAGAATAGAGATCTATGCAAAACCCCTGCAACACGAAAAGCAAACATGCTTTTTGTTGATGTCTCTGATCAAGTCAGAAAAAGCCTGTGCAAACATTAATTATTCTAATTGATCTCTGTCACACGTTTGAAGACCCCAAGACAAAGGACTAACGTTCAAATCTTTAGTCTAACAGATACTTCAAGGAGCTCCCTATAAAAGGACTTCATTACTTCAAGAGAAGGCTGGCGAACTGCATAACAAAGAAAATATATCCAAGCTTCAAGCTCTCAAGCAAAGTTCACTCGCCCTGAACTTAGAATAGATCTCATTGTAAAACCCCTCTCTGCGTAGAGGATAAACTTATTCTTTCATCTTCCTAAATCCACTGTTGTGGTGCTCTTAGCCTGAGGAGGCTGTGTTTCAAAGAATACCCTGTTTAGCTTGTGGAGGCTGTGTTCAAAGAATACCTGTTTAGCATGTGGAGGCTGTGTTCAAAGAATACCTGTTTAGCCTGAGAAGGCTGTGCCTAAATAATATCTGTATTTAGCCAGGAGTGGCTGGGTTCAAAGAATACTCATAGTGGAACCTTAGCGTGTTGCTGGGGAACTGGATGTAGTCTTGATCAGACGAACCAATATAAAAATATTGTTGTCTTCTCTATTGATTTATCTGTTAACTAACAGGGGATAATAACTTGAACAGTTTAATAATAAAATCAATCTTAAAGAAGAAAACAATCTTGCGTCTGATCAAGCTTTGAAAACAACAGACGCAAACGCATCGTCTTAGAGAAAAAGTTTTAAAAACAGTCTACACAATTCAACCCCCCTTCTTGTGTGTTTTTGTACTTTACAGTTTGGTATCAGAGCTCAACCTCTAAGGGTTGAGCGCTTAACCGCTGCTAGAGGAAAAGATCCGGGATGGTGAACTCCCAGACGATGCTCATTGCAGAAGGTTCCTCCATGAACACTCCTCCAGCTTTCTCTGGAAATGATTACCCTTATTGGGCAGATCGGATGGAGATGTACATAAAGTCTACAAAATATAGACTTTGGAAAATCATAACAGAAGGAGACATTCCCCTGACCAAGCCTGAATCAGAGTGGGGAAATGAAGAATATACAATCGCAGAGCTCAACAACAAGGCACGTTATGCCATAACGTGTGCTCTTTCTAGGACAGAATATAATAGATTCTGTGCCTACAAAACAGCCAAAGAGCTTTGGAATGCGTTAAAGATCTCTTATGAAGGAACTGAAGATGTCAGACTTAGGAAAGCTGTCACCCTTCAAAAAGAGAATACGAAATGTTCTCCATGGAAAGAGAAGAATCTATAGACGGAATGTTTGGAAGATTCCAAACTATTCTGAATGGGCTAGCTGCATTGGAAATTACTTTTTCAAGAGCCTAAAACAACATGAAGATTTTGGACAGCTTACCTGTACAATGGGAAGCTATGTCCACTGCTATATCTGTTGGGAGAAATATGAAGACCCTTACTCTGGATGAACTCATTGGAGTGCTGAGAGTGCATGAAGTTCATTTGTGTAAAAGGGGGAAGCTGAAAATTCAAGAGCTTATTGCTCTATCCAACATTGATGAGCTTGATGGAGAAGAGTCAAGTATGAAGAAGGCAGAATCAACAGACTCAGAAGATTCCTTTGAAGAAGAAATCTCCTTGATGGCAAGAAGATTAAAAAGATTGATGAAGAAGAGGGATCCCAAAAAGATTAGAAGAAAGAAGAAACAAACATCTTGGGATGATCTCGATGATGAAAGCTCAGACGAATCATCTGAAGAAAAGAATGCAAATATTTGTCTCATGGCAAGAGACATTCTATCATCTGAGGTAAATCTTTTAAATATATCTAGTTCATCTTCATCTTCTTCAGATTCAGATTCAGAGTCAGACTATAAGGACATGTCATATGATGTTCTTCTCGCTAACTCACATTTTATAGCTCAAGAATATATAAATTGCAAATCTAAGCTCAAAAAGACTTTAGAAGAAATTGAAAATCTGAAAGCTATAAATGTCCAGTTATCTGAGAAAAACATATCAGATGAATTATCCTCTTCGTCTGATACTGAAAAGAGTCATCTTCTTCTTAGTCTTGAAAATTTAAAAGAAGAAAATGAACTCTTAAAGAAAGATATAAACAATTTCATCTTGAGTTCTTCCAAGCTCAAAAATACTTTAAACTATGGAAGATCTCATCTTAACAAGAGTGAACTTGGTTATAATCATGTGACAGACGAAAGAAAATCACAAATTAATTCGTCTGTATGTAGAAACATGCATATTTTTCATTTGAGGTCTCCGAAACAGTCTGAAGGTCATGTAAGAATCTATGACAGACGGAACCTTACAACTAACAAAATTGGACCCAAGAAAATCTGGGTACCAAGATCAAAAATAATTTTTGTTGCAGATAGAAAGAGAAAATGTATAAAGATGGTACAATATGAACAATGGATACATGCAATATGTGATCACCAACATGTCCTTGTTCCAAAACAACAGATCATGTAAGAGATCTATCATCTATGGGTCTTGAGAAAACAGATTCACCAATTCAGATA
Organism: Hylodesmum podocarpum; assembly: GCA_026586105.1. Classification (NCBI taxonomy): domain Eukaryota; kingdom Viridiplantae; phylum Streptophyta; class Magnoliopsida; order Fabales; family Fabaceae; genus Hylodesmum; species Hylodesmum podocarpum. Next base: position 1,099,637 of record JALJEV010000590.1, read on the forward strand.
GAAGAAGCAAATTTTTCAAAGAAAGCAAACAGGTTGTTCCAAAACAACAGATCATGTAAGAGATCTATCATCTATGGGTCTTGAGAAAACAGATTCACCAATTCAGATAGAAAAAGCAAATTTTTCAAAGAAAGCAAACAGGTCAAATTTTAGATACCTTTCTGAACGTGCTTTGGTGTCAAGAAAAATTGAACCCAAGTGCATTGAAGAAGTGCATTCAAATGTCAATTGAATGGAGCTTGAAATAATGTTTTAAGCAAGGTGAGTTGCTCATGTGTACATCCAATAATAAAAAAAAGGACCTTTGATATTAATTTATTCAAAATGCTTTTCAATGATTCAAACTCTCTTACAAAGAATTTAAACAAATCTTTTTTGAAAACTTAGAAATAATTGTCTCATCTGAATAAGTTTTCTTATCTGTTTAAATTTCTTTTGTCTATTCTTATCGTCTATAGACAAAACGCTGCGTCTGATCAGTAGTTGAAATAATCTATCTGACTCTTCAACAGACGCAATGTTATGTTATCTTCTAACATCTCTGTTGAGTTGAGTGTACAGGACAAAACTCTTAAATGCTTTACATATGTCTAGCTTTTTAAAGCAAGAGGCACGCTATCCTTAGATACACCTCATCAGACGAAAGAAGGTAATGAGAGATAAGAAGGGCTTGGAAGCCTCCGTGAAAAACTCAGAGGATGCAAAAGATTTAAGAAAAGATGTTTTTGATGATTGTAGCCTAAGGGGGAGAGAAATGAGAAATAAGGTTGAGAGAGAAATAAGAATGAAAAAAAAAGGACTGAAGAAATAAAAAAAAAATGTGTACAGCCCAAGGGGAAGAAGAAAAAGAAAGATGCAAAAGCTGAGGGGGAGCATAATACAAGTGCTCAATCTGAAAGGAAGTTCAGATGTAAAAGAAGAAAGAGGATGAAGAACAAATTTTGATCTGTTACTCTTTCAAGTTCAGTCTGATAAAGATAATCTCTCTAACTCTGATACATCCTTTTTCTCTGTCTCAAGTAGAAGATCAAGGATCTTCTAGTGTGGTCTGTAATCATCAAAAAGGGGGAGATTGTTAAGTCAAGATGATTTAGCATCTTAGTTTTGATAATTACAGAACAGTCTGTTGTGCCTATAGACGAAAGAAAGAGCATCAGACTGAAGCATCAAACGGAAGAGCCTCAGACGGAAGAGCCTCAGAATGAAGCATCAGACGGAAGAGCCTCAGACTGAAGCATCAGACGGAAGAGCCTCAAACTGAAGCATCAGACGGAAGCATCAGACAGAAGAGCTCAGACGGAAGAGCCTCAGACTGAAGCATCAGACTGAAGAGCCCCAAACTGAAGCATCAGACGAAAGAGCCTCAGACTGAAGAGCCTCAGACTGAAGAGCACAGACTGAAGGAACAGACGGAAGGAGACAGACGAATGAATTCAACACACAACCCATTTATTTATTCATTCGTCTACCTCGTTTAATGAAGTTCAGACGGAGTAACTCGCGCCCCAATTCAAATCTAGCCGTTACTCAAGAAGCTTCCAAAGACAGAATAGAGATCTATGCAAAACCCCTGCAACACGAAAAGCAAACATGCTTTTTGTTGATGTCTCTGATCAAGTCAGAAAAAGACTGTGCAAACATTAATTATTCTGATTGATCTCTGTCAAACGTTTGAAGACCCCAAGACAAAGGACTAACGTTCAAATCTTTAGTCTAACGGATACTTCAAGGAGCTCTCTATAAAAGGACTTCATTACTTCAAGAGAAGGCTAGCGAACTGCATAACAAAGAAAATATATCCAAGCTTCAAGCTCTCAAGCAAAGTTCACTCGCCCTGAACTTAAAATAGATCTCATTGTAAAACCCCTCTCTGCGTAGAGGATAAACTTATTCTTTTATCTTCCTAAATCCACTGTTGTGGAGCTCTTAGCCTGAGGAGGCTGTGTTTCAAAGAATACTCTGTTTAGCTTGTGGAGGCTGTGTTCAAAGAATACCTGTTTAGCCTGTGGAGGCTAGGTTCAAAGAATACCTGTTTAGCCTGAGAAGGCTATGCCTAAATAATATATGTATTTAGCCAGGAGTGGCTGGGTTCAAACAATACTCATAGTGGAACCTTAGCGTGTTGCTGGGGAACTGGATGTAGTCTTGATCAGACGAACCAGTATAAAAATATTGTTGTCTTCTCTATTGATTTATCTGTTAACTAACAAGGGATAATAACTTGAATAGTTTAATAATAAAATCAATCTTAAAGAAGAAAACAATCTTGCGTCTGATCAAGCTTTGAAAACAACAGACGCAAACACATCGTCTTAGAGAAAAAGTTTTAAAAACAGTCTACACAATTCAACCCCCTTCTTTTGTGTTTTTGTACTTTACAATTCCCATACATTGATCATTTATTGGATCATGATCTTGAAGCAATTTTTGTTTTAGAAAGATAAGATTTCATATTCTGCATTCATAACAAGCTAAAGGTGTTATCTCTCGATTTAATGGTCTATTTTGTCATTGTTTTGATTCTATAATTTATTCATACAAAACTAAGATAGATGTTTCTAGCCTATAAGGTTAAGGAAATTGTTGATTTCTTGTAACCTAGGCCTCTAGTAGATTTTATAGGGTTTAGAGTATTTTTTTTCTTTCTAGGTTTGAGAGAAGTAGCTGAAATTTGTATGCAAAACTATTGCTTTTATAGTGTTGGTTTCATTCTTATTTGGGTAATTGGAAAAATAGATGTAGTTTATATTGATAGGTGAATCACTATAAATCTTGTGCATTTTCTCTTGTTCCCTTTCTTTTATCTACTTGTTAATTGATTGATTATTAATTTCTTTATTACTAACAAGTTTTTTGAGCATATATTATAGAAATTATGCATTTAAGATTATAAGTATTTAAGTTCAAAAAATTGAGGCCTTAAAACAATTTTAAAAGACCAATGAACCAAAAAAAGGATTTTCTAAAATTGATTTGATACGACTCAAATTTTGATAATTGCAAAAAAAATTTAAAATATTAATTCAACCCCTCTTCTTAGTGTAGTTTACAATTATATTGACATTTTTCACCTGAAGTGATTCTTTAGAAATGGTCTCACTTAAGCAAATAGGTTATTACCTAAGCGATCATATGGGCAATTCTTCCTTAAAATGATTTTGTTTAAATATTTTTTTGCTTAGTGGAGTAGAATGTAATACTTAAGTATACTTATTTTCTAAATCTTTAAACTCTTTATTTATTCCTACGTAATTCTTAAAAAAAAAAAAATAGACAAAAAAAATATCAACAATATTCATATTTCTTTCTAAAGATTAATTCTATATATTCTCAATAAAACTTCACTGAAATAAGCTCAATTTTAAGAATTGATTGAATAGTTACGCTTATTATAATTAAACTTTTAATTATGTTTATAAAATTATTAAAATTTTATGATAATTTTAATTAAAAATAATATTAAATATATTAAATTAATAAAGACTAGTCTAAACTGTTAATATATATAATATAAATAAAGGTTATAAAAATTGGACAATGGAGTTAGTTAGGGTGGGGTGGGGTTGGATTTTGATTCAGGATAAGTGGAGAAAATCATTTTTTTCATATTCTACAGTGTGGTTGGATTTTATGTTTTTTGAACCGTTGATAGCCAAACTGGCCTGAGGTAGAATGATTGTAGGTTGAATACATTATGGATATCTTTTATAATTATGATGTGATTGATATACATATCAAAAGCATACAACTGATGTGATATTTAATGTGATTCTCGGAGTTTATATTGTTCAATGAAACGGCGAGTTTTAGTGAATTCAATTTTTTTTAACCCGAACCTGTTCATAATCTGCCAATGCCCACCCTATTATAAAGTAAAACACACCAAATCTAAACTTGGACTTTTTTAAAGAAAATCTAACTTTGACTTGACATATTTCTAATCTTTAAAAAATGTCATTTTGTTGTTACTTTATTTCAATTTATAACGGTTTACATAACTAAAAAGTGATGAATATTTTTTTTGAAAATAATAGAAAATGTGAAAATGATTTAACATTTTTATAATAAAGAATAAAATCAATCATCACCCATTTTTTTTTAGAAAATATTGCTATACTAGTGGAGAGATTTAAATTCCAAATTTTCTTGTTAGTCAAATTCTTATATTCCTCTTTCCTTAATCTTGTCAGATTAAATTCCCATAGAAGATTTAAGATAAAAAAAACTAGAATAATTTACATATTCTTTTTTATGTTTGAGCAAGATTATGTTTGACATTCTTGATTTCTCAACATCACTTTTATACTTCTTGTAGAAAGTATTGATATAATATTTTCAAAATTATAAAATTCAATATAATGTATAAAAAAATGTCAATGTAACATTTTTTAAGTTACTAAAAAAAATATGTAAAAAATAAAAAATATTTATAAAATCTCAAGTTAAATTAAAAAATTTGAGGAACCAAAGTAATTTGTAACTAAAATTAAATTAATAAAGAGTGTAATAAATGATTAACCATTAACAAGAAAAAAGAAGAAGCTAGAAGCAAGGAAGATGCGAGGTAGGTTGAATAAAATAGAGACACGTGAGAGAATACGGTGGCAGAGCGTGTCAAGGCGAGAGGCAACTTCCAAGTTCCAATCGCTTTGTTCCCAACTCCACTATTATTTCCAATTTCGAAAATCGCCAAAATCCAATTTCGAAGCTGAATCTTAGCTTCCGCGACTTTATAGATATTTCCGATTTCGCCACCGACAGAGCCGGCGGTTGCCGTGGCGGTTTCAGTTCGATCGAATGGCCGACAAGTACAATCTCAGGAACCCCGCCGTGAAGCGGATCCTTCAGGAGGTCAAGGAGATGCAATCCAACCCTTCCGACGATTTTATGAGCCTCCCTCTCGAGGTTGCTTCCCTCTTTTACTCTTAGATCTTATCACATCTCTATTTTCGCCACGTGTCATGCGTCTTGTTACCAAAGATTTTTATTACGCAGTGAGGTTGGGTTTCTACGAGATCCTGATGTTGTTCTGTGTGTGCGATTCGATGGGGTTTGTTAGGGCGCGTGGATAAAATTTGTAAAGTTCTTCGTGTTGGATGCTTGAAATTCGTTGATTCAGCTTGTTTTCGGAAGTTCCTATATGTTGTGTTTTAATGAAGCAAAATTTATAATTCCTAAGAATTTCATGAATTTGCGTTTTGTTTTTTTCAATAAACCTTCAATTTAGTCTGTGAACTATTACATTTCTACTTAATAGTTTAACATTTCACCAGATGACAATACTGAGAAGAGTGGAGTATTCTGAGTAGAAATAGCTTTTCTAATTTATATATAGGCTATCTAGTTTATATATAAAGAGTTATTATGTGTAATTTTTAAAATATTATCTTCTCAATGGGGTTGATATTGTTATTTGATTTTACCTGGTTGGTTCTCTCAACTTGATAAGTGTCTTAACTCTTGAGACTGTTTTGTACTTGTTTGATCTATTTTATTAGTTTTGTCTTTGTCTGTGTAATTTGTAACTTGTTACTGGTTCGGAACTTGGGATTTGATTATTGATTATCGTTTTTTATTTTGTTTTCTTATGTTTCTGAGAAACTTGGGTTCATGATTGTTGTTTTCAGGAAAATATATTTGAATGGCAATTTGCTATTAGAGGGCCTGGTGATACTGAATTTGAGGGTGGTATTTATCATGGACGGATTCAGTTGCCCTCAGAGTATCCACTCAAACCCCCTTCTTTCATGTTGTTGACAGTAAGCATGTTGCTCTCTCTCTCTCTCTCACTTTCCTGATTAGATTCTTGTGTGATTCTGTGTCATGTACTGTCTTCTATGTTTGAGCTGTGAAGAATGTTCGATCCCTACATGCTTATAAATTTCATTTGTATGCTGTCAGCCTAATGGTCGTTTTGAGACTCAAACCAAGATTTGTTTGAGCATATCAAATCATCACCCTGAGCATTGGCAACCATCATGGGGCGGTAAATAAAACTCCTTTCTAGTCTTGACTCTAATTGGTGGACTATATTGCAAGTTATTTAGTGATAAAATGGGTCAATTTTCTCATTGCATGGATGTTATATGTTCGCCATTGTGCTGGATATACAGATAAATACAATGTTATAATTGTTTTGTTGTTGTTACCTTGCTGTTATGAAACTGCCTGAAATATTTGACTGTGTCCTTTATAATTTTCCACTGTTATTGTTTTCTAGGTAGGATCATACTATGCTTTGGGACACATGACCTCCTCTAGATAGATAGAATTTGGCATTGTATTGATTCCCATTCTTAGATCACCTGATTAGGTTGTAAAAAGATTGGGAATACTTTACCAGAAAATGCTAATCAAACTAAGTAGTTTCATTTTAATGCATTCATAGTTTATAGAACTAAAATGGAAATGTATCTCTGCAGTTTGTATCATTCATCTTTAACACATTACTTTTGTTTTCTCGATCTTCAATACATTGCCTGTATGACCATGCAGGCTGTGCCATGTATATTGATACAAAACTCTACACTAATGGGCCAAGAGATGCTAGAGCCCAAGAAGCAGGGAATAATCAAGAAGCAGGAAGTAAACGTAGGTGGGGTAAGGTATATGAGAGAAAGAGGAATGTGGGAGCTGAGGTGGCAAATCTAGAAGGTTAAGGTGGTTAGAGGAGAGAGAAAAAGGGGGGTAGGATTGTATAAAATCAGAGAGATAGGAATTAGGGGAGGGGAGAATGATTGTGGTTTAAAGAGTGAGAGAAGGTCCATTCCTGGTATCTTCTTCGGAGCATTGCTCTGGGCAGAGAGTATCTATTACTCTTCTGTAATTTCCACTATTCTATTCCTAATCTTCTATCAATAAAAAAAATCCATTTCCATTGCTTTGTTATTTCTATTTCTGTGTTATAAATCCTAACATATATGATGCCTTCGATAGTAAGAGATTCTATTTTAATTGATGTAAATATCTTTTGGCAGTGAGGACTGCTTTAGTTGCATTGATTGCATTCATGCCTACCAGCCCAAATGGTGCATTGGGCTCATTAGACTACACAAAAGAAGAGAGGCGTACTTTGGCCGTTAAATCTCGTGAAGCTCCTCCTAAATTTGGGACTCCTGAACGTCAAAAGCTGATTGATGAGGTAAAATGTTGCTTATTGTTTTCCCCGGTTTGGGTTTTCTGTAACATATTGTGTTGCTGATTGTACTTACTTATCCCAGATACACGAGTACATGCTAAGCAAGGCACCCCCTGTTCCTCAGCCTACCACCACAGAGGCTGCTGTAGAGCACCCCAGAAATGAAGAAGCTGAGGCCCAGGGTAATTCACCAAATATACCCGGAGGAGAGGAGGTTTCAGATCAAGAAGGTGATGGAATTGTTGAAGAACATGAAGTTCTTGCAAATGCTAATCCTGCAGGAGTTGAAGTTTCAAGGGATGCTCAATCAAGTGTTTCAAGGAATGAGTTGCTCCAAAAGTCAGATACAGGGGTTCACAATCCTAGGCCAGAGACCAGGGTTCAGAAACCTGATGATCGGTTGTTCTCATTGGCAGCTATTGGACTCACTATTGCAATTGTGGTTCTTTTGCTCAAAAAGTTCATAAAATCTACCGAACATGGAGCACTTTTCTCGGATGGATCTTAACGACTTTTGTTGCTGATGTTGGCTTCAGAGATTCAACTTATTAGCCTTATGCAGTGAATAGAGATATATAGAGCTCTTTTAAACTAAATGAAATGTATTGTATTTTTAATTTTCATGTACCTGTATTTTGTAATTATGGTAATATAAATGTGCTCCTGCGATAAATTGAAGAGCATGCCCTGTTTCAACTTTATTGAGTGTTAGCTAATCCCAATTGGCACGGGTCAACTACTTTGTGTATTAACTGTGAAATATGCACCAAAATATTATGCAGTGACCGGAATTTATCATCTGATCTTGCTCCTGTTTTGCCGTAGTCTTGAAAACATCTTTCATGGAAGTAAGGCGACGAATTTATCGCGGACTGATTCAATATTCTTTTGTGTTTTATTTTTTACATAATTGATAATAATTGATAATATCTTTTTTTTAGAAAGAAAAAAAATAGAGAGAATTTGATCTCTGGGGAACAAATTAAGAAAAGAATCTATGTTTTTTATTTTTTTTATATACAATTGATTTTTGTATACAATAGAATAAAGTTTGGATAGTGATTGAATTTATCTATCGATAATATTTGTTGGTTATTTGTGAAAGATTCCTGTGAAGTAAAAGATTTAGTTAATTCCTAAGTCATGTCGAGTAGACCTTGTTGTTTCGAGAATTCTAAATTCATGAGTTGTAAGGAGGGATTTATGTCACCACAAACAGAGACTAAAGCAAGTGTTGGGTTCAAAGCTGGTGTTAAAGATTATAAATTGACAAGTACTCTATGGTTCGGGGCTTTGGCAGACCTCTTAATAGAGATCAATCGTTTTTTTCCAGTTCAATATTCTTTTTTTTCCAGTTCAATATTCTTTATTCTTAAATAACAGCAAATGATTTTTTAATGAAAAAAATTCGTTCACAAATTTAAAGAAGAAATAAGGAGGTTAAATTCTCTATTTTGCCTATTTTATCATTGGAGAGATTTAGAAGAAAAGGAAAATATGTAGAGTTTGTGTATGTTGTTAAATAATTTTTTAAAGTTGTTTTCTTGTTAATTTTTGAGAATATAGTTTTACCTTCTTTCTAATATTTTTTATTGAATATTTAAATGTAACAATTAGATTTTCTCATTCTTTTAACATAGAGATCAAGAATAATTATTTTAACCAATGATTGAATTCAATGGTTGTACGGTGAATTTTGTACTTCAATTATTTAGAAATTTTAGTTTACATTTTTAATGGGAAAAACGCATTTCAATGCATATTTATATATTAAATTAATTTAAAACTCCACAGTAGTTAAAAATTGACTTTATCATCCCAATTTAACCCCGCCGTGACATTGATAAATTAAGTTAACTAATTGACTTATGTTAAAAAAGTGTGGGAGTTTGACTCCCCTATGTCAATAAAAATTGTCCCATATTCTTAAAAAGTGTGGGAGTTTGACTCCTCTATATCAATAAAAAGTTGTCCCATATTCTTAGGACTAATGCATGGTGATATAATAAAATTTAGAGAATTTTTCTTCAATAAAATAAGGTTGTAAAAATTTTCTTAAAAATTATCAAAGAAATGAAAAAAAGGAAAGCATGCGAAAGTGTGCTCTATCTTACTATAAATAATCAAAACAACGAACAAAATAAATTATAATTTATTCGATTCCATCCTATTTCTAATCTGTAATAGTTAGCAAGTACGTTTATTCTTTTCCCGGTTTACATAACTTCCACGAAACTAGTAACATCCTTGATTGATAGATCTTCGGATAAGACACTACTTTGTAGGAAACTAGTATAACAGTCTATTTTAAGGAAGAAGGATAAACGGTAGTTTGCATTGCAGGTAAAAAAATTTCGATGATCCCCTAACCCCACAAAACAACACCCACCGGTCACCATTCCTCAAACAATATCCTATTTTCATCAACAATTCAGTACCCAACACTTGCACTAACAAAATCAAAAAATATATATATCATCATCTCCCTCTCCTCTTCAATTAATTCCTTATCCAAAATAACACGATCATGAAACTGAACAATTTCATCACGCTCCTCCTAGTCCTCCCATGCATATGCAATCTAGGCCCATGCACATGCACGGCGCATTTCCTCCCAAACGACAACAAAATACCCGAAACGACACAATCTTATCCCCCAGAGTCAGCGCCAGAGCCAGCATTCTCATTCCCAGGTTCAGGATCTCCGTACGGATCACCAAGGACATCAGAACAATATGAAGAAAACTCCGGCGGCGGAGGGTCAGTCCAAGGCTACACGTCATTCTCCGCGGCGTTCTCGGAGATCCTTAAAGGCTCCCTCCGAGGTAACACCAAGACAATACCCGACGATAAATCCGAGGACGACAAAAACGGCCCACCCAGCAACAACAACCAAGCCGTTAAACGGATATGCGCCCACACAGACTACCCCGACATATGTTTCACCACCATATCACCGATGGTCCCCCGCCACCATTTCGACGTCATGCAAGTCCTCGAAGGTGGCATTCAGGCTTGTTATTTTCAAACCAACTTCACCATCGCTACGGTTGTCAAGCTCATGTCTAGCTCCCCCGAGTTGGCGGCTGCTCTTTCCGATTGTAAGGAACAGTACAGTGACGCACTCGAGAATCTCCAGAGAGCCATTGACGCCATTCCCTCGCGCGATATTGGAACTATTACCGTCAGGCTTAGCGCCGTTATGGCAGATGTTTCGGCTTGTGAGAGTGGTTTTGAGGATATTAAAGCCCACTCGCCCCTCGGCCATTCCGAAGGCTTGGTTACCATTACTGCCAGTAATTGTCTTGCCATTGCTTCGTTGATTCCTTATTAGGAAGGTTCGCTTCATTTGTCTGCCCTACTTATTGTGTTATACAAAATCTGGGGCGTCAACCTTTCATTTCATATTAGATGCTGTATAGAAATTAAGGTTTAGTTGAGTAAGGATCAACTATGAACATATTATTATGAACATATGTTTGTTTAATGTAATGGAGTTTTTTTTCTTTTATATTCTTAGTATATATCAACAATAATTACAATATCTTAGGCAGAATTTTAACCCAATGAACTAGACGAAATTCGTGATAAGGAAAAAAAAATATTTACTTGTGAGTAATGTGTTCGTCTGCTACGTACTATCTTCACGAATCATTGCTGCCAGATTAACACACGTTACTAAATTCCAAGGGAGGTTACGGAGAAGAAGTTGAATGGAGGTTGGGAAGAAAATTTGTGTTGTAAACATATATACTACAACAACACTTTACTTGGCTAACAACCGCAATATGCAACAAACCAGTTAACTCAGTTAACTCACTCACATAAAATATGTATATATATTTCTCTTTCTTCACATTTTATAACTGATTATAGTGCACTTCTCTACCAAATATTTTTTATACTACAATGTGCCAATGACACAATATTTCTTTGGTGATGCAAGTGTGAGACAGTAAGACTACACTAACAACTAGGATACAGGGCCAACCGAAATCGTATTATTATTAAAAAAAAATACGCTACCAAAACGACGTCGTTTTGCGTAGCAGGTATGAAAAAATTAAAAAAAAGGAGGAAAGGGTTAAAATTTGAAAATCGTATCCCGCGAACTTCAATTCTCATTTTTCTCTCAATCCTATTGCTTCTCACCCTCACACTTCTCTCAAACTCTCAAATCCTCAAATCTTCCTTCCCTCAATCTCCCTCAATCCCTCTGTCATGCTTCGACCAAAGTGTGCCCTAATCCCGTGAACGGTGGTGTCAACGGCGGTCATCTCTCAACCACGGTGGTGTGTGAAGGAAAACTCTCAAGCAACTCTATTATACGTTTCAGGTTGGTCTATTGTGCCCTATTCATCTGTCTTACTTAACTGATGGAGATTTTGTTTTCGTTAGGGTTTAGGGTGAATGATTTTGCCTCGCGTTTTTGTTAAATTTTGTCCAAAAATGGCATTCTGTAAACCAAAAATGGTTTCCCCCAAAAAGCTGTTTACAGTAATTGATTATGAGAGTAAAAAAAATGTAAAAATTAAACTGTCAATGGCATACTGTAGTTTCGCTTTCTTTGCCCCGTTCACTGGCAATCTATTAATCTCTCATCTCGTTCAAAGCGATTCAGAGAAGATTTTGGTTAACTGAGAAAGAACACACTGAAACAGTGAGTAATCGTTTCAGGTAACCCCTTTGCCCTAATAATGTGTGTTACCATTGTATGAGATTTTGCTTTCGTTTTAGTATTGGTGAATGAATCTTTTTTTTTTTTTTTTTTTCTGTAACTGGCTTTTTCTAAACAAAAATGGGTTAAAAATGGGTTTCCCCAAAAATGGCTTTCTGTAAACAAAAATGGGTTTCCCCAAAAATGGCCTCCAGTAAACAAAAATGGGTTTCCAGATAAATCATGTTGTGTACTTTTAGTATGAATATTGAGAAATTTTATTTTTGGATATTGTATACTAATATTGACCAAACCACCTGAGATCATGGTTTTCTTTAATTTCTGATGCACATAATTGATGAAAAATTGTTATGTAGTTTAACTCTGCATGTTGTGTACTTTTAATCTGGGTGTTGTGTACTTTTAATCTGAGTGTTATGTACTTTTACTCTAAATGTTATGTACTTTGAGTATGAATGTTGAGTACTTTTGATGTGGATGTTGTGCACTTTTATTGTTCGTGATGTATATCTTTACTTGGGTATGTTATATAATTTGACTTGGCAGACGCTTTCTTCACTTTCTCCTTACCCAACACAACAAGCGAATGTCGACAAATAATTCCTTTAAATTCAAATAAATGACATTGACAAGAAACAACTGATGGTCCCTACTTTTAATTTGAGTGTTGTGTACTTTTACTCTAAATGTTGTGTACGTTGAGTATGAATATTGAGTACTTTTGATGTGGATGTTGTGCACTTTTATTATCCGTGATGTATATCTTTGCTTGGGTATGCTATATAATTTGACTTGGCAGACACTTTCTTCACTTTCTCTTTACCCAACACAACAAGCGAATGTCGACAAATAATTACTTTAAATTCAAATAAATGACATTGACAAGAAACAACTGATGGTCCCTACGGGTGAATCTAAAGGGGGGGAGGTGAGTAGATTCTAGTTCCAAGATAGCCTAATTTTCGTGTGTTTCTACTTTCTTTTAATTCAACCAAAACTATTCTTGATTAACTATCTAACCTTAAGAAAAAGAAACAAGATATATCAAAGATGCACAACAGAAACAACAAAAGAAAAATCAAGAAACACGTTAGTGATCAATAGGCATGCATAATCAATAGCAATATCTAACTGTTCCAGCTTTAGTTAATTACCGAGTCAATTACCGAACGTATAATAGAAATTAATCGATGATAATGAACAACGTAAGGTAAAAGATAAAGAGAAGAAGGGAGAAGAAGAGTGCACAATGATTTATGTTGTTTCGGCCCACTGTCTACATCCAGTCCCAACCCAACAACTGTTGCGATTGGTTTTCCACTATAATGATCCCTTTTGCGTTCTTTTACATTCACTCTATAACAAGCAACACAAAAACGAAATCAAAACACCAGTTCTTTAACCCAAAGAACTATTCCTTTTGACCTTGGCACCTCCAAGATCAAACCTTTGAGAAAACCCTTCTCAAAGAACCTTACTCTATCTAGAGAGACCTCTCTCCTAGAGTAATCAACCCAAATCCAAAAGTGGAAACAAAAGATCAGTTAGAAAACACCTGTAAGTGTAGATCTGATCATGGATGAAGACTAAGAATGTCAACCAATCAGAATGTTCAATTAAGATTACCTTTTGAAAACAAGTTCTTGAAGAACTTTGAAGTTCTTGATGAATTTCTTGGAGAAAAGATTAGAGAGAATATGAAAGTATTTTAGCATTTCAAAAGATGTTTTTCCAAGAATGTAATTCTGTTCTAAAAGATTTTCAAAACCGCGGTATTTATAGTTTCATTTAAAAACCCAATTTAGGCAATTTCATGAATTTCTGATAGTGGTAATCGACTGTCAGAAGCTGGTAATCGATTGAACCAGAGAGGCAAAACTTATCAAGGTGAATTTGCTCATGGTAATCGATTAACCCGAGGGGGTAATCGATTACTCTAGAGACAAATGTTGTTTCCTCACTCTGTTACCCACTGATGATAGTTGATTACATTCTGTTGGTAATCTATTATCTCAGTTGGTTACCAAGACCTTTTTCAAAACATTTTAAGAGGGAAAACCAAATATTTGAATCAAGAGAAATCACACAAGATTTGCTTAGCTCTCTAAGTGTAAAAGATAAAACACAAGAAGGACGGTTGAATTGTGTTATTAAAAGTATTTTGTCCCTTTCGTTTGTTGGTTTAAACAGGTCAGACAAAACAGTTCTTTTCTTTAAAGATTAGTTTTAATGAACAGACGTTATAAGTTGATTATCCCCGTTAGTTGCAAACTTAAAGAAGATAAACACAAGTATTTTTATACTGGTTCGTCCAGTTATCCAGCAACAACTGAGTTTTCACTACAATCTGTGAAATGGTTACAAGTATTATTTGAACCCAGCCACTTCTGGCTAAAATAAGATATTCTTTGAACACAGCCTTCTCAAGCTAAACAACCAGGTATTCTTTGAACACACAACCTCCTCAGTCTAAAGCACCACACAAGTGGATTTACAAAGTTTTCTATGAAAGAAAAGTTCCTCTTCGTAGAAAGGGGTATATAATGAAGTTCAAATGTAGCAGTGAGCGAATGCACAAAATCTTAGCAATATAAGCGTGTTCGCCAACTGAAACTTGGAAGAGTGAAATCCTTTTATAGGTAGAGTCTTCAGATATACATTAAAGACAGAAGAATGTCATTGAACTTTCTCCAAGTGCAGTCCAAAAGGGTGTCAGAGTGCAATCAAGTGATAGATAACGTGCACAACGGATTTGATGGCCTGCTCAGTCTTTTTTCTGACTTGTATAGAGATTTTCTTGGAAAAGGGGAAACCTTTTCATGTTACATATGTAAGCTCGAATCCCCATACTGATCTTGGAAGCTCTGATGAGTACTTTAGCAGATTTGAAATTGGCGCGACTTACTCAGACTATACTTCACTCTCTTGACTTTGCTTTCGTCTGTGCTTGTTCCGTCAGACTTTGCTTGTAATGCTTTGTCTGAGATGTTCCGTCTGTCTTGTAATTAATCAAAACTTAGAGACGTTAATCACCTTGATCTAACAATCTCTCCCTTTTTGATGATTACAGACCATACTAGCAACTTTCTCAAAAGAGCATCTGCACAGGACAAAGTTAGCTAAATCAAAATAATAATAAGCATCCAGAATTACATCAAGATTATGTTCTCTGAATATACCTCTTTATAAGAATTGTTACATCAATGTGATGTAATCCATTTACAGGCTTACAAGATTCAGAAGAACATAAACAAATAATCAGATCAAAACAAATAAAAGAATTATAAGTTCAGAGCTGTACAAACAGATCCACTGAAAAAATCAGAGCAAAACACATAATAATAAAAAAAATACATAGTCTTCATCCTTCATTCGTCTTTGTCTCCCCCTTTGTCTCCCCCTAAGACGAATGCTCTTCATAGCTCAAAAAACTTACCATGCTCCCCCTTAGCTTAACCTTTCCCTCAAATAATTCTCCCCCTTGAACTGAGAATCATAAAAAATCAAGATGGTGGAGGCTGAGGTTGATGTTGTACAAGACTCATCATTATACTCCGTAGCTGCTGCATCGCAGTAGATATAGAGACTTGATTTTCTTCAAGCTCCTTGTTCTTTTTCTTCAAGTGCTCACAGTTCTCTTCAAGAGCACCATATTTGCGCTTCAAAGCATTATACTTGTCAGCGGGATCTGGTGATTGAGGCTCCTCATTAGTTACTGCTTCCTCAACAATTGGCTCTGAGTCATCTTCAATGATATCCACTAGAGTCCCCATTAGACACAAGGAGAACAAAGGAAGTTCCATGTGAGTGCTGAAGTTGTGCTCCCATTGCCAATAATATGATTTGTTGAAAGAAGTGAGTTGAAGGTACCGAGGTTCATGAGGAGGAAGAGTATAGGCAAAAGCTCTTTCAGGGTAAACTTTGCCGCATGTAACAGACTCTTCATCAAATGAAGTTCCTGAGCAGAAAGCTAAGGTAGCTTCATTATCCTCTATCATCCTTTGAATCTTTAGATTGATAGGCTTAGAGGCTTGAGCCTGAAGTTGCTTGGCAATGTGCCTTGCGAACTTGAATTGCTTGGGGGCAGACGGTGTCTTTTTCTCCTTCCCTTTGGCCAAAAACTTAACCAAGCATGGTCTTGAGCGATCCATGACAATGAAAAACTTGGTTTCGTTTGTGACTAAAGATGAGAACTGAGATCCCATCACGAAGGGATAGGGCCTGAGTTCCTCCTTGCTCTTCTTTGTATTTGAGAAAAAGAGGCTAACCTTCCTTTTTCTTCTCTTCTATAAGCATTAGCCATCATTCTGAAGGCAATGTTATAGTCTTCAGGTAGAGAGTGAGTGAAGTTTTCAGTGTCTTCATGTTCATCAATGAGGAGGGAGTAGCGCGGACGAATCCCTGGACAGTGTGGTCTTGTCCATGGAAGGGCAATCCCTAGAGTATGACCTAGTCCCACATACTCTGTTTGGTTCATAGGGATTGTGAAGGTGAACAGATCATGACTATCGATGGCATCCAAGTGCCAGTGATCGCAGTCTCTTGGCTCATATACTTTGGAGATAACGTCTCCATATCTGCAATGGTAAAAAACAGGTGCATTAAGCTCATGTTGAACCTTCCATTTGATGTTCTCTCTGTATGGAATGTGTAACACCCCCTTCTTATTGACTTATTTTACTTATATTTTGTAATTTAAAGTGGTTAATGATATAGTAGATAAAAGAGAGATTTAGAAAACAACACTTTTATTACATAAGTTTTAAAGTTCATTACAACCAGATTACATAACTTTGTCCTATTATTATTTTACATAACTACCTTTCTACTACCTTAGAATATTTACTCAACACTTCTACACGCAAAACATAACAAGCATCTTCACAACAAGATAGTAGCAACAACCAGTGCAAAACAGTGACAACTTCTCAATCCTGCAAATCTGCTCCCTCGAACGTTGTTCGAGATCATCACAGGTGTTAAAAACACAAAACGCAAGGGTGAGCTTTCCTTAAACAATGATCATAAACAATAATTTTAACTATAGTAAAACTTTTGAAATTAAGTGAAAATATTCCTAAAACAATCTAAAATATTCTTCAAGATTTCTTTTAAAATATTTATTATTTTAAAACCTGTGTAAAAACAAACCTTTAGTTCAAATCACAAATTAAGATAACTAACCACATTAAAATGAATAAGCCATTTGTCACAATACATAATTTACCATAAATTCCACTGAATCATATATTCAACTAACACACAACCACTATTGTATGCTCCTAGTGCTATATGATGCATGCACCTTCACCATGCATTTTTACTCTTCACTCGAAATGCAATGTGGCGCCCTCCACCGAAAATAGCCGGGGCATCGATTCTCACTCAATCGACCCACCGAGGTAGACACTCCGTAATTTGTCGAGTTCCCTCAGTGTCCGCGGCAGGACCTCCCCCGCAACATGTGATCATCATGAGCAGGGCAATTTCCCCACCAAGAGAACCCCCTAGTCCACGGCATTCCACTCACTCAGACGGGAATCCGTGACTTACGGACGTGGTCTACTACTATCCAGTCATCAATGCAACATGTTCTAGGACCTTGAATTGTATAATGACCTTCATTATATTTCAGATATTGACCTTTCCACCAGGTCATCTTTATCTCACCTCATTCTAAGCATTGCCCATTCACCAAGCAATCTTAGAATATTGCCTCTCCACTAGGCCTTTCCAATCGGTCATTAAACAATTCAAGTCCACCACCAATTTCATGCAATCATGCATGTCACTACTTACTCACATCCAACTCACCAAGTGATTGTATATCAAGTACAAAACCAGTCATCAAACAACAATATTACTATAAAGTAGTCATGGTGTTCAGAGAAATAGTTGAAAGAGGAAAACAACTTCAAAATAATCTTTCAAAGGGTAAAGAAAGCGCAAACTTAAAGAATTAGAAGTAGTGTAAGAAAGATGAAGAAAAGAAACACCAAGAAACCAAAGAAAGATACTGAAAGTACCAAGGAAAGAGAGTGGAAGTACTAAGAAAACAAAGAATAGAGAGAGAAGGATAAGGAAAGATCCCCTTACTGCAAGAAACTAAAGAAAGATAATGAAAGTACCAACAAAACAAAGGATAGAAAAGAAGGATAAGGAAAGATCCCCTTACTGCAAGAAACTAAAGAAAGATAATGAAAGTACCAACAAAACAAAGGATAGAAAAGAAGGATAAGGAAAGATCCCCTTACTGCAAGAAGCTAAAGAAAGATAATGAAAGTACCAACAAAACAAGGGATAGAAAAGAAGGATAAGGAAAGATCCCCTTACTGGTTTCTCCTAGCTTCCTATATTCTTCCTCTACTTACGTGCTCCTACCTTGGTTGGAGAGATTTCTTCCTAAGGTGGAGAAAGTATAGAAAGGTTTTTTGTAGAGAAGATAGTTTGAGAGAATGTAGGAGTATTCCTTGGGTTGTATCTTCATTTGAAACCTCTAAGCCCTATTTATAACCTTCCTAAAGGCGGTCTTCTACAAATGATTTCGGCCCACTGAGTAATTTGGCAAGGCTACTAAATTTTTCGGCAGCGCTACAAGAATGTCGGTCGGCTACGATAATGTCGCTAAAGTATGGCGGTTTGCTACAATAATGGCGGTTGCTACAGTAATGGCGGTTGCTACAGTGATTTGCTACAGTAATTTCAAAAATTCATAATTTTTTAATTATTTTTAAATTTCTTGAATGTTACAAAAAAACCTCTTTTAAACTATATTTAAATTTTTTGGGATGTTACAGAATGTGTGGTTCATAGCCAAGTGTTAGTCCTACAATCAACAACCCAGCAAGATGATCCTTGTATTCAGCAATATTCTCCAAACCCTTGATGTTCAGTTGTGCCAACTCATCCCAAGGCAGACGCTTCAGCCAATTGTGTTACTCTTCAGGGGAATATTTTATATCAACTTTGAAGTCCTTTGGCTTCAAGGGTTGGTGATATATGATGGGATTGACAAATCTCCCAAGTTGGAATCCCTTCTATCCTCTGTAGCGATAAGGGTTCTTCAACTCGATATAGGGAGTGTCCTCAATAAAGTAGTCTTCATCATTCGCAAGGTAGCCATCAATTGCAGATTCAGACGATTCTCTATCACTAAGATCAGAGACATCTTCAATCTGATCTTTCAGCAACCAATCTGGCTTGATTGGCCTCTCTGCACAAGAGCTTTCAGTATATCTTTTTATGACTAATTTGTTGATAAACAGATAGTCTGTCTTGTGCTTCAATGGGAGATCTTCTAGATTCAGCAACTCAGCATGTGATCTCACCAAAGGCAGAACTAGCCTTTTTATTTCTACATGTTCCTCATCAGACGAAGAACATGTGTCAACATCAATGATGACCACAGACGGAATCTCTATCGTCTGTGAGCAGGAAGTTTCTTCAGACGCAGCTTCTATCAACTGATGGCAAGACACTTCATCAGACGCGACAGGTATCGTCTGATTAAAGGCAGCATTGAGAGGAGATGCAACAATAGGATCAGTGCTAGCACTCCTATGTTCGCGTTGGAGTAAAGGTTCTGAAGCCTTCATGATTGGAGCCTCTTCATTCAACATGGTCTTCAATTCCTCTGCTAATTGGGCATTGTCCTTCTGAATCTGGGCAGTTTCTTCACTATTCATGCCCTCTCGGGTTCTTTGGTGCGAGAAACGACGACGATCCAATGCCTTTGATACTTTCTTGGAATAAACGTTCCCTTTCAGCTTCAATCAGCATAGAGACTTTTCTAGCCTCTTTTAATTGCTTAGCTTCGTCTGTTTCTCCAACTATCACAAATGCAAGCCTCTGCTTCTACTTCATCTTTTCCTTGCCTTTTGCAGCCTTTTGTAGAGCAATCTCCTTTGCTCTAACTTTTTCTTTGTTTTTCTTCGTCTTTCAAGATTCTAACAGATGGTGCATCCTCAGATGCTTTAGTTACCCCTTCATCTTCACTTGGGGAAACTTCTTTTGCTTGCGTTTTGGACGCAACATATTTGATTCTTATGTTCCTTTTTCTTCCGAGGGGTTTAACAACAACATCCTCAAAAGGAACATCTGTTACTGTGACAGGCAGTTGAGACGATGGGATTAGTGTTTGCGCTTGTATTTGAGTATGTGTTTGGGTTTGTGTTTGGGCGTGTATTTGAGTTTCAGAGCCGCTTGGTCTTGCACGCTTGATGCGAGCTTTGTGAGGGTGATCTTGGGTCATAGGAGAGAGGGGTTCTTCTTCTCCATTCCTAAAATGAAGGATGTTTGGGGGTGGACGCATCTTCGCAAAGGTGCTTCCTTGAACTTCTTTCCCTTCATTGTGCCACATTACTCCAGTGGCATTAAAGCCTTGATTGATAATGATTTGGGAGAAGAGAGTAGTGTAAGGAATGCTACTCCTCCTTCTAATATTTCTGTTCTTCAAAGCACTAACCCAATGATCAAGAATGATGTGAGGAAGACTTATCTTCACCTTCCTAAGATAGTAAAACATGCAGAAGCGGTCTCGATGGCTCACATTGTCCCTTGAGCCTGTTCGAGGCATAAAGACATTATAGAGGAGGTTGTGGATGACTCTGCATGTTGGGAGGAGGTTCCCATATCTTAAAAATTTGGGATCTTCAGAGTCGCGAGCCTTACCATAGAGCATGTTATCAACATGCACTTCAGTCTCAATCTTCATCCAATCAGCGTTGTAGAAGTGACCTTCAGCCTTGTACTTCCCAGCCTCAGCAATGGTATCAACAGTGATAATGTACTCCTTGTTGTCAATGGTACCAACGATACCATCATCAAACTCTTTGGCATCACTCCAGAACTCAGCATAAGCCTCCATCAGCCATGAACCCTTCCATTCAGTGAAGTCCATCCATCCATTAAAAGATAGCATCCTTGACACTCGATTTGATACACCATCGAGTGCGGATTTGGCAACCCACTTGCTTGGCAAGAAAAGATCTTTCGCGAAGAAAGTCTCTTCTGAAGTCTTGGTTTTCTTGGCGGCCATTTTCTAGGTTTGAAAAAGAAAGATTTTGTGAGTATGAGATTTTTAGAGACGATAAAATTTCAGAGAATATAGAATACTATAAAGAGTAAAAAAGTGAACTTTGCAGTATTTATAGTTAAAGATTGAAATGGTTATAATTCATCAGATGAAAGAAGTTAAAACTGTCCCTGATTTGACATGGCCTCATGATTACCTTTTTAATGATTGATTTGACCTCTGCAATTCACTGCGCGTGCTTTTCAACATCCTAGAATAGTGCAATAAATGACAGACACATTTAATGCTGCATTTATTTTGTCCCTGCACACTTAACTTTAAATTAATTAAATAATAACCTTGCGTGTGTTGAATTTCCTCAGACTGATTCAACTTGATCAGACACAATGTTTCTTCTTAACACGAATAAATTAGACAGACAAAATAAACAGTTAAAAGGCACAAACAAAATAACTTAGTCAATTCAAGAAACAATTCCCAAATTTTCTTTAATGAAGTTAAAACGAGTTTCGTCTAAAGCTTTTGTAAAAATATCTGCCCATTGAAAATCAGTTTGAACAAACTGTATATCAAAAATACCTTTTTGAACATAATCTCTTATAAAATGAAATTTGATTTCAATATGTTTGGCTTTTGAATGTTGAATAGGGTTTTTGCTGAGATTAATTGCACTTGTATTATCACAAAATACTGGTATTTGGGTCTCAAACCTGGAGTAATCCTCAAGTTGATGTTTTACCCAAAGTAATTGTGAACAACATCTAGCTGCAACAATATACTCCGCTTCAGTG
Organism: Hylodesmum podocarpum; assembly: GCA_026586105.1. Classification (NCBI taxonomy): domain Eukaryota; kingdom Viridiplantae; phylum Streptophyta; class Magnoliopsida; order Fabales; family Fabaceae; genus Hylodesmum; species Hylodesmum podocarpum. Next base: position 1,121,278 of record JALJEV010000590.1, read on the forward strand.
GTTGAGAGTGCAATGGAGTTTTGCTTCTTGTTTGACCAAGAGATGAGTGATGTGCCAAGAAATTGACATCCACCACTTGTGCTTTTCCTTTCCACTTTATCTCTAGCATAATCAGCATCACAATAGCCACTAAGATTGAAATCACTATTTTTCTTATAAAACAAAGAGAGATTAGTGGTTCCAATAACATATCTCAAGATACGTTTTACAGCTTGCAAATGAGATTCTCTAGGATCTGATTGAAAAAGTGTTGGACTTAAAGCTTGAAGATGCTTTAGTGTCTCTCTTGGTGTTTTTGCTTTTGATGTAAAGTAATTTTGGTTTTCCTTAGATGAAGTGTAATTAGAATTTTTCTATGTATTGTTTGTTGAGTTTAGGCATGGATGTGTTTGGTTCTTTGTTTGAGGCCCTAGAGAATGGTTAAAACTTGAGTATGGATGATCATGTGACTAATGTTTGATTTCCCTATGTGAAAAACAGTTTTGAAAAACCTGGAAATCCATTTTTCACTGATGTAATCGATTACAGGGGTGATGTAATCGATTACATTTGTTTTCCTATCTGGTGTAATCGATTACATGGTGTATGTAATCGATTACATTATTTTTGCTCTCTTGTGTAATCGATTACATGGTTGATGTAATCGATTACATGGCTTGGCCTCACTGATGTAATCGATTACATCTCCAATGTAATCGATTACATGGTTTGAAATTCACTGTTTCTGGGTTTCCCTCTTCAATGTAATCGATTACATGCTCGTGGTAATCGATTACATGCCTGGAAAAATCAGTTTGGAGGCTCTAACGGCTAGTGTAATCGATTACATGCATTTGGGATCAATTACATTCAATCGTTTGTAGCTCGATTTGCACGTTTTCTTCCTCCAAATTGGTTCTATAAATACAAACTTGATGAAACATATGAAAGAAGAAAAAAACCTAAGCTTGTGAACAAACTCTCACACTTTCATATGCTCTGTAAATAGAGTTCATTAAGGTTTTCAAAGAGAAAGGGCAAACTTGATACATTCCTGTGATTGGGTGGATTTCATTGTGTTTATTTGTGATCAGAATCTACACTCAAGGTGTTTTCTATACTGATCTTTATTTATATTTCAATTTCTGGGTTATTACTCTAGGAGAGAGGTCTCTCTGATAGAGTATTTGTATTTGAGAAGTGATTTCTCAAAGGTTTAATCTTGGAGGTGCCAAGGTCAGGGAAGAACTGTTCTTTGGGTTGAAGAACAGGTTTTGGGTGTTTTGATTTCGTTTTTGTGTTGCTTGTTGCAGAGTGAATGTAAAAGAACACAAAAGGGATCATTTGATAGTGGAAAGCCAATCGCAACAGTTGTTGGGTTGGACCGGACGTAGGGATTGGCGAACCAAGATAGATCGTTGTGCACTCTTTTTCTTCCTTATCCTCTTTACAGCTTTTCCTTATATTGCTATTATCATTGATTAAATTCTGCAGTGTGTTTGGTAACTCGTATTGATAATCAACTCAAGAATTGATACGGTAATTGAATCGGTAATAGAATCGGTAATTGAATAGGTAATTGATACGGTAATTGATAAGTGAATCTAGAACCGATTTGTTTGAATTCGAAAGGAATTAGAATCTTGTGAAATTAGGCTAAAATTGAACAAGAATCTATTCACCCCCCCCCTCTAGATTCATACATAGGGACCAACAATTGGTATCAGAGCTACTTCTAGTAAGTTGCTCAAGAATTTGATCCATAATGGCCGTAATCAATTACCATTTTTGAAGGTGCCTCTATTAATAGACCTCCTCTGCGTTTTGTGGTGATAACTATCCTTTTTGGAAAGTTAGAATGAAAATCTTTATGGAGTCTATTCATAGAAGTATTTGGCAAGTGTTGTAATCGATTTCAAAATCCCCACATATATAGTTGATGGAAATGAATTAGAAAAACCATTTGAGAAGTAGGAACCGAGAAGAAATTAGGAGAGCTGAAAATGATTCTAAAGCTTTAAACATTATACATTTCGCTTCTTAACTCGATGAATTTTTTAGAATTTCTGCTTGTACAACAAGTAAAAAGAAGCTTGGGAACTCATAATGGTAACTCATGAAAGGCAACAATCAAGTGAAGAAGGGCAAGGAAGAATACCTTGATCCAAGAGTACGAAACCTTCAGAATGATGCAAGGAGAGTCCATAATGGAGATGCAGAAACGGTTCATACACATCATCAATCATCTCAAAGGACTTGGCAAGAGCTTCGTAGAAGAAGAAGTGAATGTCAAGATTCTAAAATCTCTAAATAGAAAATGGCAATCCACTGTGGATCGTTATAACCGAGTCAAAGAATCTTGTTGCAATCACAAGTGCAGAGTGTTTGGCAACCGAGAGAATATGAGATGGATATGTCTCGTATTGATGATGAGGAACATAAAGATAAGAAAGCCAAAAGTCTAGCACTCAAGATAGAAGACACAGCTAGTGAGAACGACACATCGTCAAGCGTGTGGTAGTGAATCGAACAAGAAAACATGAACCAAATGATAACAAAGTTTAAAGAGTTCATGAGAATGAAGAATGGTAAGAAAAGGTTCAACAATTTTAAGAAAGGCTTCAAAAGAAGTGAGAGTTCGTCTTCAAAGGTGACTTGCTATGATTGTGGCAAGGTTGGTCATTATAGGTCTGAGTGCCCCAACATGAGGAAAGCCAACTGCAATGAGCCTAGAAGAGTAGAACATGAGGAAAGACCCAAGAAGGACAGATTCCACAAGAAAAAGGCATACATAGCTTGGGAAGAGAATGACTCCTCAACTTCTAGTGAAAGTGAAAATGAAGAAGTAAATTTGTGTCTCATGGCAAATCCAACATCCGATGATGAGGTAAGTGATTCCGATTCATCTACTTATGATTATGATGTGCTGCAAACTGCTTTTTGTGAACTTTACAAGGAAGCCGAAAAACTAGAAAAATTGAACAAGGTTTTGAAAAACAAAATTACAGATTTAGAAAATGATATTTCTGTTTTGAAAACCAATGTTCAAGATTTGAAAAAGGAAAATGATAATCTGAAACTACCCTGTTTAAAATGTAAATCCTTTGATGCCCCTTTAAAAAGAAATAACATGAAATCCTTTACACAAACTAGCAAAAATAGAACCTTCACATGTAGTTATTGCATGAAACCTGGTCATAATTCTTATAATTGCATGATTAGAAAGGAAGGTATATCTTATGGTTTGTTTAAGTGGGTTAAGAAAGTTAAAATTGATGATGCTAACATTGGACCAAGAGAAGTTGGGTACCAAAATCAAAGTAAACTTTCTTGTGTAGATATGCTTGAGAGCCAAACAATCAACAATTGGAATCATGGAACAATTGGTATTCTGGACAATGGCTGCTCAAGACATGTGATTGATGAAGAAATCAAAACTTATCTCCTTTCAATCAATAGAATTTGGATCTCATAGTTTATGGAGATAACATAAGGGAAAATTTTATACCTCTATCTTTGATTATTCATATTTTATATTTTCTTTAGTTCGTTCATTCTTATCTCTATTCTCTATATTTGATTATAATTCTCTCTCTGTTTTTGCTTTTGATATACCAAATAGGGGAGAAGTATAAGTTGATAGAATATAGTTGATAGGGGGAGTAAGGAGTAAGTATATAGTTGATAGAATATAGTTGATAGGGGGAGTAATATATGGCTTATATGAACATTTATTTCATGAATCTGCAACATTTCTATTTTGTGCTTGCATTGCTAACAATTGCAGGATTCGTAAAAGATCAACACACATCCTAAACCGTAGGAAAACCTTGGTTGAGATTTGGTACATCAAAACCAAAAAGGGGAGATTGTTGGACTTAAAGCTTGAAGATGCTTTAGTGTCTCTCTTGGTGTTTTTCTTGTTGATGTAAAGTAATTTTGGTTTTCCTTAGATGAAGTGTAATTAGAATTTTTCTATGTATTGTTTGTTGAGTTTAGGCATGGATGTGTTTGGTTCTTTGTTTGAGGCCCCAGAGAATGGTTAAAACTTGAGTATGGATGATCATGTGACTAATGTTTGATTTCCCTATGTGAAAAACAGTTTTGAAAAACCGGAAATCCATTTTTTCATCGATGTAATCGATTAGGGGTGATGTAATCGATTACATTTGTTTTTCTTCTGGTGTAATCGATTACATGGTGTATGTAATCGATTACATTATTTTTGCTTCTTGTGTAATCGATTACATGGTTGATGTAATCGATTACATGGCTTGGCCTCACTGATGTAATCGATTACATCTCCAATGTAATCGATTACATGGTTTGAAATTCACTGTTTCTGGGTTTCCCTCTTCAATGTAATCGATTACATGCTCGTGGTAATCGATTACATGCCTGGAAAAATCAGTTTGGAGGCTCTAACGGCTAGTGTAATCGATTACATGCATTTGGGATCAATTACATTGACCGTTGTAGCTCAGATTTGCACGTTTTCTTCCTCCAAATTGGTTCTATAAATACAAACTTGATGAAACATATGAAAGAAGAAAAAAACCTAAGCTTGTGAACAAACTCTCACACTTTCATATGCTCTGTAAATAGAGTTCATCAAGGTTTTCAAAGAGAAAGGGCAAACTTGATACATTCCTGTGATTGGGTGGATTTCATTGTGTTTATTTGTGATCAGAATCTACACTCAAGGTGTTTTCTATACTGATCTTTATTTATATTTCAATTTCTGGGTTATTACTCTAGGAGAGAGGTCTCTCTGATAGAGTATTTGTATTTGAGAAGTGATTTCTCAAAGGTTTAATCTTGGAGGTGCCAAGGTCAGGGAAGAACTGTTCTTTGGGTTGAAGAACAGGTTTTGGGTGTTTTGATTTTGTTTTTGTGTTGCTTGTTGCAGAGTGAATGTAAAAGAACACAAAAGGGATCATTTGATAGTGGAAAACCAATCGCAACAGTTGTTGGGTTGGGACTGGACGTAGGCAGTTGGCCGAACCAGTATAGATCGCTGTGCACTCTTTTTCTTCCTTATCCTCTTTACAGTTTTCCTTATATTGCTATTATCATTGATTAAATTCTACAGTGTGTTTGGTAACTGTATTGATAATCAACTCAGTAATTGATACGGTAATTGAATCAGTAATAGAATCGGTAATTGAATAGGTAATTGATACGGTAATTGATAAGTGAATCTAGAACCGATTTGTTTGAATTCGAAAGGAATTAGAATCTTGTGAAATTAGGCTAAAATTGAACAAGAATCTATTCACCCCCCCCTCTAGATTCATACATAGGGACCAACAAAAAGTGCACATAGACAGACACTAAACATAATGTTAGGTCTACTAGCAGTGAGATAGAGTAGAGAACCAATCATACCTCTGTATACCGTCTGATCAACGGTCTTACCTGACTCATCTTTGTTGAGATTTGCACCAGACGAATGCATTGGTGTCTTCATGGGCTTAACATTCTCCATTTTGAACTTCTTTAGAAGCTCCTTGGTGTACTTCTGTTGATGAATGTAGATGCCTTGCTTCGTCTGTTTGATTTGAAGTCCTAGGAAGAACTTTAATTCTCCCATCATATTTATCTCAAACTCATCCTGCATAATCTTAGAGAAATCCTTACACTAGGATTCGTTAGTTGCTCCAAGGACTATATCGTCTACATAAATTTGAACAATGATAAAGTCTTTAGAAACACTTTTCTTGAAGAGAGTTGTATTAACCTTTCCTCTTGAAAAACCATTTTTAAGAAGAAAAGAACTCAGTCTGTTATACCAAGCTCTAGGAGCTTGTTTAAGACCATAAAGTTCTTTCTTCAATTTGAAAACATGATCTGGTTGAGATTGACTCTCAAAACCAGGAGGTTTTTAACATATACTTCTTTTTCAATAAAACCGTTTAGAAAGACACTTTTCACATCCATTTGATATAAGACGATATTCTTGTGAGCAGCAAAAGCAAGTAAAATTCTAATTGTTTCTAATCTAGCTACAGGTGCAGAGGTTTCAGTAAAATCAATACCTTCTTATTGGTTATAGCCTTGAGCTACTAATCTGGCCTTATTTCTTACAACTTTTCCAGTTTCATCAAGCTTATTTCTGAACACCCATCTCATTCTAATAATGTTTTTGTTCCTTAGTCTTTCTACTAGAGTCCATACATCATTCCTTGTGAACTGGTTCAGCTCTTGTTCCACAGCTAAAATTTTGTCATTATCTTGTAGAACTTCTCCAATATCTTTGGTCTCTATATCAGACACAAGAGCATATCCAGAAACATCTCTCAGTCTTGATCTAGTTTGAACTCCTTGATGTTTATCTCCAACGATCAGATCTTCGATATGGTTTGAGGCAAATCTCTAAGTTCTGATAGGAGCATGATCATCTTGGTGTTAAGGGGCAGACGAAGAGGGTTCGTTTGTGCTGGGAGATGTCCTTTCGCCTGGGCTTGTGTCTAAGCAAGGTTGGACAAACAGATCAGCTTCTTGACAGGAGGAGTTATTCTGCAAATTATCAAATAAGTTTTCCAGGTCTGATATTTCTTTATCAGCCTTCGAGTTATCTTGGAATTTTACATGAATAGATTCCTCCATAACTTGTGTTTTAGAGTTAAAAACTCTATAAGCTTTAGAAGTATTAGAGTATCCAAGTAAAAATCCCTTCACTACCTTTGAATCAAACTTGCCAAGTTGATCCTTCGTATTCAAAATAAAACATTCACATCCAAAAATATGGAAGTAAGAAATGTTGGGTCTTCTTCCTTTCCATAGTTCATATGGAGTCTTATTCAATATTGGTCTTATTAATATTCTATTTTGAATATAACAGGAAGTATTAATTGCTTCTGCCCAATAATATTTTGGAAAAGAGCTTTCATGCAACAAAGTTCTAGCCAGTTCTTGTAAGTTACGATTTTTCCTTTCCACAACCCCATTTTGTTGAGGAATTCTTGGAGACGAAAAATTGTGAAAGATACCATTTTCAAAACAGAAGGCATTGATCTCAGAATTTTCAAATTCTATTCCATGATCACTCCAAACAGACGCAATACATATTCCTTTTTCTTTTTGAACATGTTTGCAGAATATTTCAAAGACACTGAATGACTCATGTTTATGAGTTAGGAAGTATACCCATGTGAATCTAGTATAATCATCCACAATTACGAATCCATATCTCTTTCCTCCAAGACTTTCAGTCTGAGTAGGTCCGAAGAGATCAATATGTAACAGTTCTAAGGGTCTTGTCGTGGAAACAACATTTTTAGATTTAAAAGAAGCTTTAAGTTGTTTCCCATGCTGACAAGATTCACACAGACGGTTGGATTTCCAAGATATTTTTGGCAAACCTTTCACAAGATCCTTTTTAGAAATTTTCGAAATGTACTTGAGACTTTGATGTCAAAGCTTTTTGTGGCAAATATCTCGTTTATCGTCTGCTGAAATCAAACATGTTACATTCTGATCACTACGGTTAGAAAGGCAAACCTTTCACAAGATCCTTTTTAAAAATTTTCGAAATGTACTTGAGACTTATATGTCCAAGCTTTTTGTGCCAAATATCTTGTTCATCGATTGCTGAAATCAAACATGTTACATTCTGATCACTAAGTTCAGAAAGGTAAACCTCATAGAGATTGTTCTTTCTTTTCACAACAAACAAAATGAATTTGTCTTTGTTCTTGACTATACACTCATCAAAGTTAAAAGCTACTTCATATCCACTGTCACAAAATTGACTTATGCTAAGTAGATTGAAGTTGAGACCTTTAACATAAGACACATTTTGTGTTAGATCAAGATGATTGTTGGTCCCTATATGAATCTAGAGGGGGGGTGAATAGATTCAAGTTCCCTCACTGACAATTACTTTTTCTCACTTTTTCCCGATTCAATTTTATCTTGAATTACAAAACGTATCAGAGATATGAACAACGGAAAAACAAGGGAAAATTGTAAAGCAAGAAAATAAAGAATTAAGAGGAGATAAGGTAGAGAAGAGAGTTCAAACAGAGATTTATACTAGTTTGGCTTTCGGCCTACATCCAGTCCCAATCCAACAATCTGTTGCGATCGGTTTTCCACTATAATGATTCTGTGTTCAATACAATCACACTGCACAAACACAAAAGCAAATCAAATACTCAAAAAACCATATGTTCTTCACCTAAGAACATACATTGATCCTTGATCCCTTCAAGAATCAACCTTTGAGAGTACCTCTCTCAAGAACTTATCAATTCTTTCAAGAGAATACCTTTCTCTATAGAGTTAAAACCAAAAAGATAACAAAAGATAAAGATCAGATAGAATTACACCTGGTGTGTATGCACTGATCAACAAAGTTATCCAAAGCAATTCAATCTTTCACATAACTTTCATCTCAAGAGAAATCTTTGAAACTTTGAAGAGAATTCTTGTAAAAAACTTAGTGTTTTGCTCTTCCTTTCTTCTTTAAAACTCAAAAAGATCTCTCTCTTCGAAATGATTCAAAGAGGTTTCAATTTAAAGCAGTTTCAAAATCATTTGAGATGAATTCAGGTGTGGTAATCGATTACTGGATAGTGGCAATCGATTACTCCAGAGAAATTTGCCTTCCTTGCTCCTTCAAGCACGAAGTAATCGATTACTATGGAGTGGTAATCGATTACTCCAGAGTAGTTTGGCTTCCCCTGGTTTCTGAAACTGTTGGTAATCGATTACAGCTTGTGGTAATCGATTACTTCAGCTTAAAACCTTCAAAAACTAAGTTTTTTGATTCCTTTCAAAAAAATAGGGTTCTAAAATTTCTCTAGCTCAAATCACAAGTGAAAAATAAAGTTTCTATGGAACGATTGAAATAAAAACCACACTCAAAGCCTAAACTCAAACAATCAATACATTTAAAACTCCAATGTACAATCTATCATAAAGATCAAAAGTACAAGTATATCAAAACTAAAACTAGGGATGGCTTCTTCAGCTTCAAGTCCAACAATCTCCCCCTTTTTGGTTTTGATGTACCAAATGTTGTGTAGTTGATCTTCAATGTAGATGATGGCTTTGATGTGTCCTGCATTGTTAGTGTTTTTCTTTTTCTATTCTTTCAATTTTCATCAATTTCATACAACATTTTACAAATAGCTTTATGAATCATCCAAAGCATATCACTATATCCAATCACAGACATATAGAGACAATTATTTGCAAAGAAAATTAAATCTAACTATTACAGTCATCCAATCAAAATATTCAATTGTTTTAATCTGCTCCCCCTAAGTAGAATACTTAAAAAAAATAGATTTAAAAACTTCAACAAAAACTTCAAAGCAATTACAGAGTAAAGCAATCCAAATATAAAGACTAAATACAATTAAAGACAGTTAATAACTACACATACTACTCCCCCTATTTGGTATATCAAATCAGAAGGTGAGATGTAGAGATGGAGTTACTAATCTGAGTCGTCATCCTGGTTGAGTCTTTCCATGATCGTCTCCATCAAGCTCTTCACTTCCAGGAAATGCAGATCTTGTCTCTTTCCCAGATCATCAAGTCTCTTGTTGACGATTGCTTCCAGTTCATCCATTCTGTCAATCATAATGGATTCGAAGCGCGATTGTGGAATGTATTCTCCAGAGTTGTCTTCGTCCTCAGCTTCATGCTCAGATTGTGCTTCCTCTTGTTCATGTTGTGGAATGGCCTGTTGTTCCTCTCTTGTGATCCAACCTGCATCGGTCTTGATGAGTCTCATCATCTTCAATGCTCTATCGCCGATGACATGGACATCTTTGACTAGTTCTCTAGCTTCCTCAATGGTGTCAATCTGAAAAATTTCAATTAGTCTAGAGATAAAAAGAGAGTAAGGACACTTATTGTCTAGAAGTCTCCTAGTTTTCAGCATGTTGTCCATTATGACGTGCGTCCAGTCCACTTGAATCCCATTCTTCAGAGCAGCAATGAAAATCATGTCATTCTCACTCAGTTGGGAATGGTTTGCTCCTCTTGCAGCCAAGATCCAGCAAACAGTGTAGTGTTGTAGCCTATCATCCGCTGTCAGGCCACCTATGTTGTAGGTAACTTTCTTGCCCTGTGCATCAAAGAAGAAGAGACGAAACTTTCTCACACGGAACATCAGCAAGCAAGTCGACGAAATAAGGCACAGACGGAAGATGGCCCCTCAAAATTGAAGTCATTCGTCTATCTCAAGTCAAAGTTATCAGACGATAGGATAAGACAAAATCTCTTAGACTGAAGAAGTGTATCGTCTGTTCAAGAAGTGAAGCAAAGTATGAGTCACTCGTGCCAAGATTTCAAATCTTAAGAAGTACTCTTTAGAAGCATCCAAGATCAGTATGGGGATTCGCACTTACACATGCAACTCGAAAAGGTCTTCACCTTTTTGTTAAAGTCTCTGTACATGTCAGAAAAAGTACTGCGCACGCTATCTAAATCCGCTGCACACGCCATCAATCACTCAAGTACTATCTGACACCCTTTGGCAGCTCTCGAGGAAAATGTTCAATGGCATTCTTCTGTGTCTAACGGATATCTGAAGACGTTGCCTATTTAAAGACTTCACTCATTTAGAGTTCAGTTGGCGAACACACTTCTAGTATTCAATCTTCTGTGATTTCGCTCACTATACCTATTGTACTTCATTGTAAAACCCTCTCTACGAAGAGGAATCTTTCTTGTTTAAAACAACTATTTCAAATCCACTTGTGTGGTGTTTTAGCCTGAGGAGGCTGGTTGTTCAAAGAATACCTTTATTGTTTAGCCTGCGAAGACTGTGTTCAAAGAATATCGTGTTATAGCCAGAAGTGGCTGAGCGCAAATAATACTTGTAACCCTTTCACGGTTAGTAGTGAAAACTCAGTTGTTACTGGGTAACTGGACGTAGTCTTGTATAGACGAACCAGTATAAAAATACTTGTGTATTTACTTCTCTAAGTTTTTTGACTAACGAGGATAATTAAACTACAACGTCTATCCTTTAAAAGCAATCCTTGAAGATTAAAATTATTTCGTCTGAACATATTTAAACTCATAGACGAAAGGGATAATTTATTTTTATAAAACACATTCCAACCCCCCTTCTTGTGTTCTATCTTTTACAGTTTGGTATCAGAGCTAAGCCTCTAAGGGTTGAGCGCTTTATAGCTGCTAGAGGAAAAGATCCTGGATGGAGTCACAAGGACCTTCGTTCTTGTCTGGAGGGTCATCCATGAACAAGCCATCGGCGTTCTCTGGTGATGACTATCCTTAATAGGCTGATCGGATGGAGATGTACATCAAATCCACTCACTACAGACTGTGGAACATCATAACTCAAGGAAACATTTCTATTGTCAAACCCGAGGTTGAATGGGGAAATGAAGAATTCTCGCTTATGGAACTCAACAACAAAGCCAGATATGCCATCATGTGTGCATTATCAAGGACAGAATATAATAGATTCTGTGCCTACAAAACAGCTAAAGAACTTTGGGATGCCCTCAAGATTTCCTATGAAGGAACTAAGGATGTGCGTATGAGGAAAGCTGCCACTCTTCAAATAGAATATGAGATGTTTTCAATGAAGAAAGGAGAATCTATTGACATGATGTTTGGAAGATTCCAAACGATATTGAATGGACTCACTGCGCTAGACATTACTTTCACCAAGGCTCAAAACAACATGAAGATATTGGATAGTCTTCCTCCTCCTTAGGAAGCTATGTCCACTGCCATCTCAGTTGGGCGTGATATGAAGACATTAACTCTTGACGAGTTAATAGGAGCCTTGAGAGTACATGAGGTACTTCTGTGTAAGAGAGACAAGATCAAAGTTCAAGAACCCATAGCTCTTCCGTCTGTCAACAACATGACAAAGGAGGAAACTCCTAAGAAAGAAAGAAAGAAGAAGCACAAAGTTCTGAAAGCTGACACCACTGAATCTGATTCGTCTGATGGATCATCTGATGATGAGATTTCTCTCATGGCTAGACGCTTTAAGAAGATGATGATGAAAAAGGGGAGAGATCAAGCAAGGAGGAGAGCTCAAAAGTTATCTGCTATGAATGTAGAAAACTTGGACACATGAGATCTGAGTGTCCAAGATTAAAGAAAAAATGGAATCCTCGCAAAGACAAGGGTAGGAAGAGTCTAGTGACATGGGAAGACCTTGATAGCGAAAACTCAGAGGAATCCACTGAAGAAGAAGAAACTGCAAATATCTGCCTCATGGCTGGAGACACCGTCTCATCAGAGGTAATTGAATCTGAAACTTGTTCATCCTCTTCATTTGAGTCTGAGTCAGAATCAGAAGAAATTTCATACGATACACTTTTGGCTAACTCACATTTTATTGTTGAGCAATACAAAGTATGCAAAGCCAAGTTAAAACAAACCTTGGAAGAAAATGCTACTTTGAGAACTGAAAATGAGTTACTGCAAAAAGAAGTATCAGATGAAAAATCATCTGAGTCTGAAAAGGATAATTTTATTTCTGAAATTGAAAGATTGAATACAGAAAATGAATCCTTACTCAAAGACTTAACAAAGTTCACTAAGGGATCCTCTGTGCTAAAAAATATTTTAAAATATGGGAGATCTCCATGTGATGAGAGTGGACTTGGTTATGTTGAAGAGTCAGACAAAAAGAAAAACAATTTTGTTCCGTCTGCTCATAAAAAGAAGATAAAAAATTACAATAAGGTTCCAAATAATTATAGAAAAGATAAAAGAACCTTAAACAAAAAGAAATCTTCTTTCACTAACAAAGAAGGACCCAAAAAGATTTGGGTACCAAAGTCACTCATTATTCCTATTGCAGACATCCTTAATAGGAAAAGAGAGAACTTCAAGCTGGTACCTGGACAGTGGGTGCTCACGACACATGACGGGAGACCTGTCTATGTTCCAAGATCTCAAACCAAGAAAAGGGTCTGTATCATATGGTTCAGGGAAAGGTAAAATCTTAGACATTGGGACTGTTGGTAAGACACTGAATCCTCTTATCCAAAATGTGTCTTATGTTAAAGGTCTCAACTTCAATCTACTTAGCATAAGTCAATTTTGTGACAGTGGATATGAAGTAGCTTTTAACTCAGATGAATGTATAGTCAAAAACAAAGACATATCCATTCTATTTGTTGGGAAAAGAAGGAATAACCTTTATGAGGTTTGTCTTTCTGACCTTAGTTATTAGGATGTGACATGTTTGATTTCAGCAGATGATGAACGAGATATTTGGCACAAAAAGCTTGGACATTTAAGTCTCAAATATATTTCGAAAATTTCTAAAAAGGATCTTGTAAAAGGTTTGCCAAAAATATCTTGGAAATCCAATCGTCTGTGTGAATCTTGTCAGCATGGGAAACAACTCAAAGCTTCTTTTAAATCAAAAAATGTTGTTTCCACGACAAGACCTCTAGAACTGTTACATATTGATCTCTTTGGTCCTACTCAGACGGAAAGTCTTGGAAGAAAGAGATATGGATTTGTAATTGTGGATGATTATACTAGATTCACATGGGTATACTTCCTAGCACATAAACACGAGTCATTCAGTGTTTTTGAAATATTCTGCAAACGTGTTCAAAAAGAAAAAGGAATATGTATTGCGTCTGTTAAGAGCGATTATGGAACAGAATTTGAAAATTCCGAGTTCAATGCCTTTTGTTTTGAAAATGGTATCTTTCACAATTTTTCATCTCCAAGAACTCCTCAGCAAAATGGAGTTGTGGAAAGGAAAAATTGTACCTTACAAGAAATGGCTAGAACTTTGTTGCATGAAAGTTCTCTTCCAAAATATTATTGGGCAGAAGCAATTAATAGTTGCTGTTATATTCAAAACAGAATATTGATAAGGCCAATATTGAATAAGACTCCATATGAACTATGGAAAGGAAGAAGACCCAACATTTCTTACTTCCATCCTTTTGGATGTGAATGTTTCATCTTAAACACTAAGATCAACTTGACAAATTTGATTCAAAAGTGGTGAAAGGATTCTTACTTGGATATTCCAATACGTCTAAGGCCTATAGAGTATTTAACTCTAAGACGCAAGTTGTAAAGGAATCAATTCATGTAAAATTCCAAGATAACTCAAAGGCTGATAAGGAAATATCAGACCTAGAAAATTTCATTTGATAATTTGCAGATTAACCCTTCTAGTCAAAGTTCAAGTTCAAATGGTCAACCTGGGTCAGACGCAAGAACAGACACAAGAGCAGACGATAGAAGTACAGACGAACCCTCTTTGTCTGATGCTCATCAACATGATGATCAAACTCCTATAAGAACGTGGAAGTTTGTCTCAAACCACACATAAGATCTTATCATTGGAGATAGACATCAAGGTGTTCAAACCAGATCAAAACTAAAAGAATCGTCTGGATATGCTCTCGTGTCAAATATAGAGCCTAAGAATATTGAGGAAGCTCTACAAGATAATGACTGGATTTTAGCTATGGAAGAAGAGCTAAACCAATTTACCAGAAATGATGTTTGGACTTTGGTAGAAAAACCAAGAAGCAAAAGTATCATTGGAACGAGATGGGTGTTCAGAAATAAACTTGATGAAGACGGGAAAGTGGTAAGAAACAAAGCAAGACTAGTAGCTCAAGGCTATAATCAACAAGAAGGTATAGATTTCACTGAAACTTTCGCTCCTGTAGCTAGACTAGAAGCCATTAGAATTTTACTTGTCTTTGCTGCTCATAAGAATATCATCCTATATCAAATGGACGTAAAAGTGCTTTTCTAAATGGTTTTATTGAAGAGGAAGTATACGTAAAACAACCTCCTGGGTTTGAAAGTTCATCTCAACCAGATCATGTTTTTAAGCTAAAGAAAGCACTATATGGTCTTAAACAGGCTCTTCGAGCTTGGTATGAAAGACTGAGTTCCTTTCTTCTTCAAAATGGTTTTTCAAGAGGGAAGGTTGATACTACTCTCTTCAAGAAAAGTGTTTCAAAAGACTTTATTATTGTTTAAATATATGTAGATAATATAGTCTTTGGAGCAACTAACGAATCCTTGTGCAAGGATTTTTCTAAGTTAATGCAGGAAGAGTTCGAGATGAGCATGATGGGAGAACTGAAGTTTTTCCTAGGACTTCAAATCAAACAGACTAAACAAGGTATATACATTCATCAACAGAAGTATACTAAGGAACTTCTAAAGAAATTCAAAATGGAAAATGTCAAACCAATGAAAACTCTCATGCATTCGTCTGGAGCCAGTCTCAACAAAGACGAATCACGTAAGACCGTTGATTAGACGGTGTACAGAGGTATGATTGGATCTCTTCTCTATCTCACTGCTAGTAGACCTGACATTATGTTTAGTGTCTGTCTATGTGCACGTTTTCAATCTGATCCTAGAGAATCACATTTACAAGCTGTTAAACTCATTTTAAGATATCTTATTGGAACCACTAATCTCTCTCTCTTTTATAAGAAAAGTAGTGATTTCAATCTAAGTGGTTATTGTGATGCTGATTATGCTGGAGATAAAGTGGAGAGAAAAAGCACAAGTGGTGGATGTCATTTTCTTGGTTCATCACTAATTTCTTGGTCAAGCAAGAAGCAAAACTCCATTGCACTCTCAACCACTGAAGCAGAATATATTGTTGGGGCTGGGTGTTGCTCACAACTACTTTGGGTAAAACATCAACTTGAGGATTACTCCAGGTTTGAAACTCAAATACCAGTATTTTGTGATAACACAGGTGCAATTAATCTCAGCAAAAATCCTATTCAACATTCAAAAGCCAAATATATTGAAATCAAATTTCATTTTATAAGAGATTATGTTCAAAAAGGTATTTTCGATATACAGTTTGTTCAAACTGATTTTCAATGGGCAGATATCTTTACAAAAGCTTTAGACGAAACTCGCTTCAATTTCATTAAAGAAAATTTGGGAATTGTCTCTTTAATTGATTAAGTTTTTCTGTCTGAAGCATTTCATTTCGTCTGTACCTTCGTATATCTTTTCGTGTTAAGACGAAACATTGCGTCTGATGAAGTTGAATCAGTTTGAGAAAATTCAACAGATGCAAGGTTATTATTTAATTAATTTAAAGTTAAGTGTGCAGGGACAAATTAAAAGCAGCAATAAATGTGTCTGTCATTTATTGCACTATTCTAGGACTTTGAAGAGCACGCATTGTGAATTGCAGAAGTCAAATCAATCATTAAAAGGACAATGATGGGGACACGTCAAATCAGGGACGGTTTCAACTTCTTTCGTCTGATGAATCACAACCGTTTTTCATTGACTATAAATACCCTTAAAGTTCACACTTTTACTCTTTACTGCATTCACACTATCTCTGAATACTCTACTCACACAATTTCTCTCTCTTTTCAAACTTAACTATGGTCGTCAGGAATATCAAGGCAACCAAAGCAACTTTCTTTGCGCAAGATCTCTTCTTGCATAGAAAATGGATCTTAAGAACCACTATTGAAAGCATCTCTGACAGGGTATCAAAGATGCTAGTACACAATGGCTGGATGGATTTCACAGAGATGAGAGGGTCATGGCTGATGGAGGCCTACGCGAAATTCTGGAGTGACGCGAAAGAATTTGATGATGGTATTGTAGGTACCATTGACAACAAGGAGTATATTATCACTATAGACTCCATTGCTGAAGCTGGGAATTGCAAAACCGAAGGGCGTTTTTCCAGCACTGACTGGATGAGGTTAGAATCTGAGGAGCATGTAGACAAGATTCTCTATGGAAAGTTTCGCGACCCCGAAGATCCCAAGTTTCTAAGATCAGGGAATCTATATCCCACAGGTAGAGTCATCCACAACCTTCTCTACAACATCTTCACACTCAGAACAGGCTCACGAGATAATGTGAGTACTCGTGACAGATTTTGTATCTTCTACTGTCTGAGAAAAGCAAGGATGAGTCTCCCTCACATCATTCTTGACCATTAGATAAATGCGTTGAGAAATAGGAACATTCGTAGGAAGAGTAGTATCCCCTACGCCACTCTCTTCTCCAAAATCATTATTAACCAAGGCTTTGATGCCACTGGCGTTGTTTGGCATGAAGAAGGAAAGGAGGTCAAAGGAAGCACCTTTGCCAAGATGCATCTGAACCCTAGCTTTTTTCATCACAATGCGAGTGAAGAACAAGTTCCTCTTTCACCCATCACCAAAGATCCTCCTCACAGAGCTCGCATCAAACGCACCAAAACCCAAACACAAACCCAAACACAAGACTAAACACAAACCCAAACATCCTTTTCTCTTCCACCTGTGGTCATATCTGAAGTCCCTTTCGAAGATGCTCAAGAAGAGCCTCTTAGAAAGAAGAAGAGGACTATCATAATAAAACATATTGCGGCTAAGACGCAAGAGAAGACGATATCCCCAAATGAAGATGAAGGGGTTATGATATCGTCTAAAGGTGTTTCGTCTGTTAAAATCCTTTCAGACGAAAAAAAGCAGAAGAAAGCAGCCGAAGAAAAAGCAAGAGCCAGAGAGGTTACTCTTCAAAAAGCTGCCAAAGGCAAAGAGAAAATGAAGCAGAAGCTCGCGTCTATGGTTGTTGGAGAAACAGACGAAGCAAAACAACTAAAAGAGGCTATGAGGGTCTCTATGCTGCTTCAAGCTGAAAGAGAAAGAATTTTTCTCGAAAGCGTTAAGGGCATTGGATCGTTTGAAGCTGCATCTGCTCCAGCAACTTCAAAAGGCATGAATAGTGAAGAAACTGCCCAGATCCAGAAGGACAATGCTCAGTTGGCAGAGGAATTGGAGACTATGCTTAATGACGAAGCTTCAACTATGGAGGTTTCTGCATCAACACTCCAAGGCGAACATAGGATAACTGTTTCTGATCCTATTGTTGTGTCTCCTCTCAACGCTGCCTTTGATCAGACGATACCTGCTGCGTCTGAAGAAGCATCCCACCAACAGACGATAGAGATTCCGTCTGAAGTGATAATTATTGAGGACACATATTCTTCGTCTGATGAAGAACATGTTGATATAATAAAGGTGGATGCATCATGGGTGAGATCTCACGCTGAAGTCATTAATCTAGAAGATCTTCCACCCAAGCACAAGACTGACTATTCGTTCCTCAACGAATTAGTCATGAGAAGATTTTGAAAACTCTTGTCTTGAAAAGACGGTCAAGCTCGATCGATTCTTGGAGACAAACTTGAAAATATCTCCAATGATGGTGAACCGTCTAAGTCTGCTAAAGATGGTTACTTGGCGGACGATGAAGATTGCTTTATAAAGGACACTACATACATTGAGTTGAAGAATCCTTATCGGTACAGAGGTAAAAAGGGATTTCAACTTGGGAGATTTGTCAACCCCATCGTTTATCACAAACCCCTGAAGCCAATGGACTTCAAAGAAGATTTCATCTATACTCCTGAAGAGCAACGTGAATGGCTAAAGCGTCTGCCTTGGGATAAACTGACCTCCTTAGACATCAAGGGTTTAGAAGAAATAAACATGTACAAGGATCATCTAGCTGAGTCGGTGATTAAAGGACCAGCTCTTGGCTATGAACCCCACATTCCTTTCAGAGAAAACATCAATTGGAAGGTTCAGCATGAAATCAATGCACCTGCATTTCACCACTGCAGATATGGAGATCCCAGCTCCACCATCCATGAGCCAAAAGATTGCTCTCACTGGCATCTGGACGCTATTGATCGTCATAATCCTGTACCCTTCACAATTCCAATGAACCAAACAGAGTATGTAGGTCTAGGACATACTCTTGGAATTGTTCTTCCTTGGACAAGACCACATTGTTTAGGAATTTGCCCTCGCTACTCCATCCTCCTCAAGGAATATGAAGACCCCGGAGAGTTTGCTCATGCTCTTCCTGAAGATTACAATATGGCATTCAGACTGATGGCCAATGCTTATAGAAGGGAAGAAAAAACTAGATCAACTTCCTTCTACCACATTGAAAGGAGAGCAAAGAAGGAGATGAGAGACTGTCCATTCATGGTGGGATCTCAATTTTCTTCTCTCATTTCAGACGAAACCAAGTTCTAAATCGTTTTAAACCGAAAACGACCTTGCTTGGTCAAGTTTTTGGCTAAAGGAAAAGAGAAGAAGACTTTGTCTGTCTCCAAAACCTTCAAGTTTGCAAGGCACATCCCTAAGAGACTTCCTTCTGCTGCATACTCGCATCTCAAATCCCTTCAAACCAATGCCTCAAGACCTATCAATCCTAAGATTCAAAGGATGATAGAAGATCATAAAGCCACCTTTGTTTTCTGCTCTGGAACTTCATTTGATGAAGATTCCACAATCTGTTGCAAGGTGTATCCTGGAGAAGCTTTTGCTTATACACATCCGTCACAGGAGCATCCAGATCTTGAGCTCTCTGTACCCAGTAAAGTGTTTACTTGGCAATGGGAAAGAGACTTCACTGCGTATCTCACTCTTCCACTTTTCACTCTACGTCTGAAGAGGACTCCAACTATGCTCATTGAAGATGACTCTGTACCATTAGTTCAAGAACCTCAAACTCCTGTTTTTGAGCCTTTAACTGTGGTCATCAAAGAAGAAGAGTCTGATCCAATCGTGGAAGAGCCTCAATCACCGCTTGTGGAGATTACTGATAAGGTGAAGGTTACAGTTATTGAGGATGACACAAGGGACGCTGATGATTATCATACTCTAAAGCGTAAATATGATGCCTTAGAAGAGAATTGCGAGCATCTGAAGCAAAAGAACAAAGAGCTTGAGGATAATCAAGCTTCTCTTACATTTGAGATGCAGCAGCTGAAGGAGATTGTTATGAGCCTTGTTCAAAAGAAGCCTAAGCCTTCTTCTTGATTATGTTTTTGATGATTCTCAGCCCAAGGGGGAGAATATCTTAGAAAGGAAGAAGTTGTTATGCTAAGGGGGAGTCCTTCATCTGAGGGGGAGTTAGAGTCAAGGGGGAGTTATAGAAGTTATTATGCTAAGGGGGAGTCCTTCGTCTGAGGGGGAGTTAGAGTCAAGGGGGAGTTATATTTTTTTTCTCTTTTGCTATGTTGTATTGATTCTTTATTTATTTGTATAGTGTATACATGTTTTTTTTTAGAACTTTGGTTTTCTGTATACCTTGTAACATTGTATATGGTTTACATCACATTGATGTAACAATTCTTATAAAGAGGTATTGTTTCAGAAAACATCGTCTTGATGTAAATCTGACTTGTGCTTAATCTGTGATCACTAACTTTGTCTTATGCAGATGTCTACTTGAGAAAGTTATCAGTATGGTCTGTAATCATCAAAAAGGGGGAGATTGTTAGATCAAGATGATTAACATATTTAAAATGTTGATTTCTACAAGACAGACGAAACTTTCTCGAATTTAAACATCAATGAAGCAAGTCGATTTAAACAAGCACAGACGGAAGATGACCCCTCAAAATTGAAGTCATTCGTCTGTCTCAAGTCAAAGTTATCAGACGATAGGATAAGACAAAATCTCTTAGACTGAAGAAGTGTATCGTCTGTTCAAGAAGTGAAGCAAAGTATGAGTCACTCGTGCCAAGATTTCAAATCTTAAGAAGTACTCTTTAGAAGCATCCAAGATCAGTATGGAGATTCGTGCTTACACATGCAACTCGAAAAGGTCTTCACCTTTTTGTCAAAGTCTCTGTACATGTCAGAAAAAGTACTGCGCACGCTATCTAAATCCACTGCACACGCCATCAATCACTCAAGTCTTTTTATAGGTAGTGTCTTCAGATATCCGTTAGAGACAGAAGAATGTCGTTGAGCTTTCTCCAAGTGTAGTCCAAAAAGGTGTCAGAGTGCAATCAAGTGATAAATAGCGTGCGCAGCGGATTTGATGGCGTACTCAGTCCTTTTTCTGACTTATACAGAGATTTTCGTGGAAAAGGGGAAACATTTTCGTGTTGCATATATAAGCTCGAATCCCCATACTGATCTTGGAAGCTCTGATGAGTACTTTAGCAGATTTGAAATTGGCGTGAGTTACTCAGACTGTACTTCACTCTCTTGACAGACGATGTAAATATTCAGTCTTAAGATTGGCTTGTAAGCTTCGTTTGAAGAGTTTCGTCTATTCTTTCGTCTAATGACTTGGCTTTGAGACAGACGAATGACTTCAACTTTGAGGGGTCATCTTCCGTCTGTGCTTGTTCCGTCTGACTTTGCTTGTAATGCTTTGTCTGAGATGTTCCGTCTATCATGTAATTAATCAAAACTTAGAGACGTTAATCACCTTGATCTAACACTAAGGCATTCCAACCAAGAAGAACCACATGTAAGCCTAAACTAAACAATCAATACATAGGAAACACCTAGTTACAAATCATCTAAGAAAACCAAAATTACATTGCATCAAAATCAAAATAACAAGAGAGACACACAAGCATCTTCAAGCTTTAAGTCCAACAACAACTTGATTGGCTCTATCAAAAACCACTTTATAAGTAAACTCTTTTCCTTCCCAAATAACTCTGCTTCCTCAACAGTAGAATATGTACCACAACCAGCATCAACAGAACATACTGTAACATCACAATTCATGTGGCCACTAAACTCAGTTTGGATTTCAGCAAACTTAGCATGTGTGTACTCACTTTGAAAAACCTTCTCTAGAGGTGAGAGGGATGCAAGAGGAATTTTAGTATTAAATGAATGACAATCAGGCTCTATTTCCTTTTAGACTTTGTTCTAAGAACATTGTCATACTGAGTTACAAACTGTAACAGGTTCGTCTTAGGGGACAAATATCCGTCAAAAAAAGCATGAATGTTTTCACTCCTTTGGGTGCTGGACATACCTGCCCAAAAATTGTTCTTGCTGTATATTGGCACCCACCTATGTCAAAAATTGAGAAAAAACATTAACACTTGTAATGAACAATTAGTTTACTTACAATTACACTGAAAAAGTTATTAAACAATTGTACATACCTTTGTCTTTCTTCATACAAGATTTTAAACCATCCATTATCTTCCAATTCAAATTCTGCCACAAAGGACATCCATTTTTCATCAAACTTTTCAATTGACAGACAATTATATACAAACTTTTTCAACGTATCTTTGATTGTCGTCACTGCAGAATAACCATTTAGTTTCGTCGGAATCTTGTTCATTATGTGTCATAAGCACCACCTATGAGTGGTTGTGGGGAGACTATTTGCAATAGCCTTTTTCATTGCTCCACATTGATCTGTTATGATACCTTTCGGTGCCTTGCCACCCATGCATTTCACCCAGCAATTAAATAACCATTCAAATGTGGAGCTATATTCACTTGACAATATACCACAACCAAGCAAAATAGAATACCCGTGGTGATTGATCCCAACAAATGCCGCAAATGGAATCTCATACTTATTAGTTTTATAAGTACTATCAAAGGAAATCACATCCCCAAAGTACTCAGCTGCAGCTCTACTTCTAGCATCACACCAAAATTCATTTTTTATTCATTGATGTTCATCAACATCAATTTCATCAATTTCATTCTAATAAAGTAGTCTATTAGAACTTTAGCATCACCATCCTCACCAACGACCCGCAATTCTTTGTTCACATAGTTTCTGACATCTTTTTCACTGAAGAACATGTTTTTATAACTATCACCTTCAAGAGCAAGAGCACGCATGGTTTTATTAATTCTCACCTCAGCTTCATCATTTCTCTCAATTATCCTCTTTACATGTAAGCTTAAGCTTCTATTGTTCTTTAACAACCTTGCTTTGTTCGGAGACATGTCATGAGAATGTTCATTCAATAGTTCTTATACACCAACGTCCACTTGCTTCTCTTGCTACAGTCAGTTTTGCTTGGCATTTAACTCTGTGGGACGGGTTCGTTTTTTTTTATGGTGAAAGGTTTGACACAAGCTCTCCTTCACGAGTACATGAAAGAATTTGATACCATATTTCTCCATCGTTATTCTTCTTTGATGTTCTTATCTTGTAAGTAAAGCCAATACGTTTTGCATAAGCACTGTGGAAAACTTTTACTTGTTCCAAACTATCAAAACTCATTCCTATGGTTGGAGTCTCATCAACTTTAATAGTTGAATCGCTTGCATCATTAATATTATTGGTTGAACTGCAGACTATATCATTTTCCATTTGGAAAGAATATGACAAAAATATACAACGTTCTTGATGTAAGTCTCCCTTGGAAGGCTTACGAATTTCGCCCAATCTTCACTTCTCAAGATCCAAGCTCCACGGATTAGGTATTGAATTGCGAATTAAGAACTCAATTAAGAAGAAATTTAGAAAATGGAAGAGAATAGAGATGATAGGAGCGTCATGCTTGAAGCAATAAGTTCAAGGAAGAATCGCCACATAGATTGTACCATGATAAGACTCAAGAAGGTTCATTGAAGAAACCTAGAAGAGAATCCTCTCTTACAAGCAAATGCTTATCTCATTAATTTTGATCAAAGATCCTTTACAATTCAGAATTTCAAATATTTATACTAACTAACATGATGCTAAAACTTGTCCTACAAGCTTCTAATCTTAGCCCTTGGATTAAGATCCAATCTAAGGCCATGGTTCACTCTATGGAAGGTGGGAAACTTGGAAAAACTGAAAAAATGCAAGTGGTAGTCGATTACTTGGTTGTGGTAGTCGATTACCAGTTCTTTGGATATCCAAAAATGAAAGTGGCTATGTGGTAGTCGATTACTTGGTTGTGGTAGTCAATTACTAGACCTTTGGATGTCTAAAATGAGAGTCTGGCTCTATGGTAGTCGATTACCAACAGTTGGTAGTCGACTACTATCTTGGAAACATTTCAATGTTAACTTCAAGCTCGTTTTCATTCTTGATAGAGACCGAACTGGCCTTTGATGTCTTCATAAATTTTGTAACCCTTGAAGTCTTTAATTTGACACCAAGAACAACACATTTGGAGTTTTTTACTCCAAGTTATGCTCAGAATACTGAACCTGGTCACCTCAGTCAATTACCCAACTCTCTCACAAAACACTAACTAATTTTGGTTCAATTACAAACATAAGGTCATGCACTTATTTACTAAGCAAGGCCCAAATTAAATGTTCTTAATCCTAATTACAAGTCTATAAAATTATTAGGAGATTACAAGCCCTATTACAAAACAAGGAGAAGTCTTGTGTTGCCTCTTGACTTTTGGTTGACTTGGAGTTGACTCTCAACTTCTTCTTGTATCCTTTTGAGCATTGACTTGTTTATTCTTCCTATTTGTAGGAGCTTGGGATGGACCTCCATCAAACCCTCCTTCTTGTTTCCAACTTGTCCCCAATTTAGCCTGATCTTCACCTACATAAAAAAACAAGTCATTAATATTGAGATTATATCTTTCAACAAAATCAATAAGAAAATCAAGTTATGATTAATGGGTCCAATTTTCTCAATGCTACAAAAAAGTCCATCTCTGTTAGGAAATTTTCTCAAATGGACTCTTGCTCCAAAATAGAGTCCTCCTTACCTACAAGACAAATGACCTCTCAGGTTAAATACTACAAAACCATCTATAATTATATGTAATTCATGTTTCATATATTTCATCTTATTCCTAGAATCAAGGTTCAACATTTGACATGATTTATTCACATTCAAATCATGTATCAACAAAATGTATGTATTACTTATATCAATAACACCAAAAGAATTAAATAAGGAATTGAAATGTTCATTTTTGGTGTAACCAAAACTCTACATGATTTTTCTCCTTTGTCAATTTTTGTTGATATTTGTTCCTTGATCCATGTTTCTTCACTAGGTGTGGAACTTTGTTGTATGCTCTCTTTCTTAGGTTTTTCCAATAACCTAAAAAAATTTCATCATCATGATAACAATGGTTAATAGGCACAACCAAAAATTGTAAATTCCCAACCTCAAGGGTTGTCCAAGGCTTAAAGCCACAACACTCTAGTGCAATCTCATTTTTATTTGAAGTGAAAGTAGTAGTAGGTGATAAGAAAATTTTCTTAAAAGGTAGTTCAAATTCATAAGGTATTTCCTTTTCTTGATCATATTTATTCAAAGGCTCAATTTTACACATCTCTTTATTAGGAATCAAATCCTAAGGAAGTTTGTAAAGATGATCACAAGCATTTTTAATTAAAATAGTAAGTTCATTCCTTTCAACATCTTCACACAAAAGATGATCAACTTACTCTTTGAATTCCTCTTTTGGCACAACACCTAGAACATCTTCAAAGAAAGAATCAAAAATGTCAAATGAAAGGTTAGTAGAATCAAGTAAAGAATCACATTTGGCTTTTATTTGTGTTTCCATCAACTCTATTTCCTTGACTTCTTTATCTCTTAATTCTTTTTCTCTCAACTCTTTTTTCTTTCTCTCAAGCTCGACATAAATCCTTCATTTTGTTCTATCAACCTTCTTTCTTTTCTCTCTCTATATTCTTTCTTACATCATCATAATCTCTACTTCTTTGATGTGATTGATGGTACCTCTCTTGTTTTTCTCTTTTATCAACCCTTTCATGGTTAGATCTCAACTCATACTCTTTTCTTCTCCTTTCATGCTCTTCTCTTTCCCTTCTCTCATGGTTTTCTCTCAAGGTTTTCTCCTTCCTCCCATGTTGTTCACGGTTGTTACCAGCCTCCTCAAGGATCCTCTTATTATGCTCCTTTCTCAACCTCATTTCCTCTTTTTGTTTCCTTCTTTGATCGAATCTCTCTTCTAAAGTTGTGTGAATTATGGTACTCATCAATTCCACCATCTTCTTTTCTTTAGGTGAGAGATCATTACTTACACTAGGAAAACTTTCCATGGTTGCACAAAGAAAGGTTAGATAACAAAAACAAGTATATAAAGATCCTTTCCACTCTCTAAGTGTATCACTCTAGTAGCACTCGTGTTTCACACTTCAAGACTTTTTCTCTAATATACTCTCTTGTCTTTTCCCACTCAATTCTCTTCCTTAGCTTCTTAAAAGAACCTCTACTCAAGTGCAAATATGGCTGCACTCCATGTGAAAGAGGAACAATTCTCCAATCAAGCTTAAGAAGTCCAAGAAAAGGACACAACTCTAGACAAAACCAAGGATTCCAAAGAGACAAGCAATAAAAGCACAAATAAAGGAATTAGGCTACTCAAATCAATGAATGAAGTAATGTGACAAAGGCACAAATATTTATGGGAAAATGTTGGACTTGAAGCTGAAGAAGCCATCCCTAGTTTTAGTTTTGATATACTTGTACTTTTGATCTTTGTGATAGATTGTATATAGGAGTTTAAAATGTATTGATTGTTTTAGTTTAGGCTTTGAGTGTCGTTTTTATTCAATCATTTCATAGAAAATTTGATTTTACTCTTGTGATTTGAGCTAGAGAAGTTTTGGAACCCCATTTTATTTGAAAGGAATCAAAAACTTTGGTTTAAAAAGGTTTTAAGCTGAAGTAATCGATTACCATATAGCTGTAATCGATTACCAACAGATTCAGAAAACAGGGGAAAGCCCCTTTCTGGAGTAATCGATTACCACTCCATAGTAATCGATTACTTCGTGCTTGAAGAAACAGGGGAAGGCAAATTTCTCTAGAGTAATCGATTACCACAATCCAGTAATCGATTACCACACCAGAATTCATCTCAAATGATTTTGAAACTGCTTTAAATTGAAACCTCTTTGAATTGTTTTCAAAAAAAAAAAGAGAGATCTTTTTGAGTTTTCCAAGAAAGAAAGGAAGAGCTAAACACTAGTTTTTACAAGAATTCTCTTCAAAGTTTCAAAGATTTCTCTTGAGATGAAGGCTGTGTGAATGGTTGAATTGTTTGGATGATATCATTGATCAGTGCATACACAACAGGTGTAATCTTATCTGATCTTTATCTTTTGTAATCTTTTTGGTTTAAACTCTAAAGAGAAAGGTATTCTCTTGGAAGAGTTGATGAGATTTTGAGAGAGGTACTCTCAAAGGTTGATTCTTGAAGGGATCAAGGATCAAGATATGTTCTTAGGTGAAGAACATATAGTTTTGAGTATTTGATTTGTTTTTGTGTTTGTGCAGTGTGGTTGTATTGAACACAAAATCTTTATAATTGAAAACCGATCGCAACAGATTGTTGGGTTGAGACTGGATGTAGGCCGAAAGTCGAACCAGTATAAATCTCTGTTTAAACTCTCTTCTCTATCTTATCTCTTTTAATTCATTATTTTCTTGCTTTACAATTTTCCCTTGTTTTCCGCTAATTATATCTCTGATACGTTCTTGTAATTCAAGATAAGATTGAATCGGGAAAAAGTGAGAAAAAGTAAAATTGAATAAGGGAACTTGAATCTATTCAACCCCCCCCCCCCTCTAGATTCATATAGGGACCAACAATTGGTATCAAGAGCTTTAACTAGTAAATCAATCTAGTAATCCTTCTTAGTTCCCTGTAATGGCTAGTAATCTTTTACCCTTCGCTGAAGGAGCTTCGATAAATAGACCTCCATTGTTCTGCGGTGATAACTATCCATTCTGGAAAGTTCGCTTGAAGATCTTTATGGAATCTATTCACAGAAGCATCTGGCAGGCTGTGGTAAATGACTACAAAGTTCCAATTAAAATAGAAAATGGAAAAGAGATAGAGAAACCTTTTGAGGATTGGGACATGGATGAGATTAAGAGGGCTGAAAATGATGCTAAGGCCTTGAATATCGTACACTCTGCCTTGAATTCTGATGAGTTTTTCAGGATATCAGCTTGCACAACAGCAAAAGAAGCATGGGAGCTCATCATGGTAACCCGTGAAGGTACTACTGAGGTGAGGAGAGCTAGGAAGAACACACTCATTCAAGAGTATGAGACATTCAGAATGTTCCAAGGAGAATCAATAATGGAAATGCAAAAGAGATTCACACACATCACCAACCATCTCAAAGGACTTGGCAAGAACTTCATTGAAGAAGAAGTGAATGTCAAGATTCTGAAATCACTGAATAGAAAGTGGCAACCTACAGTGACAACCATAATTGAATCCAAGAACCTTGCTGCTATGACAAGTGCTGAACTGTTTGGGAAACTTAGAGAATATGAAATGGACATGACTCGAATGGCAGATGAGGAGTAGAAAGACAAAAGAGCCAAAGGAATTGCTCTCAAAGTAGACCGGACTGAAACAGAATATGAATCCTTTGAAGACGGAAATGATTCACAAGAAGACCAAGTGAACTTGATGGTAAAGAAGTTTAGAAAGTTCATGAAGAACAACATTAAAAAAAAAATTGGTCAACCAAGAAAAGGAGTCAAGAAGCAAGACAATACTTCAGTCAAAGTGACATGCTACGAATGTGGGAAGATTGGGCACTACAGATCAGATTGCCCAACCTTGAAAAGAAGCAACAACACTGAAGTGAGAAAATCTGAGAATGAAAGAAATGTCAGAAAAGAAAAGAAGAAAAAGAAAGCATGCATAGCTTGGGATGAAGGCTACACATCCTCAACATCTGAAAGTGAAGATGAGGAGGCGAATCTGTGCTTAATGGCCAAAACATCCAGTGAGGTAAGTGATATGAACTCAATTATCGATGAATATGATGAATTGCATTCTGCCTTTTGTGAGCTTTATAATCAAGCTGAAGTTTTTGAAAAAGAAAACATAGTATTGAAAAAGGAAGTATCCATGTTAAAACAGAAAATATGTGAGTTAGAAAATGATATTTTCAAGCTAAAGGAACTCAACATTTCTGCAAACTATGTTCACATGAAATCTGGAAACACTAAGCATGCTAAATTCACTTGTACTTATTGCATGAAACCTAGACATAAATCATATAACTGCATGATTAGAAAGAAAGGGATTTCCAGTGGCAAATACAAATGGATTAAGAAAGAAACCTGTAGCACTAACATGCATGGACCCAAGAGGAAGTGGGTACCAACTGCAAAATAAGCTCTTTTTCTCTTAGAGTAAAGTGTTGACTTTTATTCTAGTCACACTACGGCAAGTGTACCGGTCGTTACAAGTTTAGAAAAGATGAGATAAGGTTGTCGAACCACAGAGACTAGTTGATGAATTACCGATTACTTAACATGCTTCTCTATTAGGATGAATCGATGAATTAATCATTTGTGTAAAACTAAGCAACTATGTAAAAGTAAGCAATACACTGTAAAACATATAAAGAAAGCAAGTAAATGTTTAAGTTTCTAAACAGAATAATGAAGAAGGTTAGGGAAACGGTTCATTTAATTCTTTCCTCAAGTAACAATACTTCCTATGTCAATTCAACAGAAATCAATTAATTAGAGATAGAATTCGTGATACCGAAGACTAATCCTATTCCTAGGTCTTTAGTCCCTTTGAATTGCTCCTATAATCTCTAATCCCTTAGATGAAGATAGAAAGTAATTCAAGAAGCGAAACAGATGAATTCCTAACATCTCATAGCATACAAGTTCTATCCCTAGACTCATGCATAGCTATAGTGATCTACTTCCTCTCCTAATTCAACTATCAATCTTCCAATTGTATAATTGAAACGAGAAACAAATCCTTAAGGAACAGTTCAATCCAATCCAAACACCAATATTCCTATCATCTATTTGAATTTCATGAATTAACCTCAAGAATTAGCAATAAGCAAGAAGAGATCAATCAATTGAAAGAAATTACACTTGAATTAACATGAGGAAATCATTACAAGAGTTGTAGAATCAAAATCCCCATCCCTAACCTATAGATCTAGCCTAACATGGAATTAAGAGAAGAAAGAAGATAAAAGAAATTCAAACACAAGATTGACTCCATGAATGCTTGATTCTTGCTTCCACAAGCTCACAAGCTTCAGAGATCTTCTCGGTTTGGTGGAGGATGAGGAGAGGAACGAGGTAGGAGAAGAGAGAATCGTGAGAGATAGCGTGTAGAAGAAGAATGAATTCCCCTCCCTCATTTTGCACCCAAAAGTCCTATATATACTGCAATATTTGCTCCTCACTCTTAGTAGATTTGCGCCTGGGCGCATCTTAGCAGAGGGAAACCATGATTTGCGCCCAGGTTGAGCCTCACTTGCGCCCTGGCGCAACTGCACAGCAAGAGAAAATGAATTTGCGCCCTGGCTTGGCTTCATTTGCGCCCTGGCGCACCTTGGCAGGGAAAAGAAGAAGAATTTGCGCCCAGCTTGGCTTCATTTGCGCCCCAGCGCACCTTGTCAGCAAGAGAAGCATGCATTTGCGCCTCGGTTGGGCCCTGGTTTGCGCCCTGGCGCATTTGGACAGTGAAGGGAGGAGATTTGCGCCCCAGCTCATCATGGTTTCCGCCCTGGCGCAATTCTCCAGCAAAGGCAATGGAATTGCGCCTCAGTTTGCGCCCTGGCGCAATTCTCCAGCAAAGGCTCATGATTTGTGCCCCTGGTTTGTCCTGTGTTGCGCCCTGGCGCAAATGCCAGTCTTGTTTCCTTGACTTGAGCTTCCATTTCTCGTCTTCTTGATAGCTTGCACTCCAAGTCTTTATCCTGGGTCCATAAATTTTCATTCCAAGCTTCAATTTGTGTTTTCAATCCACTCCTTGCTCCTATCTCTTCTTCATTCCTTGAATGAACCTAGAAAACAATAAGAAAGAGATTAAAATGACTTAAAAACACAAGAAAAACCTATAAAACTAATGAAACACCAAATCAAGGACTAATATTAAACAAACATGATATTTTCACTGTTTTCTTATCTAAACTCTAACTAAACCTAGTAAAAATGGATGAAAATGGACTCAAAACACCTAGGAAAATATGTATAATCTGGCACTTATCACAACCCCAAACTTAAAGCTTTGCTTGTCCTCAAGCAAACCTAGAATTATGGTATAGCATTAGCTCAAGGCCTGTTCAAAATTCAATACACAACTTCTGACTCCTTAAGTCAACTCAAATCATCAATGAAAGTTGAGAAAACATGTGCTCAAAATAATGTCAAGTAATTGCACAATTCATCAAGCATAAGCAAGTAATCATAAATTGGCACTAAGAATGTAATTTAGCAATATCAAGCAATTCTCACAAGTCAAGTGTTTACACTCAATCTCTCAAGTGTTTGGGCTTGTGTTTTCTCTCAAAGTTACCAATCAAAGGTCATGTTACCATAAGCTTGCAATGGCTCTCAAAATCTCCACCGCCTTTAAGTATGAATTGGACAATCAAAAGGTCTTTCTATGGTTGTAATGGGGCTTAGGTAAAGGTGGGATAAAAGAGAAGGGAACTAGGCTAAAATTCCAAAGGAACTCAAAGAGTAAAAGTTAAAACCTATATGATATGCATGAGATACTGATGGAAAGAAGGAAAAATTAAAGATAAGAACAAAGATAAAAATAAAGCAACAAAAATAACTAATGAGACCAACCTTGTACTCTTTTCTTCTTGATTTCTTTCCTTTTTACTTTGAATTGGCATTTTCTTCTTAACTTGTTTTCTTTTTGCTTTCTCTAGACTTCTTTTCTTGTAACTTTTGGCATTTTCTTCTTCTTCCCTTTTTCTTTCTTTTGCTTTTTCTGGAATTCTTTCCTTGTAAATTTTTGGGATTTTCTTCTTCTTCCCTTTTTCTTTCTTTATTTTTGCTTTTTGTTTTTCTTAAGTGGGTCTCACTAATTACTCAAACAAGAAGGAAAAAAGATAAAAGAAAAATTTTGCATGGTATGAATGAAAAGGGAACATGCAACTAGAATGCAATTATCTACTATTTACACAAATGCACTAGTACCCAGGATCAACACCTAATACCAAGTGACCCAACCCCAAACTTAGAGATTTGACTTGTCCTCAAGTCATCAGCCACTCATAAACCCAAAATTGTAACCCCAAACTTAAAATCAAAACCTATCATCTAAGAAAAGAAACTAATACTCTTAAAGTTCCAGTGGGGGGACAATTGGTTTTCCACTTATATAGGTTTGTAATGAGCTTATATTCAAAGAAAGAAAGGGTAATTAAAGCTCAAAGGGGCTTGCAAAGGAAAATTTCAGGGTTAAGGTTCATTTGGCCCAAAGATACAAGAAGAAAATTATGCCTTTATCATCTGTGTCCAATTATACAAGTATGCAATTTTGATCAAGAGCAAAAGCAAGTTCTAGAACAAGACACCTCAAATGGTAACAAGCACTCAAGAATCGAATCAGTTGGAAGCTCAATGTGCCTTTCTAGGATTAACGCATAATATTGCTAAATCACACTAGTCATGTCAAAATCTAGACACAATTTCATGCTAAAATTCTCATACAATTCCCCTCTAAATATTGAGAACTCATGCAACTTTGTCACCAAACATCAAGCTGAACCTAAGTGCCACAATTTGCATATATTATTCTTACTTAAACTTGTTGACTTTTATTTTTTTTAGTCACACTACGGCAAGTGTACCGGTCGTTACAAATTTAGAAAAGATGAGTGAGGGTTGTTGAACCACAGAGACTAAATGATGAATTACCGACTACTTAACATGCTTCTCTATTAGGACGAACCAAAGAATCGAATCATTTATGTGAAAGTAAGTGTTTATGTAAAAGTAAGCAACACAACGTAAACAATTAAAGAAAGCAGTAAATGTTTAGGTTTTTAACCAAGATAGTGAAGACAGTTAAGGAAACGGTTCATTTGATTCTTCCCTCAAGTAACCACATCCTATGTCAATTCAACAGAGATTCAATCAAGTGGAGATAGAATTCGTGATACCGAAGACTAATCCTATTCCTAGGTATTTAGTCCCTTTGAATTGCTCCTATAATCTCTAATCCCTTAGATGAAGATAGAAAGTAATTCAAGAAGCGAAACAGATGAATTCCTAACATCTCTGTTAGATCAAGATTTGTTAGATCAAGAATGTCCCTAAGTTTTGATTAATTACAGCACAGACGAAACCAGCACAGACGGAAGATGGCCCTTCAAAGTTTGAAGTGTTGCGTCTGTCCACAAGCCAAGACATCAGACGGAACGTGCACAGACGGAAGAAGACTGTCAAAGCTAAAGTCTCCGTCTGTCCAAGAGTGAAGCCTTAAGACGAAAGGATGAAACGAAACAACTTCAACTGATTACACATTTCGTCTATCCAAAAGTGAAGTCAAGATTGGAGTCTCGCGCCAAGTTTTCAAATCTGAAGAAGTACTCAAGAGAAGCATCAAAGATCAGTATAGGGATTTGTGCTTACACTCCAAAATCAAAAAGGTCTTCACCTTTGTGTCACATCTCTGTACAAGTCAGAAAAAGTACTGCGCTCACAACCTAGTCCGCTATATCCGCTGCGACTCTCATCAATCAATCAAGTACAGCTGACAACCTTTTTGAAAAAGCTCTCTAGAAGATTTCTCAACAACTCTCAACGGCATTCAAATGAGTCTAACGGCTATTTGAAGAAGATGTCTATAAAAGGACTTCACCACGACCAGAACAAGTTGGCGAATACGCTCATCTTCATCTATCTCTTAAGGATTCGCTCAAATCTGTGATTGTGCTTTATTGTAAACACCTCTCTGCGTAGAGGAAAAACTTTATTTTTCTACATCTCTTTCAAAGTCCACTTGTGTGGCATTTTAGCCTGAGGATGCTGTGTTCAAAGAATACCTTTGTATTAGCCTGTGGAGGCTGGGTTCAAAGAATACCTTGTTGGTTTAGCCTCAGAAGGCTGGGATCAAAGAATATCTGTAATAGCCAGAAGTGGCTGGGTTCAAAGAATACTTGTAAACCTTTTCACGGTTTGTAGTGAAAACTCGTGTTCCGGGTAATCGGACGTAGTCTTGAATAGACGAACCAGTATAAAAATAACTGTGTTTATTTTTGTTTCGTCTGATCAACTAACAGGGGATAATCACACTATAACGTATGTTCTCTAAAATCAATCTTTCAACATAAATTTTGTTTCGTCTGAACAGCTTTGAAACCCACAAACGAAAGGGATAAAATTTTTTTTATTAATTAACACAATTCAACCCCCCCTTCTTGTGTTTATCTTTTACAGTTTGGTATCAGAGCTCAGCCTCTAAGGGTTGAGCGCTTAACAGCTGCTAGAGGAAAAGATCCAAGATGGACTCACAAGGACCATCATTCTTATCCGGAGGAGCCTCCATGAACAAACCTCCGGCGTTCTCGGAGATGATTATCCCTACCGGGCAGATCGCATGGAGATGTACATCAAATCCACACAAGAGATGTGCCGTGGAATATCATTACCAAAGGAGATATCCCTATTGTCAAACCTAAAGGAGAATGGGGAAATGAAGAATACTCAATGATGGAGCTGAACAACAAAGCAAGATATGCTCTCATGTGTGCTCTTTCCAGAACTGAGTACAACAGATTTTGTGCCTACAAAACTGCCAAAGAACTATGGGATGCTCTAAAGATCTCATATGAAGGCACAGATGATGTCAGAATGAGGAAAGCTGCTACTCTTCAAAGAGAATATGAAATGTTCTCTATGAAGAAAGAAGAATCCATTGATATGATGTTTGGAAGATTCCAAACAATATTGAATGGACTCACTGCTCTTGGCATCACCTTCAAAAAGGCCCGAACAACATGAAGATATTGGACAGTCTTCCTCCTCCATGGGAAGCTATGTCCACCGCTATTTCATTGGGCGTGACATGAAGACATTAACTCTTGATGAGTTAATAGAGCCTTACGAGTACATGAGGTACTCTTGTGTAAAAGAGATAAGATCAAGGTCCAAGAACCTATAGCGCTTCCATCCGTTAAAAACATTCCTAAAGAAGAATCTGTTAAGAAGGACAAAGAAAAAGAAAGCAAAGATCTTAAAGGTCGATTCAATCGAATCGATCGTTCGATGGTTCGTCGAAGACGAAGTCTCTCTCATGGCCGACGATTCAAAAGAATGATGATGAAGAAGGGAAGAGGCCAACGCTTCTTCAAGAAAAAGGAAAAGAAGCTCCCTGAAAAGTCATCAACCAAAGAAGATAACACAGAGATTGTGTGTTATGAGTGCAGAAAGCCGGGACACATGAGATCAAAATGTCCCAGATTGAAAAAGAGGTGGAGCTCTAGAAGAGATAAAGGAAAGAAGAGCTTACTGACATGGGAAGACCTTGATAGTGAAAGCTAAGAAGAATCCTCTGAAGAAGAAGAAACAGAAACATATGCCTCATGGCCGGAGATCATGTCTCAACAGAGGTAAATTACAATGAAACTTCTTCATCCTCCCTTTCGAACTGAGTCGAATCGAAGAAATATCATATGATACTCTTCTAGCTAACTCTCATTTTATTGTTTCAAAGAATACAAAACTTGCAAAATCAAGCTAAGACAAGCTTTGGAAGAGAATGCAGTTTTGAAATCTAAAATTGAGTTTCTAGACAAGAAAATATCAAGTGATGTTTCGTCGAGTTCGAAAAGGACATTTTCATTCTTGAAATCGAAAGGTTAAAGAAAGAAAATGAGTCCTTACTCAATGACTTAACCAAGTTTACAAAGGGATCCTCCATTCTTGAAAACATTTTAAAATATGGGAGATCACCAAATGATAAAAGTGGACTTGATTATGTTAGCATGCAGACGAAAGGAAAAATAAACTGCTTTTTGTTCGATAAAAAGAAGAGGAATTACAACAAGGTTCCTAACATCTACAAAAAGGCTCAAAACAAAAAGAAGCCTTTTTGTAACTAACAAGAAAGGACCCAAAAGATTTGGGTACCAAAGTCACTTATCGTTTCGCTGCGAGATATCCTCAATGGGAAGAGACAAGATTTCAAGTTCGGTACCCGGACGGTGGATGCTCACGACACATGACGGAGACATGTCTATGTTCCAAGACCTCAGACCAAGTAAAAAGGTCCTGTCTCATACAGTTACGTAAAGGTAAAATTCTTGGCATTGAGCTCGCTGTAAGACACCCAATACCCTTATCCGTAACGTATCATACGTTAAAGGTCTTAACTTCAATCTACTTAGCATAAGTCAATTTTGTGATAGTGGATATGAAGTAGCTTTTAACTCTGATGAGTGTATAGTGAAGAACAAAGATAAATCCATTCTTTTTATTAGGAAAGGAAAGACCAATCTTTATGAGGTTTGCCTTTCTGACCTAAGTGATCAGAATGTAACATGTTTGATTTCAACAGACGATGAACGAGATATTTGGCATAAAAAGCTTGGACATTTAAGTCTCAAGTATATTTCAAAAATTTCTAAGAAAGATCTCGTAAAAGGTTTGCCAAAAATATCTTGGAAAACCAATCGTCTGTGTGAATCTTGTCAGCATGGGAAACAACTCAAAGCTTCTTTCAAATCTAAAAATGTTGTTTCCACGACAAGACCATTAATCGTTACATATTGATCTCTTTGGACCCACTCGATTGAAAGTCTTGGAGGAAGAGATATGGATTTGTCATTATAGATGACTATACTAGATTCACATGGGTATACTTCCTAGCCCATAAACATGAGTCATTCAAGGTCTTTGAAATATTCTGTAAACGTGTTCAAAAAGAAAAAGGATTTTGTATTGCGTCTGTGAGAAGCGATCATGGAACAGAGTTTGAGAACTCTGAGTTCAAAGCCTTTTGTTTTGAAAATGGTATATTTCACAATTTTTCGTCTCCAAGAACTCCTCAACAAAATGGAGTTGTGGAAAGGAAAAGTCGTACTTTACAAGAAATGGCTAGAACTTTGTTGCATGAAAGCTCTTTCCCGAAATATTATGGGTAAATAACACTTCCCGTTATATTCAAAACAGAATATTGATAAGACCAATCTTGAATAAGACTCCATATGAATTATGGAAAGGAAGAAGACCCAACATTTCTTACTTCCATCCTTTTGGATGTGAATGCTTTATCTTAACACCAAAGATCAACTTGGAAAGTTTGATTCAAAGGTGGTTAAAGGAATCTTTCTTGGATATTCCAACACATCTAAGGCCTATAGAGTATTTAACTCTAAGACGCAAGTTGTAGAAGAATCAATCCATGTAAAGTTCCAAGATAACTCAAAGGATGATAAAGAAATATCAGACCTGGAAAATTTGTTTGATGATTTGCAGATTAACCCTTCTGGTCAAAATTCAAGACAGATGATACAAGGGTCAGACGATACAAGAACAGACGATAGATGTGAGATGAACCCTCTTTCTCGATACTCATCAACAGGGGAGATCAAGCCCCCGCAAAAACATGGAAGTTTGCATCAAACCATACGTAAGATCTCATCATTGGAGATAGATCTCAAGGTGTTCAAACAAGATCTAAAGTGAAGTATATTTCAAGCTATGCTCTTGTATCAACTTTGGAGCCAAATAACATTGAAGATGCTCTTCAAGACAACGATTGGATTTTGGCTATGGAAGAAGAACTCAATCAGTTCACAAGAAATGATGTATGGAGTCTTGTTGAAAGACCAAAGAACAAAAGCATCATCGGAACCAGATGGATTTTCAGAAACAAGCTTGATGAAGCTAGAAAAGTGGTAAGAAACAAAACAAGGTTAGTAGCACAAGGGTACAATCAACAAGAAGGTATTGATTTTACTAAAACCTTTGCACATGTAGCTAGATTAGAAGCTATTAGAATATTACTTGCTTTTGCTGGTCACAAGAATATCGTTCTATATCAAATGGATGTAAAAAGTGCCTTTTAAAACGGTTTTATTGAAGAGGAAGTATATGTAAAACAACCACCTGGCTTTGAAAGTTTGTCTCAGCCAGATCATGTTTTCAAACTCAAGAAAGCACTGTATGGTCTTAAACAAGCTCCTCGAGCTTGGTATGATAGACTCAGTACTTTCCTTCTTAAAAATGGTTTTTCAAGAGGAAAGGTTGATACAACTCTCTTCAAGAAAAGCGTAGCAAAAGACTTTATTATAGTCCACATTAATGTAGACGATATAGTCTTTGGAACTACTAACAACTCTCTTTGCAAGGATTTTTCTAAGATAATGCAGGAAGAGTTTGAAATGAGTATGATGGGAGAAATGAAGTTCTTTCTAGGACTTCAAATCAAACAGACGAAAGAAGGAATCTACATCCATCAACAGAAGTACACAAAGGAACTTATCAAGAAGTTCAAGATGGAAAATTCCAAGCCTATGAAGACCCCAATGCATTCGTCTGGAGCAAATCTCAACAAGGATGAGTCAGGTAAGTCTGTTGATCAGACGGTATACAGAGGTATGATTGGCTCACTCCTTTATTTAACCGTGAGCAGCATCCGACATTATGTTTAGCGCTTTGTCTACGCTACGCGTTTTCAATGATCCCAAAGAATCTCATTTACAAGTCAGAAAAGAGAATTCTTAGATATCTTGTTGGAACAACTAATCTCTCTCTGTTTTATAAGAGAAATAGTGATTTCAATTTAAGAGGCTTTTGTGATGCTGATTATGCTGGAGATAAAGTGGAGAGAAAAAGCACAAGTGGTGGATGCCAATATCTTGGATCATCACTAATATCTTGGTCAAGCAAGAAACAAAACTCCATTGCACTCTCAACAACTGAAGCAGAATACATTGCTGCGGTAGGGTGTTGTTCACAACTTCTATGGATCAAACATCAACTTGAGGATTATTCCAGGTTTGAGAATCATATACCAGTATTTTGTGATAACACAAGTGCAATCAATCTCAGCAAAAATCCTATTCAACATTCAAAAGCTAAACATATTGAAATTCGTTTTCAATTCATAAGAGATTATGTCCAAAAAGGTATTTTCGATATACAGTTTATTCAAACTGATTTTCAATGGGCAGATATATTTACAAAAGCTTTAGATGAAACACGATTCAATTTCATTAAAGAAAATCTTGGAATTATTTCTTTGAATGATTGAAAACTCATTTTTGTCGAGTTATTGATTGAATTTGTTAAATACTATACATTACTTGTGTTAAGGTTAAACATTGCGTCTGATCAAGTTGAATAGTTCGTGGTAAAATTCAACAGACATTTAATGTTACTTTTTAATAAGTTTATCTCAAATGTGCAGGGACAAATTGAAGAGAGCAATAAATGTGTCTGTCATTTATTGCACTATTCTAGGACAATGATAAGCACGCGCCGTGAATTGTAGAGGTCAAATCAATCATTGAAAAGGCAATGATTTGGATATGTCAAATCAAGGACAGTTTTCAATGGACACGTCATAAAAAGGGACAGTTTTCAAAATCTCTTTCGTCTGATGAATTGCAATCGTTTTTAACTGTTACCTATAAATACCTTTGAAAGTTCTCTCTTTTACTCTTTACAATATTTCGCTATTGCTATCGTCTGAAGAACTTACAAAACCCTTACTCACAAAACCTTTTCTCTCTCTAGTTTTTCAAACAACAACAATGGCCGCCAAGAACACCAAGGGAACCAAAACCGCTGAAGCAACCTTTTTCGCTCAAGATTTGTTCTTGCCAAGCAAGTGGATATCAAGGGAAACTCTGGAGATAGTTTCAAATAGAGTGGTGAAGATGTTTGACCACACTGGGTGGATGGGCTTTGCTGAGACCAAAGGCCCATGGTTGATGGAGGCATACACCGAGTTTTGGAGCGATGCCTGTAACATTCAAGAAATTTAAATATGATTTGAAGAAGATTAAAATTATAAATTTTTTTGAAAAATCCAAAAATTACTGTAGCAATATACTGTAGATATACGTAGAGATACTGTAGCAATATACTGTAGATGTACTGTAGCTATACTGT
The DNA here is from genome assembly GCA_026586105.1 of Hylodesmum podocarpum. Taxonomy (NCBI): domain Eukaryota; kingdom Viridiplantae; phylum Streptophyta; class Magnoliopsida; order Fabales; family Fabaceae; genus Hylodesmum; species Hylodesmum podocarpum. The sequence continues at coordinate 1,160,851 of JALJEV010000590.1, forward strand.
ATAACACTGTAGCAAGGGTAGAAGGGTCAAATCACTGTAGAAATAGTAATACCGACACACTGTAGCAAGGGTAGAAGGGTCAAATCACTGTAGAAATAGTAATACCGACACACTGTAGCAAGGGTAGAAGTGTCAAATCACTGTAGCTAAATAGTAGTACCGACACACTGTAGCAAGGCTAGAAGTGTCAAATTACTGTAGAAATAGTGTTACCGTAGCAAAATACTGTAGAAATATTGTTACTGTAGCAGGGGTAAAATGGTCAAATCACTGTAGCAGGGGTAAAATGGTCAAATCACTGTAGCAGGGTAAAATTATCAAATCACTGTAGCAAATAGTGCTTTGGAAATTCTATAAATAGGGCCTAGGGTTTCGAGATGAGAAAACAAACCAAAGAACATTTCTATATTCTCTCAAGCTCTCTCTTAGGAAGAAATATCTCTAAGAAAGGAGCATGTAAGTAGAGGAAGAGTATAGGAAGCTGGGAGAAACCTGTAAGGGGAGCTGTCCTTATCCTACTCTTCTATTCTTTGTTTTGTTGTTACTTTCATTATATTTCTTTAGTTTTTCGGATACTAAGGTGTGAAGATAATTCTTAGTATGCTCGTGGTTGCGGTTTTGTCCGATCTTCCACATCGTAACGAATTATTCTTGTTACGAGGAAAAGTGTGGTACCGCTTATTGGTTCTCGATGTTTCCTTGATAATTCTTGGTGTTTCTTGTTTCTTGGTTCTCGATTTATTGGTGTTTATTGGTGTTTCTTGGTGTTGATTTCATATCAAAATATGTCTGGTTTTGAGTTGGATATGAATAAGTGGTGACATGCATGGTTGCATATGGACTTGAATTGCTTAATGACCGATTTGAAATGCCTAGTGGAGAGGCAACATTCTAAGATTGCTTGGTGAATGGGCAATGCTTAGAATGAGGTGAGATAAAGATGACCTGGTGGAAAGGTCGATATTTGAGATATGATGAAGGTCATTATACAATTCAAGGTCCTAGAGCATGTTGCATGATGACGGATAGTAGTAGACCAAGTCCGTAAGTTACGGATTCCCGTCTCTGTGTGAGTGGAATACCGTGGACTAGAGGGGGTTCTCTTGGTGGGGAAATTGCCCTCGCTCATGATGATCACATGTTGCGGGGAGGTCCCGCCGGACAATCGAGGGAACTCGACAATTACGGAGTGTCTACCACTTTGGTGGGTCTGGAGGATGTGAGGACCAGATGCCCCAGGCTATTTTCAGTGGATGGCGCCACATTGCATGTTGAGTAAATAGGGAAAGTACATCGTGAGGATACATGCATCATATAGGAATAAGAGCATGCAATAGTGATTATGTGTTTTGATTGAATACATGATTATTGTGATAAATTACTGATTCGTTTTATGGTTGATTGGTGGTTTTACCTTGTGAATTGAATTAATGGTTTGGACACAGGTTTTATATTAATAAATTACTATTTTTAAAGAAATTGAAGAATATTAAAGAATATTGGTTTTATGAATATTTTTCCTTATTTTCAAAAGTTTTACTATAATTAAAATTATTTGAGGATTAAGGAAAGCTCACCCTTGCAATTCTATTTTTACAGATTTGCAGGATTGAGAAGTTGTCACAGCTTTTCGCAATGGTTGTTACTACTATCTTGATGAAGATGCTTACTATGTTTTGCATGAAGAAGTAAATGTAATATAATAATAGGACAAAGTTATGTAATCTGGTTGTAATGAACTTTAAAACCTATGTAATAAAAGCGTTGTTTTCTAAATCTCTCTTTTATTTACTATATCATTAACCACTTTAAATTACAAAATATAAATAAAATAAGTAAATAAGAGGAGGGTGTTACATTAGTGGTATCAGAGCCAGGTTGAACCAGTTCGACTTGTGAGTTATGTGTCTACTATGTTTTGTTGTATGAATGATTGATTGCTGGTTTGCTTGAGTGTTTGTTTGATTATGTGGTGTGCTTTGCTTGATTGAATAGTCACCTAGTCTAGAATAGAATGTAGACTAACTCTATGATATTCTATGCCCTACTTTTATTAGAAAAGTTATGGCGGTAAGAAATGATAGAGTTATAGCAGAAGCTTTACAAGCTCTGGCTCGAGCTATAGAAAATCAGAATCGAGGAAATAACGGAGGAAGGGCAGAGTATCAAGGGCTGAATCACTTCCTGAAGAACAATCCACCATCTTTTAATGGGGGTTACAACCCGAGATAGTGCTCAAAGTTGGATAAGGGAAATAGAAAAGATATTTCGAGTTACGACTTGTCCAGATTTAACAAAAACTAGCATTTGGAACTTATATCTTTGCTGAAGAAGTTGAATATTGGTGGGAAAACACCCGTCAAGATTTAGAAATTAATGGACAAGTCATAACTGGGAAATCTTCAAGAAAGTATTCCTGGAGAAATACTTCCCCTGAAGACATAAAGAATAAAAAGGAGATGGAGTTCTTGGAACTTAAACAAGGGAATATGACGTGTAGCCGAATACGCAATCAAGTTTGAGGAATTGGTACGATATTTCCCACATTACCAAGGAAGGGAGGGGAAAGCTCCAAATGTGTCAAATTTCTTAATGGACTTCGACCTGAGATCAAGCAAGCTATCAACTACCAGGGTATTAGACAATACCCTATTTTAGTAAATATGTGTAGAATATATGATGAAGACTCTAGAGCTAAAGCAGCTTATTATAAAGGCAAGAATAATGGGGGACCCATAAGAAACAAGGAACAAGGAGGAGAGAGGAAAGCCATATACTCATCCTAAAATGAAAATGGATAACAAAGTAAGAGGAAGTGGCAACTTTCCAGCCCCAACCAAATGTTTCAAATGTGGGAGTCGGGCATATCTCCCCTCAATGCCCCAAATCGGACATTACCTCGCTACAAATGCAACCAAAAAGGACACATCCAAAGGAACTGCCCACAACTAAAAGAAGAAACTAATGGAAGCGCTAAAGGCACTAATAACAACCAACAAGGGAAACCAAAGGCGTGGGAAGAGTATTCACCCTCAATGGAGCCGAGGCCTCGAATGCCAATGATCTTGTACAAGGTACGTGTTCCATACGTGGAATTCCTTTACTTGTACTATTTGACTCTGGAGCCACTCATTCCTTTATATCTTCAGACTGTGCTAAAAGGTTACAACTTCCACTATCCCTTCTAAATATTGAGTTAATAATAACTACCCCTACCAATGAGTCAGTTACAACTACTTACATATGTTCAGATTGTCAAATAGAATTAAATAACAAAACCTTCCTAGTCAACTTGGTTTGTATACCACTAAAACAAATTGATATTATTCTTGGAATGGACTGGTTATCTTCCAACCATGTCCTTATAAACTGCTTCGATAAAACCTTAATCTTTTCTGACCCTAAAGCAAGTAGGGATATGGAGATAATCTCTGCCAACCAAGTAAAAAGGGACTTAAAGAAAAATAATGACGTGTACATGATCCTTTCTAACCTAGAAGTGGAACGAAAGGTCACATTCGATAATATACCTAGTAGCATGTAATTTCTCTGAGGTATTTTCTGAAGAAGTAAACCAACTACCACCTCAAAGGGAAGTTGAATTTTCTATAGACCTGATACCCGGGACTGGACCAATTTCTATTGCACCCTATAGGATGTCACCCTTAGAATTAGTGGAGCTAAAGAAACAAATAGAAGAACTATTGAAGAAACAGTTTATTAGACCTAGTGTATCACCTTGGGGAGCACCCGTACTTCTAGTAAAGAAGAAGGACGGAACTATGAGACTATGTGTAGATTATAGACAACTAAATAAGGTAACCATTAAGAATAAGTACTCTTACCAAGGATAGATGATCTTATGGACCAACTAGTAGGAGCTTGTGTATTTAGTAAGATTGATCTAAGGTCTGGATACCACCAAATAAGGGTAAAAAGTGAAGATATCCCTAAAACGCCTTTAGTACCCGATATGGACACTATGAGTACATGGTTATGCCCTTTGGTGTAACTAATGCACCGCAGTATTTATGGATTACATGAATAGGATTTTTCAACTATATTTGGATAAATTTGTGGTAGTATTTATAGATGACATTTTGGTATACTCAAGAACCAAAGAGGAACATGCTAAACATCTTAGAGTGGTATTACAAATCTTGAAAGATCAACAGTTATACGCAAAATGGTCCAAATGTGAATTTTGGTTAGAAGAAGTTAGTTTCCTAGGACATGTAATATCACAAGGAGGAATTGCAGTAGATCCACATAAAGTAGACGCAGTTCTAAAATGGGAAAGACCAAAAAATGACGTAAATAAAGAGTTTTCTAGGATTAGCTGGATATTATAGAAGATTTATAAAAGATTTCTCCAAGATAGCTTTGCCTCTCACAACCTTAACTAGAAAAGGCCAAGCTTTTGTATGGAATAATGACTGTGAACAAAGTTTCCAAACCCTTAAGAAAAACTAACTATCGCTCCCTGTTTTGACCCTACCAAACCCAACCGAATCGTTTGAAGTATATTGTGATGCCTCTAAACTAGGTTTAGGAGGAGTGCTAATGCAAGGAGGAAAAGTGGTAGCCTATGCATCAAGACAATTGAAAAACCATGAAAGGAACTACCCAACCCATGACCTAGAACTAGTCGCAGTAGTATTTACGCTTAAAATATGGCGACACTATCTTTTTGGAACAAGATTTGAGGTATTTAGTGATCACAAAAGCCTTAAGTATTTATTTAGCCAAAAGGAGTTAAACATGAGACAAAGAAGGTGGATGGAATTTTTAAAAGATTATGATTTTGATCTTAAGTACCATCCAGGCAAAGCAAATGTAGTAGCTGATGCATTAAGTAGAAAGACCATAGCAATATCAAGTTTAATGGTCAAAGAGATGGATTTAATAGATCAATTTAGGAACTTCAACCTTGCATGTGAGTTTACTCTGTTAGTATTAAGTTAGGAGCCTTAAGAATAACTAATGAATTTATGAATGAAATAAGACAAAAACAAGAAATGGATCCTTTTCTTAATAATCGATTGAAGCCATAAGAAAAGGAGAAAATAGTAACTTCAATATTGGAGTTGATGGAATTTTAAGATTTCAAAATAGAATATGCATACCTAATATATTGGAACTTAAGAAGGTAATCTTAGAGGAAGGACATAAAAGTAAGCTTAGTATTCACCCTGGTGCCACCAAGATGTATAAGGACCAAGACCCCTGTTTTGGTGGCCTAAAATGAAGAAAGAAGTGAACGAATTTGTATATGCATGCTTGGTATGTCAAAAGGCTAAAATCGAACACCAAAAACCTTCAGGAATGCTGCAACCCTTAGAAATACCGCAATGGAAGTGGGATAGTATCTCTATGGATTTTGTAGTAGGATTACCAAGAACTTCAAAAGGAACAGATTCTATTTGGGTAATAATAGATAGGTTAACCAAATCCGCTCATTTTATCCCAATTAATGTAAGGTATTCATTAGAAAAACTAGCCAATTTATATATAAGTGAAATAAGTACGATTACATGGTGTACCCACAAGCATAGTTTCAGATAGAGATCCTAGATTCACTTCTAGATTTTGGGAAAGTTTGCAGGAAGCATTAGGAACAAGGCTAAAACTAAGTTCTGCCTATCACCCTCAAACAGATGGACAAACTGAAAGAACTATTCAATCCCTAAAAAATTTATTAAGAGCATGTATTTTGGAATATAAAGGAAATTGGGATAACCATCTACCCTTAATAGAATTCACATATAATAATAGTTACCACTCTTCAATTGGAATGGCCCCATATGAGGCATTATATGGAAGAAGATGTAGGACACCTCTATCTTTGGGTAGAGCGAAGATCACATAACCTTAGGACCTGAAATAATACAACAAACTACTGAAAAGATTAAACTAATTCAAGAGAAGATGAGAGCAGCACAAAATAGGCAAAAATGCTACTATGATAATCGAAGAAAGGACCTTGAGTTCGAGGAAGGGGATCATGTATTCTTAAAAGTAACACCTTGGACTGGAGTTGGCAGGGCTCTCAAATCCCGCAAACTCACACCTCGTTTCATAGGACCTTTCCAAATTCTCAAAAAGGTTGGACCCGTAGCCTATCAAATTGCATTACCACCTACTCACAAATCTTCATAATGTCTTTCATGTATCCCAATTGAAAAAGTATATCCATGATCCTTCACATGTGGTGGAACTTGACGATGTTCAAGTAAAGGAAAACCTCACGTTTGAAACACTACCCGTAAGGATCGAGGATAAGAGGATCAAGATCCCGAGAGGAAGAGAAATTCCTTGGTCAAGGTTATTTGGAAAACGGAACAAGTGAGGAAGTTACATGGGAATTGGAAGATCAAGTGAAAAGCTATCTATCCCGAATTATTCGATAAAGGTAAATTTCGAGGACTAAATTTTTTAAAAGGGTGGGAGTATTGTAACATTCAAGAAATTTAAATATGATTTGAAGAAGATTAAAATTATAAATTTTTTTGAAAAATCCAAAAAATTATCGTAGCAATATATTTGTAGATATACGTAGAGATCGTAGCAATATATCAGATAGATGTCTTGTAGCTATACTGTATAACACTGTAGCAAGGGTAGAAGGTCAAATCACTGTAGAAATAGTAATACCGACACACCGTAGCAAGGGTAGAAGGGTCAAATCATCGTAGAAATAGTAATACCGACACACCGTAGCAAGGGTAGAAGTGTCAAATCACCGTAGCTAAATAGTAGTACCGACACATCGTAGCAAGGCTAGAAGTGTCAAATTATCTGTAGAAATAGTGTTACCGTAGCAAAATACTGTAGAAATATTGTTATTCTTCGTATAGGGGTAAAATGGTCAAATCACCGTAGCAGGGGGGTAAAATGGTCAAATCATCAGAGCGGGGGTAAAATTATCAAATCACCGTAGCAAATAGTGCTTTGGAAATTCTATAAATAGGGCCTAGGGGTTTCGGATGAGAAAACAAACCAAAGAACATTTCTATATTCTCTCAAGTTCTCTCTTAGGAAGAAATATCTCTAAGAAAGGAGCATGTAAGTAGAGGAAGAGTATAGGAAGTCGGGAGAAACCCGTAGTGGAGCCGTCCTTATCCTACTCTTCTATTCTTTGTTTTGTTGTTACTTTCATTATATTTCTTTAGTTTTTTGATACTAAGGTGTGAAGATAATTCTTAGTATGCTCGTGGTTGCGGTTTTGTCCGATCTTCCACATCGTAACGTAATTATTCTTGTTACGAGGAAAAGTGTGGTACCGCTTATTGGTTCTCGATGTTTCCTTGATAATTCTTGGTGTTTCTTGTTTCTTGGTTCTCGATTTATTGGTGTTTATTGGTGTTTCTTGGTGTTGATTTCATATCAAAATATGTCCGGTTTTGAGTTGGATATGAATAAGTGGTGACATGCATGGTTGCATATGGACTTGAATTGCTTAATGACCGATTTGAAATGCCTAGTGGAGAGGCAACATTCTAAGATTGCTTGGTGAATGGGCAATGCTTAGAATGAGGTGAGATAAAGATGACCTGGTGGAAAGGTCGATATTTGAGATATGATGAAGGTCAATATACAATTCAAGGTCCTAGAGCATGTTGCATGATGACCGGATAGTAGTAGACCAAGTCCGTAAGTTACGGATTCCGTCTGTGTGAGTGGAATACCGTGGACTAGAGGGGGTTCTCTTGGTGGGGAAATTGCCCCGCTCATGATGATCACATGTTGCGGGGAGGTCTGCTGGACACCGAGGGAACTCGACAATTACGGAGTGTCTACCACCGTGGTGGGAGGAGGATGTGAGGACCAGATGCCCCAGGCTATTTTCGGTGGATGGCGCCACATTGCATGTTGAGTAAATAGGAAAGTACATCGTGAGGATACATGCATCATATAGGAATAAGAGCATGCAATAGTGATTATGTGTTTTGATTGAATACATGATTATTGTGATAAATTACTGATTCGTTTTATGGTTGATTGGTGGTTTTACCTTGTGAATTGAATTAATGGTTTGGACACAGGTTTTATATTAATAAATTACTATTTTTAAAGAAATTGAAGAATATTAAAGAATATTGGTTTTATGAATATTTTTCCTTATTTTCAAAAGTTTTACTATAATTAAAATTATTTGAGGATTAAGGAAAGCTCACCCTTGCAATTCTATTTTTACAGATTTGCAGGATTGAGAAGTTGTCACTGTTTCGCAATGGTTGTTACTACTATCTTGATGAAGATGCTTACTATGTTTTGCATGAAGAAGTAAATGTAATATAATAATAGGACAAAGTTATGTAATCTGGTTGTAATGAACTTTAAAACCTATGTAATAAAAGCGTTGTTTTCTAAATCTCTCTTTTATTTACTATATCATTAACCACTTTAAATTACAAAATATAAATAAAATAAGTAAATAAGAGGAGGGTGTTACAATGCCAGAGAGTTTGATGATGGGATTGTCGGTACCATTGACAACAAAGAATACATCATCACTGTGGATACCATCGCTGTGGCTGGAAGCTGCAACGCTGAAGGGCGCTTCTATTCCCTAAACTGGATGAAGAACGAGAATGAGGAGCATGTCACCAAATGTATCTACGGGAAGATTCCTAAATCTGAAAACCCCAAAGATTTCAGAGCAGGAAATCTATGTACCTTAGCAAGAATCATTCACAACTTGTTATTCAATATCTTCACACCAAGGACAGGGTCTCGTGATAATGTCAGTTTCAGAGACAAATTCTGCATTTATTACTGCCTAAGGAAGGAAAGAATGAGTCTTCCTCACATTATTCTCGACCACTTGGTGAGTGCGTTGAAGAATCGAAACATTCGTAGGAAGAGTAGCATCCCCTACGCCACTCTCTTCTCCACCATCATCATCAACCAGGGTTTCGATGCCACTGGAGTCACATGGCACCCTGAGGGAAAAGAAGTGAAGGCTAGCACCTTTGCTAAGATGCACCTCACTCCAAGCTTTCTCCTTCGTTCACCAAATGAGGACACCCCACTATCACCCATCACCAAAGAACCACACAGAGCCCGTATCAAGCGCGCTAAACCTCAAACACAAGCCCAAACACCGTCCGAAACACAACCCCAAACACAAACCAAAACCCAAGCCCAAACACTTCCGCCTCCTTCTCTTCCATCTATAACTGTATCTGAGATGCCTTTTGAGGATGTTCTTGAGGAACCCCTCAAGAAAAAGAAAAGGACTATCAGAATCAAGCACATTGGTGCTAAAACAAAGACACAGACGATATCCCCAAGTAAAGATGAAAGGGATACTATACCGTCTGAGAAAGTTCCGTCTGTGAAGGTACTAACAGACGAAGAAAAACAAAGGAAAGAAGCAGAAGGAAAAACAAAAGCTAGGAAGCTTGCGCTTGAGAAAGCTGCTAAGGGCAAGGAGAAGATGAAACAAAAGTTGGCTTTTGTCGTTGTTGGAGAGACAGAAGAGGAAAAATAACTCAAAGAGGCTAAGAGCCTCCATCTTTTCGAAGCCGAAAGACAAAGGCTCTTTCAAGAAAGCATTAGGGGCATTGGATCGTCTGAGGGACCACCTGCTCAATCAACCTCAGAGGGCATGGACAGTGAAGAGACTGCCCAGATCCAGAAAGACAACGCCCAACTTGCGGAGGAGTTGGAAACTATGTTAAACGAAGAAGCCTCTACATTGGAGATTCTTCCATCTACAACACTCCCAGACGAACAAATGGCAAATTCTTCTGAGCCACTTGTTGCGTCTCCGCTAAATGCTTGCCCAGCACAGACGTTTCTTGCTGCGTCTGAAGAAGAATGAGCATTCCACTACCAGACGAAGGAGGTTCCGTCTGAAGGCATCATACTTGTTGAAGATGCAAGTTCTTCGTCTGATGAAGAAGATTCTAGAGTGGATGCATCAAGGGGAAGAGTACATGCTGAAGTACTTAATCCAGAAGACTTACTCCCAAAGCGCAAGATTGACTATTCGTTCCTAAACGAATTAGTCATGCGAAGATATGAAGAAAGCACTTGCGCTGACAGACAAGTCAAACCTGATTGGGTTATTGGAGCAAAGATTGATGAAGTCTCCAATTTTGTCAATCGTCTCGAGCCGCTCAATTAGCAAGAAAGACGAAGACGTATATAAAGAATACACCATACATAGAGCTGAAGAACCCTTATCAGTACAGAGGAAAGAAGGGATTCTAGCTGGGGAGATTTATCAACCCCATTATATACAATAAGTCCTTGAAGCCAGCTATTTTTGATGAAAATGTTGTTTATTCTCCAGAGGAGCAACGCAACTGGTTGAAGCGTCTGCCCTGGGACACTCTGGCTAATTTAAATATCAAGGGACTAGAAAACATAAATGCATATAAGGATCATCTTACTGCGTCGGAGATTGAAGGACCAGCGCTTGGCTATGAACCCCACATTCCACAAAGAAATAATCCAAAGTGGAGGTTGTGATACGAGATCAATGCACCAGTTTTTCATCACCGTACAAATGGTGATATTGACTCTCCGCTATGAGCCGAAGAAGCGCAAACACGGCATCTTGACGCCATAGATCGCCATGATCCAATGCCATTCACAATTCCTCTCAATCAAACAGAGTATGTTGGTTTAGGCCACTCTCTAGGAATTGTGCTCCCGTGGACGAGACCCCATTGTTCTGGGATCAACCCACGCTACTCTCTCCATCTAGATGAGTATGAAGACCCTGAAGATTTTGCTCACTCCCTCCCAGAAGACTACAATCTACCTTTCAAGTTGATGGCTGGTGCATATCGAAGGGAAGCAAAGGAAAGAATCATATCTATCTCCCACGTCGATCGCCAAGCTACGAAGGATAGAAGATATTGTCCCTTCATGATGGGTTCTCAATTTTCTTCTCTAGTGACGGACGAAACAAAGTACTCTATCGTCTTAGACAGAAAAAGACCATGCTTGATCAGATATCTGGCTAAGGGAAAGGAAAAGAAGGTTTCGTCTGTAGTTGACCACTGCTCTGGAACCATCTTTGATGAAGACTCTTCCATCTGTGGCAAAGTGTTCCCTGGTAGTGCATTTGTATATTCTCAGGAACAGCCACTGCTTGAAGTATCTATACCAACCAAGTGGTATATTCATCAATGGCACCAGACCTTCTTTGCCTACCTTGTACTTCCACTGTTCACACTGCATCTGAAGAAGAAAAAGCCAGTGCTTATCATTGATGATAGTGAACCTTTTGTGGAACTACCTCAAACACCAATGGTACAACTTGAAGATTTGGTGGAGGTTGCTGAAGCTCATATTGAAAAAGCTGAGGAGTATAAGATTCTGAAGCGGAAGTATGATGTTTTGGAAGGTGACTGCAAGCACTTGAAGCAAAAGAACAGAGAGCTTGAGGAAAACCAAGCCTCTCTATCATCTGAAGTGCAGCAGCTCAAGGACATAGTGATGGCCTTGCTTCACAAAAAGCCAAAACCTTCCTCTTGATCAGAGTTTTGATGATCACAGCCCAAGGGGGAGAGAAGGAGAAAGCATAATCCAAGGGGGAGGTATCAAGACTATCGTCTGAGGGGGAGTAAATAAAGACTGAAAGCTTCGTCTGAGGAGAAGCAATCAAAAGCAAGGAGCATCGTCTGAGGGGGAGTCCCAAATAAAAGGAAGTCATTTTTTTTTATGTACCAATGTATTGTTTTTACTCTTTTTTAGTATAGAAAATACATTGTAATCTTTTATTGGTTATTCTTTATTAGTTTTTCTGTATGTACCAATGTAATCATGAACAAGTTTACATCGCATTGATGTAACAATATATTAAAGAGGTATTATTCAGAAAAACATCGTCTTGATGTCAATCTGGCTGTTTAAGACTGTTGTTTCTGTCTAACCATGTCTTTTGCAGAATTTCGTGTATGGTCTGTAATCATCAAAAAGGGGGAGAATGTTATATCAAAATTTGTTAGATCAAGAATGTCCCTAAGTTTTGATTAATTAAATACTTAAACAAAACACTTAGACGGAAGATGGCCCTTCAAAGTTTGAAGTGTTAAATCATCGTCCACAAGCCAAGACATCGACGGAACGTGCACAGACGGAAGAAGATCACAAAGCTAAAGTCTCCGTCATCGTCAAGAGTGAAGCCTTAAGACGAAAGGATGAAACGAAACAACTTCAACTAATTACACATTTCGTCTATCCAAAAGTGAAGTCAAGATTGGAGTCTCGCGCCAAGTTTTCAAATCTGAAGAAGTACTCAAGAGAAGCATCCAAGATCAGCATAGGGATTTGTGCTTACACTCCAAAATCAAAAAGGTCTTCACCTTTGTGTCACATCTCTGTACAAGTCAGAAAAAGTACTGCGCGCACAACCTAGTCCGCTATATCCGCTGCAACTCTCATCAATCAATCAAGTACAGCTGACAACCTTTTTGAAAAAGCTCTCTAGAAGATTTCTCAACGACTCTCAACGGCATTCAAATGAGTCTAACAGCTATTTGAAGAAGATGCCTATAAAAGGACTTCACCACGACCAGAACAAGTTGGCGAATACGCTCATCTTCATCTATCTCTTAAGGATTCGCTCAAATCTGTGATTGTGTTTTATTGTAAACACCTCTCTGCGTAGAGGAAAAACTTTGTTTTTCTACATCTCTTTCAAAGTCCACTTGTGTGGCATTTTAGCCTGAGGAGGCTGTGTTTCAAAGAATACCTTTGTATTAGCCTGTGGATGCTGGGTTCAAAGAATACCTTGTTGGTTTAGCCTGAGAAGGCTAGGATCAAAGAATATCTGTAATAGCCAGAAGTGGCTGGGTTCAAAGAATACTTGTAAACCTTTTCACGGTTTGTAGTGAAAACTCAGTGGTTGCTGGGTAACTGGACGTAGTCTTGAATAGACGAACCAGTATAAAAATAACTGTGTTTATTTTTGTTTCGTCTGATCAACTAACAGGGGATAATCACACTATAACGTCTGTTCTCTAAAATCAATCTTTCAACATAAATTTTGTTTCGTCTGAACAGCTTTGAAACCCACAGACGAAAGGGATAAAATTTTTTTTTATTAATTAACACAATTCAACCCCCCCTTCTTGTGTTTATCTTTTACAATCTCATAGCATACAAGTTCTATCCCTAGACTCATGCATGACTATAGCAATCTACTTCCGCTCCTAATTCAATTATCAATTTTCCAATCGTACAATTGAAATGAGAAACAAATCCTTAAGGAACAATTCAATCCAATTCAAACACCAATATTCCTATCATCTATTTGAATTTCATGAATTAACCTCAAGAATTAGCAATAAGCAAGAAGAGATCAATCAATTGAAAGAAATTACACTTGAATTAATATGAAGAAGTCTTTACAAGAGTTACAGAATCAAAATCCCCAATCCCTAACCTAAAGATCTAGCCTAACATGGAAACGAGAGATGGAAGAAGAGAAAAGGAATTCAAACACAAGAAGCACTCCATGAAGGTCTGAATCTTGCTTCCACAAGCTCCAAAGCTTCCGAAATCTTCTAGGTTTGGTGGAGGATGGGAAGAATGAGAGTGGAAAGGAGAGAATCGTGCAGAGGAAGATTGGGGAAGAAGATTCCCCAAAAATCCCTTAATTTCGCACTCAAGGACCCATATATAGCCCATGATTTGCTCCCCCTGTATAGTTGAATTGCGCCTAGGCGCATCTTGGTAGAAAAGAATGAAGATTTGCGCCTCCCATAAGCATGTTTTGCGCCTGGGCGCATCTTGGCAGAGAAGAAGAGTAAATTGCGCCCTGGTTGGCCCTGGTTTGCACCCTGATGCATCCTGACAGCAAAGGATGAAGATTTGGGCGCTGGCTTGGCCCTGATTTGCGCCCTGGCGCAAAATTCTGATGCTTCCATGACTTGGGCTTCAATTTCCCTTCTTCTTGATGGCTTACACTCCAAGTCTTCATCTCAGGTCTAGGAGCTTTCATTCTAAGCTTCAATTCTAGCATTCAATTCATTCCTTGCTCTTATCTCCTCTTCATTCCTTCAATGATCCTACACATAACAAGAAAAGGGATTAAAATGACTTAAAAACACAAGAAATACCTATAAAACTAACAAAACACCAAATCAAGGACTAACATTAAACAAACATGATATTTTCACTATTTTCTTATCTAAACTATAACTAAACCCAGTAAAAATGAATGAAAATGGACTGAAAACACCTAGGAAAACATGTATAATCTAGCACTTATCATAAAGCCTGAACAGCAAAAGCTCAATTTGGTACTTAGACAGTGGCTGCTCAAGGCATATGACGGGTGATAGAAGGAACCTAAGCACCTCCACAACAAGAGAAAATGGATCAGTTGTATACGGAGACAACAACAAAGGGAAAATACTAGGCTACGGTATTGTTGGATATAAGGCAAACATAGTGATAGAAGATGTATTGTTGGTCGATGGATTAAGGTTCAATCTACTGAGCATCAGTCAACTATGTGACAAGAACTACAGAATTGCTTTTGATGATGAACATTGTCTCATCAGCAACAAAGACTCAGATGAACTTCTCATGATTGGCAAGAGATCTAACAACATTTACATATTGGAAGTAGATCATTCTTCTCCTTACTCTACATGTTTAACTTCTAATGATAATTTGTCTTGGCTATGGCATAGGAGAATAGCACACATTGACATATTGCATTTGAATAAGCTTGTTTCTAAAGAGTTAGTTTTTGGTCTCCCCAAACTAAGATTTTCCAAAGAAGGATTATGTGAGGCTTGTCAAAAGTCCAAGCAGGCAAAAACATCTTTCAAAAATAGTAAACATGTTTCTACATCTCAGCCGCTTGAACTCTTGCATTTAGACTTATTTGGTCCATCTAGGATAGCTAGTATTGGTGGAAATCTGTATGGGCTAGTCATAGTAGATGAGTATTCAAGATTTACTTGGGTTTTGTTTATCAAGAAAAAGGATCAAGCCTTTGAAGTTTTCAAGGTACTTGCCAAGAAAATTTAAAACAAAAAGGATTTGAAAATTAAAGCTTTAAGAAGTGATAATGGTACTGAATTTAAGAATAGCTTTTTTGAAAGGTTTTGTGAAAAACATGGGATATCACATTGCTTTTCAGCTCCTAGAACTCCTCAGCAAAATGGAGTGGTAGAGAGGAAAAACAGGTCCCTTATAGAACTTGGAAGAACCATGCTGAATGAGCATATGATGCCTAAACATTTTTGGGCAGATGCTGTGAACACTGCATGTTATGTTCTCAATAGAGTCTCTATAAGACCCATTTTGAAGAAAACCCCTTATGAGCTTTTCTATGGAAGAAAACCAAACATTTCTTATTTTAAAGTTTTTGGATGCAAATGCTTTGTTTTAAACAATGGCAAGGACCCTATTGGAAAGTTTGATGCAAAGGCTGATGAAGCCATTTTCCTTGGTTATTCAAATACCAGTAAAGCATATAGGATCTTTAATAAAATAACAATGTGCATTGAAGAATCTGTCCATATTAGATTTGATGAAACTAACACTTTCCAAAAGGAAAGATTGCTGTGTAATGATGATGAAACAGGTGAAGGAAACATAGACATTGATCACAAGCATCAGCAAACTCAACCAAACCCAGTGCCAGAACAAGCAAAAGAGTGGAGGACACCTAGGAACCTATCACTTGACAATGTCATTGGTGACATTCACAAGGGGGTAACTACTAGATCCTCACAGAATTTGTTTTGCTATAATACTGCTTTTGTATCACAGGTAGAACCATCCAGCATAGAGGAAGCCTTGAACAATGAATTTTGGATCATGGCTATGCAAGAAGAACTTAACCAGTTCAAAAGGAATGGAGTTTGGGAACTTGTTCCAAACAAAGGCAACATGAACATTATTGGTACAAAATGGGTATTCAAGAACAAACTGAGTGAAGAAGGAGTTATGGTCAGAAACAAAGCAAGACTTGTGGCAAAAGGCTACAATCAACAAGAAGGGATTGACTTTGAAGAAACCTTTGCCCCTGTTGCAAGACTTGAAGTTGTTAGACTACTCCTGGCTTATGCTTGCATCAACAATTTCAAATTATACCAAATGCATGTAAAGAGTGCATTCTTGAATGGTTATATCAATGAAGAAGTCTATGTAGCACAACCACCCGGTTTCACAAATACTACTTGGCCTACACATGTCTACAAACTTCATAAAGCCTTGTATGGGTTGAAGCAAGCCCCTAGGCAATGGTATGATAGACTAAGTAAGTTTCTCATATCAAAAGGATTCCACAGAGGTAAAGTAGACAAGACTTTGTTTATTAAGAACAAATCTGACAACATTTTATTGGTTCAAATTTATGTTGATGACATTATCTTTGGATCATCTAACCAACAACTTTGTGAAGAGTTTGTGAAAGATATGCAGGAAGAATTTGACATGTCCATGATTGGAGAACTGAGTTTCTTTTTAGGACTCCAAATCAAACAAATGGAAGGTGGCACATTCATACATCAGGATAAGTACACTAAAGAACTGCTTAAGAAATATGCGATGACTAATTGCAAAGTGTCAAATACACCTATTTCTACTAACACTTATCTTGAGATTGATGAAGCAAGTGATGAAGTTGATACTACCTTATACAGAGGTGTTATAGGATCTTTACTTTATCTTACAGCCAGTAGACCTGATATTATGTTTTCTGTATGTTTATGTGCTAGATTTCAATCTGCACCTAAGCAATCTCATTGGCTAACAGTGAAGAAGATTCTTAAATACCTAAAAGGAACAATAAGTTGTGGACTATGGTATCCAAAAGGAATCTCACCATTACTTGTTGGTTTCAGTGATTCTGATTTTATAGGTAGAAAAACGGATAGGAAAAGCACTAGTGGAACATGTCACATCTTTGGAGAATGTTTGATATCGTGGAATAGCAGAAAGCAAGCTTGCGTAGCACTATCAACTGCAGAAGCTGAATATGTAGCTGCGGGAAGTTTTTGTGCTCAAGCAATTTGGTTGAAACACCAACTTGAAGACTTTGGGCTAAAGATAGATCATATTCCCTTGAAATGCGACAACACAAGCGCTATAAGTATCACAAGAAATCTTGTACTGCACTCAAGAACAAAACACATTGAAGTCAGACACCACTCTATTCGAGATCACATCGAAAAAGGAGACTGTGACATCGAATTCATAGACACGGAAAATCAATTAGCGGATATATTCACAAAGACATTACCAAAAGAAAGGTTTTACAAACTTAGATCAAACCTCGACATTTTGAGTGAGGAACATCTAAACTAAACCTTTTTACTTGATTACACTTATCCATAACTCTGTTTTTGTGAAATTTTTTTCAAGAAAAACCTTCTTCTGATAGAAATAATCGATTACCAAGGGAGGATAATCGATTACTTCGCGTGAAATTCACTCTGGGAAGGATTTTGGTACTGAGATAATCGATTACCACAAGCTGTAATCGATTACCACAGAACATGTTTTCAAATGTTTTAAAGAAATCCTCTGGAGTAATCGATTACCGGTTTACCGTAATCGATTACCACGACTGTGTTTCTTGTTTTTCTTCTTCCCTCTATATAAGGAACTGAGATAATCGATTTCCAACTACTGGTAATCAATTACCTCGTTCTTGGGCTAATCTTTTGTGCTTTGTTCTCTCTTATAAGAAGTGCAGGTGTGACTCTTCAACTCACCATTCATCTTCTTACTCTGAAAAACCCTTCATCTTCTTCCTCCAAACCCTAGATTTTCACTCTCTCTTAACAATGGAAGAACAAGGTAAAGGTAAAAGAATCAAAATGAGGGCAAATCGTTTCACCCAAGAAAAATTAAGGAAAAGAAAAAGGTAGGAGAATCTTCCAAGAGGAAGAAACCTATATCCTCAGAGCAACCAGAAATTCCTCCTCCTCTTCAACCACAAGAATCAGGGGTCAACCGGTGGTTCACCTCTAAAGGACAAGAGACTAGGTTCAACCTTGACTTTGCTAACAAAGGTTTTGTTCCACCCAAGATTCTTGACCTACAATGGCTGGATAATCAGAGTTTCACGTTCCAGACTTTCCTGAGGCAACAGCACCTAGAAAGGTTCGTAGGGATGAAAGGCTTCATCTATCCAGACTTGGTTCGGGTTTTCTATTCAAACCTCAAACCGAATATGGAAAGAATGACAGTGAGTTCAGAGATTAAAGGTATCAAAATAACTCTAACCCCTGCTCACTTTTTGCAAATTGCTGGCATAAGGAAGGAAGGGATTATTGCACATGTAGACAAACTCAGAGAAAAAGGGTTTGATTTACAAAAAGACTCTTTTTACATGAGCCTTCTGAGAAACCCCCAACATTGGGAAGAGGAAAGGAATTCCAGGAGAGCACAGGACAAGAAAGTAACATATAACATTGGTGGCTGGACGGATGATAGGCTACTCCATTATCTTGTTTCTTGGATCTTGGCAAGGGGAGCAAACCATGCCCAACGAGTGAGGATGACATGATTCTCATTCTTGCTCGAAGAAACGAGGATTCAAGTGGATTTGGACGCACATTATCATGGACAACATGTTGAAAACTAGAAGACTTCTAGACAATAAGTGTCCTTACTCTCTTTTTATCTCTAGACTAATTGAAATTTTTCAGATTGACACCACTGATGAAGCTAGAGAATTAGTCAAAGATGTCCATGTCATCGGTGATAGAGCATTGAAGATGATAAGACTTATCAAGACCGACGCGGGATGGATAACAAGAGAGGAACAGCAGGCCATTCCACAACCTGAGCATGAGGAAGCACTAGAAGAGCAAGAGGAAGCACAACCTGAGCATGAAGATGAGGATGAAGACAATGCTGGAGAGTACATTCCACGATCGCGCTTCGAATCCATTATGATTGATAGGATGGATGAACTGGAAGCAATCAACAAGCGACTTGATGACTGGGAAAGCGACAAGATCTGCATTTCCTGGAAATGAAGGACTTGATGGAAACTATCATGGAAAGACTCAACCAGGATGATGACTCAGATTAGTAACTCCATCTCTACCTCTCACTTTCTGATTTGATATACCAAATAGGGGGAGTAGTAGTGGAGTTATTAATTGTCATTAGTCTTCATAGCTTCATAGTATTTGGATTGATTTGTAATTGCTTGGTGTTTGAACTATAATTTTTTTTTAACTATTATTTGTTCTGTTTTTGGGAGTTTTTGAATCTGTTTTACTTAAGTATTCTACTTAGGGGGAGCAGATTAACACAATTGAACATTTTATTAGATGACTGTAATAGTTAGACTTAATTTGCTTTGCAAATGATTGTCTTTATATGTCTGTGATTTGATATAGTGATATGTTTTGGATGATTCATAAAGCTGTATGTAAATAGCTGTATGAAATTGATGAAAATTGAAAGAATAGAAAAGGAAAAACACTAACATTGCAGGACACATCAAAACCATCATCTACATTGAAGATCAACTACACAACAATTTGGTACATCAAAACCATAAAGGGGGAGATTGTTGGACTTGAAGCTAAAGAAGCCATCCCTAGTTTTAGTTTTGATATACTTGTACTTTTGATCTTTGTGATAGATTGTATATAGGAGTTTAAAATGTATTGATTGTTTTAGTTTAGGCTTTGAGTGTGGTTTTTATTCAATCGTTTCATAGAAAATTTGATTTTACTCTTGTGATTCGAGCTAGAGAAGTTTTGGAACCCCATTTTATTTGAAAGGAATCAAAAACTTTGGTTTAAAAAGGTTTTAAGCTGAAGTAATCGATTACCATATAGCTGTAATCGATTACCAACAGATTCAGAAAATAGGGGAACCCAAACTGCTCTGGCGTAATCGATTACCACTCCATAGTAATCGATTACTTCGTGCTTGAAGAAACAGGGGAAGACAAATTTCTCTGGAGTAATCGATTACCACAATCCAGTAATCGATTACCACACCAGAATTCATCTCAAATGATTTTGAAACTGCTTTAAATTGAAACCTCTTTGAATTGTTTTCAAAAAAAAAAAAAGAGATCTTTTTGAGTTTTCCAAGAAAGAAAGGAAGAGCTAAACACTAGTTTTTACAAGAATTCTCTTCAAAGTTTCAAAGATTTCTCTTGAGATGAAGGCTGTGTGAATGGTTGAATTGTTTGGATGATATCATTGATCAATGCATACACAACAGGTGTAATCTTATCTGATCTTTATCTTTTGTAATCTTTTTGGTTTAAACTCTAAAGAGAAAGGTATTCTCTTGGAAGAGTTGATGAGTTTTTGAGAGAGATACTCTCAAAGGTTGATTCTTGAAGGGATCAAGGATCAAGATATGTTCTCAGGTGAAGAACATATAGTTTTGAGTATTTGATTTGTTTTTGTGTTTGTGCAGTGTGGTTGTATTGAACACAGAATCTTTATAGTGGAAAACCGATCGCAACAGATTGTTGGGTTGGGACTGGATGTAGGCCAAAAGCCGAACCAGTATAAATCTCTGTCTAAACTTTCTTCTCTATCTTATCTCTTTTAATTCATTGTTTTCTTGCTTTACAATTTTCCCTTGTTTTCCGCTAATTATACCTCTGATACATTCTTGTAATTCAAGATAAGATTGAATCGGGAAAAAGTGAGAAAAAGTAAAATTGAACAAGGGAACTTGAATCTATTCACCTCCCTCTAGATTCATATAGGGACCAACAGAAAAGAATGAGACAATTTAAAGCAAAAGTTGACAAAACAGGGTGGTAATGGATTACTTAAGGATTGTAATCGATTACTGCAGAGATTTGGATTTCCAGAACACAAATTGTGAATGTGGTAATCGATTACTAGTCGTGGTAATCGATTACTCTAGATGATTTCTGAACAATTTATCAGTACAAATGCAGTTCACACAAACTTTCAAGCATCATGCACACCTCAAGTTCAAGAATCAAAATTATTAGCACTTCAAACTCAAATTTTAGGTGTAATGCTTAGTCCTAAGTGTCTCTATAGTTCAAAGCTCATTGAACCACTAATTTGATGATGAATAGAGGTTCATTCAGTCATGTGCTGCACTTGCATATTTGTTTTTCAATCCACTAAATTAATTTTTCACTTGTTTCTTTCTTACTTCACTTGATTTTCACTTCAATTTCACTTTTTTTGTATTCTCTTCTTTGAATTTTCTTGCTATTCTTTTTCTTGTAATCTTTTCTTTTGTTTTCCTTTCTCTTTTGACTTGTATAATCTTTTCTTGATTTTTCTCTACTGTAACTAGACTTAGGAACCTAAGACTAAAGCAAAATTGAGTCTAAAATTGCTAATAACAAAGATTATGCAGAAGAAAGCTAGTGGAACTTATGATGTACAACACTCAAAGCATGTGAACAACACTCAGAAAATAAGGGAATACATGAATTCATACAATTTTTGTAGATTTGGAAATTTTCAAAAGGAAAACTCAATTATAAGATGAAAACAACTCAAGGAATATGTGAATTACTCAAACAAATCAAGCAATCACAGATCTAAAACAGGAATTTCAAGAAAACGAAAATTCAAAGTAGAAAACTCAAAAACACAAAAAACAGGGATTCACGGATGTGAAGCTCTCTTGAAGAAGGAACAAGCTCATGATACCACTTGATGTGAAACTATCTTGAAAAAGAAATTGGCTCTAAATACCACTTGATGTAAGTCTCTCTTGGAAGGCTTACGAATTTTGCCTAATCTTCACTTCTCAAGATCCAAGCTCCACGGATTAGGTATTGAATTGCGGAATTAAGAACTCAATTAAGAAGAAATTTAGAAAATGGAAGAGAATAGAGATGATAGGAACGTCATGCTTGAAGCATAAGCTCAAGGAAGAATTGTCACATGGATTATACCATGATAAGACTTAAGAAGGTTCATTAAAGAAACCTAGAAGAGAATCCTCTCTTATAAGCAAATGCTTATCTCATTAATTTTGATCAAAGATCCTTTACAATTTAGAATTTCAAGAATTTATATTAACTAACATGGTGCTAAAACTTGCCCTACAAGCTTCTAATCTTAGCCCTACAAGCTTCTAATCTTAGCCCTTGGATTAAGATCCAATCTAAGGCCATGGTTCACTCTAAGGAAGGTGGGAAACTTGGAAAAACTAAAAAAATGCAAGTGGTAGTCGATTACTTGGTCGTGGTAGTCGATTACCAGGTCTTTGGATGTCCAAAAATAAAAGTGGCTCTGTGGTAATCGATTACTTGGTCGTGGTAGTCAATTATCAGACCTTTGGATGTCTAAAATGAGAGTCTAGCTCCGTGGTAGTCGATTACCAACAGTTGGTAGTTGAATACTATCCTGGAAGCATTCCAATGCTAACTTCAAGCTCATTTTCCTTCTTGATGGAGGCCGAACTGGCCTTTGGTGTCTTCATAACTTTTGTAGCCCTTGAAGTCTTCTTTAATTTGACACCAAGAACAGCACATTTGGAGTTTTGTAGCCAAAGTTATGTTCAGAATATTGAACCTGGTCACCTAAGTCAATTACCCAATTCTCTCACAAAACACTCACTAATTTTGGTTCAGTTACAAACATAAGGCCATGTACTTATTCACGAAGCAAGGCCCAAATTAAATGTTCTAAATCCTAATTACAAGTCTATAAAATGCTTAGGAGCTTACATGCCCTATTACAAAACAAGGAGAAGTCTTGTGTTGCCTCTTGACTTTTGGTTGACTTGGAGTTGACTCTCAACTTCTTCTTGTATCCTTTTGAGCATTGACTTGTTTATTCTTCCTATTTGTAGGAGCTTAGGATGGACCTCCATCAGTTCTTCAATAAAACACAACATGCCTTTTAAAAATACAGAACATGCATTTAAAAAGTACACAACATGCTGTTAAAAAGTTAACAACATCCCTTTAAAAAGTACACAACATGTCCATAAAAAAAAATGCAATGACAAAAATAATACTTGTTTAGAAACCCTGCAGTACTATGTTATATATGCACAAGCCAACCAACATGCAAACTGAATAATAAACCAACTAACCACCGGCCAAACATAAGACAAAATAGTTTTATTATGCATGTTCTCATGCTTGATTTCCTCACACATGCTTCACAACTAAATCCTAACAATGTTCATAAGAGGTTCACAAGAACTCTGTTATACTAGAAAAAAAAAAAGTAAAGGGGATACAACAAGAAAACTTACTCTCTCAACGTTTTTTCTTTTTTCTCTGTGAAGATGAATGTTGACTCTCACAATCGTTTTGCTTCACTTAGAAAAGATGATTGATTTTGCTCCGTCAGAGAGAGGAAGAAGATAATGGAGCTCTGAATGATTTTTGTTGGTTTCTCCGTTCGACACAACAAGAAGATGATGGAAGTTTCTCCGTTTAGAAAAAGAATGTAGAAATGATGCAGAAACTATGTGTGTAGTGCGGAGATAATGCAAAAGTTGAAAAATGATGAAGTTACTGAAAGATGGTGAAATTGGTGAAGTGTGTTGTGTAAATTTTCTCAGGTTGTAATCTTTTATTTTTATTTTTTTTAAACTACCCAAAACGACTTCGTTTTGGAATCGTATTTTTTTTTAATATAAGAATATTGTTTGGGGATACGGTAATCAGTTGACCCTAATTGTTAGCCAAATAATTTTCAACATGAGAAATATATCAAAGGATCAGTTGGTGGAAAAAAGAAGTCAATACGTTGAATTGTAGAGTCATGGCTTTTCTTTCTATGTGGCATCCCATTGGTACCAATCCAACAAAAGAAACTAGGTAGCAACTTATTATTTCTAAATTTCAAAAGAAGTTTGCTTACTAAATTCTTTTCTTGCTTCTCTCCTATTATATATCATTTTGCTAATTAAATTCCAAAGGGAGTGTGGATGAAGCTTGTGGGGATTCAAAGAAAATAGCATGGGTGAAATGGGAGGATAATTATTACGTCATTATAAAAATCAATCACTTTCCATATTATAATACTTAACTAGGCAACAGCCTATCCTTTGCAGTCTTAGTTTAAAAATAAATAAATAAAAAGTGAAAAGATCGAATGAGTAAATAAAACGGGAAGAAAAAAAATTGAAAACAAGAGTGGTAGTGGGCCCATAGATGATAGAATAAATGATCTCTACACGTCCTGATTAAATTGAGAGATTCAATATATATGTATGAACTTATAAGCAAAATAAAACATACATTTTTCTGCTTTAACAGTTTGAGACAATATTAATTACATCGGATCTGGGTTTCAGTCCATGTCTCTTCACCATGAACTCAAGGTCAGACAATTCAGTGAGAGGTATTAGAGCTGCATTTAGATCATCAATATACATAAATAAAATAAAATTCAAATGATCTGGGATCCAAAGACTAACCAGAATCAATATCAAGTGGCAAGGCTCAAAAATTAATGATAAAAAGGATAATTAAGATAAATACTATACAGTTAATAAGAATACATCTTCAACTAGTCACTTTGTATAGTGATAAATTAATCGTGTATTTCTATTGGTTACGTAGTATTTCTGCTTTAAATAATATAGGATAAATGCTAATTAGGAAAGTGGATAAGGAAAAAAATTTAAAATATATAAAACTGTAATGTTTAATTGGTTTTGTTTTCTTATTTATACAATAAATATTTTTTTAATTTGAGAAAAAATTAATCAATACTAAAAATAATACTAACTACTTAACTGATCATTTAAATTAAAAAGAGAATATCAGTAATACGAGACTTCCCTAAGACTCAACAGGTTTTGAGACTTTACCCTCTTTGTAAATTTATGAAAGTATTTATGATTTTATTTTAATGTCACCGTTTATGTATTTAGTTTATCTAATTAATCTATTTTAAATTTTTTGTCAGTCTCTTAACTTTATTAGTTATTAATTATTAATATTTGTTTTGGTATAATTGATTTGTGGAAGCCTTATTTATTATTTTAAAATAAATAATGTTTTTTAATTCAATTTAAAATACATTATATGCGAGAATTTATTCTAGGTGAACATCAAACTCAATAATTCTGATAAAAGTCGTTAAGTCAATCAAGAACTTTAAGAGAATATGATTTTTCTAAAAAAATTTAGATTGGTTAAAATCATAATTAATATAAAAATTTTACATTAAACAAAGATTTTTATATGTTAATTTTGTACATCAATTAGTAAAATCATTGATTAACCCAACAAATTCACTGCAACAGACCAAATAAATTAGCGTTTGTGATGTGACGTGTCCGTGAGAAGTTGGGATTTATATAATTATTTTTGTTTATGGTCTTGTCAATGTTTGACGGGACTAAGCATGAAGGTTATTGGTGGCTGCTGAGATTGTCATGCACATTTCCTGGCTGACTTTTAAGAGAATTGAGGCTCACCAATCGCCACCTACCGTTTCATGGAATTAAATAAACCAATAATTCCTTTTTTGACTGTGGAATATCACTAACAGGTACCCATGAATTCTCTATCTAAAAATTTAATTATTATATATATTAAAGTGGCTAAAAATAAAAAAATAAAATTATATATAACCATTATTTATTAATATACATACATTAATCAACACTCTTGGAATATATTATGCTAATTATGTAACCCTTTTGATTAGAGATAAAAATAGACAATTTAAGCTTATTCTATATCAAGTTGGGTTAAATTTCTTAAGAAAGAAATTAGGTTAAAACATTTATAAAAGCTCAATTCTTCTAAATTAAAGTAGAAGTTATAATAGATACACTATCAGTTAACGTTCAAAGAAATTTTTTAAAGAAATTGCCAATACTCCTCAAGCTACTATATATCCTTGAAGTATGTTAATAAGAAAAGGATTTCAAGAGATTGGATTTTTTATTTGTTTTCTTGTGCAAATGAGGGTTAGTTTAACACCCAAAAAACAAGCTAGAACAAGATCATGTGGGGAAGAAATCCCCGCACAATCTTTAAGCCAAAGCAATCTAGTGCTTGCACGTGGCCTACGCAGGATCTGAACCCCAAGCCTCCAAGCATGGGCAATCGAAGCAAAAGATGGATTTTAACCATTAGAATAAGAATTCCAAAAGTAGAAGTAGACATAATTTAAAAAAAAAAAAAAAAAAAAAAAAAAAAAAAAAAAAACAGACAGAGAGAGAAGCAAAATAAAAAGTTGTTTCAATATGAGAATGGGAACACAAGTAACTTCTAGACAAGTTTGATTTACCTCTTAACAACTACAAACAAATAATTTGAAGATTAGACCTACTATATGAGTTAAAAAATTATATCGACTTTTGAATATAAATTTTATTTAAACTTTAGAGTTTTGTTTGCCATAATTTTGTGCTTAAATAATGTGCAAATAATGAATGCATATAGGTATATAAACACCTAACAGTTATAGCGAGAATTGAAATTGTCACCCATAAATATACAAAACTATACAGTCACATACAAATATTTTTCAACCTCAAATATGTACATGGCTCCAATGGAGATTTTCCGACCCATCACCCTGATCATTTCTTTTTATATATATATATATATATATATATATATATATATATATATATACTCTTCTTTTTATCAAAATTCGACAAATGCCCCTAAATAATTATCTATAGATTTCTTTTTTTAGAATTAGCCAGATATGTGATTTTGAATTTGTTTCGAAGGATACCAAAATGATTAATCTAAAATTTAACTTATTTTCTAGAGCCGGTGATTCAGTGTTTTAAGATTTATTATGCGATTTTATTAAAATAAAATTTATTATTCGTAATTTTTGAACAGATAAATTACAAACTTTCCCTACAATATTTGTTATACATTATGTAAAATCTAATACATTCCTTTATTAGATTTAAAGATGTGGTACAAGTAAAAAAAATCTATCATTCTATCATTATATGTATTTCACTTATCTCTTCTTTTAATCTTGAGTGATACCAAACTTTAAATTAGCACAACCCTTAATATTAAATAATATGGGATTTAGTCTTTTATAATATAATTAAAATATAAGAAATACCATTTTATTGACGTGAGACTTTAAAACAAAGAAACAAGTAGAGAAGAGAACATGTTTGATGAAAAGAATTCTATACATAAATTCTAAAAAACACTGTTATCTTAGTTTTAATAAATGATACGAGACTTAGCATTTTATAATATACTCAAAATACAAGAAATATCATTTTAGATCACATGAGACTTTGACTTTTGCAATACTCCAAAAATACAACAATCCGCAAAGACAAAATTTAAAATTTGAAAACATGAAAAAGAGGGCTTATATGAGTTGCATCACTTTAAATATGTTAACAAGCTATTTAAACTAGACCTAGAATGATAATACTTATCACATAATAGAACCGGTATAACAACCTATATGAACCAAAAATACTTATTGTATGATAACAGTATGTCAATCATAATGCATTTCTACAAGTTTTATTGATGTAGCTATGGAGGCGCCACATTACTCAGCGCCTAGGGTCATGTGGGTCTATAAAGAAGGAGGTGTCATACACTTCAACACCTCCCACACAAGATCCACTCCACTGAAAGTTACATTGACCGCAATGCCTCCTTTAAAAAAAATAATTGTACCGGAAGGTAAACTAAAAACACCAACATCGCACACACAACACACTACATGCCTATGTAAGTGAAACTTAGATTTTCATTTCTATTTCGCATCAGACATCAAAATCTCCCGTCCCCTTTATTTGTTACATTGTATAAATTTTTTTGTTATAATCTTCTCTCTTAAAATTAATCAAAGAGAGAAACCTTCAAAAGATTACAAACATATATGAAAACACTGTACCAAAAATTATAGCAAAAAGTGAATGAAAAAAATACAATGGAGGTGTCATATGTTAGGGTGTCTCCACCCTATTGGTCCATATGACCTCTTTAACTCATAATAACAGGCGCCACACTGTTCTGGCTACTTTTCTTAGAGACACCCAATGCGCCGACGCCTTGGTCCAAACTATTTGTATTTAGTTTATAACTATTCCAGTGTTATCGGAATTGGTCCGAATTAGTTAAATTGCCCCTAATTTCAGTCTTCAACGAGTATTTGACTTGCGTTTCTAATAATTTCAATTGGAGTTTGTTATGTGATTACAAGTTTCGTTCCATTAGTTTTGGATTGGTCCTATCGAAATGCTTTAGAAAACCAAATCCAGAGATGCATGCAATGGGTGTAACAGAGAGACCGAGGGTGCAGTGTGAGTGAAAAGATGGTTTATCAATTAAGGATAAAATAGAAATTTCATATTAAAATAGGATGTACGTAGGAAAAATGAAAAAATATAAGAAAAAAATACTATTACCGCTATCATGCTTACGTACTTTGTTGGCTTAAATAATTTGTTTATGCATGTAAAATTAAGTATTTTTTTAAAAAGTTTTTTCATTTCATCTTTGAAAATTTAAACATTTTTTTTTAGTTTGTACCGTTAGGTAATAACGTGACTGATAGAACATCAATGTTGTGTTAACTATTTTTTGTTCATTATATTTTTTTTCTTCCATTTTTATCTTTAAAAAAATTAGAAAGATTTAAATTTTGATTTTTTTTTTACTTTTATTATTTTCTTGCACAATACATTGATACTTATCTTGCCCATAAATAACAAGAAACTAAGGCAATACCAGTTTTGAAGCTCTGGACAGGGTTAAGCAATTAAATTTTAGAGCTCTTGAATGGGTTAAGCGATTAAGTTTGTCTGAACCCTTAGAAGATGTTCTTGGATTTGTTATTGGCACCGCATTTCTGATTTGCTATTTCTCTATTTCTTTTATTGGAATAACATATATTCTTTAAGATTTGTGTTCTTGGAATAACACTAAAGTTTGCTTAGTTGCCAATAAGAGGTCTCTACTTCCATATATAAAGTTGAGTTTCTTAAAAGAAAAGGTCGGTAGTTATAATTTGTTTGATGAAAAATGGGTTTGTGATGAGAGCTATCCCTAATATTAAATAAATATTGCAGCTGTCTGGTTAAAAAAATGAAAAAAAAAAACATTAGAATTTTAGAACCTTATAATTTTTTTAAGGAGGAAAATGAAAAAAAAAGAGTATAAAAGACTATAAGCGAAAATACTAAATTTTGTAAAATTTTAAAAAATATTTAAACTTAAATTAATATTTTAATCAATGTAACCTAAATTAATATTTTAATTATTGTACAAATCACAATGATAACGTCATAATGTAATTAATTACTGATCCAAAAGTTTAAATTTCTCATCACAAGCAAAAAAAAATGACTAAAAAGAACACCTAATTTTACAATAGAAAATTATTTAAACCGATTTTTATTTTTATTTTTTCAACTGTAAAAGTAATATAACTAGATTTCCTTTACTCAGCAAGTTAATTAGGAAAAAAGGGGAGAGAATTCAGATTATGCAAGCCACAAGTTCAAAAGTCATAGCTGATAACCAGCTACATGATGTTCACTTTATTCATACATCAAATTAGAAAGCCAATAATTAATTGAGGTTGTCTGCCTTGACCACAGTGACAGGACAAGAGGCATTATTCACCACATAGTTGCTTACACTCCCCATTATGACCCTGAAAAAAAATCAAAGAAAAAATAAGAATGAAAATCAATGACCTGTGACTCAAGAATCAAAAGCAATCAAATGCTCTTTGGGAGGACTTGGTCTTGGTTGAAATTGTAACTACCTTTGTAGGGCTCCAAGGCCTCTGTTCCCCATTATAAGGTGGTCTATGGGTATGTGTTCAACTGCTTCGCATAACTTCTCACGAGCATCTCCCCAATAAATCTTCATCAGCGCCACAATCTGTCACCCCAAATTCTTAGATGTTAATCTTAGTGTGTTAAAGTTTTCTCATCAAATATGTGCACAATATTCAAATTTAATACTGTTTATTAAACTAAAACAAGCTCGTAACAATTAGTTCATTTAGTCAGGTTAGATAAGAGTATTTTATATTTATATCATGATAACTCAAGAATAAAAAATAATCCTTACAGTGATTCAATTAAATTTTTACATTTTCTTTTTAAATTTGGTAAATTTTTACTTGTACTCTTTTTATACATCTTGAAATTGACATTTTTAAATTTTAAAATGTATTTTTAATATATATTAAAATTTTCATATATATATATATATATTAAAATTTCAATTAATTTAAGTCTCTTGTATTAATAATGGAATGGGTTTATCTAAGTAGCAATATTAAAAATATGTATATCGATGATGGACTAGACTTGTTTAAATTACAATCTTAATGGGCTGCACTTACATGAATCATAGTCCTAATGAAATACATTTATCTTAATTGCAATATTCATGAATTGGACTTATTCGCATTACATTGTCAATAGACTTAAATTTTCTGAGTTACATTATTAATAAAATTGACTTAGCTGAGTTACACTGTTGTGAGTTAGACTTATCTTAACTAATCCTAAAGATTTTTTTTCATATAATCCTGGAGTTACACTAATAATAGCTTTAACCATAACTTTTTATTAATTAATTTACATCAATTTTTGATGGGGTTGGAGAAGGTTTGAGAATGATTCCTCTACAAGGAAATTTATTTCTTCCATAAACTTTAACTTCTTCGAAATAATCTTGTAGATGTTCATTTTAACCATGGAGATAAAATTAGTCAAATATGTAGAAACTTACGTATATTTCTAAGTTTCTTACTCATGTACTTCAAAATAATTTGATCTTGAACTTTGTCTTCATATACTTTTATAATTTTTTGAATTACTTAATTGACTTTAAATTTATCAAAAATTTTCTTTATCATTAATTGTGTGTTTACAACCATTTTTTTGTCATTGAATTGTGTTAATCAAAACCCTTAACCAACAAAACAACATATTCAAATTCAAAACCATTAATTTTGATTTCCTTACTTCAATACTTGATATGTTTTGGTTGAAAATTAAGGGCATAAAGATTACTGAGAAAAATCTTAGGTTGTCATCTAGAAATGTGGATAACAAAATCGTAAACTAAAATTATCATGAAATCATTTATAATAAGGGGGACAAATTATTAGTTTGTGCCCTTATTATTGAAAAAAAATATAAGGGGTTAAAATATTATCTATATTTTAAGATTTATAAGATGTAAAAAAAAATTATTTTGAAATTCCTAATTAATTTAAATCTCTTACATTAACAATAATTTGTACTTAATTATAATTGGAACTTATAATATATTAGATTTATCTAAATTACATGGTTAATAACTTTAAACCTATTCGAATTATGCACATTATTAATAAATAAATTGATTTCCTATAGTTTAACGTATTTTATTTTATCCTTTCAAACTTTATATTAACTGTATATCAAGATTAAAGCCAATATTCCCGTTCTAATTATATTCTATATCAATAACCCTATGAGCAAAGTCAAATAAAACATACATTTTTTTGCCTAACAGCAGTTGAGACAATATCAAGTACTTCTGGTGGGAGTTTCAGTTCATATTTCTTCATGAGAGTAGGATCAGAAAACTCAGACAGAGGAATAAGAGCTGCATTACACATACACAGAAAACAATGTGATATCAATGTCATATGTTTAAAATATGGGATTAAAACAGAGGAAAAGAGTATTAATAAAAAATAAGGGGTGAATATATAGAGGGGGATTAGAATTACTAACGAGAGCCAGTAGATTCCCATAGCTGGACCTCGCCGTGCTCGTAATCAGAGTGGCGAACGATTACAAGAATGAGGTGATCTCCTTCTTTGGCCACATTATCCACCGTCCATTTCAGTGTTTTGATACTGCATGCTGATAAATCAAAGGCCACGCCCAGTCTCTTAACACTTGCCATTTTTCTTTCTATTCCTTGTACATATGATTCAATTTTAGTTTATATTATTATTTTGTTTTATGAATGTTTGATGGCACAACTCACGAGGGTGGAGCAACAATTACCGCAATTTGTGAGGCTCTCCATGAAAGGGCGACAACCGCGTTCCGCATTTGTGGTTCAGATTATCCCAATCCCACGCATTTACTGACTTTTAAAGTTTTTGAGATTCACCAACGCTGACAACCCTGGAAGATAAAAATAATAAACTCTTTTACCAAATTAAAATTATGAAAAATGATAACTATTTCTAATAAATTGAAATATGAAAATTAAATTGTAATATATATAATTAATTACAAAATGTTAAGATATATGGCAAATAATTATAAATATGTCATATCTACTATGCTATTAGTTTTATTAAACATTTTTAATCCAATCAAATTACCTTATAACTTTTAAATAATTATAATTGTCTGATTGAAAAGATGTTCATGGCTAATTTTGTAGAATGGGGGAATTAATTAAAATTAGTATATATTATTTATTCAATTAATCAATATTTTAAATCCTCAAATTTAATAAATAGAAATTATTCTCCGATCGATCAACCTTGTTATAATGAATTGAATCATCTCTTATGTAAGGGTTCTCTAAATATTCTACGTAAAAGTTTAGATAAAAAATGATTGATCTATTATTTTATCTATTTTAAAATGATTGGTTATATGTATTTTACAAATAATTTTTATCTGGATTATTTAATTCCACTTTTACTTTCATTAATTTAGATGGAAGGTTTTACCATCTTAGATTTGGTGGGTATCCAGTTATTGTGATAGAGCCAACTACATTTAATACACCATTTACTTTATCTTTGTCTAATGAAATGCTGAGGCACATGAAAGAATTTATAGTCTGAGCTATGAAGCATGTAGGTCAAGACTACTTTCAAAACTCGAAAAATATATTATATATAATGTTCTATGTCATTATCCAAAGAGTCTAGGGTTTAACCTTTATTTCCTGTGGGTTCAAAATTAGAGAAAAATATAATATACAGTAGTCTATATGAATGAATTCATATTTATGACATAAGTATTCATCTTGTCAACTTCCATCTTAAGCAAGGAAAAGCAGAAAAAAAAAAAGAAGAAATATAAATAAATATTACATATTTGATGATAATTATAGTAATACAAGGAATCAGTGGTACTCATTTGAAAGATATACTTAATATGTAAAAGAGTAATAAACCAAGGTGGAAAAGCATGAATATGATAATGTAAGATCAAAATAAAATTAAAGAGAATATGACTGATAATTGTTATATGTGTGTAAAATTTAATAATAAGTTATTATAGAATTTATTTTCTACACTTTTCTGCTTGAGTTATCTTCGATAAAAGAATAAAAATTTATGAATTGTTTGATTTAGAAAATTACACATTTTATGGCTTTTTAAATTTTCTGAGAGTTGTGCAACAAGAACTAGCACAGAGAAAGTCATGGAAGCAAATCTAGCTAAAAAAAACCTTGAATGACAGGGCCTCACTTAAGCAAACCACACTTGTTACTCAAGTGAAAATTTAAGGAACAGAACTCTCACTTAAGTGAGTAACACTCGGTACTAATGTGAAATAGTAGAAGATTTTGACTTTTAGTCTCTATTAATTTTTTTTTTATAATTTTCAGATCCTACTTAATATTCTGTTAATATTTTTAATTTCTAATATCAAATTAACTATTAAATTTAATTATAAGAATTAAAAATACTAACAAAAATTATATAAAGAACTGACCATCAACAAAATTTATTAAAGACTAAAATTAAAAATCTTAAAAATACGATGGATTAAAATTTTAACTAATCCGGCCTTTATTTTATCATATAAATGTTTAATCAAGTTTAAGGAAAATATATATAAAATATATTATGATACGTTGATAATTTATTGCAATAAAAATTGAACGTAGTTTAGGCAACCAATAAAAGAGTGGTATTTAAATATTAACAATTAACATTCTAATACACATTTTCTCCAACTGAACAATAAAATTACAATTCATTAGATAAAGATTTAGACTCGTAACAAACTTTATTTTTACAAGAGAAAATATGTTAAAAAAAATTAAATAAATGTGTTCCATCATGTATCAAAGCAGTTTCTTTACATCACACCTAAAGTTTCTCAGAGATTTTTTTCATTTTCTTCTTCAACCACTATGATATAGATGGATCTAGGAATAAAAAAATATTTGAAAGACAGAGTAAGGAGAAAGGAGTTCAAGACTAAGAAAATGAATTTCGATGCAAGAATTGTATTATTGAAGGAAAGAGAATTACTAGAAGATTTTGATAGTAGTCTAAATACCCACACCATTACAAGAGTTGTTATTTATAGTAATTTGCTAAAACAAGAATTGAAACTAACTTTCCAAAGGTTAACAGAATTTAATTATATGGCCTAATGACATGTGACTTGCCATATAAGTAGCTTATAAGTATTCCCTCTGCTAGAAGAAAATCTTTGTCCTTAAGGATTGAAATCTTGAAATGGCCTCTTCAAGTCATGGAAGAACTCCCACGTTGCATCCTCCACCAACTGATGTTTCCATTTTACTAAAAATTTGGTGGCTGCATGATTTCCCCTCTTGACTATCATACGATCTTGAATTGATTCAGGTTCCTTGATAATGGAAGCAACATTAGTGTCAAGATAAGTAGCTGCAACAGGAATCTCTCCCATGAACTTTTTCAACTAGGAAATATGAAATACATCATGTATTTGTGAAGTTGTAGGAACTTTCAACTTATAAGCCACTGCTCTAATACGATCTACAATTAGATAAGGACTAAAAAATTTAGGAGACAGCTTGGCTTTGTTCCTAGATTGAATTGAAACCTGTCTATACGATTGTAACTTCACATGGACAAGATCTCCTATTTGGAAGCTTTTGTCTGATCTGTGTTTATCTACTAAATATTTCATCCTGTGTTGAGTCCTTTACATGTGAAACTTGAGCATCTTCAACATCTCTTCCCTTTTCTGCAAACTTCTATCTACTAATTCAATCATAGATTTCCCTAAAAGGTAAAGAAGATAAATAGGAGGTGCTTGACCATAAACTATCTTATAAGGACTTGCCTTAATGGTGCTGTGATAGGTGGAATTGTACCTTCATTCTGCTAAGGGCAACCACTTAGACCAGTGACTAGGATCATCAGAACACATGCATCTAAGGTAGGTCTCAAACATCTGTTTACCACCTTAGATTGACCATCTGTCTGTAGGTGGTAAGTAGTTGATAATTGAACTTGTATTCCTTGTAAGGACATGGATTCTTTCCAAAACCGACTTACAAAAACAAGATCTCCATCACTTGTAATAGAATCAAGAAATCCATGTAACTTAAAGACATTATCAAGGAAGCATTGAGCTATATCAAAGGTTGTAAAAGGGTGTTTAAGAGCCATGAAAGGGGCTGCCTTGCTCAATCTATCAACCATAACAAATACCACCTGCTTACCAAAAGTATTAGGTAATCCTTCAATGAAGTCCATAGTGATGTGTTGCCATATATGGGCAAAAGATAGGAAGGGGTTGTAGAAGATCAGATGAGGCAGAATTGTCATATTTACTTATTTGACAAGTAACACAGTGATGAACAGAGGATTTGACATCTTCGTACAAACCCTTCCAATAGATTATTAACTTGATTCTTTGTAATGTTGCATCCCTTCCAGAGTGTCCACCACTAGCAGAGGCATGAATTCACAACAAGATATCATTCCTGAGTGGTAAATCCCTACTAATCACTAATCTTCCTTTTCTCTTGAGCTCATTTTTCTGTCAAGTGAATTGTTTGTGTGAAGAATCATTAAGTTGTAGTTTTGCAATAAGCTTCTGAATGGAGGAATCAGACTGCCAAGATTGTTGAATTCTGTGGAACATGTCAGAATCAGGTTGCTGAGTGATTAGTGCATTGCATTGAGCATTTTCCAGTCTAGACAAGGCATCAACTGCCACATTCTCCTGTCATTGCTTATACTCTATGTGAAAGTTAAATTCCATTAGTTTATCAACCATTTCTATTGAAAGGCAGTAGTAAGTCTCTGAACAAGGATGTATTTGGGACTCTTGTGGTCAGTTTTAATTGTGAATCTTCTGTCGAGTAAATAGTATACTGTTAGATCAAGATTTGTTAGATCAAGAATGTCCCTAAGTTTTGATTAATTACAGCACAGACGAAACCAGCACAGATGGAAGATGGCCCTTCAAAGTTTGAAGTGTTGCATCTGTCCACAAGCTAAGAGATCAGACGGAACGTGCACAGACGGAAGAAGACTGTCAAAGCTAAAGTCTCCGTCTGTCCAAGAGTGAAGCCTTAAGACGAAAGGATGAAACGAAACAACTTCAACTGATTACACATTTCGTCTATCCAAAAGTGAAGTCAAGATTGGAGTCTCGCGCCAAGTTTTCAAATCTGAAGAAGTACTCAAGAGGAGCATCCAAGATCAGTATAGGGATTTGTGCTTACACTCCAAAATCAAAAAGGTCTTCACCTTTGTGTCACATCTCTGTACAAGTCAGAAAAAGTACTGCGCGCACAACCTAGTCCGCTATATCCGCTGCGACTCTCATCAATTAATCAAGTACAGCTGACAACCTTTTTGGAAAAGCTCTCTAGAAGATTTCTCAACGACTCTCAACGACATTCAGATGAGTCTAACGGCTATTTGAAGAAGATGCCTATAAAAGGACTTCACAGCTTCAAGAATCAGTTGGCGAATACGCTTATCTTCATCTATCTCTTAAGGATTCGCTCAAATCTGTGATTGTGCTTTATTGTAAACACCTCTCTGCGTAGAGGAAAACTTTGTTTTTCAAAACATCTTTCAAAGTCCACTTGTGTGACATTTTAGCCTGAGGAGACTGTGTTCCAAAGAATACCTCTTGTATTAGCTTGTGGAGGCTGGGTTCAAAGAATACCTTGTTGGTTTAGCCTGAGAAGGCTGGGATCAAAGAATATCTGTAATAGCTAGAAGTGGATGGGTTCAAAGAATACTTGTAAACCATTTCACGGTTTGTAGTGAAAACTCAGTGGTTGCTGGGTAACTGGACGTAGTCTTGTATAGACGAACCAGTATAAAAATATTTGTGCATTTATCTTATCTGCTAGTTAACTAACGGGGATAAATATACTTTAACGTTTATATATTAAAATCAATCTTTCAAGATAAACTCTGTTTCGTCTGAACAAGCTTTGAACTCACAGACGAAAGGTACAGACGAAAGGTACAGACGAAAGAAATTTTTTTTTGAAATCACAATTCAACCCCCCTTCTTGTGATTTGTCTTTTACATATACCCACTTTGAACTGCGAGCACCACAACTAAAAGCTCATTTTCGTAAGCAGAGTATGACCATTGCTGCTTGTTAAAGCTCCTATTGATGAAAGTGATTGGATGGTGATCCTGCATAAGAACAACACATATACCAATTCCTGAAGCATCTACCTCTGACAAATTCCTTGGAGAAATAAGGTAAGGCTAATACTGGTGCTTGAATCAGCTGCTATTTCAATTGGCAAAAAGCATCCCTTGCTTAAGGATTCCAACAAAAAGCATCTTCTTTTAACATTTCAATTAAAGGTTTAGCAATTGCCCCATACTTTCTCACAAATCTCCTGTAGTAGCCAACCAACCCTAAAGATATCATCAAAAAATACAAGTAAGAATCTCCTCAAGTAATCTTGAGAAAAATAGAGTTCATCAACCCTTGGAAGGTTGTAGGAGCATTTGTAAGGCCAAAGGGCATGACCAGTATTCATAATTGCCCTCTATGAGTCTTAAATCTTGTATTGTGTATATCTTCCACATCCATCCTAACCTGGTTATGACCAGACCTTAAATAAATTTTGAGAAAATTGTTGAACCATGTAATTCATCTAGCAGATCATCAACTAGGGGAATTGGGAATTTATTCTTAACAGTGCCTTTGCTCAACTCTTTGTAGTCAACACACAGCCTCCACCCCTTATCTTTCATTTCCACTAATACTACTGAACTTGCATAAGGACTATCACTACATTGAATTACTCCAGATTGCAAATACTTTTTGATCAATCCATCAATGGCATCCTTCTGTTGTTTGGCGTATCTATAAGGTCTTTTACTAACAGGGTTAACACCTTGTATTAGAGGAATCTTATGATCATGAACAGGCCTTTTAGGGGGTAATTCAATAGGTACCTAAAATACATCATCAAACTCAAGTAAAAGTTTGTCAAATTCCGGAGAGAGGATAGGTTGAGAAGCATGTGGTGTCAAGGAATGCAAAAGGTAATTGTTATCAACATCTCCAATATTAAGCATGGATAGGTGCACTGGATATGAAAATGTCTTTTGGAACTTTTGTTTTCTAATGGTTTTGATTCCACTTAAAGAAACTCCTTTAAGAACATGTTTCCTACCGTTCACAAAAAAGCTCCATTTATGAAAATTCCAGATGATATCACCTAAGGTGATTAACCACTCAATTCCCAGTTCTAGGTCACAACAACCTAGTTGTAATAAGAGCATATCAGAAACAAAGCATGTGTTCTGCAAGGACCAGGAAAAACCCTTAACAACTTTTGATATAGCTATCTTGTTGCCATCAACAACAGAAACTTGTTCTATAATCTCAATTTTGCAACCTAATTTCTAAGCTATGTGTAAATCAAAGAAGTTATGTGTGCTTCCACTATCAACTAAAGTGTGTAAAGGCTTCTTTCTACAATAACCAATGACCCTGTCTTGAAATTGGCAACTCCTGTAAGAGCATTCACCAATATCAAAGGTTTTGGTTGACAATCCTGATACTACTCATCCATCTCAGATTCCTTGTTGCCTTGATCATCTAATTCTTCTAGTTCTAAATACACGAATTTGAAGTTTCTTGTGTGTTAAGGCATGTTCTAGGAATAAGGAGATATTTGAAGAACCAAGGAAGGAGAAGGGAGTTCAAGATTAAGAGAATGAATTATGATGCAAGAACCTGCATTATTGAAGGAAAGAAAATTAAAAGAAGATTTTGATAACAATATGAACACCCACTCCATTACAAGAGCTGCTATGTATAGTAATTTGCTAAAACAAGAACTGAAACTAACTTAATCCAAAAGCTACCAGAATTTGATTACATAGATTAATGACATGTAGTTTGACACACAAACAAATTATAACCAAGCCTAACAAGTTAGAATTTGTAACTATAGTAAGTTTATTAATTTTAATAATAAAATCTTTAACAATTATATAAATTCTTATTATTAAATAGTTTATTATGTAAAACATTAACTTTCC